>JAESUZ010002205.1:1830000-2562500 GCA_017311185.1 Proteles cristata cristata | reverse complement strand
ATTTTAGATTGCCAAATAATATATTGCACAAAAATTGTAGGCTGGCTGATCTGATATGCATGGAGTATTACTCTTCCAGGCACTGTGCATACATGGGAAAATGAACAAAAATGCTAATTTCCAATCTACTATGCAAACGGTAAAAGATGCCTATTTAGATACATATGCTTTTCTTAGGAAGGGTAAACAGTTCTTTAATTTAATATAGCTGACACTTGAAGATGTGTTTTTCTCTTTTACAAAGATAATTTTTACATTGAACAAGTAAATGAGAATTCAAGTAGAAAGCATCTTGTTAATGGCGACTAATAAAAACTAATATTGCATGCAGTATAATGATATTAAACCTTGTAACTGGTACATAAAGCAAGATCATTCCTATTGTGACTCTGTCAATGAACATCAAATATACTTGCATATTAAATGTATACTTTTCAACAGAAGAAAATATTAACCCTTTCAGCAAAAGACTAAATTTCCCTGGGAGATTTTACCTTACAATGATATTCAAGAAATGGCACGTTTGAAGGGAAAAATGATTTAAATTCAACAGTTAAAAAAATTCTAACAAATTTTTAGTTTTTCTGACATACATAGAAGGTAAGAACAATCAGGAAACTATTTGTTAAAGATGCAAGAACACATAAAATATACATTTTTTTTCAAAATTCAGGGCTTAAAGACCTAGTCTATATAAATGAGCTTTGATATGTTATTTTGTTTCCTCAGTATTTTCATGCTGTTACATCAAGGAAAGGAAGAGGTTATGCTTGTCTTTTGCACATCTTGTTGTGTTTTCCAGATGCACCTCGCCTCTTATAAAGATATATTCATATTCATAAAAACACAGTTTGATACTCCATGAATAAAAATCAATATAGCATTTAAATGCTGCTAGGGTACCATAACTTTTCCAAAGCAAACATTCAAACTAGGATTGGGAAAATTTTCAACTGAGAATTCCAAGAGATCTGTAACAAACCTTGCAAGATAATTTCTCAGCTTTTGAGAATATATACACATGCAAGTTGGTGTTCATCCAAGAAAGAACATTGATTTTAGTGTCTATGCAAAAGAACCTTCTGAATAAGTGCTACTCCAAAGAGTTTACCATCTCCCCCCTTAGGTATACCTCAAAGAAGTTAGGATACAGTTTTTAAAATAGTGTATTTTATAACTTTAAATCATTTTTTTTTTTTTTTTTTTTTTTTTTTTTTAGAGTGAGCATCAGTCTCTGGTTCTGCGCACATAGGACCTTAAATCTTGTTTCATAATCAGGGAGAGTCTACTCTGGGCAGATCTACTTCTTTCTTTCTGTCGTATTTTTGTAACTTGGACCTTTATAAATACTATGTAAGTTTGAAAAAAATGAGTGAACCCAAACCATGAAATAAACACAATATAGATTTGATTTTTTTGGTCAGCTCATGTATACTACACATTAGTTGAGTCATGTTGCTGAAATAATTACTAGTGCTCTCCTCATTAAGGAACTGATGACAGCTTTCAGCTTTGTCTTGTGTGTGTGTATGTTTGTGTATGTGTGTATGGTCCCCATTCTAAACCAGATTTGAGTTTTATTGAGTATTTTCTGTGTTGTTATTTTTGGACCTAAAAATCAGCTGCTTCCTACTAAAAGAGCACTAACACTGTTTGCAGAAAGATTTTAGTCAAGATTGAAGTAGTTGCTCAAAATTCTCCTATAAAGTTAGGTATTTATTAATGGCCTCAGGGTTGGCCTTCAGGAAAGTTGGACCAAATTCAAAATCCTTGAAGGCATAGTCATGAGCTGGAGAGACGAGATGAAAACACCAAGTGTTAAAGGTTAGGGCTGGGATCATAAATAGCAGACAGAGCCAAGATTTGTGGATAGAGTGGGAAGTGAATCGCCCAGGCCATGTGTCCGTCTCTAAGCCAGTTATTGTGAGGAGATGGAGGCAGGGCTCTGAGTGCCCACACCTGGAGGCCAGGAGGTATGGTCAGACCTATCTAAACCACTGGAACTGAAGTGACGAGGGGTGGCTCCCCAGGATAAAGCTTTGGATTCTCGTCTTAGTAGAATGGATGGTCAGTAATCAAAACAACACGCATCCACCACAGCCACCTTCTAGCTTTATGAGCTACTATGAGAATATTACTGTTCTGAGCCTTAGTTTTCTTATCTATAAAATAGGGATGGCAAGACCTTCCTGGAAGGGTTGTAATGAGAATGGGAGATAATTTATGTAAAAGCTTCTCAAACATTGAGCATATAATATAAGAAAACAAATTTAATAACATGGCTTCAGAGCCATGCTTATACTAGATAAAACATATTGTATGTGCGTATTTATACTCACAATTATTTTTTAAAGCTGTATTTTAAAAATGATAGAGGATATTAGTTCAAAATGTAAGTAGTAATTGTCTTAAGATAGTAAGCCAATGGAAACAGTTTTTTCCAACTTTTCTATATTTTCCAGGTCTTCTTTAATAGCTATGCATTTATTTTATAATGTAAAATAATTGTTTAAAATAAGACAGCAAGAAGGCATGATATCATTAATTCCAAAAAATCCCTTTTTTCCAAGGTATCTTTACATATGAGAATACTTTCTCACAATTCACCAAGTACAAAGGATGTGGGACCATTAATGTAATACCTCTTAGTTATTTATTGTTATTTTCTTTTTATCAGAATAGGTGGGCCCATTGTTAAACCTGCCCTGTAGAGAGAAAAAGGGAAGCTACAGAGGTTGCAGCATTTGAAGGGAGGTTTGGAAGGTGAGTGAGAATCTATTGTTAATCAAGCAAACGAGAAAAAAGGGCAGCATAATGGAGTCCAGTATAACAGAGTGTGGTTCATGTGCTGCTGGTAGCAAAGGTGATGTTTCAGGTTAGATACTGATGGACAGGTTTTAACTTTTCATTTTGAAATATTACAGATTCTCAGGAAGTTGTGAAGTAATGTACAGGCAGGTCCTGTGCACCCTACTCTCCCAACGTCCCCAAGTGTTAGTATCTTGTCTAACTACAGTTTAATAGCAACACTATGATATTGTCATTGGACCAACTCATGTTATTTATTTGGTAGTCCTACATATACTCATTTCTGTAGGTGTGTGTGTGTGTAATTCTAATCAGTTTGTGACATACATAGCTTCATGTAACTACCACCATAATAAAAATGCAGAACCGTTCAGTCATCACCACAAGATTCTTTTATGCTGATCATTTATATCTCCTATTACCCCCCATTCTTCTACTCTCTACCCCCTACTTCCCTCAAACTCTAATCTCTGGCAACCACTAATCTGCTTTCCATCTCTATAATCACATTTCAAGAAAGATATGTAAATGTAATCATAGAGAATGTCTCCTTTTGAGATTGGTTTTTACCAGGCAACTTAATTCTCTAAAGAGTCATCCAGGTTGTTGGATGTATCATTAGTTTGTTCTTTTTTATTGCTGAGTAGTATTCCATGGTATGGATGTACCAGGGTTTGTTTGGCCATTGACTCACTGAAGGGCCTTTGGATTTTCCCAAGTTTTAGAACTGGTATGAGCATTCCTGTCTCTACATGTTTTTGCCTCAACACGAGTTTTAGTTTTTCTAGGATAAATGCCTAAGGGTGTATTGGTTGTATGGTAATGAATTTCTAGCTTTAATAAAAATTGATAAACTGTTTACAAGAATGGCTATATCATTTTACATGTGAATAACTGGCATCTCTTGACATATGAATAACTGACATTTATTTTTAAACGTTTATAGTTAACATATTGATTTTAAGTTTTCTTTACATATTAAGTGACATCAACTTTTCACTCATAATAACTTACAGAGTTTCCTTTAAGTATAAATATATTACGATAAACAATGAGCTGGTTAAGAACAATAAAAGCAATATTACACCATTGGCCTTTTTCAAAATGCCAAAAATAATGCAGTGATTAAAAAAGAGGAGAAGTGGGGCGCCTGGGTGGCTTAGTCGGTTAAGCGTCCGACTTTCGCTTGGGTCATGATCTTACGGTTCGTGGGTTCGAGCCCCGCATCGGGCTCTGTGCTGACTGCCAGCTCGGAGCCTGGAGCCTGTTTCAGTCTGTGACTCCCTCTCTCTCTGACCTTCCCCTGCTCACGCTATCTCTCTCTCTCCTAGAAATAAATAAAAATATTTAAAAAAAAAAAAAGAGGAGAAGTTTAGGAAACTAGCATTATGGTTTAGGATGCTTACTTTGATTACTAAATATTAGGTAGCTTTGGTTCAAGTCTTCTATCACTAGCTCTGATTCAGCTCTTTGACATTATTTTTTTATTAATAATGATATATATTCAATAGTTATAACAACATGGTTTTTGAGAGAAAAACTGAGACAATCTATGTGAAATATTTAGCTGATGCAGAAGGTTGTAAATATGTTAATCTATTGCTGTAAAGAGTTGACATTGTCCAGACTAAGTAGACATGAGGAGGTAACAGTATTCAGAGATCATAGAATGGTGGTTACATGTGCATGGAACTAAAGCAAAGTTTAGTCATGCTAAACTATGAACTTGAAAGGGGCCAAGTGCCTAGTATATAGAGATTAACAATGGGAATAAATTTATCCATACTATGGAAATATTCCGTCCTATTTATGCTCTGTAAAGTAATAGGTACTAGTTCATGGAACCAAGCTAAAGGAACTCTTTTCAAATTTACAAAAATGAAACACACCCCTTTATCATGTAAAGTTTGTTATTCCATTCTTTTCTTACTTGTTTTCAAAAGAACTCTCCCTTTTTGACTCCAGAAACTCAAAAGCAGACCTTTGGGGCAATTGAGAGGAGAGAACTTGGTCTAATAGGAAACCAGACTTAAAGAAGGCATCTTTGCTATTTCACTAACTTTGTCACTCCAGCAAATTATTTGATCTAACACTCTGTATTCTCCTAATAGACATTAATATCCTCTCTAAGGGTGCCTCCTGAGTATTAAGTCATATAATAAATATATTATTATTGTCTCAAATATAATTATAGCTCTCTAAACAGTAGTTATTTTTATTTTTGTTTTGGAGGGTTTTTTAAAAATTATTTTTAATGTTTCTTTATAGTTGGTCTGTGGTTAATTCAAGCTCACTTGTGAGTAGAACTGAATTTGTTGTTCTACACTGAATCCCCTTTTTGCAAACATTCCAAAACGGGGTCTTCTAAAAGGGGGTCTTCTAAGAGAGTTTTTAGATCTGCATGAGGTTTGGAGTAGAGTCCTGTGTGCCTGTGCCTGTGCCTGTCTTTGTAATTGTTCATGTGCTTTTTACACACTCAATACTCACTCACTCACTCACTCCTTCAGTAAATAAAACAACAGTCTTAAAACCTAAGGAGTAAGATTCTCCACATGTCATAGTTCACCAAGAGTATCCTGTTCAGCTGTGCGGATGGTTCCTATTGAACAGCTGACTTGTTTGAGTTACTTTCTCATAATGAAGGGAGCAATCAGTTGTGTTTGGACACAGTAAAAGAGAAGGTTGCATAGTGACAGACTCTCCTACTTACTCATAGGAAGACTGGAGAAAATTTTGCTTTAGTTTTCCTAATAGTAGCCTTCATAGAGATATGGAAGATTGATGATACCAGTGCTTTTATTTGCCAATCATATCAATCATAAAGAATATCAGCTAGCCTTTTCAATTTTCAGGCACTTTATAATTTTGGCAGGAAAGAATGTTAAAGGAAACTCAGCAGGATAATGATGTATCTCTTAACCTCGTTCAAATTATAGATTCCTCCACCTCTATAATTGTGGGAAGTTTACTGACCACATAAAGAAGTTAGAAGAGAAAAAATATCAACAAAATATTTCATCAGAAATATTTAAGATTGCATATTGTTAGTTGTTAAGGTTATTTGTTACAGAATATTTGGCTTTGCAGCACTTGAAAATTTATTTCAGACAGTAATTATGGTTAAAATATTATGAACTATAGTTTAATAGAGAATAGCCGTGTAATTGTAATATCACCATATATTTCTTACTACAAAGATTTGAAATTTACAATAAAACTTTCTAAAATGCACCTAGACATTACTAAAGTATTGTGTTTTTATTTTATTTTAAAATTTTAACTGGATGATGCACTAGAGTGAATGCTTTTTATGATTTTTAAAGTGATTTTTTGCAACATTAACTTTTATAATGTGGAACATAATTAGGACAGTGAAAATAAGAAGTGTTATCTATCCCACCAGATTATGGTGCTGCTCACTGTCCTTGTTTTTCTTCACCCCTCCCCTACCTTTTTTTTTTTTTTGCCTTGTTTTTCATTGGCCACATGTTAATTTTGTGAGGATTTTTCTAAATAGATTGTCTGTTTAGATTTAGCATTCCAAAAGTTATCCCTCCCCCTTCCCAGTAACTCTTAATTCAATCTTTGTTTGCAAAGATTATAAATTAATTGGAGTCAAGGTGGGATCATTATTTCTACTAGAAGAGTGTTGATACATAAGGATTTTGACCAGATTTTGGAAAGTATACCTTACAGAAGTAGGATGCTGCATTCAGAGAAAAAAAAAAATGTGTGTTTTAGCCTGAACTCTGCCACTTGAAAGATTTACAGACACAGGCAAATTGCTTATTTGTTTTAACATTCAGTTTCTTCCTCTTTAAAATGGACATGATACCACTTAGCATGGTTGCTCTGAGGGTTAAATGGAATAATTGAGGCAGAAATGATTTTAAAATTGAAACGCTATGCAAAAGCCGAAGTATTTCTTTTTTTTTTTTTTTAATATTTTTATTTATTTCTAGGAGACAGAGAGAGACAGCATGAGCAGGGGAGGGTCAGAGAGAGAGGGAGTCACAGACTCTGAAACAGGCTCCAGGCTCTGAGCTGGCAGTCAGCACAGAGCCCGACGCGGGGCTCGAACCCACGAACCGCGAGATCATGACCTAAGCGAAAGTCGGACGCTTAACCGACTAAGCCACCCGGGCACCCCAAGCCGAAGTATTTCTTATAACCTCAAAGTTAATATTGGCAGAATTGATGTCTAATCATTTTATGCAACATACTCAAAGTAAAAATGTAAAATATATATATAATTTATGTTTTTCACAACACATTATTTTCAGAAATCACTACTCCCATGGGTGAAAAAAAGTTACAATTGGTTCTTCATCATTTTCAACAAAATCATGACAATTATTACAAACATAAATTAGAGAACATATTATAAAATATGAAATGCTGGGCTATATAGGTCTGACATAGAGTAACATTTCTTTCTTTTTTTTTTTTTATAAATAGTTTATTGTCAAGTTGGTTTCCATATAACACCCAGTGCTCATCCCCACAAGTGCCCTCCTCCATGCTAGAGTAACATTTCTTGTGCATTTATTCTACAAAATATTTTCTATATTCAATTTTTTTCAAATCAATATTTCAAAATTAAAGTTTATTTATATTTAAGAGTGAGAGAGAGATGAGGGAAGAGACAGAGAGGGAGAGAGAGAGAAAGAGAAGATCCTAAGCCTGCTCTCTATGCTGTCAGTGCAAAGCCCAGTGTGTGGCTCGATCTCATTAACCCTGAGGTCCATGACCTAAGATGAGATCAAGAGTCAGACGCTTTAAAAGACTGAGCCCCCAATATTTCAAAATTACAGTGTCCACTGTTATGAGTATGCTTTTTAAATTTTTAGATGACTCTAACATTACCTAGCCAAATGCCACTCTAAAAGTAAAGGAAACAAAAATATATTGTCAGATATTCCGGGAATGAACAGATATTATATTTCAGCTTAATTACGATTGGAACACAAAGACAGGTGAAATAGAAAAATCAACAAATCTAAAAATGAGATTGGGGATATAAGGACTTTGGTGGACATTAATAAGGATTAAATATATAGATTGTTTAAATATATTTTTCAATTTGGAGAAAGCATCAAATTTGTGGTAAAATAACACCTGAAAGAGAAGTTATGTAGTAAAAGTCAGTAACAATAATAGTCATGATCAATAACCTCTGATCATATTTGTAAAGAATTGCTGATCTTAAGGATAGAAGAAGTAAAAGCGTATTAAATTTCACATCTTACATAAGGAGAGTCCGAAGTTATTTGCATCGAAAGCAGGATATTTATCAAAGATTCATTGGCTGTATACTTTTGGGTCCACTTCTGAGTTCTCAATTCTGTTCGATTGGTCTATGTGTCTGTTTTTGTGCCAATACCATACTGTCTTGATGATGACAGACAAAGCAGGAAAGAATATCCAATGGAAAAAAGACAGCCTTTTTAACAGATGGTGTTGGGAGAACTGGACAGCAACATGCGGTAGAATGAAACTAGATCACTTTCTCACACCATGCACAAAAATAAACTCAAAATGGATCAAGGACCTGAACGTGAGACAGGAAACTATCAACACTCTAGAGGAGAAAGCAGGAAACAACCTCCTTAACCTCCACCGCAGCAACTTCTTACTTGACACATCCCCAAAAGCAAGGGAATCAAGAACAAAAATAAACGATTGGGACCTCATCAAGATTAAAAGCTCCTGCACAGCAAAGGAAATAACCCACAAAACTAACAGGCAACCAACGGAATGGGAAAAGATAGTTGCAAATGACATATCAGATAAAGGGTTAATATCCAAAATCTATAAGGAACTCACCAAATTCCACACCTGAAAAACAAACAACCCAGTGAAGAAATGGGCAGAAGATATGAACAGACACTTCTCCAAAGAGGATATCCAGATGGCCAACAGACACATGAAACGATGCTCAGCATCGCTCCTCATCAGGGAAATACAAGTCAAAACCACACTGAGATACCACCTCACGCCAGTCAGAGTGGCTAAAATGAGCCAATCAGAGAACTCTAGATGCTGGCGAGGATGTGGAGAAACGGGCACCCTCCTACACTGTTGGTGGGAATGTAAACTGGTACAGCCCCTCTGGAAAACAGTGTGGAGGTTCCTCAGGAAACTAACAATAGAACTCCCCTATGACCCAGCAATAGCACTGCTAGGAATTTACCCAAGGGATACAGAAATGCTGATGCATAGGAGCACATGTACCCCAATGTTCATAGCAGCACTCTCCACAATAGCTAAAACATGGAAAGAGCCTAAGTGTCCATCAACAGATGAATGGATCAAGAAGATGTGGTTTATCTATACCATGGAATACTACATGGCAATGAGAAACAATGAAATCTGGCCATGTGTAGCAACATGGATGGACCTTGAGGGTGTTATGCTGAGCGAAATAAGTCAGGCAGAGAAGGACAAATATCATATGTTTGCACGTATAGGAGGATTAGGAGGAACTTAACAGAGGACCAAGGGGGAGAAGAAGGGGGAAATGGTGGGGGAAAGGGAGAGAGGCAAACCATGAGAGACTCTTGAATGCTGACAAAAACTGAGGACTGGTGGATGTGGGGGGGAGGAGGGGTGGGCATGGAGGAGGGCACTTGTGGGGATGAGCACTGGGTGTTATGTGGAAACTAATTTGACAATAAACTATTTGTAAAAAAAAATAATAAATAAATTAGGAAAAAAAGCAGGATATTTATTCGCCAAATTAGAGTAAAAACTAAAAGCAAAGAAAACACTTCTTAAAGTAAAAGAAGATAGAATTATGTTCAACCATATTCAATTTATGCTTGGATAGGAGACTATTAAATATTCTGAGTTAAAAATATGAAAATCCTAATGAATCATACTTTTAAAGACATTTAACAATACAAATTAAAAAATAAGACTAACTGAAAGAATAAAATAGATCAGATTCAGACAAACAAAATCAAGGGAAATATATAATACAAATGTCAGACACAATAACCTTCTAGGGTGAAAACCATAAAAAGAAACAAAATGGTTGTTTTATATTAGATATAAGATGCCATTCATGTTTGGGCAGCTCTTACAATAGTTAAAAATGTTTATGTAACAAAAAGAATGCTAACTAATTATATAAATTAAAAGCAATTAGAAATGGAAGAAGAAATAGAGAGTAAACGTTACTAGCTGTTATTTATCACTATCATTCTGGGATAAAACAAGTAACAGAAAGCAAATATGTCAAAGATATCAAGCTAATTACCAGCATGCTGTTTAGTCATATACAAGGCAGATGAATCCATTGATTGATTTTATCCAACAAAAGGGAAGATAAACTTGATATAAGAGAAAGAAGAGAGAAGGAGGAAAAATGAAATATGACCAATATGAGAAGAGTTTTCTGTCTTTGCATATTTGGAGTAACTGATTAGTGGTCAGTTAAAAGGAAGTGACTTCAGCCTCTCTGTCCATCCACAGACCAACTAAGCAGTATCAAAGAAAACAGCTTCCATTGTGGATTCCCTGGAAGACTTTATAAGTTTATTATGCTATCTTTGTGACACATTGCCTTTATAAAGTATTAGCCAGAATCCTTTCTAAAATATCTTTTGTTATATCAGATCTGCACCATTACTGTCCTCAGAATTTCTCAGGCATAATCATGATTTGTCAAAATACATGTGTATATAAAATGCATACAAAGTCTATGAAAGAAAATACTTCAAATTGCTAAAAGTTATGATGACATTACTGGAAGTGATTTTTATTCTTTTTGTAAAACTTTCTTCCATCTTCCCAAATTAAAAAAAGGCATGATATTTTCATAATCAAAATTTTTCAATTTTATTTTTAGGAACAGTAATTGATCCCAGTCATTGATTACTCAAGTTGAGCACTCAACTCAAATATGTTGCTTCATTCAGTCCTTCAGCAAAACCCAATGTAGTTTATACATCACCTCATTTATAGACAAAATTGATCTTGAAAGAGGACACCTGATCTAAGGATTCCTTGATTCCATTATTTTGACTTACTAACAATTAATGGGATATCCCCTCTGACCTTTCCTTTCTAACACAGTACTGGAAGTTGTAGCTAAGACAATAAGACATGAAAAGACTATGAAGATACGCAGATAAATATACAGATTCATACCTTCCATGTTCATGATGAGAAGACTCAATATTGCCCAGATGTCAGTTCTTCCTAACTTGATCTCTAGAATCAATGCAATCTTAGTCAAAATCCCACAAGTTATTTTTGTGGATACTGACAAACTAATTCTGAAGTTTATATGAATAAGCAGAAAACCCAGACTAGCCGATGCAATATTGATGGAGAAGAACAAACTTGGAGCTCTGACACTATCTGACTTCAAGGCTTAATATGAAACTGCAGCAATCAAGACATTGTGGTGTTGGTTCAAGAAGAAAGAAAGACAAGTAGATCAGTTGAACAGAACAGGGAGTCTACATATAAACCTCCATAAAAATGATCCACTGATTTTTGACTAAGGAGCAAAGGCAATACAAGAAACAAAGAGCGTTTTTTTTCAACAAGTGATGCTGGCATAACCTGAACCTCCATGTGCAAAAGTGTGAATCTAGACATTGAAGTCACACCTTTTATAAAAATTAACTCATAATGGATCATAGAACTCAATTTAAAATCAAAATTATATAACTCTTGTAAGATAACATAGAAGAAATCCTTGATGACCTTGGGTATGGTGATAACTTTTTAGATACAACACTAAAGACACAATTCATGAAATTAAAAAAATATATAAAATGATAAGCTGGACATTGTTAAAATTAAAAGCAGAGTAATAACTCTGCAAAAGGCAATGTCAAAAGAATGAGAAGACAAGCCACAGACTGGGAGAAAATATTTGCAAAGAACACATCTGATAAAAGGCTGTTTTACAAAATATACAAGAACTCTTAAACTCAATAATAAGAAAAGAAACAACAGGGTTTTAGAAATGGAACAAAGATCTTATAGTCACCTCACCAAAGAACATTATACAGATAGAAAGTAAGGGTATGAAAAGATGCTTTAAATCATATGTCACTAGGGAAATGCAAATTAAAGCTACAATGGTTACACATAGCAGAATGGCCACTGTCTAGAACATTGACAATACCAAATGCTGGCGAGAATGTGGAGCAATAGGAACTCTCACCAGTTGCTGGTGGGAGTACAGAATGGTAGAGCCACTTTGGAAGACAGACTGACATTTTCTTACAGAACTAAACATATCCTTACTATATGATCCATCCATTGTGCTTATTTGTATTTACCCAAAACAGATGAACACTTATGTTACAAAAAAAAACCTGCATTCAGATGTCTATAGCAGCTTTATTTGTAATTGCCAAAACTTGGAAGTAACCAAAATGTCCTTCAGTAAGTGAATGGATAAATAAACACATCCAGACAGTGGGATAATATTCAGCACTAAAAAGAAATGAGCTATCAAGCCAAGGAAAGGCATGGATGAAGCTTAAATGCTTACTACTAAGTGAAAGAAGCCAACCTGAAAAGGCTACACTCTATGATTTCAATTATATGATATTTTAGAAAAGGCAAAACAATGAAGACGGCAAAAATTTTAGTGGTTGCCAGAGGTTAGGGTAGGGAGGATGAATAGATAGAACACAGAGGATTTTTAAGGCAATGAAAATACTCTGCATGACACCATAATGATGGATTTATATATTTGTCCTAACGCATAGTGCGCACAACAAAAGTGAACCCTAATGTAAACTATGGATTTTTAGTATTATGATGTGTCAATATAGGTTTTATCAGTTGTCAAAATATACCACTCCTGGGAGATTTTCATAATTGAAGACACTGCATTTGTGGGGACAGGTTGTATATGTACCTTACCCTCACTTTGCTGTGAACTTTAAAATGTTTTAAAAACATAAGGCCTTAGTTAAAAAAAGAAAAAATATATATGCCAATATGGGGGAAAGGTACTAGCTCAGAACTAGCAACCATGATTTGAAGCTCAGGAGAGAAAAATCATTC
The DNA here is from genome assembly GCA_017311185.1 of Proteles cristata cristata. Lineage (NCBI taxonomy): Eukaryota > Metazoa > Chordata > Mammalia > Carnivora > Hyaenidae > Proteles > Proteles cristata. Next base: position 2,549,654 of record JAESUZ010002205.1, on the reverse strand, counting down.
ATTGATTTTTTTTCTAAGCATTCATTTCTTCAATGACCTTACTTTAATGAATGAAACATAATCCCTGTCTTCTCAGTGCTCATAGCCCATCAGTGGCACAGACGCTTAAAGAAACACTTTCAGTAATGTGTAATAATGAGGGCAGAATGTAACACAGAACTGCTAGTGATTAACTGCAGGATGGACGTAGAGGTATAGAAAGGTGGAACTTGAGTTAGAAACTCTGATTTGGGAGACAGCCTTGTACTGATGAAAGATAAAACTGTATATGAGACCACCCTGAGTGTGAAGGTTAATAAATGAAAAGAAGTTACTTAAAACCCTCCCCCAAATTAATGGAGGTGCCAGGAAAGAGAGACATTTGTGAATGAATGCTCACATTTTGAAATAATGAATTTAGAAACATAAATAGTTCAAATGTGACAATTTTTTGTGACAGTGACCATTTTTTTAAATTTTTTTTTTAATGTTTTATTCATTTCTGGGAGAGAGAGAGACAGCATGAGCAGGGGAGGGTCAGAGAGAGAGGGAGTCACAGACTGAAACAGGCTCCAGGCTCTGAGCTGGCAGCCAGCACAGAGCCCGACGCGGGGCTCGAACCCACGAACCGCGAGATCATGACCTAAGCGAAAGTCGGACGCTCAACCGACTAAGCCACCCAGGCGCCGCAGTGACAATTTTTTTAAAAAAATATTTGAATCCAGAGCTAGATTGCTTAGGTTTGCTTTGCTACTGTGATAACTGTGAGGTTTAGGGCAAATAACTATCTTTAGCAAAGCTCAGTTTCTTCCATTAAAATCCAGTCATAGCGGTGCCTCGGTGGCTCAATAGGTTAAGCATTTGACTCTTGATTTTGGCTCAGATCATGATCTTGAGATGATGAGTTCGAGTTCCTTGTCGGGGTCCCGGAGCCTGCATCATATTCTTTCTCCCACTCTCTCTGTTGCATTCTCTATAAATGAATGAATGAATGAATGAATGAATGAATGAATGAATGAATGAATAAAACAAACGTAAAAAATTTTAAAATGCAGTTACAATAGCACCTACCACTTAAGGGTAGAAGAATCGATACACATATATATCATAATACTGTGTTTGGTATGTTTGAGGAAAAGAAGGGGCAGCATGACTGGAACATCATCAGCCGGAAAGATTATGGGAGGGAGATGAAGTTCTAGAGATGAGAGGAGATTGGGGCCTTTACCTTGAGTGAGATGAGAAGCACTGCCGTGTTTTCAGCAACATAGTGACAAGATCTGACATTTTGTACATGGATCACACTGAAGGTGCTTTGTGATTAAAAAATGCGGTGCAAGGGTGGAAGCATTTACCTTGCTAACTGAGGGTATCTTACCCCAGGAATAAGAGCAGAGAGAATCAAGGTGAACATTGGTGCATGGATTATTCATGCACAAAGGCTATTTATCATCATGGTAAGTCTAGAAAATTCCAGTGTGCAGCTCTGGTTGCTTTATAGTCTCCTTACCCTATAATTTTGAAATAGTGGCAAGTGGCGCTTAGTATGCAACCTGCTTACTTCTTTAGCATCAAACATATTTGTTTCAGGTGTCATTTAGTGATAATAGACCAGCTAAGGCTACTTGGCTATTACCAAATGAGAAAGCTATAATTGACAATTGTTAAATAGCAAAATCTAACATACATAAATTTTAAAAGTTTTGCTTCTTTTTTTTTTTTTTACAAACAGTTTATTGTCAAATTAGTTTCCACATAACACCCAGTGCTCATCCCCACAAGTGTCCTCCTCCATGCCCACCCCCCTCCCCCACATCCACCAGTCCTCAGTTTTTGTCAGCATTCAAGAGTCTCTCATGGTTTGCCTCTCTTCCTTTCCCCCACCATTTCCGCCCTTGTTCTCCCCCTTGTTCCTCCGTCAAGTTCCTCCTAATCCTCCTATACGTGCACACATATGATATTTGTCCTTCTCTGCCTGACTTATTTCGCTCAGCATAACACCTCAAGGTCCATCCATGTTGCTACACATGGCCAGATTTCATTGTTTCTCATTGCCATGTAGTATTCCATGGTATAGATAAACCACATCTTCTTGATCCATTCATCTGTTGATGGACACTTAGGCTCTTTCCATGTTTTAGCTATTGTGGAGAGTGCTGCTATGAACATTGGGGTACATGTGCTCCTATACATCAAGCATTTCTGTATCCCTTGGGTAAATTCCTAGCAGTGCTATTGCTGGGTCATAGGGGAGTTCTATTGTTAGTTTCCTGAGGAACCTCCACACTGTTTTCCAGAGGGGCTGTACCAGTTTACATTCCCACCAACAGTGTAGAAGGGTGCCCGTTTCTCCCCATCCTCGCCAGCATCTAGAGTTCTCTGATTGGCTCATTTTAGCCACTCTGACTGGCGTGAGGTGGTATCCCAGTGTGGTTTTGATTTGTATTTCCCTGATGAGAAGCGATGCTGAGCATCGTTTCATGTGTCTGTTCGCCATCTGGATGTCCTCTTTGGAGAAGTGTCTGTTCATATCTTCTGCCCATTTCTTCACTGGGTTGTTTGTTTTTCGGGCGTGTATTTTGGTGAGTTCCTTATAGATTCTGGATATCAACCCTTTATCTGATATGTCATTTGCAACTATCTTTTCCCATTCCGTTGGTTGCCTATTAATTTTCTGGGTTGTTTCCTTGGCTGTGCAGAAGCTTTTAATCTTGAGGAGGTCCCAGCAGTTTATTTTTGCTCTTGATTCCCTTGCTTTTGGGGATGTGTCAAGTAAGAAGTTGCTGCGGTGGAGGTCAAGGAGGTTGTTTCCTGCTTTCTCCTCTAGGGTGTTGATAGTTTCCTGTCTCACGTTCAGGTCCTTGATCCATTTTGAGTTGATTTTTGTGCATGGTGTGAGAAAATGATCTAGTTTCATTCTTCTGCATGTTGCTGTCCAGTCTCCCAACACCATCTGTTAAAAGGCTGTCTTTTTTCCATTGGATATTCTTTCCTGCTTTGTCAAAGATTAGTTGGCTGTATACTTTTGGGTCCACTTCTGAGTTCTCAATTCTGTTCCATTGGTCTATGTGTCCGTTTTTGTGCCAATACCATACTGTCTTGATGATGACAGCTTTGTAGTAGAGGCTAAAGTCTGGGATGGTGATCCCTCCCGTTTTGGTTTTATTTTCAGGATTACTTTGGCTATTCGGGTCTTTTGTGGTTCCATACAAATTTTTGGATAGTTTGTTCTAGTTTTGAGAAGTATGCTGGTGCAATTTTGATTGGAATTGCATTGAATGTGTAGAGTGCCTTAGGTAGTAATGACATCTTAACTATACTTATTCTTCCTATCCATGAGCATGGAATGTTTTTCCATTTCTTTGTGTCTTCTTCAATTTCCTTCATAAGTTTTCTATAGTTTTCATCATACAGATCTCTTGTATCCTTGGTTAGGTTTATTCCGAGGTATTTTATGGTTTTTTGTGCAATTGTGAATGGGATCAGTTTCTTGATTTCTCTTTCTGTTGCTTCATTGTTGGTGTATAAAAATGCAACCGATTTCTGTACGTTGATTTTGTAGCCTGCAACTTGGCTGAATTCTTGGATCAGTTCTAGTAGGCTTCTGGTGGAGTCTGTCGGGTTTTCTATGTAGAGTATCATGTCATCTGCGAAGAGTGAAAGTTTGACTTCCTCTTTGCCAATTCTGATGCCTTTGATTTCCTTTTGGTGTCTGATCGCTGATTCTAGGACTTCCAGCACTATGTTAAACAGCAGTGGTGAGAGTGGGCATCCCTGTCGTGTTCCTGATCTCAGGGGGAAAGCTCTGAGTTTTTCCCCGTTGAGGATGATGTTCGCTGAAGGCTTCTCATAGATGGCTTTGATGATGTTTAAGTAGGTTCCTTCTATCCCAACTTTCTCGAGAGTCTTTATTAAGAAGGGATGCTGTATTTTGTCAAATGCTTTTTCTGCATCTATTGACAGGATCATATGGTTTTTATCTTTTCTTTTATTGATATGATGTATCACATTGATTGATTTGCGAATATTGAACCAGCCCTGTAACCCAGGAATGAATCCCACTTGATCTTGGTGGGTGATTCTTTTTATATGCTGCTGGATTCGATTTGCAAGGATCTTGTTGAGAATTTTTGCATCCGTATTCATCAAGGATATTGGCCTGTAGTTCTCTTTTTTTGCTGGATCTCTGTCTGGCTTGGGAATCGGTGTGATGCTGGCTTCATAAAATGAGTCCGGGAGTTTTCCTTCGCTTTCAATTTTTTGCAATAACTTGAGAAGAATTGGGATTAATTCTGTTTTAAATGTCTGGTAGAATTCCCCAGGGAAGCCATCAGGTCCAGGGCTCTTATTTGTTGGGAGATTTTTGATCACTGATTCAATTTCTTCACTCGTTATGGGTCTGTTGAGGTTTTCTATTTCTTCCCGTGTGAATTTTGGTAGTGAGTGTGTGTTTAGGAATTTGTCCATTTCTTCTAATTGTCCAATTTGTTGGCATATAATTTTTCATAGTATTCCCTGATAATTGCTTGTATTTCTGAGGGGTTGGTTGTAATAAGTCCATTTTCATTCATAATTTTGTCTATTTGGGTGCTGTCTCTTTTCTTTTGGATAAGTCTGGCTAGAGGTTTGTCAATTTTGTTTACTTTTTCAGAAAACCAACTCTTGGTTTCATTGATCTGTTCAATTGTTTCTTTGGTCTCTATGTTGTTTATTTCTGCTCTAATTTTTACTATTTCTCTTCTTCTACTGGGTTCAGGGCGTTCTTGTTGCTCTGCCTCTAGTTCTTTTAGGTGAGCTGTTAGATTTTGGACTTGCGCTTTTTCTAATCTCTTGAAATAGGCCTGGAGAGCAATGTACTTTCTCTTAGGACTGCCTTTGCCGCATCCCATAGATTTTGAATTGTTGTGTTTTCATTTTCATTTGTTTCCATATATTTTTTAATTTCATCTCTAATTGCCTGATTGGCCCATTCATTCTTTAGAAGGGTGTTCTTTAACCTCCATGTTTTTGGAAGTTTTCCAGACTTCTTCCTGTAATTGATTTCAAGTTTCAAAGCATTGTGATCTGACAGTGTGCATGGTATGATCTCTATTCTTTTATATTTCTTGAGGGCTGCTTTATGTCCCAGTATGTGATCTATCTTGGAGAATGTGCCATGCGCACTTGAGAAGAAAGTAAATTCCCTGGCCTCAGGATGTAAAGTTCTTAATATATCCGTCAGGTCCATCTGGTCCAATGTATCTTTCAAGTCCATTATTTCTTTAGTGATTTTCTGTCTGGTTGACCTATCCATTGCTGTAAGTGGAGTATTAAAGTCCCCTGCTATTAGCACATTCTTATCTATAAGCTTGTTTCTGTTTGTGATTAATTGTTTTAGATATTTAGGTGCTCCCATATTCGGTGCGTAGACATTTATGATTGTTAGTTCTTCCTGATGGATGGACCCTGTAATTATTATGTAGTGCCCTTCTTCATCTCTTGTGATTGTCTTTAATTTAAAGTCCAGTGTGTCTGATATAAGTATCGCTACTCCGGCTTTCTTTTGATTTCCTGTAGCGTGATATATATTTCTCCATCCCCTTACTTTTAATCTGAAGGTATCTTCCCGTCTAAAATGAGTTTCTTGTAGACAGCATATAGATGGATTTTGTTTTTTAATCCATTCTGCTACCCTATGTCTTTTGATTGGAGCATTCAGCCCATTTACATTCAGTGTTATTATTGAAATATGTGGGTTTAGAGTCTTTGTATCTTTTGTAGGGTTCATGTTTGTGGTGGTGTCTCTGGAATCTTTGTTCCTTGCAACCTTTCCTTCAGAGCATCCCCCTCAGGATTTCTTGTAGGGCTGGCTTCGTGGTGACAAATTCTTTCAATTTCTGTTTGTTTGGAAAGGTTTTTATCTCTCCTTCTATTTTGAATGACAGGCTTGCTGGATAGAGGATTCTTGGCTGCATATTTTTACTATTTTTACTTCATCACATTGAAGATCTCTTGCCATTCCTTTCTGGCCTCCCACGTTTCAGTAGATAGGTCTGTCACCACTCTGATGGGTTTCCCTTTGTATGTGAGGGCCCTTTTCTCCCTAGCTGCTTTCAAAATTCTCTCTTTGTCCTTGTATTTTGCCATTTTTATGATGATATGTCGTGCAGAAGATCGATTCAAGTTACGTCTGAGAGGAGTCCTCTGAGCCTCTTGTATTTCCACATTGACTTCCTTCCCCAGGTCGGGGAAGTTCTCTGCTATAATTTGTTCCAGGACTCCTTCAGCACCTTTCCCTCTCTCTTCCTCTTCTGGGATTCCTATGATACGGATATTGTTGCGTTTGACTGTGTCGCTGAGCTCTCGAATTCTTCTTTCCTGTTCCTGGATCAGTTTGTCTCTTTTTTTGTCAGCTTCTTGTTTTTCTATAATGGTGTCTTCTAAATCACTTATTCTCCTTTCTGCCTCTTCAATCCGTGCATTGGAGGCCTCTAATTTATTATGGATCTCATTTATCGCATTTTTTAATTCTTCATGCCTATTTTTATTTTCCATTCTGTCTGTAGCCATAGTTTCTTTGATGTCGCCTATGTTTTTTTCAAGCCCTGCTATTAATTTCACCATTATTATTCTAAAATCTTGTTCAGTTATGCTGCTGATATCTGTTTTGAGCAGTTCATTAGCTGTCATTTCTTCTTGGAGTTTCTTTGGGGGAGTGCTCTTTCATTTAATCATTTTAGTTAGCTTTCCGGCTCTTGTTGGTTTCAAAGACCTGTTATGCTCTCTGTTTCTATGAGCACTGCTATATCCGAGAAGACTCTTTGACTTTCCAGGGCCTATCCTTTCAGAGATTGTTTTTTGAATGGTATCCCTCGGTCTCTCTTGTTGGGACCTTAGTTATTTTATTTTTCTATTCGTAGTGATATTTGGGACTCTTCACCTTGTGTACTCTAGCTTGTTTCTTGAGGTAGCCCTGGAAAAGAAAACAGACAGACAAACACACAGGGAGCAGGAGCACACAAACGCACAGGCTGATTCAACTAACATGCAAAGCGAGAGGGAAAACGAAAAAGTTAAAGACAGAGGAGGGAGGGCGAATAATAGGGAGCATAAAATACATAAAAGGGTCAAAAAGGGGAAAAGAAAAGGAAAAAAGAAGAAAACCGATGGACAAGGAACGGCTTAAAGCATATACCTGGATTTCCCAGCTACAGTTAAATAGTCGTGTGTATGCAGTGCTGGTTGAAGAGCATAGAGAAAACGAGAGAAGGCAGGGTGAGACAAGGCAGATTTCGAAATAGAATGAACAGGCAGAAGGGATAAGAAGCTTTTTTCAAAGAGGTAAAGGGTAGAATATGGTTGGATAGGTGAGAGAAGGATGCTGGAATTATCCAAAGAAACTATATAGTCTAATTACTCCTGAGAGAAATAGCTGAAAAAGTCGGTAGGTGTAGAATTTACATTTACAGACTGGACTTGTTGTGATTGTTTAAGGAAGCTGGCGACCAGAGTTAATCAGGTCAGTGTTTTGGGGAAAAAAGTGAGAAAAGAGAAAGAAGAAGAAAAAAAGAGAAAAGAAAGGGGAAAAAAAAAGAAAAAAAAAAAGGAAAAAAAAAAGGGAAAAAAGAAAAAAGAAAAAAAAAAAGGGAGGAGGGCACCTCTCAGGCAGGGATGGGCGTGGCGTGATCCGATGCCTCAGGCGGGGGTTCTGCCTTGGCGATTGTGGGGAGGAGAGTGACGGTGCTCCAGTCCCTTCTTGAACCCCGCGCTGCAGCTCGCTTTTTTTTTTTTTTTTTGGCGTGTCAACTCCCCGTTCCGGGGACGCAGCCGAAGTTGGTTGCACTCTTCAACCCAGGCCAGTTCCAATCTCCAAATCCCAGTCCGCGCCCCGCTGAAGTTGCCTTAGACACAGCTTCCCAGACAACCCCCTCGGGCTATTCCAGGCTCCCTGCTGAGCTCTGGGGGCGGAGTCAGGATCACTGCTTCCTTCTCTGGGTGGGGCTGGCGCGCATGTGCGGGGGCTTGCCTGCCGGGTCCGCATAGCCTGAGCCTGCTGGAGTGAGGAAAACCGGGTCTCTCTATGGTTCGTCACCCGAAACACTAACTCACAGGCAAATTTCCCAGTTTTTAGCTCTTTGCCTTCCCTCTCGAGTTCCAGCCAGCCAGGAGCGCGGACGCCCGGTGTCTGCATGGCTCTTTCAGGGGTCCCAGCCGCCCTGGAGCTACAATGGCGGCAGGCGCACCACCGCCGCTTTAAAACCCACCTCCAGGAGCGGCACAAAGAAGCAGTTTGTGGGCTCAGCCTCCCCCAGGACCAGTTGTCGCGAGGGGACCTGGTGTGCAGGTATTTGGCAAGTACGGTCTTTCTGTGCACCGAGCGGAGATTTTTCTGTCTCGGACTCTCTCCTTTTCCCCTTTCACTCCCCGTAGAGGGTAGAGGGGGATCGCCTCCCACCCTGGAGGCTCCGATCCCGGCCCGATTTTACCTTCCCCGGTTTTCACTCACGTTAGAAGGCTTTCTCAGTGGATTCTGTGTCCTTTTTCTCCCAGGCTCTCAGGTGTTGTAAGGTTTCCCATGGCTTCAGATCTTTTCTGTGTGATGTATGGGCGCGAGTGCAAGTACGGAGCTCCTTACTTCTCCGCCATCTTGTCCCCCCCTCCAAAAGTTTTACTTCTTATTGAAAAATATCATGTGGTTTGACAACATCAAAAGCTATATTAAACATAACTAATGATATATTAATGGAGACTTTTCTTAAAAAAAAAAAAAACTTATTTGTTCCAAAGATGAATGCAACTGTTTCTTCCTTCTATCAGTGTGATAGTGAAGAGTCACATGAAAATCTGAAATTTGGGCAAATTATATCTCTGTACTGTTCTCTTCCTGTTTATAGACAAGTAGGAGAGGGAGAAATGGTTAAGAGTTTTAAATTTCTTTTTAATGTTTATTTTTGAGAAAGAGAGAGGACAAATCGGGGAGGGGCAGAGAGAGAAGTACACATAGATTCTGAAGCAGGCTCCAGACTCTGAGCTGTCAGCACAGTGTTTTAAAAGAGAGCTGACTATTTAGAAAAGTTTATTAAATCTAGTTTGAATATTCAGAAGCAAGAATGGAGCTACATGTATCATGTATAACTAAGTTACCACTCTGCCTAAAAAAGTGTGAAGAATATGTTGTGAAATTACTGGGAGGCAAAGAAATAGAAGAGCAGATAGAGGCTGGGAAGGTTAAATAAAGTCAACTGGAGAAACATGAATTAAGGAAATTTTATAAAGAGATATGACTAATTTTTCAATACCAATTTATTTTCCTTGTCATGATGTGGCCCTCACTCCACCTACCTTAATTTCCTAAGGAGTCTACATTGTAAGTTTAATACCTTCTCTAAGTGCTAATGGTTTCAATATATGTAAAGCAGACAAAACTATGTGGGAATTTTTATTTGAGGTATTTAGTGAAGAGATCAGTAAGTGGCAACACTATGACAAAAGCAGAAATTTAGAGCCAGTGATGACTGGGAAATCATTAGACATCTTGCCCTTGCAAACTCCAAAGAGATGTAAGGACACATGGATCTCACTGCACATGTTCTGGATTTTGATTTCTTTTGATTTGGATCTCAAAACACAGTGTCCTTTAATGCTTCACCTGGGCTTTGATAACCTGAAGTGATTGTATACTGGGGGAAGGACAGTCAAGGGGTTGAATGAATCCCAAATGCAGTATTTGGACAGGTCAGCTGTCAACCTCAGGAGCTTTGCAGATCCTCTACCTCTGTGATTCTCCAACTCAATTGAACATTAAAATCACCTTGGAAGCTTTGGGAAAAAAATGCCATGTTTCAACTCCATCCAAAAGCAATTAAATAAGAATTTTATGTGCAGTCAAGTCTGAGAAACCACAGTGCATATCAGCAGATAACTCCAGAACAATTCAATCTGAACATCCTAGTTTGTGATCCCTGTTTTTCACCAACCAGTAAATCATAAATCAATGAGAAAAATATGGATCCTCAATTCTGTAGAACTTAACTTATGAAAAACAGTAGAGGAGGAATATTAATGTATGAGGCATGGTTCTATCCTTAAAGACTTTCTAATGAAATTTAAGGAACTACGTTTATACGTGGTAAATAATTATCAAAATTGCTTTACGACTTCAAATACTAGAATAAACATATGGGCAGAGTAATCAGGAATTACCTTAAGGAGGAAAGTGTAGCTGGCTTACTCAGTAAGTACTGTTCTTTGCTTTAGAAAGACTGGCAAACAGCTATTGTAGATGGATAGGATTGATCCCAGTTACTTTTTATATATCTGGAAATACCATTGCTATTGAAGCTATGCCTCAAATTCTAGAAATTGTATTGTAAACAGGTGGAAATGATTAAAGAGTTGGAAACCATAAAGACTGAGTTTTCATGAATAGAGGTTTATGTTGTTAATCAACCTTATGGCAAATTTAATCAAGTAGTACACAAATGTTTTATGATTCTTTATAGTCCTTAAGGAGAAATAATAATATTAATGAGAATAATTACTATTTCCTACAATCAAAAACATTTGTTTTCTCTCTTCTTACTTTCTTGGAAGTATGTGTAATCCACCTCATAGTGGTACAGAGCCACAGCTTAGGATCTGAACCTCCTAGGTTTGGATCCTCTAATTCTCTATGACCTTGAACAAGGTTATTAATCTCCATCTTCTGTTTCATCATATGTAAAAATGGGATAATAGTACTATTTTTCCTTAAAAATTGTCATGGGGATTGAACTAGATAATAAACTAAAAGCACTTAAATGGCATCTGTCATATAATCTGCCCTTAATAAGTCTTAGCTATTATTATTATCTCTAATTTTCTTTGAACTCATATGTTAATTAGTAATCATCATTATTACTCATATACAGAAACTAGAAAATAGAGGATTGCTTTATTTAAATTGTATTTCCAATAAGTGGAGTCTTGAGTCTCCAAAGGCCTCCACTGAAAGAACTATATAAGCTGTAGCCTGTGGCAAATCCTGTCATCCTTTCTGTGCCTCAGTTTCTCACCTGTATATTGGGGGTAATCATACATCATACATCAAAAGATTGTTGCAAGGATTAAATAACTTGCACAGAGCACTTAAAATAATACCTGTCACAAAGTAAGCACTATCTGTGAGCTATTATTTTTATGATTATCATTATTTTTATGATTGTGCTCCATTCATGATCTTCCACTTTGCTATTCCCATGGTTCTCCAGGCCCCTGAGGGGTCCTTTGGTGGATCCCCTCTACCCATGTTAATTTCCCTGGTTGCTTGTGAGCTTAAGGCAGTAGAAAATGACTACCAGCTTGTTAATAGCATTTTGACTGAAACTCATTTTATAGAATGTCCTGGGAATTTACATTTTAAGACTTTCATTGCTAATATTCTCCTGTTGAAGGATATTCTTGAAGTGTAGGTAACAAAGAGCCAGATCTCATCTTCAACTACCTTTGAGTGGTGTGGACATTGAGTGGTGTGGGAATAAGGTGGGGGTGGAGAGAAGGCTGCTTCTTTGAACTTGGCTTCACTCTGCGTCTAAGTTCAGTCCAAAGGAAACATTTCTCTCCTTGAGAAGAAGGGAGAATGGCTTTCAACTCTTTGACGCTTAAAACCTGGAGTGAGAATACTTGAAGATGACAAAAATAAACTTGACTGACTTCATAATTCTTCCAGAAATTGACATTATTTATATTCATCTTTCTTAGGTATGTAGAGTTGTGGCTATGGTACTTCATGTCATGTGTGGCCATGCACTGAGGTACTTTAGGAAAATTATGACGATGACAGCAATTTTTAGAAAATGTACCTTCAAAACAGGTTTTCCAGCAATGGAAAGAAAAACAAATTAAAACACATCTTCTTAACATCTTAGTAGTAAGAATATTCTGATAAGACTAAACAGGTAAATTGTAGCATTCCATTCTCAAAATAATCAATGTAAGCAGCATTTCTGCAGTAAATTTAAATCTAATCTACATTATTAAATAAAAAGTGATAGTGCTCTATTTTGTTTTACCTGCATTTGATAATAGGTCCCTTTTATCTAATGGAAGAGAACAAAAAGAACAGACATAGTATTTTAAAAACAGCACCCTAAGGATTTTTAAAAATCAGAAAATTCAAATAACTTTGTAAAGATGACATTATATTATTTTTAGAATTTTTAAAAAGCTTCTTTCATTAAAAATCACCCCAAAACTGCATTTCTTATAAATTACTCATTTTTATTAGTTTAGCTTTAATGTCAGTACTCAGGTTTATAAGTGCAGTATTAGAAAAACAATGGATTAATAATAGATGTCATGTGATGCTTTTATATCTCATATTATGTTTGATTCCTCATTGCTTTTCTCTGTTGCTTTAATTCCTAATCACACTCCCCCAAACAGAGAGCATCTGCCAATTTCATTATATGGGAACTTAATAATACTTAATTAAAATACAAAGCTCTAGTTGCTATCTACCATTTAATTGAATGTGATTTAAATAAAACAATAATGGAAAGTATCAGATAGTTCATATATATTTCTGTTTGAAAAAGGATACTATCTTGACTATTTCTTCAGCATAACCAGGTTTTGTAATTTTATCTATATTATAAAAAGAATCTTTAGAAAATATTATTGGCTTTTCTCTCCTTCTAGCACTTAAAACTATGTTCTCCTGCAGGTTTTTAAATACTAATATGTCTTTTGGACATTCATAGCAATGCTATTACATTTGTATGTATCTTGAGAAGTTTTCGCTAGATAGAAGTTTGTGATGTTCATCTACAATACCTAATCAGATTAAACATGACTTTACTAATTATTTTTTGCTTGAAAATTTTGATGAAAAGTATAACTTTATGACAATCTGTTAAATGAATATCTTTGGGTAAAAGTGATGATTATCAATTAGTTACTAGGTGCCCTACAAAAGTGATGAAAGAAAAGTAATAATCTTGACAGAAGAATCCAGATGCCATGAACTGGTGCTTTCTTCTTTTTTTTCCCCTAAATCCAGTAATATTTTGTGTAACAAATCAATTAACTATAGATATGAATCCCAGAGGAAAAGGAGTGAACCAGGGCACTGTGTTTTAGAAGTCAATGTGTATTTTGTAAATAAGTTTGAAAGTGATCTTCAGTATACATCCTTTATTTTGTCATATTTGCTTCAAATAATTTTTAGAAAAGACATTATTAAGTCAGTTGAAGCCCTTTTGTGCTCTTTCCCTCCCAATCCCCTCTGTCATACAATTGCTATTTAGTTTAGCTGCCAATACTTTTGTACTTTTATAACATAATTATGAAACAAATACCCAGAAACAGTTCATTGTGATTTTTTGGGTTAATTTTATTTTGAGAATGTGCATACATTTTTGAGTTCCTTTTAATTCCTGTAGAATATTCCATTTTATCAGTGGTGAACCGAGATGGAGGTGTATGGTGGGTATGAGCTGTGTGCAGTTATTTTATCATTGACTTTGTTTAGAATTGTCAACATTTTGTTGGTTTTATTGTTCTTTTTAAATTCCACAGACAGTGCTCCTCCTCATTGTTTGCACTCAGGCAGAACATCCCCATTCCTACTACCCCCATCTCAGAATGCCGCTGCAGAGTATGAATATACTATGATTTCAAAATGTCTTCTCTATCATTTATTTATTTATTTATTTATTTATTTATTTATTTTGAGAGAGACAGAGATAGCATGACTGGGGAAGGGGTATAGAGAGAGGGAGACAGAGAAGCCGAAGCAGGCTCTACACTGTCAGCTTGGAACCCGATGTGGGGCTCAAACTCACGAAACCATGAGATCATGACCTGAGTCGAAACCATGAGTCAGACGCTTAACTGATTGAGCCAGCCAGGTGTCCCAAAATGTCATCTCTTTTTGTGATCACATGAATTGGTGCTACTCAAAGTACCCAGTTTCCAAACTGCTTATACCTGCCTGTGACCAGATAAGGCACTTTCATCATAATGTACATTAGTCTAATGTTTCTGTCATCCAGAAAATCAGAATAAAGAACAGTATGTGTAAATGAAATAGTCTCATTGATCCAAAGTATGTGTAATGAGGTGACAGAATTGCGTTCTCTAGCAAGTCCCTTGCAGCAGAAGGGTAACAGAGCAGTACTACGCAGTGCTAGTACTAGTAGTAGCCAGTACTAGGTATACTGAGTAGCATTGATTGGGGATGGTTGCAGTTTTTCTTATGTAGTACTTAGAATTCAGAGAAAATACTTCTATGTCCTTTCCAGTGTATGAGTAGAGGAGTTTCTGTGAGCTTGTCCCTAGCTGAAGAATGGCTGGGAATTGGCCTATGTGCATAGTCAGCTTACTACATGTCAGCAAATTGCTCTCCAATGTGGTTTTACCAGCTTACCCTCCAATCAGCATTGTGCATGTTTAAATTTCCCCCCAAACCTTACCACCAGTTAGAAATGTCAGACTTTTCTTTTCTAATTAAATGAGTATCGAATGGTTTTTTTTGCTGTTTTACATTGTGTTTTCATGATTGCTAGAGTAGTTGTTTATCTTGTTGTATTGGCCTTTGAACATTATTCTGGAAATACATGGGCTCTTTTCTTATCAAGTTGGAGGATTAATAAATATTATATTGCAGATAAATACCTTTCATTAAGTTTATAAATATATTCTCCCAAACTTGCTGTATTTTAAATATGTTTATAGTTTTTTTTTCTTTTGGTCTTACAAGAAGTTTTGTTTTTGATGTAGTCAAATTCATCAATCTTTTCCTTTACAATTTAAAAACATCTTTTTCAAGATACCTTTTTCTGTCTCAAGAGTATAAATAGGTTCTCAATATTGTCACCTGTGTTAAATGTTTTGAATTTTTCATATTTAAGGTTTTAACATGCTTTGTTCTATTTGGAGTGAGGTCAAGATCTAATTTTATTTCATTTTTCAATGTGCATAGGAATAGGTGTTCTGATGTTATTAAAAATTAATACATAACCTTGATTATGAATTTATAATGCTCTTTCATATTTATTAAATTCAGATTTCTATACATTATGCCCTGCTATCTTTACATTATTTTGGCTACTGTAATAGTTATTGATCTTGTACCTATTGCATGCCAGTTTCTTTACCCCTTATTTGATAGAGTAGGGCCCTCCATCCTGCGGGTTTTCTACAGAATTATCATGTTTATTCTTATATATTTGCATTTTCCTATGTACTTGAGAATAAGTTTACATAATTTGACTCTTATTTCATCCCAGATTCTGGTAGGATATATTTTTGCATTTAACTTATAGATTAATTGTAATGAGTTTAACATCTTTAACAATTGTTAGTCTTGCTGTCCATAACATATCTCTTGATGAAATCAAATATTTTGTGCCTTTAATAGCTTTCAGCTTTTTTATATTTAAATATTTTTACATCTCTATTTTTTAAATGTTTTTAATTTTTTTAATGTTTATTTATTTTTGAGAGAGAGAGATAGAGAGAGAGAGAAAGCAGGGGAGGGGCTGAGAGAGAGTGAATTCCAAGTAGGCTCTGTGCTGTAAGAGCAGAGCCTGATGTTAGACTTGAACTCATGAACCATGAGATCATCACCAGAGCCGAAATCAAGTCAGATGCTTAACTGACTTAGCCACCCAGGTACCTCTGCCTCTCTTTTCTTAGAATTATTAGTCAGCTTTTTTGGTTGTCTGTTGGAATTTTTGTTCCATACCACATTTTACATTTTGAATGTACTTCTATATGGGATTATTTAATGCTGATTTTATATCCATTTAACTTGCTGGATTATTTTGTTAGCTTTAGGAATTTAAAATACATTCACTTGGATTTTATAAACAACTACATTGTCTATAAGTTTTAACAGTTGTGTCTTTTATTTCCATGTTATTTTTCCTTTACCAATTTGCATTGGCTAAGATCATCAATATATTATCTTTTTCTTAAGTTTAATGGGATGCTTCCTCTATGTTTGCTACAGCATCTTGACATATTATGGTAGCCATGAGAATGCATCTTACAGACTTCTCATTATAGGGCATGGTGGATAATTGGCCAAGACTCACAGCTACTGTACTCTGAAATTCATTGCTGTGTTTACTCTGAGGCTGTACTTTCCATGGGCTGTTTCTAGCCAATGATTAAGTTAGACCCCTTTCTAGGAGATGTAAGACTCCATTTATGACCAATTTTGACCATAAGGATTCTCTGAAAGTCTTTCTGAATCTTTCTTAAACTGCCCAACAATGTAGGATACTGCATATAATCTTCCTTCTCTCTCTCCTTTACTCCAAGTCAGACTTGCCAATAGATCTGACAATTCTCCCATCTTCTCCCTCTCCATCTTCTCTCATGCAGGCAGTAAAATAAAATTCCTGCACATATAATCCCCATTAGTGTTCGCTTCTCAAAAGACCTGAGTAACATAACCTTTATCTAAGGAAGGAAATTTCCTTTTATTCCAAGGAATTTTAATCTCTCATTTCCTCCCAGTTGGTGAATTCAGTATTTTGGCTCAGGTCACTAGTACTTGTCTTTGGAGCAGTACATCAACTGGGGCTTTATTTGATTATCCATACCTACACTTCATTTGCCCCTTTCTCAGGGATTATTTTTTTTCCCTAATTCATAAAATTGCTTGTTTAAAGTTGTAAAGACTAATTAGTGCTGGTTTAATAGCTACAGTTTTCTCTCCACCTTTTTTTTTTTTTTGTCTATAAAGAATGGTGAGACCTGGCAACTTTGCTATTTTTAGTGATTTTTTTTCTCAAGTAGTGGCAAGTGTTCTCCCTTGGGGTCTCTGCCCATGTCTTTCAGTCTGTTTCCTTCCATGTTTTCTGTATGATATCAATACATATTTTCAAGATATTGTTAAGTCATTGTCCATCCACACGGCTTCTGGGGTGGAGTAGTAGCTGTGTGTGGATTTTTGATATCTTCTCTTTCCTTATCTCATCTCATAATTTAGAATATGCACTTGTATCCTGTCTTTTTGTGAATGCTACTGTATGTTTTTTCACTTGATTACCTACATTTTTTGTTACCCTTCTCAAGTTGTAGGGAAAGAAACTTTTATAATCTTCCTTCTACAATACTATTACCCCTTAAAGTTACCCCAGTGTCATTTTAACATTGACAAAAATGAAAACAATGAAACTATATTAATTCCAAATGAAGAATCAACTTTGAGGGGCACCTAGGTGGCTCGGTAGGTTGACCATCAGACTGTTGATTTAGGCTCAGGTCAGTTCATGAGTTGAGCCCTGCATTGGGCCCTGCAATGGAAGTACATAGCCTGCTTGGGATTCTCTCCCTCTCTCTCTCTCTCTCTGTCCCTCCCCTATTAGCCCTCTGTCTCAAAATAAATAAATAAACCTAAAAAAAGAATTAACTTTGAAGTAAATGTTATATATATTTTTCTGATTGGAAGCTGTCATTTATTGTGTCAGAAATACCATCTAGGCCAGCACCTTCATTTACAAAATTTATGAATTGACGCCGATTACTTACAAAGGTAGAATTCTAATGTAAATCCTTGCCAAATGTTAGTGAATTTACTGTAATGCAATGCGTTTTCAAAATATTACATTGAAATACAGCTAAAAGAAAAGACCTTCATATAAGTCTGAACTTCAGTAATGTCATACTATGAATGAGTCAGATTCAGGACAGAGTGCATATTAGCACCACATGGATGTCAATGTGCAGCATTATGAAGCTGGGATATTAAAAGCTTGGAGTGTTGGTTCAGAACACCTGGCCTGGCCCTCATCCTCATAGTGAGCAGAAGGTAGGGAATAAACTCCCAGCATAGGATACAGATGGTCACATGATAGAAAAAGAAAATAGAACTTGTAGTCAATTTAGTAAAGTGGACTGACACGATAAAATCCTCTGTACCAAACTCACAGCAGCAGTGTATATAGTATAATTTAATATTTACTTAACAAATCTTAAAAATATGAATGAACAATTCTTGAATGCCAGAAATAAAGAAGCACTTCAAATTCAGATTGATGAAGAGGAGTTTAATTGAATGGCCTATGAAGATATTGGAACTAGATATATGCCTTTTACTAGGGGAAAGCTTTAATGCCTATGCTGGAGACAGTAATTCATGACACATTTCTCTTGAAATAACCCAATTCCATATTTAATATGATTGAATTTTTGGGCTCCTTGTACTATATTATGGCAGGATTTTATTATACATAGATATTCTGCACATGAAAAAAATGTAGCCACTAAAATTAAAAATTCAACAAGTTGGTTTATATAAAGAGAATAAGTTAATTGGAAGATGAGTTTGGTATACTGACGAAATCAGGCGTATTGCTGAATAAAAAGATAAAGAAATAGAAAGTAAATAATAGTTTAAAAAAAAAAAAGAGAATTACTGATGGGAAAGTCCAGTAAATGTCAAATAGGGTTCCAGAAGGAATGAATAGGGAGAGGAGGGAAGAGACAATAGCTGACAGACCAAAGCTGAAAGTTTCTCAGAACTGAATAAAAACAGGAGTCATCTGACTGAAAAGGCATAGTTTAAAAAAAATTTTTTTTAATGTTTTACTTATTTCTGAGAGAGAGAGGGAGAGAGACAGCGTGAGCAGGGGAGTGTCAGAGAGAGAGATACAGAATCTGAAACAGGCTTCCAGGCTATGAGCTGGCAGTCAGTCACCCATGAGCTGTGCGATCATGACCTGGGCTGACGTCGGACTCTTAAACGACTGAGCCATCCAGGCATGCCTGCAAAGGCATAGTTTTATGACTGAGTTTATAGTAAATTAAAGCAATGCACAAATAGGTAATGAAGCAAATATAAAACATAGTACTTATTTGCATCTACTCCTAAATACCTAATTACTAAACATTTTCAGTTGAGCTCTTATGCTCTTAAGATACTAAGAAACAGGATCACAAGCAATAGTGGGTAAGTAATCTTTTGATAGAGGGAAGACAAATGAGCAAACATACAGATAAACCCCACATATATAAGCAGTATAAGAGAAGTAAATAATATTATGACTATGAGACTGGAGAGGAAGGGAACATATCTCTACTTCCAAAAGTCAGGAAGTCTTTTTTTTTTTTTTATTTCTAGGAGAGAGAGAGAGAGAGACAGGTGAGCAGGGGAGGGTCAGAGAGAGAGGGAGTCACAGACTGAAACAGGCTCCAGGCTCCGAGCTGGCAGTCAGCACAGAGCCCGCCGCGGGGCTTGAACCCACGAACCGCGAGATCATGACCTAAGCGAAAGTCGGACGCTTAACCGACTAAGCCACCCAGGCGCCCCAGGAAGTCTTTAAAATGAGATGGTGTTTGAGCTCAGTTTTGTAAAAGACAAATCAATCATGTATGGGAGGTTACTGCTTTAGCAATGTGAGAATAATAATTCTAGGCATTATACACATATACATAATCATGTGAGGACCCATATCATGTTCTGGGACCTGCAGTTAGTCTGATAGAGCAGAGAGCAGCAAAAGACTCAGGCAATGTGTAGTGATGAAAGTTAAGGCAAAGCATAGAGCCCAGGCTGGGCTTCCACGGAAAGGAGATAGTACTTTGTCTAAAGGAATAGCCCCATCTAAAGTGTGATGTGTGAACTAAAGCCAGTCTGCAAACTCTCTTACTGATCTTCAATGTGATCAGTAGACATAGGGAAGATGAGCATTTAGAAAAACTTTTGTAGCAATTTGGCATTGCCAGGAAATCCAAGTGCATGACTTCATACTGCACAAAAATATCAGTCCAAGAGAGATTAGAAATTAAAAACAAAGAGAGAGCACTTGTGATGAGCACTGCATGTAATATGTAAGTTATGAATTGCTAAATTCTATACCCAAAACCAATTCTATCATATAGGTTAAATAATTATATTTTAAATAAAAACCTGAAATAAAAAAATTAAAAAAAAAACAACAATGACAATAAGAAAAACTGGTTCTTCTCCATAGATAGTTTGAGAGGGCTTCCAAAGGATTTTCAGTCAGGGAGAAGCTGCTAAAGTGAGACAGCCATCAATATTTTATATATAAGAAAAAAATCAGTAGTGAGATAACTTGATTAAGTTCAAATATGAAGTAAATGAGGAACAGTTATCTTTGACTTTGATGATATTAAATATTTATACTTTATTGAGATTTAAGTTATTCTGTGTTTTTCCCAGAAATTTTAAAAATCAATCTGTTCCCTAAAAAGGAATATATATGGAATATGCTATTTGGCCTCTCCCTCCTCCTAAAATCCATACAAATAGGAGAAAACATACATTTCTAAAATCCATAATCATTTTTAGAAAACAGGGAGCCTTCTTGTTTGACTAGAAATTGTGAAGAATCGTGACAGATTAAAAGTAGATGGTACTTAATTAAAGAAGGAAATCTTAGCTCAAGATTGATGGAGGATGGATGGTATTATAGCAACAGTAGTAGTGAGAGCAAGCATGGTTCTTGCCCAGAGATGCCAGATACCTGGAAGAAGAAAAAATGCACAGAGTGAAATAATAGAGATTAGTCAGTTGTCATAGGCCAAGCAGCCAAAATCATTGAGACAAACAGTAGCAATGGAATGGCTGGGTTTCCTCCAGATGGGACAGTGGAAGTGGAACCTTAAATCAAGGAATGAGAACAGTGTCCCAGGTAGATAGCCACACTTGGAAGAAGTGAGGAGTATATGCAAGCCATAAGGTAAACCATAGTTGGTGGGCATGCCCCAGAACTACTCTCACTAAAACATATCAAAGTAAAAGCCACAATATGCCCTGCCTCTCCCCCAAACAAACTATGCAAACAAAGGTTTAGAAGAGCATCTCCACTTCAAAAAATGTGCATAATAAAAAAACTAATAAAATTCAAGGAAAGCCAACATCATGAATGAATGAATGAATGAATGAATGAATGAATGAATGAATGATTAATGATCAATTCAAAAAATAACACATCTACATAGGAAGAATTGGTAAGTGTAAGCAGTAGAGGGCTTTGAAATACGTTGTATTAATTATGTGAGAGAAATGAAGTCATTGAAATGGCCAAGTATTGGGTTGAAATAAAATTTCAGTTATTAGAATGTATAGTGGAATGGATTTAAGTGAGGGAAAATTAGTTTATTGGTCAAATGAGATAAGAAGTATTCCCAGAATAGAATAGTATATAGAAAGTATAGAAAGATATATACAATATTTGAGAAAAGCCTTCATGCAGGATGGAAATTTTAAATTACTTGTCTATGATAACACAGCTGGGAATAAAACATATTCCTGCTTTCTTAATTTCAGAACATAGCTACTAATTTTCTTTAGGTTTATTTATAAGACTATTCCAGTAAATAAAAGATGAAACTGCCATCTGGAGATATAAGGTTTTCTTTTCATTGCCTGAAGTCTGGGCTTTCTTTCATGCTCTTTGGAGCTGTTGAATATTTTGAGTCAATCAAAGTAAACACTTTCAAGTTTAAAACATTTCTCATGTAATCAAACAGTGCTACTGTAAACATCCCTATTTGTGTTTTCTTGTCTACACATTGTGTGTTCCTCTAGAGAATATGTCGAAAAGTGGAATCAAATATCAATATCTACAAGCTGACATCCAAAATAGTTATTCTTATTTATATATCCACCACACTGTTTCAGAGTTCTTATTTCCTCTACCCTTTGCTGACTCTTGATATTTTCACACTTTTACTTTTTTACTACACTTTTTTCTACCACACTTTTATTTTCTGACATTTAGAAAGTATCTATTGATGCTTTGATTTGCATTCTCCTGATTACAAGTGAGGTAGAACACTTTTTAATATTAATCAGATATATTCCCTCCTCTGAAAATGCTCTGTATTAGTAGGAGTTCTTTATATCACTTGAATGTTAGTGCTTTATTTGTTCCATATGTCCCAGATATTTTTGTTTGCTAAACAAGCCAAGTATTCAGCCTCTGTGTACCTCAATATCTTCAATTATAGAAATAGGGATAATAATGATAATAATGATAGTATTACTAATGTTTGTAACTGTTAAGAGTAACATAAACTCTCTTTGAAAATCTTCATGTAATACCAGGCATGAGAAACTCAATATTTTAATCTCATTTAAACATATATTTTAAAGCATTATTATAAATGAAAACCTTGTGATGAAACCCTAACAAAAGAAAATGTACTTTTAGTAGATCATTCCACAGTCTCTTGCATGTGCTCTCAGAGTGGGGAAAAAATACTGCACCCACCATCTTATATCATTTTAAAAACTCCAAATGTAGTTTTATTACTGATGGTCAAACCTCAGTGTTCATATTTCCTTCCTTCTGTGAGTAAATGTATTTATATAATTTGTCTCAAATTCTTCTCTGTATAATAAATAGACTGTTAACAGCTATGCTAGGTATAATTTTTCTTTAATTAAATTTTTTTCTATTATGTAGTAATGAAATCCTTTAGGTAATCTCTTCTTTTTTTAAAATAAAACATATTTCAGGGGGGGAGAAACGTGTTACACTCAGAATTCATACACGATAAGAAATTCATTCCACAAGTGGAGTAAGACCTTTAAAAGACCTTTATCTACCTCACAGAATAAATTTGATATGCCTTACAGACCATTATGCGAACTGTCCCTCACTCTGCATGCAGATAGAACCATCTCTTGAAAGTGCTAACACTATAATTTCCATTCAGATGATGAAATTGTAATAAACACAGTTTATTATGCTACATTTGTATATGATTACATATTAGATTGTAGAAAGTTAACATTTATTTTTCTTCTACTAATAATCATTTTTTCAAGATCTAATAAATCCAAGAAGCCTAAAAACATGTTTAAAAGAAAGCTCCATTCCATAGGGTAGTAATGCCCTGCTGGTGGTGCTGCTGAAACTGTTTAGGAACTAACCATATGTTTCTATGCCACATATATAGGTTTCCTGTGTAGTGTCTATTGTATAAGAATTGTTTCTTTATTACTAACTCAAGATTTGGATTTGGACACAGATCTTAATTCATTTAAAATGCTGTCTGATTCCAATTTACCCATTTTCTTATTCAGTCATGTCTTAGTAACAAAGAAGTATTTTTCAAGACTTTAAAAAATAAGAAAGAAATATTATAAGATTAACCTGGATAGAATTCATATCCTCTACCTATAAGTATAAGCAACTTGACAAAAGCGATGAGGTACTTGAATTTGGTGAAGTCAGACCTCTCTTAAGTAGCCTGGCTCTTTCTTTGATGGAATCTATAGAAATAATATGTGAAATCACTATATTTAGAGCTAAAAAAGAAGAGGAACAATCTTGTATAATGCATTGATTTTTAGATGAAAAAACTAGTAGAATTAAGTAACACATAGTTAGGGGCAGACTTGAAATTTAGAACCCAGATTACTTTCCCCTAATTGAAATGGTCTCACTGTTCCTTACCTGATCACAGTGTCTTATCTTTAACTAAGAATAACATCTGACTGGTTGGAAAATGTTTATGTGACAAATATCCAAATATCTGAAAGAATCGGACATTCAGAAAGCTGTTAAATTGAGAAAAAATTACATAAGCTCACAGTCAAAGGAACATGTTATATTACATTGTATGTGCATTAATATCAATGAGAATTCAATACCAAGATCAAATGTACAATATGCTGTCAAATGTTTAATAATTCTTCAGTGTCTAATTAAGTCTAAGAAAGCTGCACTTATGAGTGAGTCATTGTAATTTCATATTAAGTACAATATAATGAACTGGTATAAATAGGATAACACTGAAGAGCCAATGACTTAAGCTGATTGTCTGAAAGCAGGTTTCAGGCTACCACAACCTTTTAATATCAACTTAGGTTTCTGTATAAGGCAGGAAGAAAAGAGAAATGCTACACTCGGTGCCACGTGAGTGGAGCTGGGTATTCATGGGCCTTAAGTGATCAATATCTTTATCAGATCTGTGTAAATGTTGTGGGCAAGTACAATTAAAGAGCAAATCCCTGGATCAGCTGGCTAAGCTAAATTTCAGCTCCAGAGGCAGCTGATTTCACTGGAGGGCACTTGTTAGAGAACACAGGAAACAACTGTAGAAGGCAGATGTTTTAGAGACAACATCTAGGTTACTAATGGGGACTCTGGAGTCAGAGTGTCTGGGTTCAAGACACTATTCCAACTTTGTCTGGTTGTATGATCTTACATAAGTCACTCAACCCCTCTGAGCAGCAGTTTTCCCATCTGTGAAAGAGTATGTTTTGTACATTATAATTTTATGTTATTAAAAAGGGCTATTATGACAGTTATTTTTCTCCTAATAATCTTTTTTTCAAGAGCTAATAAATCCAAGAAGCCTAAAAATATGTTTAAATGAAAAGTTCCATTCCATAGAATCTGAAAAAAATAAAATGAAGGATACATGTAAAAGTATACATGTAAAACACCTATAAGAATGTCTGGCTCAAAGCATTCTAAGTGTTAGTAACTTGTACTCACGAGAGCATTTTCCAAGTAGCATTTAGGCAGGAAATGCCTCTTTAAAATCACAAAGATCTATGCATTTACATTAGAAGGAAGTTCTGTAGAGTTCTACTGATAATTCTGATTTACACAGGTTCTTGGAATATCAATTATGAACAGAAATAGAAAAAAACAAGAATAGTTAAAACACAAATGTATAATTGTATTTGATGCAAAAAATGTCAACTTATACTCTATAAATGAAATCATGACCATTTGAAGACAGAGTAGATATGTGTACTTTGTAATATCTTATCAATAATGATTTTAGAAAATAGCCAGATCACTATGGAGCATAGAGGGGAGATCCAAGAC
The DNA here is from genome assembly GCA_017311185.1 of Proteles cristata cristata. Taxonomy (NCBI): domain Eukaryota; kingdom Metazoa; phylum Chordata; class Mammalia; order Carnivora; family Hyaenidae; genus Proteles; species Proteles cristata. The sequence continues at coordinate 2,524,884 of JAESUZ010002205.1, read as the reverse complement.
CAGGACTAGAGAAGAAGCACTGGCCATTTCTAGAGAAGGGTTCTCCATCCCTTGGTGAGGAGGGGCTTATGGCGCCAGAATGCACCAGAACCATATGTGTGTGTGTGTGTGTGTATATATATATATAAGTTTTCATACAGCACATATAGAGATAATAAGTGTTAGAACAATATATAATTTATTGTGAAAATTCTTTTCAGTGTATTGTAAATTTATAATATAAATTGAAGTAACCTCTTCAAATATTGAAAAGGAATAATTTCTTAATATTTCCATACCAAGGAAATTCAGTGGCTCTTTGGTATTGCAGCTGGATAGTTTTATGGAGTAATCTTGGAGTCAAATAATACTTTCTGGAAAAGGTCTCATCTTGTTTGGATTAATCAGCCCTTTCACGAGTCTTCTAAATCACTCTTGTAGGAATTTGTAGCAGAAAAAAATGTCCTGATCTGAAATCACACACACACACACACACACACACACACACACACACACACACACACACACAAACACAAACACACACGAACAACAAAGTGGAAAGCTACATTGTAGGGCATTTCTTAAGATGTTTCCCGTGCTTTAAAATGTAATTAGGTCCATAGTTAACAAGTGTAAATGTATCTCCCAGAGGAGAGCTGACTGCAATGAAAGATAAGAGATACTATAAATTATTTTTTAAGAATTCTGAGTTACTATATTTTTACAATACATTTTTTCCAATATACAGGAATTCTCATTTTAAATATATTGTTTAATATTTATTTATTTTACAGAGGGTGGGGAGGAGAGCAAACAGAGAGAGAGGGAGAGAGAGAATCCCAATGCAGGGCTTGAATTCACAGACCATGAGATCATGACCTGAGCTGAAAATCAAGAGTCAGGTGCTTAATTGAGCATCTTACTTGAGCGACTAAGCTACCCAGGTGCCCTGTAGGAATTCTCATTTTAATGCAGAGTATAAACACCTGCTCATTAGAGAGGATCTGTTTTGTTTTTGTTTATTCCCCAGATAGAACCCTTACAGGCTCTCTCAAGGCACAGCTTCCGGTCACAATGATCACAGAGAACTCTATTTATTTATCTATCTATCTATCTATCTATCTATCTATCTATCTATCTATCTATCTTTTAACTGGGTGATGATCGTAACTGAGATACCAGCAAACCACTAAAAAGTCCTCAGTGATGCTTTCATCATGTTCTAATTATCATCCTTTATATTTACAGAATGTTTTACATTTTCTAATGTTAAATACAAGAGCATTCTTACTGTAATATCAATGATGGTCAACTCTGTGTTTCAGCTGACTGACTCCAACTGATGAATTGGTGAAACTTGAGTTCTGTCCCATGGGCATCTCTTTTAGACATGTTGCTCAGAAATCTTTCTAGATAGAGAAGGACCATCTTTTGGTCAAGGATATTTCCGTAGCTGAGATACAGTTTGGAATAGCTAAACCTTCAACCAAGCTTCTCGGTTTCCTAAGAGTTTTTATCATGTAGAGCATCTCCAAACAGAATATCAATATCAATATCAGTTCACTGAATGATATTGTTTACTGACATTTATATCAGTAACAGTGGGCTCCAGTGTTCTAACTGAAAGTTTAAGGTAGAGTCTGTTACATATTGCAGCAACATCCAGAGAATATTTCAAGTAACTCAGATTTGGCAGGGAGGGACTACATAGTAGATAAGATTGACTGAACCCTAGAATGAAATCTATATACCTTTTATTATACAGTAAATCATATATATGTAAAAATCATATATGTGTTTTATGTAAAAACTCAGGAAATAAATTTTTATTTAGGATGCAGTGTGTAATTCTCATTTTTCAGATTCACCTAATTCTCAATTACTACAATCATGTCCTTGCTCCATTTGTAGCAAGGATTATTTTCTTTATTCACAGCACTTAATGTTTATAAATTATCTAAGCCTCTTTTGTTGCCATTGTCCATAATTTACTTCCAGCACCCATTCTTTCATAAACTTATTTCTATGGTAGTTTATTCCTTTCCATCTAAGCTGGATTTTGTCTGCTATATTAATTTAATGCCTCAGGAGTGGTGTTTCATTTTTTTCTCCAGTTAGAAGTAAAGGTGCTCTGCTTTATGTCTGTATTCATCTCTCATTGACAGTGTTCTCTCTACCACACTGAGGCATGGGGAGGATTATTCTGTACTCTCTTGGGCTGAAAAGTAACTTTCTTTTTGAGGTTGAAGTTGAAAACTGATTCTTCCTTTATTCAGCACTATGATACTCCTGTGTGATGCTGTTAACACTTTCCCTGGTTGTGGTAGCACAGAGGAAAGCCTTTTGACCATTTCACACCTACCATTGGGTGGAATAGACATTCACAGACATTACCCCATTTTATCCCCACAAGAGGTATGCACAGCAAGAAATGCATTCAGCTAGATTAAACCAATTGCCTGAGGTCACATATCTAGTAAATTGCAGAGCCAGGACTCAAAGGTCTTTTGACTTTAAATCCCTTGGTCCTTTCATAATGCCATATTGCTTTCTATTGAGTTAGTAATTCATCATGATACATACATTGTCGTAGAAATAAAATGGAACAGAATAATTGTTTACATGTTTTGTTTTTAAAAGGCAAGATGTCCTATTTTGTCTGATGCTGATTAAAAACCGCCAAAATTTTACAAATTATAGGCCCTCAGCTATTTAGCTCCTACTGATCAATTCATTAAAATAGCAGAGTGGAATGGTTGCATGATTTAAATATTCTTATCTTGAACAAACAGATTTATTTAGACTCTCTGGCAAGGTAATGGTGTGGGGGTGCAGTGGGGTTCAAAGTGTTAATGTTTTTAAAAATTCTTTGATTATGGATTTAAAAATTACTTTCAAAGTAAAAATGGCATTACAAATTTATAATTTATAGTTCAGCAAATTTTTAAAATGTGTTTTATTGAACTGAAATACCCTTCTACTCTCTTTTTGTAAATAAAGTTACAGTAAAGTAATCTGAATAAATTGTTAGTCATGAGAAGAATCAATTATTCTTTAATCTAATCATTGTTCTTCTGCTTTAATAGAAAATACCATTGCTGCTGAAAAAGCATATGAACCCTGACTTTCATTTCAAATTAATTTTTGAGTTTTGTTACAATTAGTATTTGTATTGAAACTAGACATGTGATCAAGTAGGAGACCCCTGAGAGATTATTTTAGCCCTTTTAGTGACTGACTATCAGCCTGCAAAATGCAAAATTCGGAGGGACCAGCAAAGCACATGTTGGGGAAGCCCTTTCATTTCTCCAGCTTCATTAGATCTTTCAAAATATTTCGATCCAATTTTAAAGCACTTCATCTTGGAAATATGATATAGACATCCCCAATAAAGCCATTTCAAGTCAGCAGGAAATTCTGCGTTGTCATCTCTATTCACATTCCATTCAGAATTTCAAGTTTGAATGAGGATGGGAGAGAACTATGTTGTCTTTTTTTCCCTTTTGCTCAGTACACTTTCTGTTTTGGTGTTTTTCATATTTCCATTTTATGAAATTTTATCACTGTTTATGACTGTTTATGCCCACATTGCTTATAAAAGCCTCCTAGTTGAAATCTCAGCTGATAATCTAAATTTTACTTTTTTTTCTGGTAAAATTGTTTCCTGTTTCTGTTTTCTCTCAGGGGCCATTTTAACAAGCATATTATAAATTGTCTTTCCCTTCTCCACACCCTGACTGTATCGTCCTGGGCAGTGTCTACATGTAGTCTTTGCCTCTTATGCTCAAGTATTTTATGCTGGCACAAATCAAGAAGTAAGACAAACTGCAGAGGCTATGGTTCAAATTTGGCATTGCTGTCCCAACTTGAAACATCCTGGCTGTGAGATAGCACTTATAGCCTCTCGCTGTCTGGGCAGTTAGTGTTGTGTGATTGCTGTGCAATTTGCTGCCAAAAGTTGTATACTGTTAAGGAATAAGATATATTGATTGGAGGTAAGCCAACTGTTTCCTTAGCCATAAAAATGGTCACACTGAGCTTTGGGACAGATCTATATATTAGTCATTATAATCAGCAGCAGCTTTAAGAAAAAAAGGCAAAAAATGTAAAATTCTGGTTTTCTTACATTGCCATGACAGAGTCCCCTTTCTCTGAAATCCCAGAGAATTATTCAAACATTGTTTGATTCATTCTTGCAATATTCTCTCGAGGTCAAGGACAAGCATTGCCAACTTAATTTTACAAGTCATGGGTTCTTGGCAAGGAGGAGGTTTGGCAAAAAGAGACAAGATGATGCCAGATCCTATTAGAAACCTAGTTCAGAATGTCTCAATGCAGGAAACATTATTCTGTCATTAAAACTTCTTACTAGGAATGTATGCAGGTTTTAATGACTGCTATGAATAGAGCTATGATTTTACATTGAATAAACAAATACCTAAACTTTATCTATTATATACAAAGTTCTATACTAAGTTACATTTAGAATATTTTATTTCTAAACATTTCAAGAGTCTAGCATTTTACTGTTCTCATTTTGCAGTGAAGCATTTTCTCTATCTGGTTTTATTTGGTCAATAATTTTATGACTTGTGTTTTTCCTCCATTTAGAATCTTTGACAGTAGTCCATTTAAATCGCTTGAATAAAACTTATGTTTCAAAGATAATATTATACTTATTTTTATGTATTAATGAAACTATTTATATTTTATTTATTTTCATTATCTTCCTAATAACTGAAAATAAGTCATGACTATTAGGATTCAAGAAAATATAAATCATGAGACAATGTTTCTCTATACACTTTAAAAATAATTTTTTAATGTTTATTTATTTTGAGAGAGAGAGCGAGAGAGAACAAGCGGCGGGGAAGCAGAGAGAGGAGAGATAGAGAATACCAGGCAAGCACCATGCTGTCAGTGCACAGCCCGATGTGGGGATCTATCTCACCAACAGTGAGACCATGACCTGAGCCCAAATCAAGAGTCAGATGCTTAACCGACTGAGCCACCCAGGCACCCCCCCATGCATACTTTTTAAAAAACATTTTATTTTAATGTTTGTTTATTTTTGAAAGAGCAATCAACAGAATGTGATTTGGAAAGGAGCAGAGAGAGGGAGACACAGAATCCAAAGCAAAGCTGTTAGCCCAGAGCCCTGTGTGGGGCTTGAACTCATAAACTGTGAGATTATGAACTGAGCCAAAGTCAGATGCTTCACTGACTGAGCTACTCATGAGCCCCCAAAACATTTTATTTTAAATTAATTTTAGATAAAAGAATTATATAGTAAAGAGAGTTCTTGTATACTCACTATCCAGCTTCCCCTAATGTTAACACCTTATGTAACTAATTTGCATTTATTGAAACTAATAAATGAAATAGGCACAGCACTATTAACTCAGTTATAGACTTTGTTTGGATTCCACTAGTTTCTCTATTTCAGGATCAAATCCAAGAATCCACATTGCATTCATCAAGTCTCCTACTTGCCTACAATCTTTAACTTTCTTCTTCTTTCCTTCTTTGTCATGACTTTGATATTTTTGAATCATAAGCAGTCTTTATGAATTGAGAAAATAACATGGTTTATTTATGGGCTAAATGATGAAATACACTGTTTCCCTCTTTCCTCTCTTATCAGTGTGTATATTTATTTTCAACACAGTTTGGTTCACTTTTGTTATAGTAGGTACATAAGAAAAATGTTGGACTAAAAAAAATGTCAAAATTACACTTAGTCATAGAATTTGTATACTATAGCTTGCAAGACTTTGGCTTGCAAGACCCCTGTTTGAAAGAGAAAAAAAATGTTTTTTAATGTTTTATTTATTTCTGAGAGAGAGAAATAGCATGAGCAGGGGAGGGCCAGAGAGAGAGGGAGACACAGAATCCGAAACAGGCTCCAGGCTCTGAACTAGCTGTCAGCACAGAGCCTGATGCAGGTCTCAAACCCACGAATCATGAGATCATGACCTGAGCCGAAGTCAGATGCTCAACCAACTAAGCCACCCAGGCGCCCCGAGAAAAAAATTTTTAAAGAGACTGATACAGAGAACAAACTGGTGGTTGCAAGAGGAAGGGACTGGGCTGGAGAATGAATGAAACAGGTGAAGGGTATTAAGAGTGATGAGCACTGAGCAATGTTTAGAATTGCTGAATCACTATATTGAACACTTGAAACTAATATAACACTATATATTAATTATACTTGAATTTTAAATATGGTAAATAAATGAATACATATATAAGAAAATGGAGCCAAGAGAAGGACTAATTATGATACTATCTACATTATGTACTACTACACAGCTGACCAATTGCCCACAGAGACATGATTTCCCTTGTTTTTTTCACAAAACTTCGTTGTTCCTGGAATAAACTAGGCATGCCCCTACGTCAAAGATTTTGCTCCAGCTGATTCCTCTATCTAAAGTGCTCTTCCCATAGATATTTCTTGGCTAATTTATCACCATTTTCAAATATTTGGTCCAATCTCAGCCTCTCCTTGACACTTACCCTGATGATCTACTTAGTGCTCAATCTGTTTTGGCTGCTTTATGTCCTGTAAATATACTGGCTATCCTTATATCCATTTCAGATTCTATTGAACACTTACAAGCACCTACTATATGATAGGCATTTTGGTAAGTGCTGGAAATATAAACTATATAAGACATGATAACTGAACAGTGTAATCTGGTAATAGAAATATGCATGAGCATATAATATCACTATGATGTGGTGGGAAGTATAATAAAAATACACACAAGGAGTTTTAGAAGCGGATACCTCAGGAGGTTATGTTATATTTTCTGGATGAAATGGTCTGAGTTAACTATTTTGGACACTATCACATTTCTGCTGCCTGTCTTTCCCAGTTCCTCATAGCTGGATTTATTGAAACTCTTCTCTATCTCAATGATCTCTAAGCTATTCGTACTGATTAACTATGTTGAGGAGTACCTAACTTGTCTCAGCTTTTTCCTTGGCATCCTCTATAAGTTTAAAGCCAACACTGTGGAGTTTAACATTATGTCTTCCTCCACATAGACTCCACAAGCAAGGAGCCCATGGCTCCCTTTTCACTTGGGATCATTCCACATCCTAAATCCTGAATTCTCGTATTGTAATGTTTCCATTTTGATAACCAGAGTCAGAACCCATTTCTTCTCTCTACAAGGCCTTGGGATAGCCTTTTTTATAGAAGGCGTATGGCGAATGGGAAAGAGATCAGATCTAGACTGAGGCAAATATGGATGTGAATTCTGTCTTTGCCATCTACTAACTCTCATTTTTCTTCTTATAAAGGTAATTGGTTGAGAACTCAATAAGTTCCAGTCACTTTGCCAAGCACTGGGAATATTATTGTAAATAAGAGTCTGTGCATCTGAAATTTTATTTTCTAGAAACAGGGCAATAGCAAAAAAAAGTAATGATTATCATGGTGTATCAGTTTTTGGGGGCTACCGTAACAAAGTACCACAGACTGGGGGTACTTAAACCACAGAAATTTATTTGCTCATAGTTTAGAGGCTAGGAGTCCAAGACGAAGGTGTTGGTGGGGTTTCTTTCTCTGACAGTCTCTCTCATTGGCTTGTAGATGGCCACCTTCAAGTGACTTCTCATGGCCTCACTTCTGTAGGTCTGTTGCCTAACTGTCACTTTCTATAAAGACACCAGTAACGTTAGATTAGGGCCCACCCATATGACCTAGTTTTAGTTTCATGATTGCTTTAAGAGCCCTATCTCAAATACAGTCACATTTTGAGGTATAGAGTTAGGATTCAGTTTATGAATTTGGGGAGTGGGACATAATAAAGCCCAAAACAGAGAGTAAGAGATGACTCTGCAGGCAGTATCATAGTGATATTACAAAGAAGGGGAATAGGCTGGTGGACTGATTCAAATAGCATGCTCAATGGAGCCCTCTCTGAGGAGATGAGAGTTTGGATAAATGAAACTGTTGTACTATTATCCAGGGGAGGTGTATGCCAGGTGGAGGAAGGAGACTGATGCCCATGGGAGAGCACTTAAAGTAATTAGGGAATTGGAAAGTACCAGTCGTGTTATTAGGAACATAGTGAATCAGAAAAAGAATCCTATGAAAATAGGGTCCATAACTCTATAAATCTCTATCTTTTTTTCTGTTTGAATTTCCATAAGCTAAAAAATGCATACAATAGAACCAACCATAGAAAATTGTTGAAAGAGTTAAACTATGTAATAATGAACAATTCCAGCATCTAATTGATGCTCCATTAAAAAAAATAAAAGCTCAAAAAAAGAAGAAGCATTTTCTTTTTTTTCACACATCATTCATTACATTTGAAATTACACTCCAGGACATTCATTACTGTAACTAATTCTGACCTAACTCTAGCAAAATGGAGATGGCGTATTCACACGTTTTCTATCACCTGACCAGCTTCAATCACTTTACAGCTGCCATCAAAATCTGACAAGCCCATGATCACTATTCTAAAATACCTTCATTAAAAATATCCTTATCAAATATACTGTCAAAAAATCAGGACTTGATTTGCTGTGTAGTTAACCTCCAATTAGTTTTGGAAAAGAAAGTACATTATAATCACCCTTCAACTATTAAAACAACTTTGAATTTGGTAAATTTCTACTCATAATTATATAAAAACAATGGCAAGTGTCTTTTTAGATAATTATACTTAATCAATTGTAATATAATCTATTTTAAATCCACTGAGAGATATTTCAAAATACCAAATATGCTATTCACTCACTTATAGCACATGTATTAGGAAGGAAAATACAAGGTGTAACATTACCTGCAAATTGAAACTTTATTAACAAGGTTGATAAATTAATGATGTTTTAGAAGATGTAATTTTTGTTTCAAAAGAGAGGGTAGACAGGTTAAACTGGATTCAGATATTTTTTTTTCTCACAAACTGTGATACCTCAAATTACCCTTCATTTCCTTCAATTATGACACATTTTTTATTCTAGTAGTGCTTTACCTTTCTAAAGCTGCCTTCAGCAGAACATTCAGTACCACACTGGATTATTGGCATTGCTCCTGGGTTGTTCAAATAAAAGTGAGATGCTGAAACATGTTTTGGACTGACTTGCTATGTAGTGTTGTCCATATAGATTTTGTAGTTCTCTGAGAAATATTTCTGTGTACAGTCAGCACTTCTGAAGCTGTATCTTTCTTTCCTTCCTTTCTACAAAATCATGTCAAGGGTAAGAAAAAAGTACCTTCCGAAAGGTACATTGAAAATTTCATTATATTTTTAAAATCACAGTGGCTTGTATTGACTTCCAATAATTTTTTGTTTGATTAATTAAGATGTCCTTGAATGTCTCATTGTGTGATTTTCAGTGTTAATATCAGAATGATTTTGCAATGAGTTCTGAGTTATCTGTTGATGGAAGAATTATAGAGATTAAATAATAAAGCAAGAGAGGCAAAACAGTAACTGTGACTTAATTTTAACTTTTAAATTTATTATGTGAGTTTTTATCCCCAGTGTATGTGCATTCTTCATCCAGGTTTTTAGTTTTTATTAGTGCCTATCTGAAATTCTAATATTAGGATTCTGAGACCATGCCCAAGCTCATTAGGGTTATGATGATTAGTGGTGTCTGTGGTGGAGGCTGGAAGGGAATGTTAACATGGCATTTGCTATTCCAGACTTAGGGAATATTGCAGCAAATTAAAATTTTCATATTCTACAATTATTTTGTCCTCTGATGACACCACTTCTTCATGATCCATTTATATTCACACTCCAATTTTCAAATTCCGCTCCTAGGAAGGAAAAAAACTCATAAAGTAAAACCAGTAACAATAATAATTTTCATTTTGTGATAAATCCTTTACATGTATTTATGTAATACTTGCCATTATATTTACCAAGAGTTTAAATGACATTGAATCTGCTTAATAACAAAGTTCAACTGAGTAAATTTTAAAGATCGAATTGACTTTTAAAAAAATGTTTTTAGTGTTTGTTTATTTTTGAGACAGAGTACAAGTTGGGGAGGGGCAGAGAGAGAGGGAGACAGAATCTAAAGCAGGCTCCAGGCTCTGTGCTGTCAGCACAGACTGAGCCACCCAGGCGGCCCCCTTCCTTTTTTTAAAAGAGAGAGTGAGTCAAGGAGAGGGGCGGAGGGAGAGAGAGTGATCATCTTAAGCAGGCTCCACCCTGAAAGAGGAGCCTGACACAGGGCTCGATCCCATAATCCCACAACACTGGGATCACGACCTGAGCCTAAATCAAGGGTCAGTTGCTAAACAGACTGAGCCACCCAGGCAGCCCTAATTAGCTTTTTAAACAATTCATGAATGAATTGGGCAGCATTTCATTTAGCAAGAAAGGGGGCTCCAAGGAGTTCTACAACATGGAAGTTTTTTGTAGGACAGTGGGGAAAGAAAATATTAGTAGAAGGAAAGGATTGTTTTGGATAAGGTGGCTTTCCTTTAGGGGAAAAGCAGAGTGTCTTACCATGGAGATTGCCTCAGCTTTCTTTGGGGGATACAGAGAACCCATGTGGCAGAAGATTCCTTGGCACTGATAAAAAAAATTCTTGACTGGTTTAAGATTACATTTTGAGGGAGGTTGAAATTGCAATTAAATTATGTATAAGCCCTGGTTTGGGAACTTGGTCTAAGTGACCCCATTTGGGACCTGTGGTTTCCTTTGAAACAAACCTCAGAACATATGAATATCAGTATGGATCAAAGCTATCAGTGGAGAGGTCATTGCTAATGATGAGATCTCACTTATTTTTTTAAAATGTCTTATTTATTTGTGAGAGACAGAGGGGCAGCGTGAGCAGGGGAGGGTCAGAGAGAGAGGGAGACACAGAGTCTGAAACAGTGTCCAGGCTCTGAGCAAGCTGTCAGCACAGAGCCCGACGCAGGGCTCGAACCCACAAACCATCAGATCATGACCTGAGCTGAAGTCGGATGCTTAACCGACTGAACCACCCAGGTGCCCCGAGATCTCACTTATTTTCCAGTAAACGAACAGTTATATTGTATACAGTTTTTGACATTTCTCCAGATCAAAACCAATCCATATAGTCAGTAGTGCTTGGGTTATAGAATCAAAAGGCTTTAGTACATGGAGAGACCTTAGGAATCATTCCTTTCAACATCCTTATGTTTTGAAAAAAATTTTAATGTTTATTTCTGAGAGAGAGGGCAGCAGAGTGTGAACAAGGAAGGGGCAGAGAGAGAGAGGAAGACACAGAATGTGAAGTAGGCTCCAGGCTCTGAGCTGTCAGCTCAGAGCCCAATGCGGGGCTAGAACCCATGAACCATGAGATCATGACCTGTGCTGAAGTCAGACACTTAATGGACTGAACTACCCAGGTGTCCCATCATTCTCACTTTTTGAATGAGGTGATAGAGTCTGGGATGGGATATAATGACTTGCCCTGGCTCATGAAGACTAATATACAAGTAGTCTGACTCTAGATCTTAGGTTCTTTCTATCACCTCAGTCTACTTTTCCTGAGCACATGTGAAGTAATGTCAGAAAGGAAAGCCATGATCAGAGCAGAAGAATGAATCTAGTGTTGGGGATTAAGAATTTCCTCTGCTCTCCAAGGTCCTTCTGGCTGGACTAAGAATCAAACTGACATGAGGTAGATTAATAAGACAAATCATATTTAATAGTGTAGGTATAGGGAATCCATGTAGACATGAACATTCCAAAGACTGTGAGGAAACATGATGAAATGATGCTTATGTGAGCTAAGAAGAGAGGAAAGGGGCCTTACTATACAAAGAGGAGAAAGACTATTTTCAGGAAGGTGAGGGATGTTTGGAAAACAAACAATTTATCTGCCCTATTATGCAGATAAACTTCTTTGGTAAAGGGGAATCTCTGTTAATAGCAATTTTCCTGATACTGGCAGGCAGCTGAAGGAGAGGTGAAGAGCTTTTCCTGAATTTGTGGGGTTTTGATTGCTTTTAACTTAAAATAATGTTCATACCTATGTGGCCCATCTTAGGGCTACCTGCGTTTGGCCCCAGCACAAGTATTAAAATTATGTCATGGAATGAAGAAGTATAAAGGCAAGAGAAATTAAAGACTAAGTGGTAGCTCAAAAATTTCTTATTGTACCCACCATCTATAATTTCAACTGTCTTTGCTTTTTAGAATTCTATTACTCACTGACCAACAGATACCAACATTTTAAAGAAAGGAGCAATATCAGTTATAATCCTTTCCTCAAAAATAGACATAACATAACTTGCTTCAGGTGTTTCTTCACCCTACATAGATATCCTATATGTTTATTGCAATGAAATTTGAGAACAGCAGATATGTTGTGCAGAAAGGGTCTCAATGAGCCAGAGAGAAGTCTCTTTGACCACTTCAAAACCCCAAATGTGATAGCAGCGCTGTTGATACTGTTGGAGGGAACCACCTATAGTCCTGAGATGTTATGGTAGCTCCTGAGTCATGAATTAGGGACTCAGGTTTTAAGTGCTAATCGAAACCCAATGCCCCATAGTGCCTGGTGGCATTTAAGGGAATCCAATTCTTAGGATTCAAATGTAATGACCGAATGGACTTCTCATTCTGTTGATAGGAAGATAAGTTGCCAAACTGCTCTCTTGCTAGTCTAGAAAAAGAACACCATAACATACCATGAAATGCCACTGGGTTAGAAAGATTACAAGTAACATTTAATGTCAGGCTTAATACTGGGATAAAAAAAAAATTGTACAAATATAACTATTCATCATTTACTATCTTCTTTGTTTTAAATCTACTACCTACCCATATATTCACAACCTAGTCCCTGGAAATGACTGACCACAGGACTCAGGCTTTTTATTTAAAGTATCATGTGCATATGTGTGTATGCGCATGCATGTCTGTTGTTATGGTGTGTTTTGACTCGCTAAATGTAACAGGCACTCATACAATTCTATGGCTGTCTGTTAGGTGAGCCTGAACCAATCATAGATCTTTAGTCTTCAGATTTCTTGTTCAGTCAGGAACTATAAATTACTTCCAGTTTTAGTCAAGAACTATAAATCTTAGGAGGTGAAATGTCAAGTTAGTGAGGAAAGGCATCCCCTCAGGTGGAAAATTCTCTATATTAAGTTAATGTTCAGTGATATTTAGGTACCCATTTTGGTAAATCTGTAGGGGCTACATCTCACTGAGAAATTAAGAGGTAAGGGAATAGAAGAAAACATTTTTAAATGCAATTGAGTTGCTTTTCAGAATATCAGACAAAATTAACATGTTTACCAATATCTATGTAAAATGGTAGTGTTAAAACGTATTGTGAATTCTCAAGTGATCAGTATTGAGAAATGTATCAATGTATCCAACTGAACTTAAAAATAAATGAAGTTTTAAAAGGAGGCAAGAAATCAATTTGAAAATCAGAAAAATTATGTTTTTCTCTGTGGTCTCATTAATTTTACCTTCCAAAAAGTAAAATAGCTAGCCTACCCTGCATTTTTTTTTAACCCAGATCATCTTGAAACTTTCCCTGTGAATCTGAATAATGATATGATGGTAAGTTTTTAAAAATTAATTTACTAGCTAGTTTATAGGTTCACAGAGTAAACATTTCCTTGCCATGATATCTTGATTTGATGACTGAAATAATAGGCAAATTCATGGAAGTTCTACATAAGTTTAACTACAACAGAAGTATTTTCACTCCATATATTTTAGTATGTAAAATGTTTTCATGAACAGCATATAAGCAGTAAATTGCCCAGTAAGAGACAGAAAAGATTGGATAGCTTAGAAAAAAATATTCCTGGACCCATCTGGCTAACTCTTTCTTCAGAACCAATTTTTCTTTTGAATCCAGGAAAGGTTTATAGCTAAATTAACGGAGATATGGGTAGGTTAGACTTGTAAATATGTGTGTATGTATGTGTATATATATATGTATGTATTAATCTTTAGTAACGAAGAAAATCTTACCTCACTGACATCTATTTATTGATATATTTAAAAGAGGCAAATAGATATTTTAGACTTTTCTTACCTTGAGTAAACGTGAAGAATTTTTTAAATGCCTTGATTGCACAGTGGTATAATTTCATTGAATCATTCCAAAGTCAATGTATTATGCCTTTTTTGCCATAATTAATATAGATCTCCTCTCTCAACCTTATGCCCAAATGATGTTCATTTATCACAATTGGACTTGTACACACATATAATAACTAGGCCTCTATATGGTACAAAGAATTTAATTCTAGTGTTAAAGTCTAACAGCAAATAGCAGAAACTTTCTTAAGGATTTTGAGACATGGTTAAAAAGTGAGGAAATGGTATTGGGATTTTGTTAGCTGATAGAAAAAGGAATCTTTCAGCTATCACAAGTGATGTCAGAAAGCTATTTCTGGGGCGCCTGGGTGGCTTAGTCGGTTAAGCATCCGACTTTCACTTAGGTCATGATCTTGCGGTTCGTGGGTTCGAGCCCCGCGTCGGGCTCTGTGCTGACTGCCAGCTCAGAGCCTGGAGCCTGTTTCAGAGTCTGTGGCTCCCTCTCTCTCTGACCCTCCCCTTTTCATGCTGTCTCTCTCTCTCTCTCTCTCTCTCTCTCTCTCCTAGAAATAAAAAAAAAAACATTATAAAAAAAAAGAAAACTATTTCTGTGAACAGGGGACACAGCATGATTTACTTACAGGTTGTCAGGGACAGGAGGTGGTTGAAGCTCTTCCCTGTGGTACTCATTCATTTCTTCAGTGCTGGTGCACATATCTGCTTCAGCCAAAATGCTCTGAAATGCATACAAAAAACATATAAGTATTCGAATTTTCAATGAAAATCTCAATCCTAGAAAACTATAAATCAGTAAATCTAAGTAGCCTGAAGTAGGTTAAAATGAGAACTTTGTACATGAAAGGATACATATGCCCCTAAATCTAAGAATTTACTAGTTGTAAACCTCCAAATCACTGTCTGCAACTTGCTTGACTTCAATTACCTTCCTAGGGGAAGTGAGAGCAGGTTAAACAAGCCAGATAGAAGTTCATGTCATCGGGAATAAGTTTTTTTGTTTTATTTATTTATTTATTTATTTATTTATTTATTTATTCATTCATTCATTCATTCATTCATTCATTTTTGTTCTTGTAGCACAAGTCATAGATCTCAATGGGAGTAGATTTCTGGCCTTGTCATCCGAGAATGTTGAGTGGAACAAAATTAGAATTTATGCCCTCCTGATTAGCTGAATTACACCCTGGGGCCCTAGACTTAGAAGGAGCAGTGTGTTCTGTTGGTGGGAATGTAAACTGATGCAGCCCCTCTGGAAAACAGTGTGGAGGTTCCTCAAAAAGTTAACAATGGAGCTTCCCTATGACCTAGCAATAGCACTGCTAGGAATTTACCCAAGGGATAAAGGAGTGCTGATGCATAGGAGCACATGTACCCCAATGTTCATAGCAGCACTCTCAACAATAGCCAAAACATGGAAAGAGCCTAGGTGTCCATCATCGGACGAATGGATCAAGAAGATGTGGTTTATCTATACGATGGAATACTACATGACAATGAGGAAGAATGAAATCTGGCCATGTGTAACAACATGGATGGAACCTGAGGGTGTTATGCTGGGTGAAATAAGTCAGGCAGAGAAGGACAGATACCACATGTTTGCACATATAGGAGGATTAGTAGGAACTTAATGGGAAATAGTGGGGGGGAGGGAGAGACGCAAACCATGAGAGACTCTTGAATGCTGAGAACAAACTGAGAACCAATGAGGGGGGGAGTGGAGAGATGGGCATGGAGGAGGGCACTTGTGGGGATGAACACTGGGTGTTATATGGAAGCCAACTTGACAATAAACTATTTATTAAAAAAAAAAAAAAGAAGAAGGAGCAGTGTGTTTCCTTAGCACTTTCTTTGTGCCACTCTTAAGAGACTTAGCACGTATTGCTTCATCAAGTTATTAGTGTGATTATATTATCTTCCCTTGTAAGGCTTAAAGTTCTTTATGAACAATTACTATGACTTCAACTTCTTTATAGGTTTATTAATAGTATTGCCAGTTATTGAACGTTGCAAATAGTGTATACTCAAAAATATGCAATTGCTTTTAAAAATAGATAGGTTATGCTATCCAGTTAGCAGGCAGTGGGGAAGAAATTCTCAAACACTTTACAATGATGGACTATTTGAAACATTCACAAAAATTCCTATCTTGATCCTCATTCCATTAAATGGGCTTTTTTTAGATTCACTGGTTTGGTTTATTTTCATTTCTGCTCATCTCAGGTCAGAGGTAAGTCGATGCTGGCAAATAAATGAATAATCGTGCATACGTTCCCATTATGAAGCATAACACCTGGATCTCCAAAGCTATATTCACCTCTCTTCAAGTTGGAAGATAGTCATCAAAGCCGTAATGTAAACAGCAGCTTTCCAAACAGGATTGTGTGCACATTCAGGAAGACCCTCGAAGTTAGAGAGGGGCTGGCCAAACCTCATCCTCCCTAGCTCATCTGCCATGACAGTTACATTTTTTAATCAAGCCAGATGCTATATCTGAGCATTTTCCTGTGTTTGATTATTTTATTTAATTTGACATAGAAGTTTGAATAAGGTCTCATAATCCATATTATAGTGTTTATATAAAAACTGAGGAGTTAAGTAAAACCACTGAGTATGATTTGACTCTGTACAATTTCATGTGAAATCTTCTCTTCTCAAAAGAGAAAGCTCTTTTGGTATTTGATAAATACCAGACATAACAGTACAATGTTTATTCACCCTTTGAAAAGTAGCTCACTGAAAAGAAGGTTGACCATTCAGAATCTTCCTTTTTCATTCTGTTTCTCTCCAGTGAATTGACTGTGTTGAGTTTGAACCCAAACTGCATATTCTAGGCAGGTAATGGGGAAGTCTGCAAGTCTTTACTTTCTGACATCTTTTTGAGAGAAAAATATGAGCTTGTCTTTCTGATTTCCTTCTTTTACATTACAATGTTATGGTAGTTTCTGCCCACTGAACTACCGGATCCTAACATTACATTAGTAAAGGTATTTACTCTCTACTTGAGCAGAGAGTAGGTTGGAGTATGTAGTTTAGTCTCTTAAGCTTACTAAATGATAATGTAGATATCAGACATGCCTCAAATAAAATGTAACTGGAAGATTAAAGTATATTTAGCTTTTAGGACAATCTCAATCATGTTTTTCAATAATTACTCTTATTTGTATATTCAATAAATAAAAATAACATTATCTCTAAATGTGTTTGGTATTTTGGTGATATGTTAGTGTGGATAAATTGATGTTATACTTGGTAAAGTGTTAGTTTCCGTAAAAATTACTTGTCCAAATTATTCTATATTATTTCACCACTGAGCTATATATCCATCTCATTTTCTTGAGTTACTTTTAATTTGCTTTTTATTTTTAACAAAATATTTTAATTATTTTAATAAGTTTGATTTATGAGTTTTTTATTTATAAAACAATTTCTGAAGGTTGTGTGCCAGAATGTTGTAAAGATTTTTTGGCAGTCCATATTAAGTGAATAAGTCTTGCTTAAGATATCTATGGTATAACCTGTCTTAGTCAGCTTAGGCTGACATAACAACATACCACAAACTGATGATTGAAGAGCAAAAGTTTATTTCTCATAGTTCTAGAAAGTGGAAGTCCAAGTTCTAGAGGCTAGAGGGGACAGCCTGGCCAGTTTCTGATAAAGACTTTCTTCCTGGCTTGCAGATGTCCACCTTATCACTGTGTGCTCACACGGCCTTTCATTAGTACATGTACATGGACAGAGAGAGAATGAGAGAGAGAGAGAGAGAGATCATCTTCTTCTTATAAAGCCACCATTCCTACCAAATTAGGATTCTACCCTTAGGACTTCACTTAACTTTGCCTCCTTAAAGCACTATGTCCAAATACAATTACATTGAGGTTAGGGATTCAACATATGAAAGGTGGGGGACACAATCCAATCTATAGTATCCTGATTTCTATGTTTCTTTTTTTAAATTTTTTTAAAAAGTGTTTATTATTATTTTTTAGCATAATTTTTAATATATTAATGATTAAATTTAAGGAATACTTACATGATTAAGAGACAATGCCAATACATAATTGGATTTCAGAAAAGGCCCAAGACATTTTGGAAACCATTAATGGGTTTAGAGACTAAATGTAGAGAATATGCTCTTTTTTTTTTTTGCAAATAGTTTATTGTCAAATTAGTTTCCACATAACACCCAGTGTTCATCCCCACAAGTGTCCTCCTCCATGCCCACCCCTCCTCCCCCCCACATCCACCAGTCCTCAGTTTTTGTCAGCATTCAAGAGTCTCTCATGGTTTGCCTCTCTCCCTTTCCCCCACCATTTCCGCCCTTCTTCTCCCCCTTGGTCCTCTGTTAAGTTCCTCCTAATCCTCCTATACGTGCACACATATGATATTTGTCCTTCTCTGCCTGACTTATTTCGCTCAGCATAACACCCTCAAGGTCCATCCATGTTGCTACACATGGCCAGATTTCATTGTTTCTCATTGCCATGTAGTATTCCATGGTATAGATAAACCATATCTTCTTGATCCATTCGTCCGTTGATGGACCCTTAGACTCTTTCCATGTTTTAGCTATTGTTGAGAGAAAAGCATTTATTATTTATTTTTGAGAGAAAGAGCATGCATGCAAGCAAGCAAGAGGGGGGAGAGGCAGAGAGAGAGTGAGACATAGAATCCTTAGCAGGCTCCAGGCTCAGAGCTGTCAGCATAGAGCTCGTCATGGGACTCGAATCAATGAATGGTGAGATCATGACCTAAGCTGAAATCAGACTGAATTATCCAGGCTCCCCCTATACATTTCTAATTTGTACTCTACTAATGACAAGGGTTTTCATAGTTGATTGTTTAATTGATAGATCAATTGAATATGTATTTATCAAACACTTAGAGACAACTTCTTATATATCAGGCAATATAGTAACACGGAAGTCATAAAGACTAAAAGGCATTATTCTTACCCACTAGGAGTCCAGTATAGTGGGGTGATCAGTCAGGTACAAATAATTAATGTACAATATAGGTAATTGCTATAATCTGGAGACTTGATGAACAGTAGAATTTAGATAAATGAATGGAAGAAGGGAAACAGGTTGTAAATCCGTAGGGATGTAGAAGGCTTGAATAACACTGCCAACCAACTTTAGATAATTGACGTTTATAGAATACTCCAACCAACAATAGCAGAATACTCATTCTTTATAAACTCAAATGTAGCATTCACTAAGCTATATTTATGCTGGTGTAAAAAGCAAGTCTGAGTGAATTTAAAAGGATTGGAAATCATAAAGAATATTTCTGTACAAAACAGAACTAAATTAGAAGTCTATGACAGAAAAATACCTGAAAAGCCTCCAACTATAGGAAAAAATCATAACAGACATTACAAATATTTTGATCCAAATAAAAATTTTTAACATATCAGAATGTGTTTCATACAGCTAAAGCAGTGATTAACCTGTCTTTTTCCTAAGGGGTAATGTCAGTTAAAATCTGTGGATGACCAAAGGTTAGGGAGAAGCCAAGAACTCTTTCTGTTTTTCAGAGGGTCATTTTGATCAATAGATTGTATTAAAAACAAGTTAGGGGGCTGGCAGGTAAAATGTAAGGTGGGTATTATGTCATTATTTTATTGAGAAATAATTTTCATACAGTACAAATGTATCCATATTGTTTGATGATTTTGGGCAAAAGAACAGGATGATGAAACCACCATCATATTAAGATATGGGACATTTGCATCGTCCAAAAAAATCCATCCTGGATCACTTTGAGGTTGATCACAATCCCCCATTCCCAGCCCCAGGAACCCACTGACCTTCATTCTATTCCTGAAGTTTTGCCTTTTCTAAGATTTCTTTCTTATAAGTGGTATCATACAGTATATAGTCTTCATGTCTGACTTTTTATACTTAGTATAATGTTGTAGATTTTCTTCCAGTTTTATGTATTCCTATTTCACCCTCTTCATTCCTGAGCAATGTTCATTTTTAAAGGCATACACAGTCTATTTTGCTTGTTAGACATTTGAGTTTATTCTAGTATGGGGGTCTTATGAATAAAGTTCCAACATACATTATAAGTCTTTGCATGGATATATGTTTTCATGTCTTCTGAGTGGGTTGATAGGCCCAGTGATCAGTGTAAATTTCTCATTCTCTTTTCTAGCCCTGGCTTCTACCCTGGGACCCTGAGTGGGTTGGGGAATGCATTCAGTCAAAAGTGGGAATACTAGCAAATCTCACTGGGAGTTGGTTTCTCTTTCAAAGGTAGATCCCCTTTTAGTTTCTACCTGTTTTTATTTTTAAACAGACTTTCATTGGGTTCCCATGCTTGTGTATAGTTTAAAGACAGACAGGATTTTGAGCAAAATTTGTATTTAGATTTTTAAATCTCAGTCCTTCTGTGGCTATTTTGCTTACAGGATTTCCCCCTTAAAATCCAACTCCTCTGCTGCCTTTTACTTTATCATCTGCCACCTTGAACTGCTAAGGCTGTAGTTTTCCACCTGGTTTGAGGACGTGGGATAGCTTGTGGAATACTCAAGACCAGAAAACCACAAACTCACAGTTCTCACCCAGTACAGCAGTCATCTCTGAGAATAAGCTATTCCCAAGATTTTGCCAGCACAGAGCCTGATGCAGTGCTTGAACTCATGAACCGTGAGACCATAACCTGAACCAAAATCAATAGTCGGACACTTAACTGACTGAGGCACCCAGGAGCCTCACAAGTAGGTTTTTTAAAATAATTTTGCCCAATTTTTATAATTTTTATCTATACGAAGGATTTCCCATCATTACCAGAAAAATTTGATTTTTTAAAATTTGTAGTACTTAGCAAAGGAATGTCTAGAAAATATTCACCAGATAGTAAGTGGTAATTATTTTACAGTGGAGAAATTTCAAATAATTCAGATAATTTTTCTTTTTTATACTTTTCTATATTTTTTGAATTTTCAATTATATTGTGATTATAATCAGGGGGAACAAGAACATTCCATTTCAGTACTTTCATTTTGTGATAGTCTGCAAGAACAAGGACACTGGAAGTTGTCGCTGAGATGTAATTTTAGAGACTGTTTAAGTGCTTTAACAAACAGAAGAGAATTATTTTGTAATTAGTATAGTTTTATGTCTAATGCAAAACCTCCTTTTGAGGTGGTACTTGAAAAGATTTGTTGGGCTTTCACTCCTAAGTAGTTTAAAATTTTGTCTTATTTATGCTATTAATTTTTATTAGTATAGCACACTCTTTAATAATACAATGTAGGCTCATGGTGTCTGATTAATTTTAGTTATAATTAATATAATTGAACTGCTTTTGTAAAGGTCACAGTATTATTTCTTTGGAGGCATCTGCTGACCTGAGAAAAAATGTAAAGAGATGATAATAGCAGTTACTCACTGAGAATTGACCAAATACCAGCAAGTGCTCTAAGCACTTAATGCATTTTTATTTTATTTATTTTTTATTATTTTAATTAATTAATTAATTAATTATTGAGAGAGAAAGAGAGAGACAGAGACAGAGCAAGCAGGGGAAGGTCAGGGAGAGGGAGACACAGAATCTGAAACAGGCTCCATCCAGGCTCTGAGCTGTCAGCACATGGATCTTGAACCCATAAACCATGAGATCATGACTTGAGCCCAAGTTGGATGCTTACCTGACTGAGCCATCCAGGTGCCCTGAACTTAATGCATTTTTAAACTATTGAATTTTCTTAACACCCTTATCATATGGGTTCAAATATGATTCTCTTTTTAAGGTTGGGAAACTGAGGTTTAGAAAAACAGTATTGCTGTAGGGTCACTAATTTGTTACATGGATGAGTGGCAGTCCCATAGATTTGAACCCAGGTTGTTCTGTGTCCACCATCTTTATCACCACACTACACTATACTCTGGAGAATGTGGATTCGGGGATGGGGAATAGAATCATGGCCTGTCTCTCAAAATTAACTGTTAGAGAATGTTGCCAAAGATTGGCACAAAACTAGACACAAAGACCAATGGAATAGAATAGTGACCTCAGAATTGGACCCACAAATGTATGGCCAACTAATCTTTGACGTAGCAGGAAAGAGTATCCAATGGAAAAAAAGACAGCCTCTTTAATAGATGGTGCTGGAAGAACTGGACAACAACATGCAGAAGGATGAAACTAGATCACTTCCTCACACCATACACAAAAATAAACTCAAAATGGATAAAGGACCTGAATGTGAGACAGGAAACCTACAAAACCCTAGAGGAGAAAGCAGAAAACAACTTTCTTGAACTCAACTGCAGCAGTTTCTTACTTGACACATCCCCAAAGGCAAGGGAATCAAGAGCAAAAATGAACTATTGGGACCTCATCAAGATAAAAAGCTTCTGCATGGCAAAAGAAACAATCAATAAAACTAACAGGCAACCGACAGAATGGGAAAAGATAGTTGCAAATGATATATCAGATAAAGGGCTAGTATTCAAAATCTCACCAAACTCCACACCTGAAAACAAATAATCCAGTGAAGAAATGGGCAGAAGACATGAACAGACACTTCTCCAAAGAGGACATCCAGATGGCCAACAGACACATGAAACGATGCTTAGCATCCCTCATCAGGGAAATACAAATCAAAACCACACTGAGATACCACCTCATGCCAGTCACAGTGGCTAAAATGAGCAAATCAGAGGACTCTAGATGCTGGCAAGGATGTGGAGAAACGGGCACCTTCCTACACTGTTGGTGGGAATGTAAACTGGTGCAGCCCCTCTGGAAAACAGTGTGGAGGTTCCTAAGGAAACTAACAATAGAACTCCCCTATGACCCAGCAATAGCACTGCTAGGAATTTACCCCAGGGATACAGAAATGTTGATGCATAGGAGCACATGTACCCCAATGTTCATAGCAGCACTCTCCACAATAGCTAAAACATGGAAAGAGCCTAAGTGTCCATCAACGGACGAATGGATCAAGAAGATGTGGTTTATCTATACAGTGGAATACTACATGGCAATGAGAAAGAATGAAATCTGGCCATGTATAGCAATATGGATGGAACTTGAGGGTGTTATGCTGAGTGAAATAAGTCAGGCAGAGAAGGAGACATACCATATGTTTGCAGGTATAGGTGGATTAGGAGGAACCTAATGGAGGACCATGGGGGAGAAGAAGGGGAAAAATAGTTGTGGACAGGGAAGGAGGCAAACCATGAGAGACTCTTGAATGCTGAGAACAAACTTAGGTCTGATGGGGGTGGCGGAGAGGGGAACGGGGGGATGATGGGCATGGAGGAGGGCACTTGTTGGGATTAGCACTGGGTGTTATATGGAAACCAACTTGACAATAAACTATTTTTTAAAAATAATACATAAATAAAAATGAAAATGTTGCCAAAGGAGGGTAGATATTTCCTTTTTTCAGAGATCTCAGAAGGCAAAATTGGACCAACGTTTTTCCCAGGATGCTTGAGATATAGTCTAAATCAAAGGCATGATGATTTCTGAAAATTTCTTCCTCATTTATATAGTTCAATATCTTGGTTCACAGCTATTCTGGCCTAAGCAAAAATTTATAAGTAAATATTTTCTCACACCCTGCACCCCAGAAGCTCCTCCCCCCCCTAAACTTAGCACTCAATTTTCCTTTAATTTAGGTTTCTAAGAGGTTATTTCTTAAGGTCACTTTATTGGAAAGAGCATAGTAGTGTACGGCAGTGTTTGGAAGCCTCTTATTTTTCTCCATTAACCATTCTTTTCTCTCTTACTATTAAAACCTTTTGAATTTTAACTACATAAATGGCTGCCTGGCCAAATTATGTTTTCTTTCTCCCCTTGAGGTAGATGTGGCAGTATGACTAACTTCCAACCAAAATAGTATAAACTTAAGTGAAATAGTTAATTGAAGTCTTATCTTTCAAAAGGAAAGTGCTTATTTTCCCCTTCCTTTTTTTTTTTTTCCTTTTCTGCAAGCTGCAAAAATGGATGTAAGTGGTATAGCTTCCTTGGATTTGAGATCAAAACCATATATGGAGAGTGGAATACATGAGACAATATGTCTCATATTAAATGATGGTTTTTTTTTAACGTGTATTTATTTTGAGAGAGAGCGCAAGAGACAGAGAGGGGCAAAAAGAGAGGTAGGGGATAACTAATCCCAAGCGGGCTCCATGCTCTCAGCGCTTAGCCTGACTCAGGGCCCAAATTCACAAAACCATGAGTGCATGACCTGAGCCGAAACCCAGAGTTAGGTACTTAACTAACTGGGTCATCCAGGCACCCTTAAATGATATATTTTAAATCTATTGTTTATATCATTCATTTTGTTGTCTCTTTGTTACAACAGTGTAACCAGTATCCTAATGTAAAAATTGGTATCTGAAAGTGGGGTACCACCCCAATAAAACCCTAAATATGTGGTACTGACTTTGTTATCAGGTAATGGGAGGTAAGGGGACATATATTGTTGTCTGTAAAGCTGGTGGCTCTTGTTATACTGGGGCAAACATTTAGTAAATGGATACCCAGAATAACTTTTCAGATAGGCCACATCTTTACTAGAACGATAGTTCCGGTGTAAGTGGCTAGAAGAAGTACAAGTGTTGTTATATTTAGGCAGATGATTTCTGCTTTTAGTACTAGGAGAGAGGTGGATTGAGTCAATTAACTAAGTAGCAAGCAAAAATTGAAGGTAACAAAACCATTTTAATAGAGTACTCTCTGACCCATTAATCAAAATAAGCACTGATCTTAAAATATAAAGATATATTTTGCAAGGTGTTTTTGGTCAAGAAACAGTGTCTGTGTCACTAAAGAGCCCATGATAATGGTCTTTTCAAATCAAGATTATATCTGGATTAGAAATAGGGAGACCGTCTCAAGTTGGGAGAACAGACTGATTGGAAGGTTATTTTTTTTGTTCACTCTTAACCACCTTCCAACTCTCTCGGTAATTTAATCGTCAAAGAGTGAATTTATCAGAAAGAAAAGGGAGGAATATCAAATTGGCATATATAAAAAAAATGTCATGGTCTGTGTATGACAAATTAGTATTCAAACACTAAGATTGTAACCAAAACAAATACCAAAAAATCAATCTGAATTGACTATGAGTTCACTAGTTGGGACCTCAAAAGGTTAGAAAAGCCAAATATATCTGAACCCCAGATAGCAGAAAACAGAACGGTTGCTGGAAGCCTTTCTAGAAATTGCCATATTAAATGTTCTTTGTCAGAGAAGTGGAGCCGCTGGCATTCAAGGTCAGTTTAAAGATATTGTCCTCCCATCCTAGCTACTGTTTCAGATGGCCTCAAGGTAAATGCCATTAAATTGATATGAGTGAGAAAGTAGTCTGAGCCCAGAAACTAGTATATAAATGAAAGCCTGAAGTCATAAAAGGTATCACCAGAGAAGATCCTTTCATTTTGGTTACTTCAAATGGAGCTGACCAGAATCAAAGTGATGAAAAGAAATCATTGCTAACCACAAGCCTGTCATACACAAATCTGGCCTATGGTTGCTGAAGCTCTAAAATAACCTGTTTCCCAAAGTCTACACCAGCAATATAAGGCTAAAAGGACATATTCCTCTGCCCCATGTTCACTTGAGGCCACAGAGAAAAAATTACAAGAAGACAAAGGAAGAGACTATAGAAGACAATGGACAAAGGATTTATTTCTAGAATGTGGCAAACCAGGCTAAGCAAGGAGCGTACACAGCATGAAGTCTTCAGAATTCAGTCAGTGGGATTTGTGACTTATTTTTCCTTTTTCTGTTGAGTTTGAGGACTTGTTTTAGTTATATTATTCCTACCCCCCACCATTGTGTATCATGTATGTATGTGGAAGGCATGTGTCTTTTAGTTTATAAATCACAGAATCACCAGTGGCCACTTTCTATACTGGAAAGCACTGTGCTTCACCCAGATATAGGGTCTTCTTGTTGGCTGTAACTCTGGATTCTCTCCATTGGAGAAAGCATGAGAATGTTTTACATGCACAATAGAGATGTGGACTGATATACGGGTGGCCAGACAGTGACACTGTGGAAGATTGCTAGCTGTCCTCATGATCCTTCCTCCCCTCCCCCTTTATTTGTAAAAACTTTGCTAATAAAACATGAATGTTCAGGTAAAGACTGCATTGCTAAACTTTCCTTGAAAGCAGGTGAGAGCATATGGCTAAGATCAGGACGATGGAATGTGAGTAGATGTAATATATGCCATTAGATGGATGTTGCTTGCCCTCCCCTTCTCTGTTGTGCCAATCTGCTGTATGGGCATGAAGTCAAGTGGACTTTGAACAAGTAAAGCTTTGTCACAAGTGAAGCTCTCCTATAGCGTCTTAGCCTTTACATGAAACATTAGTTACGTCTGCCAACAGTTTTTAACTGGTCACAGGACTTTAGGCAAACCTTATGGAACCTGAGAGTCTTCATCTCCAAAAGGAAGCATCTTATCTTTCTATTCTGATGTGTATGCGATTCCTGTGTGTAAAATACATTCTAGTAATTCTGAAAGCATTTTACCATACACAAATTTAACATCATTTTTAACGAGATACAGTTTAACCACTTTAAAAAATGATATAGAAACACAAATTAGGACAACTGATATTCCTCACATTAAACTGTTCTTTTCCTAAAGAAACAATCATACAATTTTTGGTGTCATTTCTTATGAATTATTCAAAAGAAATATAACTAACATATTACAAGATGTTCATAGAATGTTGCTCACTTCTTTTTAGCAGAAAAAATATATAAAAGCTCCATAACAGAAGAGTAATTAAGCAAACAATGATGTAATCTTTATAAAATGTACTACAATCAAGTGGTGTTGGGTATATTACTTTTGCCTTCCAGATCCTCCCTGCTCTGTGCTAGAGGCAGCTGACCTGCTTGGACTTTATCAGCAGGTTTCCTTTTCCTCTGATGATGGCAGTGAGAAATACTGACAGGGGATCAGAGAGAAGGAGAAGAGTGAGGCATGGGTGTATATTTGCCAGATTCCCTCCTGGAAGCATCACTGCGAACTGTATGAAACTCTCCGCCGAAAGTGAGGGCACTTATCCCCCAGACCTCTGAACAGAGTACTTTCCACCTGCATGTTGAGTAACTATTCTACACCCTGTCTCTTCGGTCCTTGGCTTGGGACCAGCAACCTGGTTTTTAGCTCTGGGATACTCTACTACCCTATGTCTTTATAAATTGTCCCTTTATTGAAAAATAAGATAAAAACAGAGAGAGAGGTGAACAGTTAGAGACTCTTTACTATAGAAAATTAGCTTGGGGCGCCTGGGTGGCTTAGTCGGTTAAGCGTCCGACTTTCGGTTAGGTCATGATCTCGCGGTTCCTGGGTTCGAGCCCCACGTCGGGCTCTGTGCTGACTGCCAGCTCAAGAGCCTGGAGCCTGTTTCAGAGTCTGTTTCTCCTTCTCTCTCTGACCCTCCCCTGCTCACGCTGTCCCTATCTCTCCTAGAAATAAATAAAAATATTAAAAAAAAAAAGAAAATTAGCTTAAGGTTGCTGGAGGGGTGGTGGGAGGTGGGTGGGAGATGGCCTCAATGGGTGATGGACATTAGGGAGGGCACTTGTTAGTGTACTGGGTGTATATGAGTACTGGGTGTATATGTACGGGATGAATCACTAAATTCTGCTTCTGAAACCAATACTGCACTATATGTTAACTAACTTGAATTTAAATAAAATCTTGTGAGAAAAAAAAACTCCCTTTATTGAACTATCCCTAAATTACCCAATTTGGGTATGCCCTTTTTTTTCTCCAGGGACTCTGGCTGGTACACAGGTAGAAAATATAATTTTATACACTATGATCATTATCATATAGAATACAATACATAAGGCTAAAGATCAAAAGGAAAGACAGAAAGCAATGGAATACTGTGTTATAGTGATAAGATTAAAGGTGATGTATTTTCTTTCTTAATTACATTTCCTGTTAGGTTAGAGTTATTTTATTAGTTAAAAAATGTAAAATTGTTGCTAGGATATTTTGTCAGGTGGCTTTTCTTAGCTTTGCTTTACTACCTAGATAAGAATGAATCATTAACATATTGAATTTATGTAAATCACCCTAATCATCTGCTTTCTCTTTTTCTGTGCCACAGAGAATTGTAGAGAAAGTTTTGGAAGCAGGCTGACATGATTTCAGGCAGTGTTTTTCACTTTAAGTAGAAGGAGCATATTCTGACTGATTTCAACAGAGGAGTTTATTAGGTATACATGAGGAACATACACATTTGTGGGGAAAAGAACAAAGCTCAGGACTAAGCTTCTAGGTACATGCTCCAAATTATGGAATGCCCTAATATGAAGTCTTTTATCATAACTGTTACTGAACACTAGATCTTACAGCTTACCTGGATGATGCCCAGGTATTGGACTTCGCTACAAACTTAGCTATTGCCTGAACCTTGCTGCGTATGTCTACCCTGACAGCCACCATGGCCTGGAAAAGCCAAATGGCCCTGCCACCATTATTCCTGCAGAGTGGATTCTGGGCACACTCCAGCCTCACATGGTTGTCTCTTAAACCAAAGTCACTCCAGCTTTGATGGAGGTGGTGGAGCCTTGTGATGTACTTGCATTTCAGCCATAGAAGACAGTGAGAAATTGAATCTCAACTTCTTTTTAAGGAAATAGTAAATGGGTGGAAATAGTAAATGGGTATTTCCTTAATATAGAAGATACATTAGCTTACTACACTACCATTACCACAGACTGTGCAGCTTAAAAAATAAAGATTAATCTTCGCACAATTCTGCGGCTTATAAGTCTCATGTCAAGGTGTGGGCTTGCTTAGTGTCATTTGGGAGGCTTTTCCTTATCTTGTAGATGACCATCGTCTTTGTCTTCACATGTTCTTTCTTCTGTGAACGTCTATATCCTGATCTCCTCTTCTTATAATGACATTAGTCATATTGGATTAGGGACCACTCCAATAACCTCATTTTAACTTAATTACTGTTTAAAAACCCTCTCTCCAAGTACGGCCATACTCTGAGGTACTGGTACAAGAATTTGGGGCTGACATAATTCAGCCCATAACATAAAGGTATTTGAAAAATTATTGCAACTGAATGCAATTTATGAGAGCAATATTGCTATGAAGGATACAATTGGGACAATTAGAAATATTTAAAACTGGACTGTATACTAGATAATTATGTTTTACCAGTGCTCAACTTGCTAAATTTACTGTGATTGTAGAAGAGAAGGCTTTTGCTTTTAAGAGATGAATACTTCAATAGTTACAAGTAAATGGCCATGTAGCATGAGATTTACTTGCAAATATTTCAGAGGCAAAGAGAAAACATATGAGGTAAAATGTACTCTTACAATTTAACTAAAGGATCAAGTTTTTTCAAAACAATGTTTTTTTAAAGATACTAGGAAGTTGCAAAAATATAGGAAAATACACTAATTTACCCTTGACTTCCCATCATCAATATATACTGTTCTTCCATGCTTAAATTTCTGAAATAAATGATTCCTGCTAAATGCAATGTAACTAACACTCTTCTGAATGAATACTGGAAGAATTAGAGGTTCATTCAGTGAAAGAGAAATTCCAGGTGATGACAAGATCCATGGGGATAGATTATAGAAGTCCAGTGAAATACAAGTCATTATTTTTGAGCAGATCACAAAAGTGTGAGGCTGAAGTATTAAAATATTTTCTACAGAAGATAGAGGATGTACATTACAGGGTAACAGGATGTGTTTTGTTGGCTGGCCAATTAGTAAGACAGGCTTCAAGATCCTGCAGGAATATGAAGAAGTGACCTGGAAGTTAGTAGAATTGAGTGATGGAAAAAAGTATAAGAGGGAAGCTAGTTATATGTCATGTACATCAAAAGAAAGACGTGAAAATGGAAGGGAAATGCCAGCAATACCCTGCTTTTGTAATATGTTGGACATGAGAGAAGGAGGGGTCCCCATTTTGAGAGCACTGCAAGAGAGGCAATGGCCTGGATCAAGTTTCAGTTAGTGAAAAAGAAAAAGGGAGAGGTAGACATGTTACTTGAACTTGTGAGCTGTAGGGGAATTTGTTATTGATGTGTCAGAGATTATTTTTTTAAAAAATTGAATAATGTTAAATAGAAATATGTATACAAAGGGTCTTTTAATCATTAATATTTTTACAGTTGCCCAATGAAATACTCCAACTTTTTTTCATCTTTAAAGCTTATCTTTGAGATCGTGTTATTGTATGACCCCTAAAGTTTCTCCAAAACAATCAGAGAAATATTGGAGTTTTCTTTCCATGGTTGTTAGGTAATATGTCTCAAAATTGTAACATCTCAGGGTTTGCTTCTCTATAAGAATTATAACATTCTCACTTTAATTGATTTATTATAAATTTAATGGAAAAAGAACAAAACACAACACAGCATAAACTTGAGAAATACATGCAGATTCATTGGCAGAAGATTATTTCAACATCAGCAAAGAACAGATCATAGAAGATTTTAAGGAAAAGCTAATGTGACCTTAAAGAAATACGCACTCCTTGGTCTCCACACATGTGCAGTTATCAGGGAGTTCCGTGACTCCAAGTGTTTATTCACATCTGTCAGCTAAATCATAGATCCAAATGCAAAACGTTACACTCAGGAACATTATGTGGATTTGTGACACTCCCTGGAGGACTTTGGGTCCATAAAGCAATGAATGGATTATAAGAAGACATAAATATGGTATTTTCATCTATGACAGATGCACTCCTACTCCAATGTTATTTATATTATATAAAGGAAAACTGAACCTATTTTCCTCAGTCGAACTGAAAGGAGGCACCCTTAGGGATGAATAAATGAATAGTTTCCTATTAATTTCCAATTCCTATGAAAATGTCATGTTTTGGAGATTTTGTTAATGGCTGATGTTTGTTTATTTAGTTGCTCTGTGTGTGTGTGTATGTGTGTGTATGAAAAAATGGAACCTAAAGGAAAATGTGTGAGTGAATTGTGATGATAGCAGAATAATAAATTTTTCATTTTTTCCATTATCCAAAATCATACAAAATTTATCTAACTTTAGATTTTAATGACCAACTGAACATCCAGACTAGGTTCTATCAAAGCTGCTTTGAGTGTTTAACATTCTTTGAGTCTTCATCCTTAGTTCATGTTAGGGAGGTGGGATGTGTGGTGTTCTGGAAAGAGAGCCTCAGTCTTGAATTTAGAGGAGCAATGCTCTAGTATTAACTCTACCTCGCCTATATCTTTATATGCTTGCAGACCTAGAATTGAACCAAGAGATACCTTAAGCTTCTCTCACTCCTAAATTTTTCAATTTGATTTAATTAATATATTCTGTCTTTTTTATCATGTCAGTCCTCCTAAAATTTTGGAAAACAAAGTCTGTAAAGCAATAGGGACTTGGTCAGCCTATAAAGGCTATTTTTACCATTTTTAGAACATGGGTCAGGTATTGAAAAAGGTGCTGTGAATGATTTTTCTGTATTGAAGCTGTTTTCTTGTTCAAAGTAGAAAAGAAGGGTTGGATACATAATTCAGCATATAAATCATAACTGTTATCTAAGATAAGTACAGCTTAGGTTAGAACTTTATTGTTATATCTCACCAAGAGATGTATTAGAGTATGCTCTTTCATTATTATAATTGTGGATGACAAAATGCTAATTGGGTGGAATTAGAGAACAATTGAGTATTCTTATATCAAAAATCAGAATCAATCAGAATCATGAGGTTTTGTGATGTGAAATTGTTTGATTTCAAATAATTCTCTGATGACAGGTGGCAATCATACCTGAATCCCTGAAACCTTGGTAAAATTGTTAAAAGGTATTTCATTAAATCAGAATTATAAAATTAAAGATACTACTATTCTTTTTATCTCCAACTCCCTCACCCTCACTTAAAAGCTCTGTTCTGAAGAAAACTACTGGGATTTGTCCACCAAGGGAAAAAAGAGTCCTCAATTGAATTCAATTCAACAAAGTTATTGGACTTTTTTCAGATTTGTTGGAGTAATATCCTTAAATAATGTCTTCTATCTTTTTGAGGCAATAAAACATAATACATGGAAATAGGATGGGTTTTTGCAAAAAAAGTTCAGTATAACCAATTTGAAATTGATTAATTGAAATTAAATTGGCTCAATTTACAAAAATGAATTTCCCATGGTCAATTTTGATTGATTTTAGCCAATGAAATGGCCAGAGTGAAATGTTCTCTTGCTGTTATCATTGCAAAATGGTGGAACTAGCATTGGACTATTTCATGAATTGTTAATTGACTTTATCTCCAAGTTTTATCTGATAAACACAAAGTAGTTTTATATGTAAAATAAATTACTCTTTTTAAATTTATTTCTAGGTTTCTGTTTTACGTAAAAACTAAATTATTGGGGTTTTTTTATATATCTTTAATACTATTGTAAGCTTTTGTACCATTATTTGTATCTATTTTGATTTTAGTTAACAAAGAAAAACTTAAGTTCTATAACTTTAGGTGTTCTAATGGTTTATTTTCATATAAAATCTTCACTGTCTTTCCAATCATATGTCAATTTTTTTATTTTTAAAATATTTTTTAACATGTATTTATTTTTGAGAGACAGAGAGAGACAGCACGAGTGGGAGAGGGGCAGAAAGGGAGACAGAATTGGAAGCAGGCTCCAGGCTCTGATCTCTCAGCACAGAACCTGACGCTGGGCTCAAGACCACGAACTGTGAGATCATGACTTGAGCTGAAGTGACTGAGCCACCCAGGCACCCCTCATATGTCTTTAAAATATTCTTCTGAATATTTTTAAGGAAAAGTGTAGTCTGAGACTGATAAATGTTTTAATTTATTAGATAGAACTGATTAAGATATGATGAATTTATTTGGATGGATAGTGTGGCATAATAGAAAGAACAGTCGCTTATTAGTGTATTTTTCCTATTATTTTATAAGTTTTACTTTATCCTAAATTATTTTTGAGTATTTAATGAGGTCTTAAATAACTTGACATCTGGCTCTGCCATATTATCTTACCTTTATTTCCTTCTCTGCTTTTTCTTCTTAAAAATTCAAGCAAATTAACAGTGAGCTTTTAGTGTCTCGTTATACTTAATGTTATCATCACCATTTTAACTATTACTGAATCATAACAGACTTTAACACTTTTGAGAGCCCTCTTGTTGCCCCTCTTTTTCTTAATATTCTATTGTATTATCATGCATTTCTGAACAATTTTGGAATAAAAATTTGTAGTTAATTAAACCTATGATTACATTTTGAGAAAATTGATATCTTTATCTTATTCACTATTGTACTTCAGTAATATGGAATACCGCTTCAATGCTTTGGGGCATTTTTATGCTTTTTAATTGAGCTTTTTGGTTTTCTTAAAACACACACACATAGACACCCCTCATTACTTTAAATTTTTTTTTTATCTTTATTTTTGAGAGAGATAAAGACAGAGCATGAGCAGGGGTGGGGCAGAGAAAGTGAGACACAGAATCTGAAGAAGACTCTGGGTCCTGAGCTGTCAGCACAGAGCCCAATGCAGAGCTCGAAACACTAACTGTGAGATCATGACCTGAGCCAAAGTTGGATGCTTTACCAACTGAGCCATCCAGGCATGCGCTCTTTTGAATTAAGGAGCTTTCTTAGATGCTTACGTCTATATACTGCTCTTCTTACTAGCACTGCCTTTCACTAAGAATGGCTGGCATAATGGAATGCTTTAGATGAAATGTATGTGTGAAAGTTAGTGTGTGTGTGTGTAAGTGCTTTACAAATTATGAAGTCTTATTATTTTTCATAAGAGTATAAGGAGTTCACAGCCTCACAATTCCCAAGGAAAGATTTCTCAAAGATACAGAATTCTTTAGGATAAGCCCCAGTAGGTCTACAGAGTTGATATAGCTACTAGTCCCATTTAGATTGTTCTGTAAAATCCATGAAGACTGAAAATAGGTATAAAATGTATTTGACGAGTCAAGGGAAAAATTCCCTGAAAGAAAATGGAAGTATCAGAGCAACATGAACTTGCTAGAAAATGACAGGCCCCTTAGGTGGGAGTAAAACTTTCAGAGACATACGAACTATTATCGTAGGACAAGAGATATCTGAGAGAGTGAAGTTTTCCTTACAGTAAATCCATGAATTTCTCTCTTATTTCTCATCAATCTTATCTGTATATTCCCACTCTATACCTTCTATTTGAAGGCCTCACTTCCTACCTAGTATGAAAAGTACGTCTTCCGGTCATCCACCTGGTCCTCTCAGCTTTTGCAGCGGGTTTAAGT
Organism: Proteles cristata cristata; assembly: GCA_017311185.1. NCBI lineage: Eukaryota > Metazoa > Chordata > Mammalia > Carnivora > Hyaenidae > Proteles > Proteles cristata. The sequence continues at coordinate 2,490,594 of JAESUZ010002205.1, read as the reverse complement.
ACTAACCCTGGTGATCCCCTTAGTGAATAAGGAAGCCTGTCCCTGCATTGCTGGCATCTGCCCACAGCCCAAGAGAACTCACTAATAAACTGAAGATCCTTTAAATAGTGTCATATTTTTCAAACTGTATTGCAGCTGCCTTGATATAGAAACAGAATAGTGTCAACAAGCCCTCACTTGTAGTGATAATGTGTGATAGTGTCTATGAGATTCAATTCTTAGCATTTGATCTTTTTTGAGAGGCACTTCTCCAACATCACAGGTTTAAATATTTCTATTGATTTTCATGTCTAGATTTATTGTGAACATATAACCTCCAGTTAGCCTAAAGCAGCCTTTCTGATTTCTTAAGCAAAACAACCAGTTAGAAAGACTTTACAACAGCACTCTAAATGTACACGAGTGAGCTGTGAAAAATAATTGTATTTATGGTAGGCATTTTACATTGGAAATTGTTGTCAACAGTTCAGTTTTCAGAATATATTATTATAGTAAATGGCTGCTTCTGGGTCAGGCAAGCTTGTGTTAACTTGAAATCTCTTAAAATGATCTGCAAATTATTTACATTTATATTGCTATATATGTGTGTATATATACACACATACACACATACACACACACACACACACACATATATGATATATTATATATATATATATATATCTCAAGGAAAACCATTTTTATGGCTCAATTGTTCAGACCCACAGTATAACTTTTCCAGATGTTGACAGTTAATACTTGTAATTAATTAAATATTTAATTAAAATGTAAAGTATTTTTCAGATGTGTTAATATTTAATTATCTCTAAATTATTTACTTCTACTTCAAACAGGAAAGTTAACTGTGGAATTTAGAAGATTCCATGCTACCCCCCTGAAATTCACACTTGGTCTTTTGGAGGAAGTATTGGACATCTTGTCTGAACTTTATTTTGTTATTGTTGGTCTTGTCCTTGTAAGGTATTGACTTTATTATTTTCAAAATCTCTTCTCTTCGTTCTGCCTATTCCTGACTCTGCTCAGCTCAGACCAAATTCTTATTGGTATAATGACATATATTTTGAGTACCTGGCCCTGGGCCAACCACGTAGTTGGTGCATAGTAACTGATAGTGCTTTATTTTATTTTATTTTTTATTTTTATTTTTTATTTTCTTTGAGAGAACGAGAGAGAGAGAGCACACACACAAGCGGGGTGCGAAAAAGGAGATAGGAGAGAGAATCTTGGGCAGACTCCATACTCAGTGGGGAGCCTGAGTCAGGGCATGATCTCAGGGCAGTGAGATCATGACCTGAGTGGAAATCAAGAGTCAGATACTTAACCGACTAAGCCAACTAGGCACCCCTATTTTATTTTATTATATTTTATTTTATTTTATTTTATTGTAATCTTGAAAAAAATTTAAAAAAATTAAATGATATTGGGGCACCTGGGTGGCTCAGTCAGTTGTGTCTGACTTCGGCTCAGGTCATGATCTCACAGTCTGTGGGTTCCAGCCCTGTGTCAGGCTCTGTGCTGACAGCTCAGAGCCCGGAGCCTGCTTCAGATTCTATGTCTCCCTCGCTCTCTGCCCCTCCCCCACTCACTGTCTGTCACTGTCTCTCAAAATAAAATAAAAGACATAAAAAATTTTTTAAAAAATTTAAGTGATGCTATATTTCTTTGTAATGGCCTCAAAACCAAAATATTTTGGAAAAATAGCATATATATGTATGTATTCCATAAACCTAAACTTTTTATCAAATACCTCTCATATAAACTACCTTTAGTAATTTTCAAATGAATAACTGAGGCTTAGAGTAAGTAAATAATTCTACAGTCTGGTACAGAGGAGGTTTATTTGTATATGTTGTGCTTTATATTATTTTAAGTAGTTGAAGCATGAAATTTAGAATTTTCTAAATGAGAATATTTATACAAACAATCAATGTGGATGATGTAGTGTCTACCTCATAGGGTTGTTGTTGTTTTTTTTTAATGCAAAATGGCGTGAGAAAAATGACCCCTGATTAAACCTGTAAACTAATATTATGGATATGTATGTTTTATACATAAGGACAAATAATATTGGGTAGCATGTCTTTATACATAAAGACAAATAATTAAAATTCTAGAAAATACATGACAAACATAAGAAGTAAAACCCCAGTGATCTAACAGTTTAGAGTAGATCAAAATATATCCATCTGCCGAGAAGAAAGGAAGTTTTTGGAAGAAGAAGCTATTAAATTTGAACTTCTTACAATTCAGTAGACAGAGTGTATGATTATTTACCTGCTGCTATAGACTGAATGTTTGTGTCCCCCCAGATTCATATGTTGAAACTAAATAATCCTCAGCTTCTTGGTATTAGGAGGTGTAAACTTTGCAGTGATTAGATCAAGAGCATGGAACCTTCATAAATAGGATTAGTGGTCTTTAAAAAAATTTTTTTTAATGTTTCATTTATTTCTGGGAGAGAGAGAGAGAGACAGCGTGAGCAGGGGAGGTTCAAAGAGAGAAGGAGATACAGAATCTGAAGCAGCCTCCAGGCTCTGAGCTGTCAGCACAGAACCCGACTCAGGGCTCGAACCCACAAACTATGAGATCATGACCTGAGCTGAAGCCAGATGCTTAACTGACTGAGCCACCCAGGCACCCCATGGATTAGTGGTCTTAAAAAAGAGAGACTTCAGGGGCGCCTGGGTGGCTTAGTCGGTTAAGCGTCCGACTTTCGCTTAGGTCATGATCTCGCGGTTCGAGGGTTCGAGCCCCGCGTCGGGCTCTGTGCTGACTGCCAGCTCGGAGCCTGGAGCCTGTTTCAGAGTCTGTGTCTCCCTCTCTCTCTGACCCTCCCCTGCTCACACTGTCTCTCTCTATCCTAGAAATAAAATAAAAATATTAAAAAAAAAAAGAAAGAAAAGAAAAAAGAGAGAGAGAGAGACTTCAGAGAGATCCTTTGCCCCTTCCATCATGTGAGGACACTGCAGAATACAACTGTCTATGAACCAGGAAACTGGCCATTACCAGACACTAAATCTATAGACCCCTTAATATCAGACATCCCAGCCTCTAGACTGTGAGAAATAAATGTTTGTAGAGGCCACCCAATCTGTGGTATTTTCACTGCAGTAGCCCAAACAGACTAACATATCTACCAAGTTTTAAAAAGCAAAACAATACCTCAAATTTTCAACACATCTCACTGTACCTAAGTGTAAATATTCAGTAGAGCAAGAGACACACATCAGATCATGTTTTCAGTAATCATAACAATTAAATTATAAGTATTTATGTATATAAGAAGATGATACCAATTAGTAAGGAAATGATTGTTTCAATATGAATAGACAAGTAACATGATGAAAAGATTTTCAACAGCAAAAATACAGTGAATAAACAAACATGAAAAAATATAAAATCATGCTGCTGAGCAAAGAAGTATAAATCCATGTGAGAGGTTAGTAGATAGCGGCAGGTGCTAGATCAATATATTTTAGGTGTTAAATGAAAGCAACTATCAGGCACCATTTTCTTTGGTTATTTGAGTATCATGACATTCCTCCCTGATTGATAAGGAAATAAAAACCATACATTTGTACACTTATAGAGGTCATGAGAGCCAGAGCTAACATTCAAATATATTATTTATCACGTTATTTTAAAAAATTAAATAGAAGAAATAATACTGACAACAATAACAAAATGAGCATGATCATTTACTGTTGGTAGCAGGTAATATTGGTTAAAATCTTAGAAAAGAATTCGGTGGTATGGGACAAAAGCCAACATATTGTTTGTTCAGATACGTTAGTCTCACAGTGAAAGATATATTAGTCTCACAGCGAAATTAAACTTGTAGTGATAATCCAAGCCCAGGAAATGTGGACAAAATTCTTTGTTATTGCACCATTTATAATTGCAAAGTATTCACAGCCTACAGTCTAAAATTAAGGATAGGAGATGTGGAAAAATGGAATCTGAATTTTGCATGTTGTGCTGAACGCCTGGCAGCTGCTTCATTGGGTTCGCTCTCCAACTCTGTCCATGCAGTCCTGTGCCCTGCTGGCTTGTGTGTTCCACTTGAATGGACTCTCTTATCCTCTGGCTTTGGGTTGTGTTCAGCCAATACAAAACATGCTCAAGACTAGGGTGGAGAGGAGAGTGAAGGTGGAATACATTCCCCAATTCCCTCCCCATCTACCCCCATAGTTGGCTGGGCTCCTGTACCAAATGTCTTAACTCCTGTCAGATAAGCCTCTCCAAGGAGTGGTCTCTCTAGGCTCTTGACACTGTTCGCTGCCTTTTCTCTAAAACCCTCTCATTAGTAAAGGCTCCCAGGGTTGCTAGCCCTGGGTAGATACTATAGCATCTCTTGTTTTCTCAAACACTGACCCTTTTATTTGGCTCTTCTCAAATTGCCCATTTAAGTGTGCCATACGTCTGTTTCATGCCATGGTTCTAATGTTCTTCTGAGGTTTTAAAAATTTTCATTTCTGCTAATGGTGACTTTTTTTAAATGTTGATAATATATGTAAAAAGCAAAAGAGCAAATTTTAAATATGTAGCTTCACTGTCTTATTACCATCATAGCTTTTACTTATCTTTTCAAAAAACATTTCATGACCACCTGCTCTATGCCAGGTACTGTCTTAGACACTTGAAGTGCAAGATGTCTCATGAAACTATAATACGTGAAACATTATCACTGGAGATAAATGCAAACATAAATCTACCTGTTTATGATGTAGCTTTGATTAATCATGATTCTTTCAACCTATTTTCCAAATGTTATTTGCCAAGATGGGATATTTATGCTCTTTAAGATTTTAATAACCTTCTATTTGTTATTGCCAGAATAATATTCTGTTATTTGTTATACAAGTTATTGTATAACTTTATAGTATATTATATCAATGAATTTGATTTTACATGTTAGAAAAAAAGTATGAAAGTCTATATAAGCCTTTAAGAAAGGTTAAGAAAAATACAAGAACACACTTGAATCATGAACTTCCCCGTAAAGCATTAGGTTTTATCTTATAAAAATAGAGCTTCAAACACCTGAAATTTGAATTCTGCTTGCAAAGACCCATCAAACTGCTTAAAGAGATTTTTAGGGTTTTGGGTTTTTTTTCATTGACTCAAAAGATGAGCTGTATCAAAAGCATAACTGTAAGGTGATAGACCATAATACATGTGAATAGATCAGTTTATTATTGTGACTCACTTTGACTCTGGGGTCAGATTATCACCATTCAAACTCCCACACGTAATAGTTGTGTGACATTTGCAAAGTAATAATAGTATTTACTTGTGAGGTTATTTTGAAGGTTAAATGAGATAATAATACCTGTAAAACTATCAAAACAATATTATAATATAATAATTACCACTAAATGTTAGCTATTTTTCTCTTAGTGCCACTATAATTGTGGAAGTGGAGGCATCAAAGAGGTCTGAACCCACTGACACAATATCAAAAACACCACCATCTTGGACAAAAGATTACCTTAAGTGTGATATTTATACAAAAAGTACAGTCTTATATTGGTGTCTGTTTTGCTATATTTTTCCTTTAGATAAGTATCTAGGTGTTCATTTCAGTGTTTAGATTTAATAAAAAAAAAGTCCTTCCTTCATTCCCTCCATCCTTCCTTCCTTTCATCCTTCTGTCTCTCTTTCCTTTCATCTTTCCTTCCTTCCTTCTTTCCTGTCTTCAAACTACTTCCTAATCACCACTGTATAATTGTGTTTTGTATGTGTGTATAAATTTGGAGATGTATAGAAAAACAAGTAGATGCACTGAAAAGATTAATGAGACACACCAACACCAACTAGTAATAGGGATGTTTTGTTTATGCAGAATGCTATAGCTGTATGTTAAATATATTATAAGTCTATATTACCATAATAATGCATTTCTCCCTAACTATTAATCTGAGCTGCAGAATATCACATGTATATTTAATTTTTTCTTCAAAGAGATCTAAGCTTATTTACATGTTCTATACATGGCATAGTTTTAAGGACATTTTAATATTGGCCACTAATTTTATTCTGTCAGAATGTTTTAATGTAATTACAAAAGAATGTAGCTACAATCTAAGCTTATTTAACCTACAGTCTCTCTGTTTGACCTTTCCTGTAGGAACATATGAAAAGAAATCCATACCATTCTACAAAATTCCCAGTACTAGGAAAAGAGCAAAAATAACAAAAATTTCAGCACAAATCATTTTGTGTAGTAACAGCTTAACAGTCCGAAGCATATGGCAGTTAAAAAAAAAAAAGACGATAACAAAGCTAAACAAGCAGCCTTCTTGTTGCTCACTTTCTTAATCCCTTTAAAATAAAATAAATAAGGCATTTCAATGAAATAAATTATTTCCAAGGAGCATGGTACCTTCTGTAGGATGACTGTATTTACTTTCAAGTAATAATGCTTAGAGATAGTATGTACAAAAGTCGACATAATTATTTTCTTTATTTGACTATAGCGTCTGGATCTTAGTCAAAGGACAAAGTGCAATTGGTTTGTTTTTCAAGTTATTTCTTATTTCAGTTGCATGTCAGAAAGATCATAGTGTTACTGTTTTAATTTTGATTGTTAACATGAAATTGGAATCCAAAGTAAAGGAAAATTGTGAAAATTAACTTGTTACAAGTATAAGAGAACAAAGCATGGGCATTATGATAATGTAATCATTGAGAATCTGTGAGGTAAAATGTATTTTTAAAGACACAAAGTTAATGCTTTCCTTTGAAATCTCCATGTAAAAATTGAAAACACAACTTTAATAGAAGACAGGCACAGGTAGTATATGAAGAATTACAACTGGAAATTAATAAAAATAGTATCTAAAACAGTATTAGTAAGATATGAAGCTCATTCATTAATGGTCTCTATGATAATATATCACTGAAAATGTTGCATGAAGGACAGTCTTTGATAGGATTATGTACAGTATAATAGCAAGACAGTGGAATTAAAATTCACTGAGAAGATACGTCTTGTGAACTGAAGGGTAAGAAGATAATAATGGTAACATTAATAATAGTAAATAACAAGAATAAAATGATTCACATAAATAGAATTTCCATCAGCAGCCATTATTGTAATTATAGGAATGATAAGCTAGTAATCTACAGTAAATAGCTAATCTTTATCGATTCACTGTTTAATTTCTTTTTATTTTAAAGGCTTTAGAACTGCTGTCAATAACAATAATGTGTACATGGGAAAAAGTTACACCAAAAAAGAATGGAAAAGAATGTACCACATTGTGCAACACACGACATTACTAAAGAATCTTTTTAAAAATACATTTCTATTCTACTGTTAGAAAAGAAAAAAAGGCATTCAAAAGATTTCCCTCCCTTTTTAAATGATTGCTGTGGGATTTATTCTAACACAGTTTATGGGAGCTCCAGAGACGAGGTGGGAAAATGCAGGGATCTCAGCTCTGGCTCTTTAATCACAGGGAGTTGAAGATTATTCTTCATCAATAACACCTGGGAGAGAAAGACAGGCCATCAGCAGGCTGACCCTACAGCAGCCCTACAGGCAGTTTCACCGCCACCAGCAAAGTTAGCACTAAGGGTAACCGAGCTATTATCCGAGGTCTGGAGAATAGCAGGGAGCAGAGAACTCACTTCTTGATGGTAGAAAATAAATTCCATGTTTCGCTCATGATTTCTGGCAACCAAGCCTTTTTCCAGGGAATGAAGGTTAATTTTCTTTTAACATAAATGAGAGATGAGAATGCGAAAGGATGAGTCACTGGGACGTTCCATCAATGACATCTTTGCAAGGGGGGAAGTTGCAAGGAGGCTGTTTTCCATTTTACTGCGAGTGATACAAAATTCACTAGGAAAATTTAGCTAGAATCTAAAATCATAATGTGCAGTGATTGCAGAGAGAAAAGAAATCAAATTTATTTCTCTTTTCGGTGAGCTTTTAGTTAAAATCTGGATGGATTATTTAATCACTTGAGCTCCTAGGTGATGACTGTCCTTTAGCTATCTGTTAATTATTACCATTTGAAAAGTCTTTTTAAGATTCAGTTAAGCCATTTCCCTTTATTTCATTCTCCACACAGCCCTCCCCGCCCCTCCCCACTTCAGAAAAACCTGAACTCTAAGGAAAGAGCAGTACTCATTGCTGAAAAGCAGTATCAGTTTGAACCTGGAAGTTGGTTAGTTCTATGCATTCTTTCAGTTATAGAATTTCTGATTTTTTTGTCGTTAAATAGAAGAGCCACAGGACTACTTTCTACTCTCCTTTCTCCTTCATCTCAAGAGTATCCCTGCCACACCTCAAGTCTGCTCCGGACTTGCACATTCCTACCCTTTTTCATTTTCACTTTCCTTCTCTCTAGAGCCTTTTACCTGTGACTCCCACACCCCCATGGACTTTCTTCTGTCCCTAGCAAACCCCTATTTTAGTGCTGAAAATCACTTTCATATCATCAAAAATGTCTTTAAAGTTTTCAGTTTCTTCATAGTAAAAAACAGTTTTCCCCAGAAAGCACCATAATCTTCACATCTGTCTCCATTGGTAGTGTTCAAGCTAGCATTGTGGTCCCATGGGTTACAGAAGGAGACTGTCATTGCCATTGGCCACCACTGTGGTTTCTAGATAACTATCCAGACATCATGGAGTCACATCCCTTGTTCCTTTGAAATTCACTACAATTTCCCCTCTCACCCCTTTTCTTCCTTGTCACCAGGTTCTTCTTCAGGACTTCTTTAGTGACTTCAGCACATTCTCTGTATCTCTGTCCACGTCTTAATCAATGATTTCTCCTTTTTTAGTGTTAGTTTTTTTTTAATTTTATATTTAAATAACCACCTGACAAATATTCTAATTTCTCCAGCTTTATTGAGGTATAATTGATAAATAAAATGGTAAACTATTTAAAGTGTACATCTGACATATGTATACATTGTGAAAAAAGGATGCCCCATGTAGTTAATTAATGTACCCATCATCTCACATAGTTATCCCTCTGGGGATTTTTGTCTGTTTGTTTGTTTGTTTAATTTTGGTTTTTTGGTGAGAATACTTAAGCTCCACTCTCCCAGCAAACCTCAATTGTATAATGTAATGTTATCAACTAGATTCACCAATCAATACACCAGATCCTCAGACTTTATTTATGTTATAGCTAAAAGTTTATACCCTTTCTTTTTTTTAAGTTTATTTATTCACTTCGAGAGAGAGTGGTTGGAGAGGGGCTGAGAGAGAGAGAGAATCCCAAATAGGCTCTACTTTGCCAGCATGGAACCTGATGTGGGGCTTGAACTCATGAACTGCATGATTATGACCTGAGCTGAAGTCTAGAGTCAGACACTTAGCTGTGTCACCCAGGTGCCCCTATACCTTTTTTTTTTTTTTAATTCATTTATTTATTTTGGGAGAGTGAGAGAGTACACATACACACACGAGGAGAGGAGGGGCAGAGAGAGTGAAAGAGCGAATCCTAAGCAGGCTCCATGCTGTCAGTGCAGAGCCCAAATGTGAGGCTTGATCTCATGAACTGTGACATCATGACCTGAGCCAGAATCAAGAGTCGAATGCTTAAACACTGAGCCACTCAGGTGTCCAGTCACCCGGTATGATTTCTTAGGACCAGTTTTGCAAGGCCAGTCTTTAAGCAGTATGGATTTGATGCTAAAAAGGTGAGAGTTCAGAATATAACAAAAGGTCACACTAAAGAATACACATGGTCATGAGTTTATTCCTGGATTCCAACTGATGATTACTCTGCTTGTCATTCCTCCAGCCATTCATTCAGCTTTATTAATCATCTACTGTACAGTCTGGTGACTAAGGGGCAGTTGTAATAGAGTATGTTTATACACTCCAATAAAGGTGTGCACTGGGTACAACAGCAGCCAGTCACAGGAGGACCCAGTTTTGCCTGAAGGGATGGCAGGGCATCAAGGAAGGCTTCACAGAGAAGATCGGCTTGAGGCAAGGCTTTGAGGATAAGAAGAAAAATATCAAACAGTAAAAAGAAGGGAAGACTTCAAAAACAGGAAATAGGTAGTTCAAGTTATATGGCCATATGAGAGAGTGAGCCAACATGGGTGAACCGTAGGGTACATATAGAGAAAATCACAGGAGGCAAGTGACAAGATGCTTCATTTCCTGCCACACTTTCTCATTTGACTTCAGGGTGGTGCAGGTCTGACCATCTCATGCTGATCCTAATATCCTTCAACAGGGTCCAATCAAAGTCAGATACGTATTTTTGAAACATTAGGAATAGGTAAGTCTCAACAGAATCAAGGCAGTGTTGTGAATCTGAAGTTACTCTGTATATTTTTGTACTGTCTTTATTTCCTTAAAAATCTCTAATCTCCATTCTCTGGGCACTGGTGCTGGTCCTTATCTTCTCTTCCTTGGCTTTGCAATTTTCTTCTCTCTAGGCTTTTCCTTTTTCGATCTATTCTTCCTACTCTTAAAAACACAAATTTAGTCAGGTGACTCATTAAATTTTTCACTGGCTACCAACTCTATGATAAAGTGCAAGCTCTTTAGCTTGGCAAACAAGTACTCTTCATGAGACATTCCTGTTATTTATTCTTGGCCTCTCCCCTGTCACTCTCCCTACCTTTGTAGTTTTATTCCACGTATTCTAACTATCTGCAAGTCCCCAAAGACATGCTATTTTATGCTTCTGCATCTTAGAAGGCACTGGTTCTGTCCTACTGAACCAGATGTGTCTTCACCTAATGTGGTGATATAGCAAACTCCTATTCAGTCTTCAAAACCCAGACCAGATGGTTACTTTTTTATGGCATCATCGCTGTACTCTGTTAATATATAGAATTTGTAGATTAATAGAAGTTGTCTATACATTCTCAATGCTATTTCTGCATCTTATACATGCATTTAAATTACAAGTTAAATTCTTGGTTTAACCGTGCTGGCATATAGGAGCACCTGGGTGGCTCAGTCGGTTAAGTGACCGACTTTAGTTCAGGTCATGATCTCATGGTTCCTGAGTTCAAGCCCCACATCAGGCTCTGTGCTGACAGCTCAGAACCTGGAGCCTGCTTCAGATTCTGTGTCTCCCTCTCTCTCTGCCCCTCCACCGCTCATGCTTTATCTCTCTCTGTCTCTCAGAAATAAATAAATGTTAATTTTTTTAAAAAATGTGCTGGCATATAAAAAAAGCACCTAAAGAAAATATTAAAATGAGTTGTTTTGCATTGAATAAAAGTGAGGAAATTGTTCTAAGGAAGACTTATTTTGCAGAAAGTTACTATTATAGTACATCACATCTCAGCAGTCATATGTCTATCTAATCCATTTAAATGAGTGTAAATCTTCCAAAGCATTTATCAGGAAGCTGAAACACAAGCAAAATTGTCTCCAAATGATGCAAAACCTGTAATTAACCTAAAACTCCTCAGAGAATATATTCTGCTTCCTATCATAGATTCCCTGCTTCCTCCTTACCTACATTTCTACCCATTTGGTAATAGTAATTAGTGTTTTTTAAAAACAGTCCACCAAAATGAAGCACAGCTCTGTTACTTGGTTTGTATTCAGGTAAGAATACTGGTAACTGGAGTGCCTGGGTGGCTCAGTCAGTTCAGCTTCTGACTCTTGATTTTGGATCAGATCATGATCTCACGGTTTGTGAGATCAAGCCCTGTGTCAGGATCTGTGCTATAAGCAGGGGGCCTACTTAGCATTCTCTCTCTCCCCGTTCTTGGTCCCCCACCCCACCATGTGCAGGCACACGTGCACGGTTCTCTCTCTTTCTAAATAAATGAACTTAAAAAAATACCACTTATCACAAAATGCACCCGATAACACTTACATGATAGAAATTTACTTTGGAACATCCTATTCTTACTGCAGTACTGTGTTTTGTAGAATGATTAATAGTATTTCATAATACAGGCTATACATTTTGCTGTCAGTAAACTCCAGAGTATAGAGAAGTTATTGAGAGTTGAACACATTGAAATTTCAGGGTCCCTAAAAGGAAGCTATGGGTCCAGGAGGTACACTCCATTTTCCTCCACAGCTACCAAATCCTGGTCTTGTTCCCTCATCCAGGAGGACATAAAGGCTGCATATGCTATGTCTGGTTCCTTTGAGGGGGAGATACAGACTTGATTAATTTAAGGCACCAACTTTCATATTCTTCTGATAAGTACTAATTGTGACTCTGAGGCTAAATGTCACTCTTTCCCTGAACATGCAAATGTGTTTACTTGATCTGCCCCAATATTGTCTTTCATGTCATAGTTTTCTGTTAGTGTGCTACTCGATCGTATTTACTGGAGGGCCACCAAACATTTGTCTTAACATCTTCATGATTTGTGTGTGTGTGTGTGTATGTGTGTGTGTGTGTGTGTGTAAACACATGTTTTGCTTCTCTCTCAGTTGCACATGCATCGAGGCATATGTAGAATAAGGTGAGGATATTTAAGAGTGGTAAGGGATGCATATGGAGGGAGAGTTATACAGATGCATTATAAAAATACAAATAGAAGAGTCTATGAATACATTTGAAAGAATGATATACTCTACATGGAGCATTTAATTTTAGGAGGAATAAACTCTAAAATTTGGCTTTTCAGACTATTGTTAATTAGATAATTTAAGCATAAAATGTAACTACCTGATTTAAACTGATCCTTTATCTATATTTTCTATCTGTTGTTGATTTCCTGTAAGAGCAAAATAATCTCACAGTTATTCAATTGCTCTGCACTTTAGTCGGGGTGCTTTGTAGAAAATATAATACAGTACAGATGTCAACTCAAGAACTAAATAGCACATATTTCTAAAGAACCGTAAAACAATATCAACACTGTAGAAACAATGACTCTGTAATTACTTTTTGCTGTGGACTGAGGTTAGGCATTTATCCTTATAGAGTCCTAACACACTTAGAGTCAGCTCTGTGCCTGTGGCCCTTTTCCCTTTGTTGATGAATGCATTGTGCAGGTACCTTCTATGGCCACCACAGCATTTGAGGTCATCCAACACTGTTAGCACAAATGGTGTGCACAATAGTTTATATGCCACTTAACTCCTTGGGAGAAACGGTTAACCTTGCTAGAGAGGACAGATCAGTCATGTATAGTTATTAAGGTCTAGAAGGTTTTGTTATGCTCTAAAATACTTTTGTACAACCAGAGTATACTTCTATATGAGGAAAGCCAAGGAAGGAGAAGTCATCTTCAAAATTTTTACAGAATATGTACAGTAAAACAGGTGATGGAAGTGTCTCAAAGATCCATTTCACTAATGACACTTTCAGTGCAGGGGTGGCAAACATTTTCCTCTTTAGAAATAGACTTTCTAAAAATATGTTAATGAAATAAGAGTAAAGGCTTTGCAGATGTAAAAAAGCTTTTGAAAAATTTCAGCCTGCTAAAAGGAATTCAATCTGATCACTTTTTTTTAAAGATTTCAGAATCATCTTATTATGTTTTAAGTGACTGCTTTTGCTATGAAATGAAGGGCCCTTATTAAATTTACTCCAGGTCATTACCAGGCTTCATTTAAAATTAACTTTCAACCACTGCCCTTAGTAACTATGTATTTTTAATCTCGAGGGTCATCTGATGATGATAGTCTCAAAAGGAATCAGCTGAGAATACCTAGAGAGAATCTTCAGCTCTCCCCTACTTCTAATGAAATCATGAGACTTTGTCCCCTTATTACTAGTGAGCAAGGGATATGTAGGAAAACAATCGTGAATTTATTTTTTTAATATTGAAAAGTACCGTATTTCATGCCTTTTTCTGAAATAATATTTCCTTATAATACTTCATTGGCACTGAAGATATTTTTTTAAATATTATGAATAGTATGAACAACATTTTTTTAAAGGTCAGTGTACAGAGCAGCACATGAGTGAAAATCCTTTGTTTCTTATAGCCTCAATAAAAACAGTTGTGTTAGGGTTTCTGCATTTCATTAAACTATTAACAAGAAAAAGTGCATTAACAGCTTTTTCAAACAGTAGAAGAAGAAATCAGTTTACCACCACTGCTATTTAAATATCTTCTAAGTGGCAAAATTAAACCATGTCTCTTTATTTATTTATTGCACTTGTAAAAAGATTAATGGGGATGTGATTCCTTGAGGCTTTTACATATAACCCCTTCACAAAGAACAAAATTATACAGTTTGGCAAATGAACTAAATTAGCTACATTTATTTAAATAATCACTATAGAGGAAACAATAAATCAACAACATTCTGCACAAAAAAAGTGTTTACAGAATGTCTTGTAGTTTGTTTTATCGAGGACACAGACTTTTTGCTCTTAGCTAATCTTGCTTCTAACAGTCTATTATCACATCAACCATTAATGAGTATTTGCAATAGAAATGTAGCTGGAGCTTAGGACCAGAAAAGTAAGGATGACTTCCACCTTTGTTGCCAGTAGTTTCTTTGAGACACATTCTTCTAATAAATATTTCGTCAAAGGTTCCTAATAACTTCAGAGACAATCAGAATTAAATGGCAGAGCTTTGTTAAATCAGGGAAAGAGAGGATTTGAATGGTCATAATCGTGCAATTATTTCAGCCTCTCTTTATTTCAAAGGACTTTGTCCATATCTCAGTCTATATCAGAAGTAAGTGAGTAGGGGAGCTCTAATGCTGAACCTGTGATATATTCATAAATCAGGACTTTCAGAGCCTGTCACGGGCACCATAATGAGGGTCATTATTCAGGCAGAGTGTCAAAACTACTATCAAAGGACCTTCTCAGAATTACAATCATTCTGTTTCTTGTTAAATAAGCAATGTAGTACACAAAAATGGCAAACAAGAAGCAGGTCAATTTGATACAGTGTGAGGGCACAGAGATCTCTAGAGTAATTTACCCTCTGGGAATTCTGATGGCTGGTGAGATGAATTATACACACCCTCAAAAAAGATTAATGGTAATAAAACCCTTTGAACATTTTCACTAAAAAAAGCCCTACAAATTGCTCATAAGCAACTTTAGAAACAAATCTGGGGGGAAAAGTGATTAGTTTCGGTGTTGTTACACACAAAACTCCCTGCAAAGATAAAAAATATCATCTTGGAAAACTGTCAGTGCACCAATAAAATGGTACAAATTTGATTAAGTTCATAGTATTTGGTCAATTAAAAGAGTAAAACTTTAAAACTGGAAAATTTTTATCCCTTTTATCTTAACCACATCATACAGCCACAGGCATTCTTATAGAACCACTCAAACCAAGTATGTGTGCACACCTCCCATCTACACAGAAAACCCAAATGGTCACAGTAATACAGTAAAGAAACAATTTCCTGATGTTCATATTTCTCTGGTAAGCACAGTGACATAGTTAGAGAAAGATAAAAAAAAGTTGGCTTATAAAGACTTTCATTCTTTGGATGTCAAAAAGGGAGGAAACAGTCTTTAGAGTCCTGTGGCTCTTAAATAAGTAAGTACATCTTTCCTCAGTTTTCAGGTGAAATTAGCATGCCTATGTCTTTTTATGACTTAAGTAGTAAATGCTTCAGTCTCACAAACAAGCATGTCATCAATTAGAACTAACATAAAAATATATGAGTCTACGTGGACAAGAATTTGAAGAAATATTCATATATTTGTGAGTGAAAATTCATATCAATTTGTTGGCAGACAATTTGGCAACATGAATACAATGTCATAAAAAATTCAAATTTGAATCCAAAGTTCCACTTGTAGAAAATCATCTGAAGGAGATAATTTTGTGCCGATATAACATGTAGAACTTGATATCTCAAATAAAATATTGGTTAAAGCAATTACATTTGAGTCAAATAAGGAAGTGTTATATATATATATATATATGTTATATATATAATATGTAATTACATATATAATTATGTGTGTGTATATTTATGTGTATGTCCATTGAAAAGCTACTGTAGAAAAATATTTATGATTATGAGGAAATATTTCTTAAGCATTGCTAAACAAAGAAACTTGCAAATAAAATTAGGCATCATATGATAACTTTGATACATAAGGTAATTTTTTTTTCTTTTTTCACTTCTCTGCATGTTTCAACTTTCATAAAATCAACACATATTACTTTTGTAATAAATACAAACATGTTACAAAAATATTTGTTTATATCATAAAGACACATACCTGTTTTAAAAGTAAGCTCTGACTGCACCTGGATGGCTCAGTCGGTTGAGCATCCAACTTCGGCTCAGGTCATGATCTCATGGTTTGTTGGTTCGAGTCCCACATCGGGCTCTGTGCTGACAGCTAGCTCAGAGTCTGGAGGCTGTTTTCAGATTCTGTATCTCCCTCTCTTTCTGACCCTCCCCTGCTCATGCGCGCTCTCCCTCTCTCTCTCTCTCTCTCTCTCTCTCCCAGAAATAAAACATAACAAAATTAAAAAAAAAAAAAAAGAAAGAAAGAAATCTCTGGGGCACCTGGGTGGCTCAGTCTCATAAGCATCCAACTCTTGATTTTGGCTTAGGTCATGATCTCACACTTTGTGGGATCCGGTCTTGTGTCAGGCTCTGTGCTGACTGTGCAGAGCCTGTTTGGTTCTCTCTTTCCTTCTCTCTCTTCACCTCCCCCACTTGCACACATGGGGTCTCTCTCCCTCAATAAATAAATAAACATTTAAAAAAATAAATAGAAGAAAGTTTTGAAATCTAACTAGTATAATATTAGAATTCTGTCTAAATACTTTTCTCTTAGAATGAAGAATTTCCTTTTGCAACTTTTTCAATGAAATGGACATTTATTAGGAATAAATAAATGCATTTAATAGACATTTTTCAATCAGCATTGCTTATAATCCTTGGAATTTCAATGAGTCTCATTTTAGCATGGATAATGGTCTTCTAAACATTTAAGTGAACAATTTGTATTTATATTATGTAATTTTGGAAAAATTTATGTTGACAGAAAGGGAAAGGGAAATCTTTGAAATTATTTTAATTCTTCTGTTTTATCTTCATATACTTTTGTTATTGAGTTTAAATACAACCACTCCTGTTAAAAAAAATCCAAACAAATAAATCTAAGCAATCATAGTAATTTTTAAAGCCCCTATTTTTTAGTTTTGTGCTTATTTGGTATAGAATAGGATTAAGCACAGTCAGATATAGTGGATTTTACATAAGAAGGCAGAGCATAATCTTCCGATAAATAAAAGCCATTACAAATAATAGTTATGTTTAACCTTTTGGGCTAGTTTGCTAACCAAAAAATAAAACTCAAAAAATTAAAATCTTCATCTATAAGACACAGAGCTATTTCAAGAGACTTTAAAAAGTTTCAGGATAAGTGCTGGCATCATTGCTTTTGAAAGAGCACTGATTGTACAATGAGACAAAAGAGATTCAAATCTAGGCTTCATCATTGGTTAACTCTGCAGCTTTGAACTACTCAGTCACCTTGAGTACAGGCAACTTTCTTATTTGTAAAAAGGAGATGTTGTTCTTTCCTGTGTGTGTGTGTGTGTGTGTGTGTGTGTGTGTGTGTGTGTGAATGAGTGTGTGTGTGTGAGACGAGAGGGAGAGAGAGAGAGATTTCACCGCTATGCCCATGCTCTGTCAAATTTCAGGTTTAATTTGGGACACTTAAAAAAAATCCAAGATCCCTTAAAATACAATAATTTAAGACTTGGAAGTATAGCTGTTTTTTTTAAGCAATCATCAATATTTCCAATATTTTTAAAATTGATGTTCTCCAGCTATTCAAAAGAATTTGTAGTAGTTTGATATCTTCCGTGAAACCCAGAAACCCTTAAGAAGATCTCAAGTACCAAGAAGACAGACTTTAGTTTTATCAAATGTTTGTATTGTTAGCTCTAAGAAAGACAAAGCCAAACATTTGGTCAAGATTTCATTTCTCCCCAAGATTTCATGTGTGGAGGTTCAAAGAGGATCACTGAATCCCTTAACTCCTCTCTGTCAAACTGAATATTCCGTGACAATAAATCCTACCTTGTCCAGACTTACTCTTTAAGTAAATTGGCATCAATGAAATAATCAAAAGCAAACCAATTATGTTCTGGCATCTTTTATCCATCTGTTTGTATTTAACTGTCTATTAAATGGTGTTTGCATTTGAGGAAATGCTCTATTGTAGGCAGAGGTACTCAATTATTTAGATTATACATTTGAATAAACTGTGCAGTGGAAGGACTACCCTTGTAATGTAGGACAATTACATTTTCTTGCATAGTTTACAGATTATTAAACTAATATCAATTCGACCCACACTACCAGTTGCTGGATTCTAACCTTTGCCTTTGAGACTTAGCTATGATGAGGGCCTAGTTTCTACCCCAACAATTAGCAACCTATGTCAATCACTTCAAATTATGCCAAATTATGTAAATTGGTTTTGGGAAAAGGACTTATAAGAAGAGATCACAAAAATTTAATTTCAATAAAGATCATGGGTGAAGTTTGTAGCTACTTGCTACTGCTTGAGGGCTCCCAGATATCTGTAGTTAGTAAGCAATGGTTCTCTTGTTTCCGAATGGCTTTCCCCACACATACAGGTTAGGAGAAGCCTCTGCATGAGCCTTCCCAGAACACAGGAATGTCAGTTCCACCGAAGCTGGGCACCTAGGAATTACAACAGAGTTTGCCTTTGTTAGAAACTTCTTTATTTAATTTTCATGAAAGAGGTATTAGGTCATTAACACATATGTTCATCACAATGTGCAATGTTTAATAAATATAACAAACTGTCCCATTCAAACTGCATTTTCACAGAATTCAGTTTTTATAAGATTACCCGATGAGGTCATCTTTTTCTCTCACTTCTACATTTTTGCTACAAAATTAAAAAGTACTTTTTAGCTATAATATAATACCTATCTGCTGTAACAAAACAGAGATGCTCCTCTCTCCAATCCTACCTGCCTCTCATTATGTAATAAGTTTAGTATAGATGTAGACTTTTGTTTATAAATGCAGGCATAATTTTGAAAATCTATATTTTATAAAATAGGCTTAAAGAACTTGAGAAAACATGAGCTACAGATATAGCAAACTGGCAACTTGATTCCCCCAATGTGCTTTTAAATACTCTCTATTTTCAAATACCCAATTTGCATGGCTTGTTTCTATTTCCCACCTGTACACAAAAGGAATTTGAATTAGGATGTAGACCCTTTATTAAGTGTTAGTTTTAACAGATAAATTGAGGGTCTGAGAGGTTAGGTGAATATTCAAAATCACACAGAGAGCTGATGGCATACAGGGGAGTAGAACCAGGTATGCTCAATTCCTTGTTTTGTGAATTATTCTCTGATCTCCAGTGGTTTTTATGCACAGATTGGTGAGCTGAACTTTTCACATCAGATTTCTTTTATGTGTCACTACAACAAAATATTGGCACACATTCTAGATGTATTTATATTAATCAAAAATGTCTTCCAATATTCATATAAATGTAGAAAGCAAATATGTTTTCATTCCAATAAACTCTGTGTCTCCTCACATTACAGACCATATTTATCCATTTTTATATGTCCACTACTGATATTGTCAACTTGGCTAGGCTGTAAGGATTCAATTATTCAATCAAACAAGTATAGCTCTGAAGGTCTCTTGAAGATTTGATCAACATCTACAATCAGTTGACTTTTATCTAAAAAAAATTATCCTCAAGAATCTGAGTGGAACTGGTCTAATAAGTTTAAAAGTCTTAATAGCAGACCTGAAGAAGTTTCTTTCTGTGGACTGTAGTGAACTATGGTGTCTTCTTTTACCCATGGGTTTCAGCCTGCCCTTCCTGGCAGCCTATCCTATAGATTTGGATTTGTCTAGCCAGCCCTAGACAATCTCGTAAACTAACTCCATGATAGAGATAAATAAATTTATATCTCCTACTGGAACTTTGATAAAAATGATTACTAGGTATAGTAATCAGTAAATGTTTTCCAAATTGATGAATGTATGAATGAGTGTTTTATTTCATTAAAAACTATAAACACATTTAACTTGAATTTGTCATATTATATTTTGTTAGTTTTCTAAAATGTTTGTGTGTATTAATAAACCAGACTCATAATTTAAGGATTAAGAGTCTGTTTTTATTTCTTTTATTAGAAAATATATCTCATGGTCTGTCCTGAGAAAAGTGGACTAGCTTCCTTGGTTACAGAAATATACAGAAAAGAAGACTTTTTAAAAAATAATATTTGTAGGAAAGCATGTACATTTATATAGTCTATTCTCAGTTGTTGAAGAAGAACCTGGTTATATCTCCCCAGACCATTATGAATCCCTTATTTTAAATCTCTAGTGCTGTAAATAATGAAATAGCAATATCTTGCAAGCATTGTATTGACTATAGTAACCCTTTGAAGTGAAGATTTGGCTTATAGGTTACTCAGATACTGTTCTTCCATTAATTAAAACTCTCATATATTTTTGAGGGCATAGGGATATTAAAAAATTTCTTAGTGACAATTCACTTACATAATTTTGCTATTGACCAACTGTTCTTTAAGTGTAATGACAATGATGGCATTGTCACTGCAAGAAAAAAAATGAAACAAAACAAAACCCTGCTTCATAGATAGCTAAGAGAAGGAAAAATACAGAATAGTCTTTTCATACAACTGATCAAATATAGAACTTTTTAAGGACCCCCAATTTCAGATTGGTTCCAACCTATAGAATATATGACTTCAAATAAAACCTTTCCTATATTCATGGGTGAAAGAACCGATGATAAATAAGACTAGCTGCACAAGCCAGTCTTTTACATTTCAATTATTTGCATTTCCAATGAATGTTGACTGCACATTCATTGACTCTACAGTCAAGTAATGTCAAGGTGACAGGTGTGCAGGAAATGATTCTGATTCATAATGCATGTAACTCAAGGTGCATATCAGACTGTATAACACTATTTATCAGAAATGTTTTGGGACAGCAAAACATTTAGGTAAACAAGGTTTTGTGTAATCAAGGGAGTTACAGGGTAATTGATTCATGTCAGGAGATATAACCTAGATTTGGAAAGGAGGTGGTTTTGAATTGAGGATTTAGGACCTGTGGAGCTTTAATTACATAAATGTGGGATTCCCAAATTTCATTAGCAATATTAATGTGTGCATTTTGGCTTGCATTTTAAACACATAAAAATAAGTTACCTGGTATCCTTTTGAAAATCCCAGACACAGTAAAATATTTAAAGCATGAGTATTCCACTGTTTGGATAACAATATTTTTCAAATATTATTTGTCTTGAAGTTAAATACTGGCCAAAGTGAAAAAAAGAATCTACCAGTATATGGGAATTCAGGCTCTACTGTTTGTTTCTTGTCCTCATATACTAAAAATAGCTCTGTGCACAATATAAGTTTTCTACGTAATTACTCATTTTGCATTTCAGTTTTTCCTATTTATTTCTTATCCATCAATACAGGCAGAGCCATATAAATTCTATTGTGTGGTTGATGACTGTTTCACTGACAAACATGTGCTTTCTTATTTTTGCTATATGCTTCCCTTCATGGATAAATACTTGTTTCTCTTATGTGGAATAGTAATCTATTCTATATTGCTATTATAGTAAGAATCATAGACATTGAGTTGGAGATTTACTATTTAAAGCTTGTGGATTTTGCTTTAAAGGATCCCCACATTGTTAATAAAGCCTCCATACTCAAATGAATGAGTCCCTTATCCATCTAACAGCTTTTATATCTGCCTCTGAGAGGCTTGTTCATTGAATTCGTTGGCCTCCCCTAAGGTGGAAAATGGGAAGTACATCCTTCTTAGAGGTGGCACAGCTTTAACAGGAAACTTACTGTTAGGGCAAGTTTGGTGGCCTAGGAATTACTTTAAACTTGGAATTGCAGTCTGTTCTATTCAGTCTTAGGATTTCTTAAGTAATATAATTCTCTGTACTATTAAGATTTCTAGCCTATTTATTTTCGATCAAGTGCATTGGATCATAACCAAAGCCAAATGTCTTGTCTAAATATAAAGTTTATTGATTCCTGTCTCCAAGTCACTGGCCTCAGTGATTTACCCATCTATACTTGAATGTACATTCCTTAGTTTAATGGCCTCTGATTCAGTGTACTGCGCCTTTTTATTTTTAAGGTAAAATATATCATGGCTTCATATTGATTTTTCAATTCAAATTTGGAACATTAGGAATTTTAAAAAATTTCTTTGATCCTATATCTATATCTATATCTACTTTCTCATAACCTGAGGAGCCTCGTTCTCGATGAGATCAGGAATAACAGAATTAAAATATCTTATAATATGCACACCACTATCTCAGAATGCTAATGTAAATGTTAAGACCAATAATATGATTACTGAAAAACAGTTGAAGAATGTATTGCAGTTCTGTATTTCCCACTAGGGACATGCAGTCAAATTATTTGGGTTTTAAAGCCACTTATCATAGTTTCTCCTTTGATAAGTATACCAGCAACTTGGTGTACATTAAGGTTTATTTATTTTCATGTTCTTTTCAATAGTGAAGATTTGCTTTTTCAGTTAAATTTTATACTAACCCATACGAGAGCTACAAAATAAAATCAACATAAGCAGGTACATTCTCCTTTACCCTATTCTCTCCCTCCTGCTTTAGGTGACCACATTTCATGAGTCATTCTTTTTTGTGTGATACTCAAACACACATATTTGTATGCCACCTTTATGAGATAAAATAAATGCATACTGTATACACTTTCCTCCACCTTGCTGTTAATCACTTAATATTCTTACTGATCACTTCTTGGTAGAGCATAGAGATTCTTTATTCTTTTCTATGGCTATATAATCTTCTATTATATGGAGCTGCCATAAATAGTTCATTCTATTTCCATTTCTGTTTCCCTATTAAGAGACGTTTATTTCCTTTTTATACTACAAATAATACTTGTGCAAATGTATTTTCATATTTTTGTCAGTGTAGCTTTGGGACAGATTCCTACAAGAGGGGTCAACGGATACATAGCTATCCAGTTACCCCAGTACTACTTATTAAAGTTTCCATTTCCTTTACACCAATTTGAGCAGTCAAATTATTATATATTATATATATTATTTATATAGTATACATTTATTATATATTAAATTTGCACATGCAATTGTGTTTCTTTCTGGATTGTCTATTTCTTACATCTGTCTTTGTGGTAGTTTAAAAACTATGACCATGAGTTCTTTCATACTCCACTCCTGTCCCAAGAGGTGGAACTTAATTTCCCTGCCCTTGCATGAGAACTGGACTTAGTGACTTACCTCTAAACAATAGTGTTTGGAAAAAGGAATGTACGTCACTTTAAAGACTAGGTGATAGAAGACTGTGGCTTCCATCTTGGATTTGGATTATGCCTCTCTCTGTCTCTCCTCACTCAATGTGGAAAAAGCCAGCTGCCACATCATGTGCAGAGATGGCTCAACTTCGGATGACTGCAACCCCAGTGAACTACTTGGCTATAGCCTCATGAGGAACCCTGAGCCAGAACCATCCAGTTCCTAGAATTAAGGATGTGAGATAATAAATATATGTGGTTTTAAGCCCATCAATTTGGGGAAATTTATTACACAGTAACAGCTAAGTAATATATTCCATCTATTCATAAGCCAATATCATACAATTGTAATTGCATAGGCTTTATTGTATGTTTTTATTGCTCTTCATTTCCCAAGTTTTTAGCACTACCTTCCTCTGTTTATTCATCAAATTGCACTCTATAATTATACTCTTTAACCAGACAGAAACATAGTGGTATATTTTTTTTTACTTGGGTTACACTAAATACAGTGTGTAAATTAAGAAGAACTGTCATTTTTACACTGAACATTCCTATTTGAAACATGATATATTTTTCCATTTATCTTGTCTACTTTTGTGTTTTTATGTGTTTTCTAGTTTCCTCATAAATATTTTGTATATTTCTTGTTAAATCTATGTTCAGTGTATTTTTTTTCTCTTTGCTATAATTAATGGAGATTTTCCTTACATTAGTTCCTCCCTCTACCTCTTCTCCCTTCTTTTCTTCTTCCAATTTTGGTTTTTATATATGACTACTTTCGATTTTTGTAAGTTGATTTCGTAACCTCCTAGGGTAAGCAGAGTGGTTACCTGCCCCCTGCCCTACCTCCAAAAAGTTACATTCTAATCCTTAGAATCTGTGACTATGCTAGGTCAAATGGAAAGGAGAAGTAAGGTTGCAGATAGAATGAAGATTGCTAATCAACTGACCTTAACATAGGGAGATTATCCTAGTTATACAGGTGGGGCCAATGTAATTGCAAGCATTTCATAAAGACAGAAGTGGGAGTCAGGGGGTTGGAGAGTCATTGTTAGAGAAGTATGATGTGAGAAAGACTTGAACTGCTGTTTTAGGCTTTGAAGATTGAAGGGGCCACAGCAAGGAAATGAAGATGGTTTCCAGAAGCTGGAAAAAGCAAGGAAATTAATTTTCTCCTAGAGCCTCCATAAGGTATGTAGTCCTGCCAACACCTTGATTTTAACTCGGAACTATTATACGGTAACACATTTATGTTGTTTTAAGCTACTATGTTGCGGTAATTTGTTACAGCAGGAATGGAAATGAACACACCTGAAATTCATTAATTTTTCTTATTGTTTTCAGTGTTTTTTTCTATTGATTCTTTTTAGTTTTGCAGATATACAATCATGTCATCTGAAAAGGATTGCCAGTTCCAATTTGTATGATTCTGGGTGCTTTGGCTGATAGCCTCTAAAAAATAATATGCCAAGCCTAATGAATGCAGTGGGCATCTTTGTCGTGTTCCTGGCTTTATTTGAAAAGCCTCTATTTTCATGTTAAGGGAATGGCTTTTTGGTTAAAGCATATATATTTTATCATATTAAAGTATCCATAAATTCCAATTTTGTTGATTGTTTTAAATTTTTGCCAGGGTTTTTTCCATATCCAGGAAATTAATCATGTAGACTTTCTCCTTAAGTCTATTAATAAGATGGCAGGATACTGTTTACAAATATTTCATTAGAGATTTTTATTTTGATATTTAAAGATGATGTTGATCTTTAGTTTTATTTTTTGATTAAATTTTGGTCATATTTTGGATTAACTATACTTCTTTGAGAAATTAAATTGACAAAAGAGTAACACTGATATATACTAAAATGTGGAATAACCTGAAAAACAGTATGCTAAATAAAAGAAGCCAGACACAAAGACAACATGTTGTGTGAATTAATTTATATGAAATGTCTAATAAAGTCAAATCTCTAGAGCAGGAAAGCAAATTAGTGGGTGCCTAGGGCTGGAAGTCAGAATGAAGATTAGCTTTAAATGGGCAAGGGGGTCTTACTGGAGTGAGAGAAGTGTTCAAAAAGTGAATTGTAGTGATGATAATACAACTTGACAATTTACTAAAAATTGTGAATTTGTACATTTAAAATGAAGATAGATTTTATGGTATAAAAATTACAACTCACTAAAGTTGTTAAAGTCATAAATTTTTAAAAAACAGAAATGTAGTCCTACTAAAACAATATAGTTGTGTTTAATAGAGAAAAATGAAGTTGTAAATTTCCCTCCTTTTCCATATTCTGAGACAGTTCCAGTAACATGGACATGATCTAATACATAAATGTTTGGTAGACTACACAATGCAAATATTTGGCCTGGTGATTTATTGTGTGCATTGGGGTATGAAAGTAGAGTAAGTTCTTTACAGTGTTTTTCTATTTCTTCTATGGTGATTTTCCTGTTTAGACTTTCTGTCTTTACCAAAGTCACTTTGGTAAGTAGTATATTTCTTAAAAACTTAATTTCATTGGGGTGCCTGAGTGGCTCACTCAATTGAATGCCTAACTCTTAGATTTCAGCTCAGGTCATGATCCCAGGGTCGTGAGTTCGAGTCCCACAGCAGGCTCTGTTCTGAGCATGTAGCCTGCTTAAAATTTGCTCTCTCTCCTTCCCTCTGCCCCTCCCCACATCTCTGTCCTTATCTCTCTCTCTCTAAGAAAGAAAGAAAGAAAGAAAGAAAGAAAGAAAGAAAGAAAAGGAAAGGAAAGAAAAATTAATTTATTTTACTGAAAACCAATACTATACTACAGGTTAACTAACTTGAATTTAAACAAGATCCTGGAAGAAAAAAAAATTAATTGCATTTAGATTTTAAAGCATATTTACACAGTGATACCCAAATATATCTTTATTCTGTGAATTTTGAAAAATTCTTCACTTATTATTTTTAATTTTTGCATTTTCTCCCTTTTGCCCTTGATTAGGTAAGCTAATAGACTATATATTTTGTAGATCTTATTGCAAACAATGATATTTGTAGTTACAAGCTGTATCTTGGTGCTGGTTATTCTGAGTAAATTCTTCCAGATGTGCATTGTGCCCTTTCAATATGTGATTTCAATACATTATTTTTTAATTTCAAAAGGTATTCTTGAGTTACCAATTTTAGTGATGATTCTGTTCCATTGCTTTGCTTTTCTTCTTTGAGGACACCTATTGTACATATATTTCATCTTCTTTTCCTGTATTGTATATCTGTGACTTGCTCTTGAAACTTGCTATCCATCTTGTATCATTTTCAACATATTTATTGGGGTATAATTTACATATCATAAAGTTCATCTTAAGTGTGCAGTTTCATAATTTTTAGTAAATTTGTATAGTTGAAGAGTAATCACTATGATGCAAGTTAAGAATACTTTCATCACCTTATGCTATAGCATAGAACAAGCCATGGATCAAAGAATCATTTACCTGTAGAATATTCCACATACACTTAACTTCTTTAAAGTCTTTGTCTGAATTTGACAATAAATTATACTTAAAAAATAAAGCCTTTGCTAACTGCAAAATCTGAGATCAGTTACAAATGATATCTAGTAAAGAATGTATAGATAACAAATTGCTATTTCTTTGAATTTCTCCTAATTTTTGGTTGAAATCTAAACATTTTAGATGTATTTTACTAGCCCCAGATTTTATTTTTCTAGCATCATTTTATTGTTTGGATTTTTTATTTGGGGGGGCTTTTTGTTTTGTCTTGTTTTGTTTGTCTTGGTAACTTGTCTTACTCCAGACATCTTTTCTCCCATTGCTTTTAAGTGCTGATATGTCTGCTCAAATCTTGTATTCTGATTTTTATTTTTAAGTCTGGCTTCCCTGGCTTTCTCTTGTGAGTACATGGCTTATGAGGCAGTCAATGATGTGGGCAGAGGTTGTGTTAAAATGTGTCAAGTTCATAAGGCTTCTACCTTCTGTGATCGATATGTGTGTGAGTTGGAGGGTACATTCAATGTTCATCCAGTCCTCAGATCTCTCTCTTGCCTTTTAATTTCCCCAGTATTCCCCTGAGTCTTCTCTGTATATGTTCACAGTTTTCCTAGTCAGCCAGAGATGTGTACACAACTTATCTAGTTTTATATTTTTCTAGGATCTCTCTTAAATTCTGGCTGGTTTGCTACTCACAACAACTGTGGGCTTCCCAATTTATTTTCCATGGGAATTTATTTCTTACCATAATTGCCATATTTAACTGGCAAAGCTAGAAATTTTAACCGCCTGTTCCAAACTCTGTCCTCTCTGACAGGAAAGCTATTGATTTTGCAGCCATCTTCACTTCAAAAAACTATACATCTCAACCAACCAAGTTTGAGACACACAGCTGTGTGTGTTTATATGTGTGTGTGGTGGATGTTCATTGAGGGGGAGGTGGATGGTAGTACCTGCAGACACAAGAGCCACAGATAACTGCTGTTGTTTCCTGAAGACAAAGCAGTTTTTCAATAATAAACACTTGTTGATTTGTTTCATATCTTAAGTCTGTTTCAACACCTTCGAGTAGTTATTTTTAAGAACTTTGTTTAGCTAAATACATTGACCTTTGCATGCCTCTGTAGCCACAGTACCGCATGCCTTTTCTTTGGATTCTAAACTTGTTCATTTTCACCTTCCATTTTTCTGAAGGTAGCTATTGTTTATTCACTGTCATGTGTGTGCGTGTGTGTGTTCTAATAAAGTGTATTTACCTAGACAAAAGATGGGCCAGATTTGGCCCTTAAGCCTTAGTTTCCCGATCTTGTTTTAAGTTTTCATTTTTAGCTTGGATTGATAAAAACTGTGAGTGGAATGAAGCATGCAATTTGATACACATAGAAAAACAGTAGTTTTTTTGTTCATTTGTTTGTCCCCCACCCCACTCCACCCCCACCTCCTGCCAGTGGTAGAACTAGAAGAAACCTGCTCTTCCCTCTTGGGAATGTGCAGTGGAACTAAATTTTATTGAGCAGTTGCCGGTGCCAGGTGTGGTGCTAGATATTTAATTCTTAGGGCAATACCATACAACATGTGGTCGTAGAGGGATTATGATGACATTTTTGGATTGAGGAAAGTTAGATTAGACTATCAGTTCCTTGAGGCTGAGGAGCTCAAAGGCCTTGTTCACTGCCATGACTCTAAGGCCTGGATGAATGCTGGTATCTAACACTAACATCAGGCTGACTAAGAACATGCTCACAGCATCAAATAATCAGGAACATCCACAAAAAGAGAAAAACCTAATATTAAAGTCCATGAAAGATGCTAACCTAATCATCCTTGGAAAAATTAGAATATCCTTGGATTTGCTTGCACTTAGGTTATGATATATTATAATTTTTAAATACTTTAAATGTTAAAAATTGTAAAATATGACCTATATATAGGGAAAAGGCATTGTACATAAATGTATAGTTGAAGGAGTAGTAACACTTGTAATTATTAGCTAGATCACAAGATGGGATCACAGTATCCTCCTTACCCACTATCCTGACGTTTTCTTGCTTTATTTGTAATTACTCTTGATTTGCACGCATCCCTGGATTATGTAGTTTAGTTTCGTCCGTCGATTATTCACACTGGTGTTTCTTCTCTTTTAATTGTTCTTTGTGAAATGACTAAATTTTATTTTGGTCTTTTTTACAGACTTCTTTCTGGCTCAGTGTTTCTAATTCTCAATTATGATGTTCTTTTGTGTCTTCTGTTTATTTTCATTGAGTTCATTCTGAAATATTTGGTTATAATCTGTATCCATTTTGCATACAAGTTTTTGTGGCATGCTTGTATTATGTGAGCGATGCTATTCTCTTTGTTTTAACTTCTTATAAAGTCATATGGAATTCCTTTTATAGTGCTCATATTTACATAAAATTAGTTTACTTAAACTGTTAGGAAGGACTAGTCAGGATAGATTTTCTATTTTCTCTAGAGATCCTTATTTTGTTGTTTTTCCAAAAAGAGCAAAATACTTTCTGAGATTTGCTTTCCCCGCTGTCCTTCCTCCTTTTTTAATTGGACCTTCTCTTTATTTTGCTGTTATTCTTCCCATCTTGCTTAATTTATATCCTAGTGTCAGTAATTCATTGTGTTCGTGTGTGTGTATGTTTGTCTAGGAAAAGAGCTCAGGTCTTAGTCTTCGTTTTGTTTTACTTTGTTTCAGTTTTGAGTATTGACGTGCCTAAGACTGCTTCGGCCTTCTCACCTTGCTATAAATCCCATATTTTTCCTCTAGTAGGTGTGCAAACTTCTGTCAGTTACAGCTACTTTTTCATATTGACCTGCCACCCTTTCTAATAAATGTCTCTGGATATTTTGGGATCTGCCCTGTTGCTTTGCTTTTCTTCCTCCCACAGAGCTGTTGATGCCACATTGTGCTATTTATATTTTCTACCCATCTGCTCATATTTTGCTCATATTTTTCACGTAGATAATATATCACCAGGTATTTTGTAAAGATTGCCTGGGTTGTTCTTGTTGTGATGGTTAATTTAACCATCCTAGTTGTCTTATTTCTGTAGTAGGATTGAGATAGCTTCAAAAACTATGTTATGGGAATTGCACTTTGGCTATTACCCAGTTAAGCAGTTAATCGACTCTATCTTCCCACAGAAAGCCATTATAAACATTGGGCAGAATACAAAAGACACTGGTTGGAAAGGACTGAAAAATTATCACAAGCAGGCAGATTATAAAGGGGAGTGGGCATTTGAAAGAAGGGGATGACAGAGTGTTACCCATTTTCTTTAAAGGCTGAAAGGTAAGCTGATGAGAAATTTCCAGGTTTTCTTGTCTGAAAAACCCAGGGACAGTTTTTGGACAAATGCCTTTCAGTTACTGAAGGAGAAATCCCACAAGGAAGAGAACCAGACAGCAGAGTCCCACATTTGGTATTTCCACCCTGTTTAGATGTCTGCCTGTGCCATAAATCATGAATATACAAGATACACCAGTTTAATATAAAAGACGTAAGTTTTTATTTTATATGCTGTTCAGGAAAAAGATTTTTCGGTGCATCAAACCAAGTTAATGGCCCAAATATATATATATATATATTTGGAAGACTTCTATATATATATATTCCAAATATATTTGAAAGACTGTAACAGAATACAGAGTATGAAAACCATAATAGCACAATGTCCAGTATCCAGAGTTACTAAACATGACACAAAGAAGGAAAATATGAACTCTTTACTAGAGAAAGAGTAATCAATGAGGAAACCAATTTTCAAATGTCTGAATATTGGAATTTGACATAACATTTAAAAGCAGTTATTATAATTGTACTCAAGATCGAAAAGGGAAACTGTGTTAACAATAAATGAAAAGATTGGAAATCTCAGCAAAGGATTAAAATTCTGTATCTGAAAATAAAAATTCAGTGAGTGGCTTCAATTGCAGACTACACATAGCATGTGGAGGCCAAAGTTAGTGGACTTTTTCAATATAAAGTATCCAACTTGAGAAGTGGTTAGGAGGTTGAAAAAAATGAAGAGAACCTCACAGATCCTTGAAACATTAATGACAATTAATAAATAATGGCTGGGGACACCTGGGTGACTCTGTAGAACATCCAACTTTGGCTCAGGTCATGATCTCATGGTTCCTGAGTTCAAGTCCTGAGTTCAAGGTTTGTTTAAGCTAGTTGTTTATCTGTTGGATATTGGGCTCCCTGCTGTCAGTGCAGAGCCCACTTCAGATCTTCTGTCCCTCTCTGGCCCTGAACCTCTCCCACTTTCTCTCTCTGTCTCTCTCACTCAAAAATAAATACACCTTTAGAAAATAAAGAAAAATGGTAAAAGCTTTCTAAATTTGGTAAAGACATAAATATATTCAAGAATCTCTGCAAATCTACTGAGGAAGAACTACAAAGACAACCTCTTTAAAGACATATCACAGTCAAACTGCTGAAAACTAAAAAGAAAAATCTTAAAAGCAGAAAGAGAACATTGACACTTTAATTATAAAGGAACAACAATTTACATGTTGCCTGACTTATGCTAAACTACAGAGGCCAGAAAACAGTGGAAAATGTCACTAAAATACTAAAGCTAAAAACTGTCACCCCAACTTCTATATTGAACAAAATTATCCTTTCAGAATAAAGGTGAAATAAAGACCTTTTCAGGGGAAAGAAAACTAAGATAATTCATTACCAACATCTGCACCATAAGAAGTGTTCAAGGAAATTCTTGAAGTTATGTAAAGTTGTGTGTGATAAGTAATTTATATTCTATTTGCCTTACTTATAGGAAAGACATGTTTAATTTGCTTCATTTGAGATCAATCTTAAACAGTTATGTTCACTTATTTATTAATCATAATGTTAATAGGGGCATCATTGTCAGTATGTGCATTGCACTCTTGTAAATGCTTTACAGTCAGTACCTTATTTAATTCTCTAAATCTACATCTAAGAATAGTATGATTATTCCCACTTTGATAGACTAGGAAAATGTATTGGTTGGTTCAATGGCTTATCTAAAGTCCTAATAACTGGTAGAGCCATGCAGGATTCTAGACTCATCTCTCTTACTTTTAGTCCTATTTATTTGTTAAATCCATTTAGTATTGAAATTGGTAACTGTCCTCTCCTTTAATCCCCAATTAGAATACTTTGAACTATTATTAAAATTGTTTTCCTTATTGAAGTGGTTAGGCTGAGGTTATTGGAAAACAAACTGAAAAATTTTATTCTTAGCATACTGAATGACACTGGTTATTGAACTTGGACACTTGTCAGTTTTGTAAAAAGCATGGGTAGAGAAACAGTGGGATCCAAATAGTAATTAGAATGGGAATATCCATGAGGAACAAAAGAAATAAATCTCTAAGCTCCTCTGAAATGCTCCTTCTTAAGTCTTCCTTCTGGTAAAAAGACACTGAATTTCACCAACTTCTATTATGATATAGTGACTGAAACTTGAACTTGACAATGTGGGGGATTGAATAATAAATATTAATATTAATGATTATATTATTTATTATAATATAATAATCAGAGTAAAATAAAAGAATTATGCTTAATAAAGAATTGCTTAATTTAGTAATTTAAACTGAGTGGTTGAAGAAATGTCATGGATGTAGATTTAAGGTTGCTTCAACAGAGGAGGTCAGACAGTTTGGGATATGATATCTTATTTGCAGTTAGTGTAGCAAACTGTTGTCTGCCTTTCTAACAATCATTATACCTGTTTACTTGTTGTGGAATCAAGTTTTGCTTAGATATAATGCAGGCATGTGTTACATGGGGGTAAATTTTGATTATTTAAGCCAATCTGGAAACTCTATTTCCCTTCCCAGAAATGCTTTTGGAATAAATACATGATGCATTTCTGGCCAATGAAACATAAAGAGGTTTCCTTATAGTGTACCTATTGCTGAGATATTATTCACCATTTTAAACCACACGTATGACCTCGTGGTCTGGTATTATGGTTCTCCTCACTGGTGAGCTGATGATTTAAAAAAAAATCACCATTAATTGGTACATCATGACATGCCAGAACCAGATAGAAGTGTATTGCTATTATGTAACAACGTCTAAGTCATCTCAGTGAGCACAAATTCAAGAAGATTCCTATTCTTCTCAGAAGGTGAGCTAGTATGAGGTCAAGAGCTTTAAAGTTACTTGGTAGTGGGGTGCCTGGCTGACTCCGTTGATTAAGTATCTTACTTTGGATCAAGTCATGATTTCGTGGTCCATGAGTTCAAGTCCCACCTCTGGATCCGTGCTGACAGCCTGGAGCCTGCTTTGGATTCTGTGTCTCCCTCTCTCTCTGCCACTCCCCTGCTTGCAGTCTGTCTCTCATTCTCTCAAAAATAAAATAAATAAACATTAAAAAAGGTATAAAGTTACTTGGTAGTATTATCTAATGATCTAACTTGATAATGAAGGATATGGAAGAAGAAAAACTGAAGTATTAATGTCAAGAAAGATTGGAGGAGAGATTAATGAGTATTCCACTCAAAATGACCCCAGAACCTACAAAATACAAAAACTCTTATCAGGAGCACCTGAGTGGCTCAGTCATTAAAGCATCCTATTAGGGCTCAGGTGATGATCTCATGGTTTATGAGTTCACAGGAGTCACATCAGGCTCCATACTGACAGCACAGAGCCCACTTAGGATTCTCTCTCTGCCCCTCTCCTGATCTCTCTCTCTCTCTCTCTCTCTCAAAATAAATAAATACATTTTTTAAAAAAGAATTCTTATCAGAATTCCTAAGACTGTGTTTGGATATTGGTCACCTCCTTTTAGTGGCATGTTTACTCAATGAGCCCATAAACAATATCATAAGGAGGTAAAATAAAAGTTATACATGGGCTCAACAATATGGGTCTCTGTATGAAGGATGACTTCATTGTTGAGTGCAGAGAATGCGTAATTTATCAATAATGTCCAACACTGGAGACCAGTTATGGCAGTGTATGTGTACATTAGGATCTGGAGGCAGGTCAATTACATTGGACCATTTCATGGTGAGGGACTTTTGTCTTCTCCAGAGTAAAACTGTCTTCCTCATTTAAATTTTCTTTCTCTTATCTTCATGCCTATGATCAAACAACCATATAAAGACTTCCTAAAAGCTTTCTATGTTACTATAATGGTATCCCATGTAACTTGCCTCCAAACAAGTCATTTATATGAAACAGGAAGACAAGAGACTTTTGGCCATGCAGTCTATAAATCTTCAAGGTCCAGCTTAATTCTCATTTCTTTCATGAAGTCGACTGAGTACTTACATGTCTTTGATAATCATACTTCTTCTGAATTTGTAGCCCTTACATTTTTATGTCATTTAAATTATCTTAGCACTTACTTTCTTGTTATATCATTCAACTTCCAGGTGTATGTCCTGCTTTATTATTAGACTTGAGTTTTTTAAATAAAATCTTATCTCACTGGTTTCGCTTGGTCTAACAGAATATTTTAGCAAACATTTCTAAATATTGCTAATATTGGTGATGCCAACCATATTCACAGAGCCCTAAAATTGCAGATGATTCCAAAGAGAACTGAAACCCCAAGACCTCCAATAAAAATCTCCTTTGTCAGAATGCTTTATTTTTGTAAAAAGGTTAGAATTGGCTGAAATAAATGGAAACCTCTCTTACTAAACAGCTAAGGTCCAGGAATAGTGTAAGATCAGTGGATCCCCATGTGATCTTACATTACTATTCCTATCACTTGCAAAATTGTGTATCAGATTATATTTTAAAAAAAGTAGACCAAGTTATTTTCATCTTGTGAAAGAAAAGTAGTTGCTCCTCTTCTTTGTAGTTTGCACTAAATTCTGATAACATAATATATTTATATTTTATCTTCTGACTCTCTAGTATGTAAGCTCCATAGAGGTAGGAGTTCTCTCTCTCTCTCTCTCTCCCTCTCTCTCTCTCTCTCTCTCTGTTTTATTCTATATTTAGAAAACTGCCTCTCCTATAACAGAGATTGGATAAATAGACCATTGTTCTTTAGTTGTATATGGTTCTGTCTTTCCAGTTAAACATTGTTATCAAAACCAGTACACAAAACAAAATCAACATAAAATGAGAACACTATAAAAGTGAATGTACTTATTTTAAGGTCTTTCTATTCATAAGGAAAATCAAAAGCATTCTGAACATTGCTATCCATCAAAGAGACAGAGGTTAGAAGTCATATTTTAGACAAAGGTATGTTGGGCATAGGAGTGTAAATCTCTAAATTCTCAGATGTGCTGAATCCAAAAATTGGCTTTCAACAGTTCGTCCTTTTACTGACCTTAATATTCCAAATAAATATTCTATGAATAATAGGTAATGCCATAAACTTATTTAGGTAAACCCAAACCTGATTTTCAAATCTGATGATAGCCTGGCTATTTAGAGTGATTCCAATTAATGTGAAAAGACTTCACTAAAAATCATACAACAGCAGTTTAAGATATCACTTAACTGACAGATATTGGGCTGACTGAGAGGTTAGGGGTGTCTACTTCATAACCTCATACCTGAAAGTTGACTATTCTGTATATATACTATTGTACAACTTGAAAAGCCATTTGACAGAGGGCCTGTAAGGAATAAAAGAACTGGATATTTCCTAACTAAAGTTTTAAGAGAACAATTTCAAGAAATGACCATTTTTAGTTTGGAGTTCTCTAAGGGGCTTGGTTCACCTTCATCATTGATCTTTCTGTTTGAAGTGTTCATTTACCATCCTGACATAATCTAGGTCCGCACTGCATGATGTTGATGATACTTTTGTCAATATGAAGAATGCAGTGCCATTGTTACAGAAATCGTACAAGAAACAGAGACCTTAATATGTACCATCTGTTTTACAAAAAAGCTCAATGTGGTAATGCATTTGCAATACCAGAAGCAATATCTCTAAGACATGAAATGAACATATGTTGTCTAAGAGCCTTCAGGCTGACATTGAAAAAGAGAAAAGATAGTACTTCAAGGCAAATACTGTCCCAGTAGAAAGACTGCCAGATCCAATATGGCTCAGCCTATTGACAAGTCTCTGGTGAACAACTTCATATAAAGATTTTCACATTGTTATGGGTTGTACGGCTCTCTGGCCCATTTTTTCAGCATGGGTAAAACAGTAGAAAACACCCTCTATGTCACTCTGGGTACTTCTCTGTTTCAGAGCAACAGATGTTGTCAGAAAAAGTCATACCACACAATAAAGTGCTTGAATGAATATTTCTAAGGCTGGAGGGAAACTGAAACAGTGTCTTCTGATGAGTGAGCAGGTAATTTTAAGAACAGTTGAAAATGCATCTATTGAAAGTTGTATGAAACATATAGCTATTTAGCATAAGTGGAAATTATACACTTTATGAAAGGTAGCTTATATAATTTATATATATATATTGAATATCTGAAAATTCTGACTTCACTTTTTAATATAAAATTATATTTTATGTTAAATTTAAAGTATATGTATACATGTGAATATTCAGTATGTACATAGCCACAAGCCTATATATGTCTGCTATATTTGTATAAGTGAACATTAAAAGAAATGACAAAAGTCAAATGATAGGTTATTAAGGCTATTAGGAGAAAGAAGGGTTAACTAGCTTAACAAGTGTTAGTTTGCTTATGTTTCATTTCCAAAGATTCAATATGGGTTTAAGTTATATTATGCCATAATCAGGCTTAGCTCTTCATAAACATGTCAATATGAAATAGAAGGCTTACATTTTAAAAAACAGTTGAAGAAATACAGCAGTGGACTTGAAGCCAGGAGATCTGGCTTTAAGTCTTCAATCTCCATTTATAAAGTGCATGACCTGAGGTAAATCTGACCTTGGTCCCCCTTCAAGGCCTCAGGTATCTCAACTATAAAGTAGGGGCTTAAACTAGATGATCTCTAAGGTTCTCTCTAAATTTAAGAATTAAATTATACTTACAAATAGACAATCATATAGTTTACAAGAGCAGAAAAAAGTGTTTTATGTATAAAGTCAAGATAATTAGCCCACCAACTTTTTATGTTTTATGTTTAAAGCTATATATTAATCTATAGGAAAGTTCAGTTAAACAATGCCTGTCTATCATCTGCATGACTTTACATGAATTTGTGTTCATATTCATTCTAAATCTTACTTAGAAAATAAAAAGTAAAGCCCTTCTTTGAGACTCACCTGTTAGGTAGGAGGCAGGTGAAAGATAATAACCTGACCCAATTACAACAATACTCCTATGTCTTTGGAACTAGTGCTTATGGATTGCCTGAGTGGCACAGTCGGTTGAGTGTTCCAACTCTTGATTTCAGCTCAGGTTATGATCCCAGGGTCATGGGATCAAGCCCTGGACCAGGCTCTGCTCTGAGCATGGAGCCTTCTTAAGATTTTCTCCCTGTCCCCCTCTCCCCTGCTCATCTACCCTCTCTAAAATAAAAAAACAAAAATATAAAAAGAAGTAGTTCTTAGATAAGCATTAGTGTAAAATTATTTTTTAAAATGATCATTATCTTCTATTTAAATGGACTCTTCATGAAGGCTCTCATGACCTGCTAAATATCCAGGACTTACTCCAGACATCTTGATGCTGTTCAAGCTATGATCCAAGGATGGCTTTAATGAGGGAATTTTTATTTTCCTTAGGGTAGTATTCTAGGCACTGGGTTCATCCTCTTTTCCCAATCTACTGATCCCTGGTGTAGTAACTCTTTGGATTAGGTCTCTCATAAGAAAAATCTGGATAGTTCATTAATTATTCTCTGGTAGATGTTACAAATAGAAACTCCCAACATAAAAACACATACCAAGCTTCTGAGCTGAAATTTGTATGGAAAGTGTTTCCATTCCTGATTCTGAAGCTGTACTCTCGCTTTCATTATGAAATTCTAATTCCCTAATCATATCCTAACTCTAGTTCCTGATTAGTATCTCCCCCTTATTGCTTTGTTACCTAGCTTCTGGTATTCATGTTATGTATTATGCAACCCTCAAGGGTTTCAAAGAGCAGTGAATGCTCTGGTTACCCTTGAATTTAGAGCTTTATTCAAACTCCTGCCAGGTCTATTGACTTGTCAACAATCAGGAGTGGACCAACAGGAATTCTTCTCTTCACTACGGGTCAGAGCCAAGCCACTGATAAAATTCACTCCCAACTACGAAAAGTTCAAAGGCACTGGCTTGAGTGGTGCATGTGTTTATTCAGGAACATGTGGATCTGATGAGTGCGAGGAGATTGGTGCAGTATGGCTCAGATGCAAGTCGTTGAGTATAATTGATTTTTAATGGGCTGGCTACCTGCCACCAGATGTTCATCAATTAGATACGCTTTAAAAACCAACACAGCTGCTTATTTCATGCTGACTATCCAGTAGCTGAGGTATTGTTAACATTGCATAAGAAGTCATCTCTATGTAGGGTGACCAAACGTTCAGTTTGCTCTTGACCAGTCATGATGTAAGCCTACAATTATTGTCAGCACCCCCTTTTGCTCTCTCAAAGTGCCCCAGTTTGAGTAATTAATCATTTGGAAATCCTACCTGTATGTCACGCTGTTCCTTACACCTTACACACTTAAGTTATACCTAGGTCTTGCCCTATAGAAGCAAGTAATTCATATTAACATCATACACAGAGTAGTGTTACCTCTGAATAACATTAAATTTTAGAGCTGGAAGGAATTTTTAGATTGCATTTAATCCAATACTTCTTAAGAACTGGTTCATGAATTGGTGAGTTGATTTTTACCAACTTACCTCTGCTTCTCCAGCACCTATTTGCAAAGCATCATCCCAATTTGCTCCTTTCTCTTTCCTTTTCTAGACTGTATCTGAGGCCAGCTTATTTCCTTTATCTTACAGGTAATGGCCAAGGCCAGAGAGGGACTTTCTCTCCTTTGAATCAGCATCTCCCCTAAACTAAGGCAATCAAATGACCTCACTGTTCTTTATAAAGGAATTGATAATCACTTTTAGGCAAAAAGCAAGTAACATTCCTGAAATATCTTGTAAGCTAATTTAATTTTATGTCTATAAGAACAACACAGTATTATTATAAAAGAATTTTCTACCATCCTAATGACGTCATTCTATGAGTGTCATTACATATCTTTAAAAAAATTTAACCTTCTTCATGTTGTTACACTGTGATATTTTAGATAATTTACCTACTGGATAATTTTGATTAGGGGTGGCCCAGCCCGTACCCTTGAATACCACTTTTTCCCTGAGTCTCTGCTGATCTACAGAAAATATTTATGAACTAATGGCTACTGACTATACCCCAATATTTATTTACACTTCTTTTTTTTACTCATTATAAATTTAATTTTCTTTTTTAATCAAAGTAATAGATGTAGAGGTTTTAAAAAATAATATAGTTCTAAAATCTATGATGAAAAACAGTAGTCCTGTTCTCCAGGGACCATCACCATTGAATTTTTTAGTTCTTTCTTTGTGTTGTTACCTTCATATTTCTAAGTAATGTATTTAATTTGCTGTGTTTTGATTTTTTCAGCTTTATATTATTCCTGTTAAAAAGGTTTTGCAACAATTCTCCACTGCTAACACACTGTCCCTGCCTTTATCCTCCTCATATACCACAAATTAAGTTAACAAGAATTGGTGTTTGAATTGTCACAAATAAGTGAATATTGCTAAGGTTCAAGCTATGTAGTATGTTAGAATCATATTTTCCTTTTTATACACTTTATTTATTTATTTATTTATTTTAATTTTTTTTTTAATGTTTTATTTATTTCTAGGAGAGAGAGAGACAGCGTGAGCAGGGGAGGGTCAGAGAGAGAGGGAGTCACAGACTGAAACAGGCTCCAGGCTCTGAGCAGGCAGTCAGCACAGAGCCGGATGCGGGGCTGGAACCCACGAACCGCGAGATCATGACCCAAGCGAAAGTCGGACGCTTAACCGACTAAGCCACCCAGGCGCCCCTTATACACTTTTTTTAAATTTGGAAATATAACTGCCTGTTTTCCTGTTGTTTCTTTAGCTTTAGTTTTGTTTAGTTTTCTGTGTATCTGTCATTAATTTCACGGCTCCAACTTCCCCCAAAGCTGTCAATTTTCCAACTCACTCAAACATGTATAAGTAGTTCATAAGTTAATTTATAAGTTTTAAATTATGATTTATAAAGTAATTTACAATAGTTCCTTTCTATTTTCCATGAAATAGCCTCATGGAGACTTGGTCCTTCCGCAATCTGTAGCCTCAGGAAGAAAGCATTGCTGTTGTTACTGTTGTTATTTCTCTCATTCACTGTTAATGTGGAGAAATCCAATGCTGCTAAAATGACTGGATTACCATAGATTTAATGGCTTAAGACCCCACAAACTTATCTTAGTGTTCTGGAGGACAGAAGTCTGAATTGGGTCTTCTGAGCTAAAATCAAGCTGCAAGCAGTCACATTCCTTTCTGGAGCTCTAGGGACAAATCTCTTTCCTTGTCTTTTCTTGTTTCTAGTAGGCCTCTGCATTCCTTGGCTTGTGGCCCCTCCCTCCCTCTTGAAACCAGCAATGGCCTAGGAAGTTTTCCTCACATCACATCACTCTGACAGTGACTCTTCAGTGTACCACTTTCACATTTACAGACCTTTGGGATTACATTGGGCCAATCCTGATAATCCAGGATAATCCCCTAATTTTATGGTCACCTGGTTATCAATCTAAATCTCCCATTGCTATATTCGAAGGTTCTGGAAAGTAGGATATGGACATTTTTGGGGGACCATGTTGCTTACCACATGCTCTTGGATACCAATACAGACTCTTTTTAAAAAAAATTTTTTTTAAATGTTTTATTTATTTCTGAGAGAGAGAGAGAGACAGCGTGAGCAGGAGAGGGTCAGAGAGAGAAGGAGATACAGAATCTGAAGCAGGCTCCAGACTCTGAGCTAGCTGTCAGCACAGAGCCCAATGCAGGGCTCAAACCCGCAAACTGTGTGATCACCACCTGAGCTGAATTTGGATGCTTAACCGACTCAGCCACCCAGGCACCCCACCAATACAGACTCTTAAACATTCAACTCTTTCCTTAATATTTCTACTTAGATTTCTAATGATTATCTCAAACCAAATTCAAAACCAAACTCTTGATCTTCATACTCCATAAATCTATTTTCCTTTTAGCCTTTCATATCTCAGCATAGACATAAGTAAAAAATTTTAATTGCCTAAACAAGTTATTAATGCCTTGCATATGCTTATATCCCATCAAATCTGGGAGTCAGTTCTGTTTGCTGTAGTTTCAAAATATTTCTAGAATTCAGCACTTCTTCCCACCTTGCTTCCATATGTTCCATTGCCAGGACAGTTCCTGGAATATAAAAAGTATTATTAAGTTTTCATAAATGAGCTAAAGAATGGATGTAGTCTATCCCAATTACATGATCACATATCTTCTATCTTCTGTGCTGGTTTATGGTTTTCTCTTTGTTTGCTTGCATTTTACCTATAATTCAGATGATATTTTATTGATATATATATATATAGTTTATAAACAAATATTTGTTCTCAATGCACTCTAAGGAATATGTGGTTTAGTCGGGATTCTTAATTTAAAACAACAGAAATTATTAACTGAAGCAGTCATTAAATTTATTGTAAATACATGTGGCAGAAAAAAAATCAGCAGGAGGTTTGAAAAAGCAGGTCCTGAAAATAGGTAAGACTCAGAGAAGCTACATCATCCACCCTGACTCTGCTGCAACCTATTATACAAACTAAGCAGTTAGGCATTGGCTTTTCTCTTCTTTCTTTTATGATTTTAGATTTTTAAACTTCTAAATTATACTTTATTATTTATTAAAATTATTATTTATTAATATTCTTTCTAGAATATTAATATATTTATTAATATTCTTTCTAGAATATTAATATATTTATTAATATTCTTTCTAGAATCATTCTTAATCCATCCTATCATTAAATTAGGGGAAAACACTATCAATTGTAAATGAAAAGGACATAAAAGATAAACGCACATGATTTGGATTTAATAGAACTTCTGTTTAATATTCTTTTACTTTCTTAAATGTCCATGAATTTCTGATCAGTGGTCCCTCATCTTTGCATTTCCTCTCATATAAGTTGTGTTGATTACAGAGAAAAGCTGCACATTACATTTGATATTTGGAACTTTGATTATCTAAATGTAAAATTTTTAAAAATTAAGATCCCCAGTATTCAAGTAACTCCCCTTGAATGAAGAGGAAACTAAACGACAAGATATGGTCCTTATTCTGTGAAGTTGAGGTACTCTTTGTGGTAGATTACATTTACTCTAAACAGCTAAACACAGTGCTGTTCCGTCCTAGTTTGCAATGCATGTGACTCACACAGTTAATAGTAGTGGGTCAAACAGTGGTGACTAATAAGGCTAATAAGACTTATTCTATGTTGGAGCTAACAAATCCTTTATCAGTACTTCAACCACTCTGCTTATGTGGCCTCATTGTTAAGATTATGCCTTTCATCTATGGAAACCAATCCCTTTCATATACAATTTCAGCAAGAAGCTTATAAAATGTGTATTAAAGCAGTATTGACTTGTCTAACAATAAAAAGTACAATTAGGCTTCCAACACAGAACATTTCTAATTTGCATAAAAACCTCTCTAACCTATTCCTTTTACTGCAGAATATAACCAAAAGGTTATATTCTGTTCCATGCACCAGTAATTACTCTAAAATCACTAGATAGATCTACCTATGTAATATTGTTCAGTTCTTTATGCAGATCATTAAAACTGAATTTATATGCAAGATATATCAATAGGAAAATACTATTAAAATCATTAGAAAAAATGACCAAACACAATGGATTCCTTTTACATAATATCACATAATGTAATAATTTAAGATAGTTTCTTACTGAGAGCCACTGTCTTGATAAAAATCATTCCAAGGGTAAGACTAAAGACATACTTTCATCACACCGTTTAATTGGGGCTTCTAGTTTATACAATGCATAATTTTAAAAGATCACTTTTAATCATAGGAAGGAGTCATTATGAACAGACTTTACTGTTAAAAGAGTAGGTAAACTGATCTGAAACTTGTGATTATTTTAAGAATACAGGAAATGTTCATAATGGAACATTTTTATTCCAGGGCACAGGTTTTACTCTGGTCACGTATGATCCTTATCATAGAAACACATGCCTCTCTTGTGTACCTGAAAATTTTAATTCTACTTTCGAAACAGTGGAAACTTGTGTGATTCCTATGTTCTTTGATTTCCTTAAATGACTCCTTGGAGGAAGAGTTCAGACCGTGGCTGATTCTCTACTTCTTTGCAAAGGCGGCATGAAAATGGTTTGTGACCACCGCTGATGAGCCTTCCCATGGTTGTTTAATAAAGAGCAGCACTTCTCCACCAGAGTAACACAGAATGACATTGCCTCAGGTCACTTCAGAGCATGTCACATCATGTAACACAACATACCCTGATGTAACCTGATCCAACAGGTCAGGTGCCTGTTGCCTGTTTGTAGAAAATACTTTTTATTTCTCCTCTTGAAGAGGGGCCATGTCACCATGCATAATGAAATGTCAGTTCTAGCTCTGGGTCCAAGGAATACCAATGGAAATAATTTCCTTCCCAATTACAGTGGACTCTGTTCAGCATTGAGTTACTTAGAGTGCATGTCATTAACAAGACTAGAGTTGTGATTATTGAAAGTGAGTTGAAGGAAATCTGCTTTAATTAGAACAAATTTAAGACTGGACAAAAGTTGTATAGTAGAGACAGAATGCCATATATGTATTTTTTTAAATTGCAATAAACGTAGAAAAGGGGAGAGAGAGAATTATGAAACAACAGTTTTAACAAAACAGTTGTTTTTTTACAAAAGAGAATTAAATTTTCTAGGAAAAACAAATAAATGGCGTAGTTTATTTTTTCTTTGAAAAATAATATTAACTAAGGTAATTAATAGGAAAGCTACTTGTATTGCTCCATTCATGGATTAATCAGTGTACTTATCCACTGTGCTGGGTGCATCTAGGTATATAAAAGAGACATGATCCCTGTTGTCTGTCTTCAGTAGGCTTAGGAGAAAAAAGAAACAAGGTGGGTATACATTGCACATCTGAGATTGTAAATACTGAACTCCAGGCTATTATCTGTATATTCTAGAGAATGTAGAGAAAGAACAGAACATTGCCTGGAATAGGAAAGAACATCTCAGGGATTGGAATTTATTATTGCCCACTTTGAGTTTAATTTTCTGATCTCACAAGGAAATCCAAGTCTATTACAAGGGTAAAAATACATGTAGTTCACTAGGAGTGGTGAACTTTAAAAATATCAAACTTACATCAAACTTGAGTTTATCTATAAAGGTAGCTTTTCTTTCATTCTTTTATCTACCTAAGAAATATTTTTCGTTATTTAGAAATAAAACTATAGGAGTCATCACTAGAAAATTTGCAATAGAAGGAAAACCATATAGCAGTACCATACAAATTCACTTTTAAAAAGTTAATGCATGCTTATCTAAAAGGATCACCCATATCACCAGTTCTCTTTAATTAATTATTC
This sequence comes from Proteles cristata cristata, assembly GCA_017311185.1. Classification (NCBI taxonomy): domain Eukaryota; kingdom Metazoa; phylum Chordata; class Mammalia; order Carnivora; family Hyaenidae; genus Proteles; species Proteles cristata. The sequence goes on along the minus strand of JAESUZ010002205.1, from coordinate 2,446,309 downwards.
AGTTGACACGAACTGTATCTTATTTGGCTCTAATCGGTTAGATGTTAAAGGAGAAGAACTGAGTAAAATGAATAGCTTAAGGAAGATATGAACGAGCTTTTTATGGGAGATAAGAGTTTTATATTGTGTTAACTTGAGGGATGAAGCTTTTTCTTCCTGGGTCTAGATGGAGACACAAGGACAGGTATGAGGGGCAAAAAATGGTGAAGGCAGGCATTTGTATTATCACAAAATAGTTTTGCTACTTCATCAGTACTACTATAGATTGTTCAGACAAAGAGATAAATACTGTTTACTGGCATGCTGTCAGATTTCTGAGTCAAACAGGAGTCATTTAAGAATTAAAAATCACATCTAGTAATTTATCCCAATATTCACAAATTCCCTCCATCAGTTCATATATTCAAGATTTAAAAAGAATTTTTAATGTTTATTTTTGAGAGAGAGAGAGAGAGAGAGACAAACAGAGAATGAGCAGGCAAAGGGCAGAGAGGGAGACACAGAATCTGAAGCAGGCCTCAGGCTCCAAGCTGACTGCACAGAGCCTGACACAGGACTCGACCTCAAAATCTGTGAGATCATGACTTGCGCCGAAGTCAGATGATTAATCAACTGAGCCACTCAGGTGCCCCTCATATACTCAAGATTTGACTATGCATATATTAATAGGTAAAGGACTATAGTCAACTAATATATGCATCAGGAACATTAATAAACATAAATGTCAGAATATAGTTCATTATTTCAAAGGACAATTGGTTTCAACTTAAATAAAACCTATGCCTCTGATGTACGTATAATATGTAACTACAAAAATACAAAATTTTTGAAGTCTAAGATATGCTTGATAGACAGGCCTTATTGATTTGTAAAGAAAACTAAAAGCTTTACGCCAAACAAGCAAATTTTCAGAGTTGAAAAAAATAAAGAACTATCCAAAGTAATGGAATGTTTTGGTTATTAGTTATCTGTATTGTGCCAGTGTTCCCAACTGTATCCACAGTTTTAACCAATTACATAAATAATTCTAGTTCACACTGATTAAAAAAGAGGTAAAATAATTTCGTGCTTCTCTTCTGCCAGCAAACCGGCACTAACATAAACTATTCAGAGTCGATTTCTTAGAGCATAAAACCTGAGCAGAAATGCCCAGAAGCCATAAACTATATAGCTAAACACTATTGGAGTTTTGGTGGCTCATTTTTCAGTTAGATGTTTCAATGTATGCATCATCTTTGTGGACAGCTCCTTTTTTTCTTTTTTCTTTTTCTTTTTTTCCTCTTCTCTGCTTTCTCCTTTTCCCCAAGTGTCCAAAGAGAAAGGTGAGTGAAAACCGTAGTTGAGACTAGATCCAGATATCCAGGGCCAGTTGACTGTCTAACTCTCCACCGTCGTTAGGTTTGGAATCACATGTATTAGGTTGTTGACCAATTACAAAGCATGATAAACTATAAAACCACAGCTTCTGGGACTGAGTTTTTAATAGTTGCCAAAAGCAAACCAAAACCATTCTTACATGATGAAAACACTAATGGGGCAGGAATTCTACTCCCCCTCTTCAAACTTCATTTCCCTCGGATGAACGAAGGGGATAAATAACATAGTCCCTCCTAAAATTTCACAAAAACTTTTCTCTAACACAGTAAAACAGTGAGAGAATGTGAATCGCGTGTTCTCTTTTTCACTGGTTTGGAACTGCGCTCACCAAGAAAGTTCGCACCATGTAAAGATTTTTCACAGTTATGTACTAACAAGTCTGCAGGATTTGCTGTACTTACACAAGGAAGTCAGATTTGAAAATAAAACCGTTTTTCTGTTTGTGGATGCATGATGAACATATGGTCAACACCTGGGATTTATCGAGGACTTTACCTAATAAAACCTTCTGAGACATTCCAAGAATGACAACCAAGTGCTGGCATGGAGCAGAACTGCCGAAGGTAATCTTCTTCACCTTCTGGTTCTTTTAAAGCAGAAAACGTAAAACTAACAACTTAGTGCCCCCCAAATGCTTATGAAATGTGCATTAAAGAGGTGGGAGCTCACGTTCCCTGACAAAAGTGCCATTATATCCTGACTGTGAGTGTCTTTCTGGATTGTCTCAGAAAGAGCTGGTTTATGAGGAAGATGACTGATTGGTAAGCATACTATTAAAAAGTAGAGTAAGACAGATTGCAAGATCAAGTTCAAAGTTCTGAAAGTTTTACTTGGAATGTTTTTATAATGGAATGCACTCTTAAGTGATAAAACCACATACAGCATGGATGTATGATTTTATAAAATTCTCTTAAATGTAGCTGCAACTTAGGGAAATGTCATTTGCAAGCTGATTTTGAGCTCAACGTAGACTTTAAAACTGAAATTCCCAGTCAGGAAAAGAAAAGGTGATAAGATTCAAGTTGGGGAAAAAAAGAAAAGGATCATTAAGGCATTAGAATAAGACAGCTAAACTTTTAAAGAAAACAAATCTTTTTACAAATGTAAATGAAAATAATATAACCAAAATACTTTATGTGGCTTCGGATATTTTGCAAATAATGTTTATTTTTGAAGATAACTGCAAAATCAGAATTACCCCAATTGTGAGCTTCACCTGGCCCCCGTTCAGACCTCAGCAGCTTATAATATCTAAAGATTGACAGTACCTTTAACAACATCTCTTTAAGCTACTCAGTTCTTACACTTTACTTTTTCTCTCCAAGAGCCAGTCAGATAGGTAGAAGAAAGATTATTTCACCCACAAACATGCCCAATTAAACTAATTGACTATTGGATACCAGAATTTAGTGCTATAAATACCTATCAGGGACCAAAAAACAAAAACTCTCCCTATTGTACCTCCCAGAAAAATCAGCCAGCTGATACTCTCTACAATTATCAGATACATACCATTATTAATGCAAAGAAAAAAAAAGTGTTGCTACAGCATAGAGAGGAAACCACAGCCCATTCAGCAGAGCTGGGCTTGCTAGAGAAGAGTCTGCAAGATATCTGGGATGTGTGCACACTGAAGACCGGGCAGAAATAGAGAAGTGGCTGAGATTATTTGAAGCTGGGTTGATGGGAGTCAAGACTCTTTAATGGTGATTATACCCTTAAGTTGTTTTTCCTTTGAGTTTTTTGAAAATAGTACATCTTCTGTTTAGAATAATCACTTCTACTAGAACACAGGAAAATGGATATTTAAAATCTATTATGGCTTATTCTTTTGCTCAAAAAATCTATGAAAGTTACTCATTGAGAAAATAATTTGGAACATTTAGTTTATTATTGTGTAGAAGTATAAAAGCCTGGCCAGTCCAAGAAAAGATTGTTCATCTTTCATCGTGCCCTTAGTCTATCTCTTACTCTGGGGAATAAACAGATAGTAAAATAAGTTAGAACAATTTTTCTTACAACTTGTTGATCATAAATCATTGCTTGGTAGCTGATGCCTAACACAGAAGCATTTAACATTAGTCAGGAGCTGAAATTTTGGTTATCGGAAATGCTATAAGACTCTGACCTTGTGGGCTTTTAAATGTCTTCCATTACACATGTGTATTGCATTTAGAAATCCCTTTGTTTTATATGCTCTAATTCATTTGGCTTAAATTTAAATGCATTTGTAATTTTAAAAAATAAGGACTTCATAGCAAATGCTGAATACTTTTCTTTGGCAAGAATTTAGATCTTTATCTGACCATTAAAAGTAAAGGTAAAATAATAGCATATAAAACCTAAAGCACAATCATAGCAAAGAGTGACCAAAGACTTAGGAGGAGAGTTTGTAGCAAATACTGGCCATACAAAGCACTGAAATTTCGTAGCCAATGCCAATCATTAAAGTTAATGGAAAATTCAAAGCAACTGCTAATAATTGAAGGCAATACAGAATTGATAGCACATGCTGATCAGCAATGTTAATGGAAATTCTCCCACCAAACTGCTCGTTTTCAGATGTCATCTCAGAATAGCAAAAAGCCATAAGTGTGAGTTTTGACTCTTATGTTGACATTTTCCATTTCTTTGTATTAATCACATGTATATAATGTGAAATAGGCACAGCCTATTGTGGCAACAGGGGGTTAATAATGACTCCAAATGTATTTGCAAAAGTGTATTTCTTATGACTTTGGTGCCCTGAAAATGGCAGTGATCACCTGTTAATTGTGCACAGGGTCCCTGAGAGCTGTCTAGCATGATAATCTGGTCTGCCGACTTGGAATTGTGAAAGGCCCCTTTTCTTAGTGAGTATTAAATGCCACTGGTTTTTTCAGTGCATAAAGAAATCAACAATCCCACAGATAATATATAGTATGAAAATGTAACCTTTCCTGTCCTTTTGCTAGCTAAACAAGGAACTTTTCTGCATGTGATCATAGTTCTGAATTTTTTCCTGTTGCTTCAAATTTTCTGGCTTCGGTTATTTAGCTTGCTTGTGCAGGATAAGCTGTCCAGTGAGCATGATGACCATCCAAGTAATAGCATTTACACCACAGGAATTAGGTGGGCAAACACAGGACAGAACTGATGGAATGTAATTGGGTATTACCTGTCAACATAGCTTTTACTGCAATTATACAGGTCCATTTTACCCCCCACCATGCTTTTACCTTCCACATTTAGCACCGTTGCCTCTCCTATCCTCCTTCCTATAATGCTGTCCTACTTGTGTACTCAAAACTTATTTTTCCTTCACTGCCCAGTCTTAATCCCACTTATAATATGAGACATTATCCAATTATCCCTTTTTACTTATTTGCATCAACAAGCACTTGTCTGTATTACAGATTTGCTACTCATACTGTCCTGTATTATTCAACATATATTGTTATTTAAATCTTAATCAGGCCAATCAGTATCTCACAATGAGACAGTAAACTTTTAACAAAAGGCGTCACCTTTTTTGATCTTGACCTCAGTGCATACATAAATCTCAGTGGCTTCTACATAAGGAGATGGCATTAAAAGTAAAAAGTGAGAGAACCGGCGCACCTAGGTGGCTCAGTTGGTTAAGCGTCCGACTTTAGCTCTGGTCATGATCTCACAGTTTCTGGGTTCAAGCCCCGCATCGGGCTCTGTGCTGACAGCTAGCTTGGAGCCTGCTTCAGATTTTGTATCTCCCTCTCTCTGACCCTCCCCTCCTCACGCTGTCCCTCTCTCTCTCTCTCTGAGAAATAAATTAAAAAAAAAAAAGTGAGAGAACCATTTAAACTAGAGTCAGATAACCAAGTTTAAGTATTAATTAGTTTCGCTATTTAAAAATCCTGGGAGATTTCCCAAGTTACCTGAGCCCCGTGAGCAACAGTTTTCTCATTCAGTGAAATGGGAGAATTCTTGTGCTGGTCATCTCATTCTACAATTTCTGGTTATCAGATGCAAATGAGAGTGCACATTTGAATGGGCTATATTTGTATATGAATGGATATATTGCAACATATCTCATTATTGTAATAAATGCTGAATACATATTTGAGCACAGTTTTTGGTATATAGATTTTGATACATATTTTTAATTTATTTTTTAAGTTTGTGTATTAACTTTGAGAGAGGGAGAGGGAGAGCATGAGCAGGGGAGGGACAGAAAGAGAGGGAAGAGAATCCCAAGCAGACTCTGCACTGTCAGCATAGAATCCAATCCAGAGCTCAAACCCATGAACTGTAAGACCATAACGTGGGCTGAAATCAAGAGTTGGACACTTAATTGACTGAGCCACCCAGGTGCCCCTTGATACATAACTTTTAATTCATATTTCTCAAATACGCTTTTTAGCTTCTGAGGAAAACAGAAAAGAAGATCTCCCAAATATGTAAACTCAAAAAAATAGCGTAATATGATGTAATGGGTAGAGGGAAGATAAGGTGAGAGATGACAGCAAATCGAGCCGACGACTGTCAGGGAAGAGATGGTCTGTAAATCTGGAGCCTGATGTAGCTCAGTAAGACCAGATTTTATTTCTCTTTCTCCATAACATTTCTATGCAAAAAGGGTAGATTAAATGTCAATTAGTTTTGAGTGCCAGTATGTTGTATCTCATTAATTGCTCTAATAAAAACTCTACTCTTGTCCTCAGGAAACTTCAATCTAAAGAACAGAATAGTCCTATCAAATAAAGCTTTATGAGCTATAACATGTGAAATAGTTCAGATTCCAAACTTATTAAGTCTTGACCTCATGCTATCTTTTCTTTTAGCTAAAAGACAAATAAGAATATCTATAAAACCTCCAGTTCATACACTGTACTGAAACTACAAAGTATAGGTAAATTATCTATTTAATGAGAAAAATTTCAGAGGCACAGGAAGTAAAAATTGAAAGCATTAGCCTCATTTGAATACGGCACAAATCATTTTTTACTTATGTTTTTATAAATAACATTATCAAGAAAGTAAAATAAGTGAAGGAGAAACCAGATAAAGATTTTTTGATATAGAGACTGGTGAGACCAAGAAATGTGTAATAGAAGACACAAACTCAGCTGCCTTTAAGATCAGACAAGCTATGTAAAGTGAATGAAATGATAATGTACAGTGAGTGGAGATGTGAAAAACTGAAGGAAAGAACATCTATAAACAAGTGAATTCAAACTTTGGAAATGTTACATAGATAATGCAAAAACCTCCATTGCTAAATACCTATAAATGCTAGGTAGCCTATTACAAATTTTAAGGGGAAAAATCGTGGCTGGGAAGACCAAAGACAAAAGAAAGAAAAATCTCCAGAACCAAAAACAAGAGGGAACAGCAAATTAGAGCTGACATTGTGCCTGTCCTTGGAGAGTATCCTGCACATGGTAGCCCACAGGCTTGAATTTAATGTCCAAAAAAGAACAGGCAATAGGACCTTGGGCCTGCAAAAGTCAGTATTATGACAAAGGCCCTTTGCACTGAACTCCAAAATTTAAAGTTCTACATGACTAACAAAATGAAAAATTGAGAGAAAAATCCTTAGCACAAGGAGACAGGAATTCTGTTTCAACCTGGGCTCAGATGGGAACAAAATACTGCCCTGAGAACATAGCCTCGGAGCAGTACCTCTCATAACTTTGGGGTGAAATTTTATATTACCTGTATAGGGTCAAATTCCTAAGCTTTAAAGTTTATATAAAAGGTGAATGAGGGTCCTACTGAACCCAGCAGCACCTATCAGAAGCAACCAAAATACTTTTCGGAGGAATGTGGCTTTATATCATGAATACTTCATTGAATATATGTCCACAATCTGAAATTACAGAATATCTGAAGATAAAACAACAGGCATATCCCACAGCAGAATTAAACTCCTAGAAGCTTGATAGAACTGTTGAGAAAATTCTACAAAAAATGAGTTTAAAGTAAATATAGTCTTAAAAATACTGAAAATTATAAAAAAAGAATAAGACAATATTGATAAAAAACAGATACTTTAAAAAAAACGTGCAGAATTTCTAGAAAGAATACAATCATACAGATTAAATAATTCAGTGTATACCTTACCAATAAATTGAACACAGTGACAAGAGACAGTAAACTAAAAAATATTTCTGAGGTAATTATTTAGAATGTAGCACAGAGAGCATAAGAGGTAGAAAATGTCAAAAGAGACATGAACACAAAGCAAGAAGTCCATTCCATGTATAAATGCACTTCCTGAAGGAGAAAACAGAATGGAAAAGGTATACCAACATTAACCTTATAAACAGATAATGAGAGAAGTGTTTTCCCCAATTGAAAATGCAGTTCCTCAGATTTGAGAAACATAAACCCAAGGAAGATACATGAAAATAAATACACATCATAGTAAAACTAATAAATACACAACACAAAGAATATTTGCAGAATAAGACAAGTCTATCACTAATAGATCTTTGATTAAAGAAATAAAGGGATAAAATTCTGGAAGAAGAAAAGCAGTGACAAGCAGTTCGAGTTTGATTTTAAGTGTAACTGAAAACCATTGCAGAGTATTGAAGAAGGGAGTGATGCAGTTTAATGTATATTTTTCCAAAAAAAATATTGCCGCTACTGTTGTATGGTATCATTGATCGTAGGGCATATTATCTCTTAGGGATATACCTGTGATAGTGGGATGGTAGCAGTGGGAGAATTGCAGTGGGAGACAAGGAACACAGTTTGAAGGCAGCCAGTGAGTTTTGCTGAAGGATTGAAAATAAATACTGAAAAGTCAAGGGTGACTTGGGCTTCTGGCCTGAACAACTGAATGTATTGTGCTGCCTTTTATTAAAATGGAGTGTACTGGAGGGGAAGAACCAGAGGGAGGGGAAAATCAATAAATTTTTGCCCTTCATTGAGTACTTTCTGTTGGCTGGGCAGACTTATTAGCAGTTTGAAATGGATTAATTCATTTCATCTTCACTATCACCCTGAAGGAAGGCACTAGCAACCTCCTCCTTTTAAAGATGAAGAAACTGAGGTAGAGAGAGACATTAACTTCCTTGCTGAGGGTCACACAGCTCTTTTGACTTCAAAGTGCGTATTCTCAAGCAACACTCACTCTTGCCTCTTAGGATGACTTATCCAAATTGAGATGCAGATTTATGATAGGAACCTCCAAGAAAGAGGAGATTTTTCTGAAAATGACATGACAAAGAGGTTAAAAAGTCAGAGAGAGAGAGAGAAAGAAAAAGAAAGCTAGCACAGCATAGTAATTCTCAACTTTTTGCATATTCTCAGGCATTCTCAAATCCTAAAATCTCTGGCAAGAAACTTGACAAGAGTAAGAAATCAAAGCAGCCCCATCAATCTATGGCAAAGCTGTCTCACACTGTGCTAACAAAGGCTTCTAAAATCATAGAACTCTCCTGTGCTGGCCCTTGACACTGTGCACAACGGAAGCAGAACTCTACGTGGACCTGCACATGTCCAAATCTCTGTGAGTGAAGCAGGACCCAGATACCCCCAACATCAGACTCTGCCCAGCAACTTCATCAGAATATAAGCTACATGAGGCCAGGGAATTTTTTCTGTTTTGTTTCCACTGTGTGCTCAACCTAGACCAGCATCTCACATACACTAGGCACTTAGTTAGCATTAGTTGTACAAATGATTAAAAGTTGTAACATGCTGTAAACCCAAATGCCTGACCACTCTCAGAAAAGCCTCACAGAAGTTACTATTCAAAACAAAAAAGCAAACTAAAGAATTCGACCACAGAAAAGGTAAATTATAAACACTGATCAAGAGTCACAAACCTGTGATGGTTTTGGGTCATTCATTAGTAGCAACAGGCTAGGTGAATATCATCAAAGTATGAGATTGCCTTTACCACCTCCAAAACCCAGAAAATGTAGGTTTGGAAGTAATGATCATTCTATGCTCACAAAGGCTTCAGAGAAAATACTGTCCTTGATTTAGAGCCAATTTTCAATTTAGAAAAAGAAAACCTGGATGGATGAAAGAAAGAGACATGGAAGATAGGGGAACTTGTTTTTAATGAACTGATAACTTCAGAAAAGTCAGTGGAAATAGTCGCTAGAAGGAGGTCAGTAGTGAAAGGAAGAAAATTAGGGCACTAAGCAGTTTTAGAAGAGGTTTATCAGTACATATGATAGCTAGCCAGTGGGTTTTGTATCTGGAGAAGTAACCAAAAAGGATAGATATAAAGAGCATAGTTGCAATGGCTTTCCTTGAAACTGGTAGATTCGAAGAAGCTGAATTGTATATGACTCCTGATGACGTCAATCCCCAAGTTCATTGCTCAGTACTCAGCATGTTCTTGAGTTCTCTTGGCATCTTTCAATTCTTCCAACCTATGCTTTTTGCCAGGGTCATAGAGGGTAAAGTCTAAGTCTCTTTTATTTGCTAATCTTCAAACTTGGAGATTATTTGGATTCCAGAATTCTCTATTATAAACCTAACCAAGTGTTCAGTTTTGTTAGGAGGCCTGATGTTCTAAGTGCTCAAACTTGAGGTTCTTCCTAGTTGGATCTGGGAGAAAATGCACTATGGAGTGCACTTGGAGGGTTTACACAGATGATTGAAGATAAAATCTGCAGGATCCCATATGCCTCCTACCTGGTGGAGTTACCAGAGGTGATGACAAGTCCTGAGGTTTTGAGTCTTAAAACTGGGAAGCCCTACGGAGGTTTTGAAAGAATTTTCCTCCAGTGGCTGAGGGCAGGATTAAGTGGGGCTTGGGTTGCTCCCTTTAGAAGGAGTCATATTGGTTCAAGATGACTTAGAAGCTGAAGCAACAATCTTCAGAGTACATGTTTTGCAGAGTGAAAACTGCAAAATACTATATTATCACATGCCCATTGCAAACTTCACTTTAGTTTCCCTAACGCTGAAAAAATTGTTTTTCTAATGTCATCTCTTAAACATTTAGAGACATCAATATTGTACCATATTTATAAGAAAAGTATCACTTGAGCTTTCTATACAGTTGGCATATGGATTCCCATTTTCTAATATGTGTGTGTGTGTGTGTATAAAGAGGAAAATATGTGGACATAGGTGTTCTCAGTCCATGTTTTTGCTGTTCCTTTAAGATTTTAGAGAAAGAACAAGATAAAAATTAAAAGTTATTGTCTAAATGGCATTTTAACTAACATTTTTCTCAATTCACAAATGCTTAACATTGTAAGGAAAGCATCACATTCAACCTTTCTAAAGAAATGAACCAAGCTTTGCTATCACTACTTTTTACACTGGTTCCATGTGGGTGGTCTTTTATTTCACAGGACATATTAATCTCCTGTTACACGTGACAACCACTACTGTGTGTCATCTCAACTCAGGACAATAAAGTGACTCCAGAGTTTCCTTCTAAACTTAGTGATCAGGCTTTTCTTACTGTGACAAATGTTTATGGATTCTTCTAATTACACGTCTGGTTTAAAGCTAAGATACCAAGAGAATACAGTTCTCTTTTGTAAAGTTCCCAAGGTTTTTCTATAATAATCAATTACCATAATGAGTTTTTTTAAAGCTTCCATTCATCATTTTCTTAAAATATATAAACTATGAGGATAAAGATAAATAGCCATATCCAGCATACCCTGAGGCACTCTACCAAAGGTTTCCTTTAAATCAAGATCAACTGGAAAACATGTTGGGTTTTATTTCAAAGTCAATCCTGCTTAGGTTTAAAAAAATCGTGTAAAACAAAAAAGGAGTAAAGTAAAATTCATGACAAGTAGGCTTAATAAAAGGACACTAGACAATACATCATTATCACAGTCACCCCTATAGTCCACATATGTACTTGTTAAATGGGTCTCACTAGCTGGTTCTTGTACCATTAAAACTAGAAACTAATTCTCTACATGGGCCTTTTCTCACCTATTAACCTATTATCTCCTTCTGTTCTTAGAAAAACAGTACCCAAACTGGGAGTTATTTGGCACACCTTTATCTAAACAAGGGTTTCTCAACCATGGCACTATTTCTTCCCTGGGAGATACAGATCTTTGCTGTAAGAAGCTATCTTATACATTGGAGGATGTTTAGCAACATCCCTGGCCTCCACCCAACAGATGCCAGCAGCACATGACCCTCCCCCTTAATTGTGACTTCCAAAACTGTCTCCAGACATTGACAAGTGTACATGTAGGGCAAAGTCCCTCTCCTGTTTCAGAACAACTATTCTTCTGCTTCCATAAGATTCCACAAGAATTTAATGTGAAAGCATTCGGTAGAATATTCTGGTAGTATAAAAACAGTTTGAGGTTGAGAAAACTGGGGTGAAGAATAGCACAGTGACTTGGCTGGTTGGAGCTTAGAAGGGATGAAAGCAGGTAAGATTTGGGTGATGATGGAAAAGATGACCATGAAGGCATGAAAGGGTGTCCTATGTCATTTAGCCAAGATTCTCTTCTTTTATTACTATTCCTTAAATGTAGATTTATCAGCAAGATAAAGTCTTCAAACTCTCTCCTCTTTCCCTTTATTCTCTCCCTTCATTATCTTACATGTCATATCTTTTGTCATCAACTCTAGAAAGCTCTTTCAGCCTTCATCTCCTGTCCTAACTTAGACCTGAACTCAGAATGACTGCTATGCACCTACACCCTCTATATACTCTGAGATCCCACAGTGTCTGTTCTTCTAGGCTTTGGGGCTACAAAGTTGTGCTCATGGCTGTAGAAACAGAAGGATTTTGAAATTTTCTTAATTTTTTTTTTGAGAGAGAGACAGACAGAGACAGAGATAGAGTGTGAGCAGGGGAGGGGCAGAGAGAGAGGGAGGCACAGAATTTGAAGCAGGCTCCAGGCTTTGAGCTGTCAGCACAGAGTCAGATGTGGGGTTCAAACTCATGAATTGTGAGATTGTGACCAGAGCTGATCAGATGCTTAACCGACTGAGCTACCCAGGTGCCCCAGAAACAGAAGGATTCTTAAGAAAAAATTTAAATGAAAATTATATTTGCTTACCCTTGGCATTCTAGTTCATTTTCGTATCATTCTATTCAATATCCTACCTGATAAGGCAGAGCAGGTGGTAAGCAAAGATTTGAAAGAGGAAACATCTGAGTTCAGTCTTAGCTTTGCAACGTTTTAACAATAGTACATCGGGCAAGCCACATTTCCAAGTTTGAAATTCCTACTGTGTAAAATGAAGCATTCTCAAAAGGCTTAAATTAGGCAGTGCCTGGGTGGCTCAGTTGGTTGAGTGTTCAACTTCGGCTCAGGTCATGATCTCACCATCCATGAATTTGAACCCTGCCTCCGGCTCTGTGCTGGCAGCTCAGAGCCTGGAGCCTGCTTCGGATTCTCTCTTTGTCTGTCTGTCTGTCTGTCTGTCTGTCTGAATGTCTCTCTCTCTCTCTCTCTCTCTCTCTCTCTCTCTCCCTCTCTCCTCTCTCTTTCCCCTCTCCCGCACTCACGCTCTGTCTCGGTCTCTCAAAAATGAATAAATGTTTAAAAAAAAAAAGGCTCTTTTTTTGAGGCTTAAATGAGATCCCATATGCAAAGATTGGAGAAAATCACCCCCAAAATATCTGACATTTAATATGAATTTAATAAAATGCATTGTTTTCCTTTCCATTGTTGCTGCTCCCATTACCCTGAATGAGGTTACTGATCATATCACCCTGGCCTATATTTTCTTTACAGTTTATCTTCCTACTCATCCATCCTCTGCCGCCACTCATGGTCTCCTTCTAACATCACCTCCTGACGTCACTTGTGTCCTCATGCTCTTACTAACACCAGCCATGCTTAGACTTCCTCCTCTTCCCTTTGCTCTTGCCCTTACTCTCCCTACCTTCATTCTTGTTCTTGCTCTTCTTACTTAGCATTGTAGTTTTCATGTACGTTCCTTTGGTTACCAAATATACTGATCACTTGTACATATCTTTATTAGCCATTTGTATTTACTCATCTGTTAATTGTGATCTTTAATCTTTTTTTCTATTTCTGTGTTCTTTTATTTTTCACATTGGCTTATACAGAATCTTGATATGTTAAAAATAATAATCCTTGTCCATACATGCTTAATTTTTTTGTTCAATTTATGAATAGAGTTTCTAAAGAAAAGAGGAAAATAACAAAAGCAAAGATTGATAAAATCGACCATGTTAAAATTTCTAAATTTGCCCTATTTACCTGTATTTTTAAAAACACTGGTAGGATAAATTCCCTAACATTAAAACAATGTATATATGTGGATACATAAAAAAAAATTAAAGAACTACAATGTATATCTAATATACATTAAGCAATAATTCACAGAGATGAGATTATTGGTTTTATATTTCTTTTCATACTTTTGAATTGCCCTTAAATGACAGTGAATTTGTAATACTTTTGTAATCAAAACAAACTGAACAAATATAATTTTAATTGTTTTGTAAAGACTGGTAAGCAGAATTCCCTGCAACTGCAGTTTTTCTTAACTGGGATTCATCAAGTACTCTACTCATTATATATACTCAATAACATTTCGATGATAGTGATGGTAATTTTTAAATGATCTCCTTAAAGTATTATTTTTAATATTTGGTGGTTCTCAATTTATAGCATGATAAAATACTCTTTTTACACAGGTCCTTAGTGAGAGTGCAATTCACAAAATAGTAGACCAGGAACTAGATGAATTAAGTTTGAATTCTGCCCTCATCACTTGTTAAAAGCATATCTTTAGACAAACTCACTAAGACAGTGTAGTCTTACCTATGTAATTAAGATATCTCTATCTCTTCCTTGCTTTCTGGATATGATGGACTCAAGAGAAAACAGAGAAAGGATTTGAAAGTCACTGTCAAATAGTCCTACCTGTTTCATATTTTAATAGTGTTTATATGCCTGCAAAACTTCTTTGTTTTCAAATGGAGTGTGAGACATGTCAAATCTTCATCCATGAAAGGATGCACCCTTGAAATGTCTTATATGCATACCACCAAGAACAGTATTTTCCCTGTGTTACCATTATTCATTGACTTCTTGACCCCGAAAGCTTCTTATTTATTTTTCCTTTCCCATATATTTCCAAAGAAGTATTTTAGATAATCCTAGTCAGAATCTTGAGTTCCAAACAATAACATCTGAGCTGTGACTAAAAAGAAATATAAACATGTACCATCCCAACTAACTTTTAAACTAAAGATATCACTTGTATATCTGAAGGAAAATAAGAACCATCTTAAAAGATGGGTATAAATTACCATAGGTACAGTCAGCCTCCTCTAACTAGTATCTTTGGCATATTATAGACCTTACAAGACATAATTTTTAGATAAATGATACTTTATTTGGTACTTATTTATGGCGGGAAAATGACTGGGTTGCCTCAAAATAAAATATATCCTATGACAATGACTTATACAGAACATTGAGTTTATGGAGAAAGCAGTGGTCCAGAGAAATAACTTCTTTATTTATGTCAAAGATTTAAAAAATGCTACATTTAATTTTAATATCATGATGAGCAGTATTCCCCCTGCCTGATAGGCCTCATTACCCTGCAGCATGTACAGTATTTGCCTTATTTAACAATTTTTATCAATCATTTAAAAATGGGTAATGCTCTCAAAAAAGAAAAGAAGTGATAGATATGTAGTATATAGCTTCTTAGCTCTACAAAAACTTGCACTCAATTGTGAAGGCTAATAAAAAATAAAATCAAAAAGGCTTTTGGTAAATCCTGGGCCCATAATTTGATTTACTCAACAACCAAATGCAGCGTTTATTAATTGTATAAAAACTGTAATTCCTATTCACTACAAACATCTCTCTGCTTTTCTTCTTAATAATTGTTTACTTCTATCTACCCACTTGGATTCATCAAATTTGTGTGAACATCACCTTCCTGTCACTTTTAGACTCTCCCTGATACTAGTCACCAGTGTTTATCCTTCCCATTTTTCTGTAGTGTAAAGCAGTCTCAACCACAGACCTCTCTCTAAAGTCCTCTTAAAATGTGAATATGCAGAGCCAGTAAACAAATACAGCAGTGATATGGAAACTTCTAGCACCCCGAAAAATTTCTGGACTAGTTAACAGAAGGAAGAAAAATTATGAATCAAAACCTTTTGCTTAAATAGAATCCTTCATTCTTCAAAGCATTGTGTGTTTATTTCATTATCATATTTTAATTCATCTTCTTTTTTAGATATTCCTGTTCAAATTTTATTAATATATACCTCACTCTTGTTCGTTTTTTAAATTTACTTACTTATTTTGAGAGAGAGAAAGAGATTGTGTGTATGGAGGGAGAGAGAGAGAAAAAGAGAGAGAGAGAGAGAGAGAATCCCAAGCAGATTCTGTGCTGTCAGCACAGAGCCCATTGTGAGGCTTGAAACTATAAACCATGAGATTGTGACCTGAGCCGAAATCTAGAGTCTGATGCTTAACCGACTGAGCCCTCCAGGTGGCTCACCTCACTCTTGTTCTTATTCATGAGATTCATAGCATCTTGCTTTATAGATTTTTACCTGTACTTTTAAATTGTTTCAAATTTGTTTCTAAAATGCTAGCTTCATATTAGGTGATATTAAGTGAATATAATCCCTAGCCCTTGTCTCTTCCTCTTTCTGTGGCCAAATATTTTAACTTCCCTGAGTCCTAGCACCTCTGCTATAAAATAAGAATATTTGGGGTAAATATTAAGACAAAAATTGACTATGAAATAATATATTTTATTAAATTATTATATTTCTTTTCAGCATGAAATTTATGATTTTATGATTAATGGAACATTCAAACAGTATCTATTTTTTAATTCATTTATTTTGCCCCTCCCCCACTAAAATATAAGCTACTTCAAAAATAGGAACGTTGTTTTACTCACAGTTAAACTCAGAGCCTTAGAACAGTGATGATTAAGCATCCAACATCAAATCAGGCTGTGATCTTGTGGTTGGTGAGTTTGAGCCATGCATCGAGCTCTGTGCTGACAGCTCGGAGCCTAGAGCCTCCTTCAGATTCTGTGTCTCCCTCTCTGTCCACCCCTCCCCCACGTACACTCTATCTCTCTCTCTCAAAAATAAGTAAACATTTAAAAATTTAAAAAAAAAGAACAGTATTATGGTATCAGGTAGAAACTTAGAAAGAATATGCAGAAATAACTAACAAATTTTATTTGCAGTTCAAAAGTATCTTTGCAACTCTTATCAATTGAAAAAACTTTATTTTGTTTTTATTACAATATATTAAAAATTGCTCACTCATACTTAGGAATCCAAGAAAAAATTCCTACCCTAAGTCAACTCTCTTAGATTCTTAAAGGGATAGCTCTTATTTTTTTAAAGAATAATGCTTAAATTCATCTACCTTACCTGCCACACCAAAGAAGTATTGGAAAATAAAAAAACTTGCATAGATAACTCATGAAAAGCCATGTTAGAGCCTTCTGGGACAATTTTTCAAAGTGGTGTACCATGTTTTAACCCTGTAATTCTCATTGACCTTAATGAGAGTCATGCAGCTAAAACCACATACACCTCTTTTAAAACATGTCTCTAAGTGTTCTGTCACTAATGCTAATAAGTAATAAAATGTTACACTTTTTCTAGACATATAAACATTATTATGTTTATATCAGAATAATTATGAACTTTTTGTACCATTATAGCTAGATTTTCATCATGCTGTCATTAAGCTTTTTGATAGCATAAAGACCCAACTTTCAATGGATGTTGTTAGGACATTTTTTTAACCATATTTGATTGTAATAAGACAGCATTGTCCTGATGGGAAATAATATATTTTTATATGTATATTTGCATTAGAAATCATCACTAAGATACTTATTTATGTCCTTTTGAATACAGACTTCTAATGTAGAGCTATAGTTTGGAAAAAATGTGGCAGTGTGATGACTTTTTGTTACAAAACAAATACAGTCTCAGCACCTTGCTGGCCTACTGTAAATATATGATTTTTAATAAAAGAAGAATAAACATTTAAACATTTCTTTGCCAACATATATTAGTTATGACCTGCAATATGGCTATAGCCCTAAATTTCTTCTAAACATAAGGTGTCCACTGTGCCAGATTATATGATGACTTCACAATATGGGCAAATGTTCACCAGAAACCATAAGGCAGTTTCTAATAAAGTCAGCTATTACATAGTACAAAAAGCTATTACATAGTAATTCATTTCAACAGTTTCAGAATAGAAATGATTGAAAAAAAATGAATAGGCTGAATACATTAGGTTCTCTGAATTTTTTTGTTACTGTTTAAGCAACACTCACGAGGTATTTTATTATCATAGGATCTTAGCATTAGAAAGAATATCGATGACCCTATAGTCCAGCTTTTTCCTTTTTCCTCCCATTTGCAGATGAGCAAACTCAGAACGACTAAAATAGTTTTTTCCCTATTACTTTTGGTCATATGTAGTTCTAAAACCATCATTTTACTTTTTAAGTATATTTTTAAAGGTAAATTGTACAGAGAGTTTACAGACTGTGGGCAAGTGCAGACCTTACCCCTTCCCCACCCACATACCCAAGTGAACATAAAATGATTAAACAGTTATCTTCCTGAGCTTATATTCATAGAGAATGTTCATTGTTTCTGAGCAAGTATTTTAAAAGGTTTCTGCTTACTTATTTATAGTGATTCAAGACAGTGTTTAAGACACTGTCACAGTGTCTTCAGTCAGAGCTCAAGCAGAGAGACAGAGGAAACTTCTGCTACCAATTATGTTTGGCATAAGACAGATGCTCTTTTACTATTAGTAATGTAGGGGACCCATGATATCTGCTTGGGTCTCAAGCAGTCCACTCTGAGAGCTGCCATAGAGAATCAGGAACCTGCACAGCTAAGAGGCAGTGGAATATCAAAAACTCTCGGTGGTGACGGAGGGGGAAAAGGCGTGTGTTATGTGGGAAGGCAGACAATAGGTTTAAACAAACTGAAGGGCCATGGAGGACAGGGAAAAAGAGAAGGGAACAGAAATTTGTCTACCACTGCAAGAGGTGGTCACTAGAGGGACCCCAGCGTCCAAACAAAAGTTGAGGGGATGAGTAAAGTGGAACAATGAACACATCTCGGAAACTTCATTCCCAACACACATCCGCACATGCACAGGCCCACAAGCGTGCACAGAAGAACTCTGTTGGAATAGCTCACGTGGCCCTGGAGTAAGGTTGTCCTTGTGTGTTCTTTTACATTTTGTGTGAGTGTTCGGCTGGCTAATGGATGGACAGTTTCATTTGGAACTATACCACTACTTCCTTGCACAGTGAAGGAAGAGAGCTAGAGTTGGATATTTGAGGAAAGAACATTAGGGATTGTTATAAGGAAGAAAATCAGTAGAATGCAGTTGATCTGTGGGTGCTAGGGTGGGGGATCGAGAATGATTTATTTTAGAGATCTAGAATGGATTTATTCTCTTAACTATATTTGGTGAAGAGTTTTATCCACTCTGATATTGAAAACTCAGAACCCCACTCTAAATAATTTAATTTATTGTATATGGTAATTGTATAATGGATACTATATAGTTATATACTATATAACTCTTGGTATAGTTGGTAAATCATTTATAATGAATACTTTTATTACTTTCATGAACCTTATGAAGTTTTATATTAGTATATGTTGTATAGTATATAACATTGTATATCTTATATACAACCATCTTATATTATCATAGAAACGTCCTGAACTCTCAGAATGGGATCAGGCAAATAGCAGTGTTGGGTAATGAAAACTTATTAATGATTATCTTTTTCTAAAAGTGATATTTATTGTACATGCAGACTAAACTATCATTAAGGTTGGTGAATTTTGTTCAATTATCTGTCTAAACAAGTGAAGTCAGCATTAGAGCTCTATACAGACTTGTTGGCTGACAAAAACACTACCAGGTAGAATCGACTGTTACAAGTCCTGTAAGACACTTAATTTGCTTCTTGGGTTGTTTCATGTAGAGGCAATGATGCCTAATGGCTAATATCTTGGGCCCTACGTATGTTCATTGCTTAAAATCCTGCTTCCACCTCTCATTATTTGTGTGACTTTACAACTTACTAAACCTCTCCAAATCTAGTGGAATAAAGGTAATAGTTACCTCATCAATGTACACTGCTTGGCCCAGTGAACAACACATAGTAAATACTCATTAAAAGTCATAGTTATTATACTACTAATACAACTATTTTGACCTTTCTGTGGACATATGGTATAGAGTTTCCCCTATCTCTCTTTATTTACATCCCTGGATTCTCAACCTAGAATTTACTTTGGTGACCTAATTTAGTTTTTATATTCCTGAGATTACTTCTTTTTATTTTATCTTCTACTCTGTCAGAAAATGATATTTTACCAAACCCAGCCTGGCAACCCAACCTTGACTTCTAATATTTGATGACTTACCTTGGTACTCTTGGACCCATATTACACTCTGGTGACAATTAATTCTGCTTTACTAAGCCAGTAGAAGAGGCCCAAGTCTTTCTGGTTCACACTATTGGCTGACACACGAATGTTTTATTAGCTTTTTCATAATTTATTTAATAATAACAACATTTACTATATTCTGCCACAGACCTGGCAGGGAAGCTCCAGATAAAAGGTCTCAATGGAGATATTTTTGACACAGCTGTGCCATCAGTTATGATTAGCTCACCCTGAAGAATAGTCCCAAAATAGGTCATCAATTGTCACTAAATTCCTTGGTCAGAGATTATAGCCCTAACCCAGCATGCCACCTAGAAAATGTCTATACTTAGAAGCAGAAGACAAAAAAAAGAAAAAGAAAGAAAAGAAAAGAAAAGAAAAGAAAAGAAAAGAAGGAAGGAAAGAGAGAGAGAGAAAGAGAGAGAGAGAGAGAGAGAGAGAATGTAATAAGCCCATGCAAATCTATCATTGCTGTTGGGAAAGATTTCTCAAAATGATTGTCCCAACAATAGTATCCATTTATCTCTTTCTCATAACCATCCTTTTGTTTGTGGTTTTAGCCACTATTTGTTGACCCTTCATATGGAGACATTACTTTGTAAGAATTCTGTACAATGAATATTTGGATAAGCATTCACAGAGGTTTTGTAAAACCACATTGTTTTATGAATCCCACAGACTGTCTACTCAAAAGTTGCATGAATGTGGAGAAATAAAGGACAATGTCCAGTGTGTTTGCTTGCCAGGACTTTAAAGCTCTGCAACTGTTGCCAGAATTTGTACTCTGTGGCACAGATTGGGTTCTCCAGACTTTGAGATTGAGACTAGGCATGTGTATTAGGGGTAAATACCTATAGAAGTGATGAGAAGGAAGTAGGATTGGGAAGAGGAAGAAGTTGACGTATAATAAAGGCCTAAGAAAGCCTTGGTCAACTGCTAGAATATATGCCCCAAGAAGTGGGCAAATCTGGACCTTTATATGTCTGCCTTCATCAGTCATTGCATGTGGACTATCCCAGAAAAGGTAAACCTTGGCCTTGACAGATGGAGGCTGTGTAAAGACAGCATTCCTGGCAACTGGATAGCAGTTTTCTTGAGAATCTAGACAGTGAAACTCCTGGTCCACCACAATGTATGATGGACCTAGTCCATCACTACTAGCTTTCAGACAACTGATCACTTGTATTTGTTACCTTTTTTTTTAATGTTTATTTATTTATTTTGGGAATGGGGGGAGGGTGGGTAGGGACAGAGAAAGAGGGAAAGAAAGAGAATCCCAAGTAGGCACCACACTGTTAGTGCAGAGCCCAATGCAAGGCTCGAACTCATGAACTGTGAGATCATGACCCGAGCTGAAATCAGAAGTTGGACCATCCATGCACCCCTGTATTTTGTGATCTTATACCTAGAACATGACATTTTGCATAAATGATGGTTTTCTATTGCTTATCTCTTCTCATCCCCCCTGTTTTATACCACTACCACCCCCCCCTTCCTTCTTTCCCCAATACATACTTCTAGGGAAGTTAGAGGGCAAGCTCTGTGCATAGTCATCTTGTATAATTCCTTTATGCAGATGAGAAAGGATGCTATAAAGTTCAAGGTCCTATGCTTAGTACAAAGATAGAACCTAAACCTAGTTGATCCAAGATCTATCTGTAAATCCCATTTATGAGCCACTGAACTATGTTGCCTCCACATGAAGTCACTCATACACCATTTCCATGATTATCAGTATTTTAATCTGGCATGTTATATATGGACATCATACTTTTCAAATCAGTCTCTCAAAAGACATCCTGTTTCCTCCTCTAACTTCTCACTTCCTTGGTTAGTCAGCAGAAATTTCCATAGTGCATTGCTCCATTTTTATAAAAAGTGGATGACAGTTATCAGAAGTATATTGTTCATTAAAAAAAAATTCAAAGAAGGAAAGGAAGGAAAGAAAAAATTTTGGAGTATATGCAGTATTTTGCTCATAATTTCTTAATACTTCAAATAAATTTGCAAGTCTTAAGCACTGTGATGAATATTCTGAAGCCTTCAGTCTCTCATATCAATTTCTTGATTGCATATTCCTGGAGAGCAGTGTTCAAAGTGTACTATTTCTGTGAAGTTTTCTATGTAGATCCACTGTATAAACCCTCCTTTTTTTCAGTTAGAACTTCTTTTACACATAGCTGTCTTCAGCTTCTCATTCAGCTAAGAGTATTGTTACCAAAAAATATAAATCCAAGTTATAAAACACCTGTTGTCCTACCTTTCCTCAGGTTAAACTTCTATGACAGGATCACAAATATGTGCATCTGAGGTGTAGCTGTGCCACATAGCTAATGCTATGAAAGAACTGCTCTGAGTTTCCCACGGTCAACTGTCCAGCCATACCAAGCCTAGCCCATTTAAAGATTGTAGTAGAAAATGGAAAAAGCAAGCAAGTTTGGGGCATTTTGTCCCATTTATATCGAAAATGATTTAGGGAGGCAGAGAAAGGAATTTTATAGCTTAAAAATGAAGGTTTGCTTTTTTAAGGAATCATCATAACTTGTTCAAATTTGAAAGTCATTTGGAGCACTTGGGTGGCTCAGTCAGTTAAGCCTCCGACTTCAGCACAGGTCATGATCTCGCGGTTTGTGGGTTCGAGCCCAGCATCAGGCTCTGAGCTGTCTGTCTGTCTCTCTCTCTGTCTCACCCCCAACTCTTAAAATAAATAAACATTAAAAATTTTTTTTAATTTAAAAAAGAACTCTTTGACACATCTTTTGACAGAGGGATGTATGTGCATTTGCGTGCGCGCGCACACACACACACGCACGCACACATAAACATAAACATGCAGAATGGTCTAATCGTCATTTCCCAAGATTAAGCAATTAAGCACTGTTCCTTAGCACTAATGCTTCATAATTTGGGACTGGAGCCATTTAGCCACACTGAAAGCCAGAAGATCCTGAGACCTGGTTGTTCACTCATTTCATAATTTATGGCATAGAATGACATGCAAGTAGATTAAAAAGACTTTCCCATTTTCTTGGTAGTGAACTTTCACATCAGGTAGTGAAGAATTCATCAACTACTTGTTATCTGTTGTTTCCTTAATGTTTCATATTACTATCATTAAGCCACTGATTAGCCAAGTTCTCTTTAGTATAAAGTTAACACCTAATCCATCCAGTTTTAATTCCCATAGATGATTATTTCACAGAATGTTGTTGAGTAGTGTATTTCACTTCTGCTTTTTCCCAGTACTCAGGGGCATTTCTAGAATATAAGACACTCTTGGTATAGTTATATTAAGATATTTAATAGGAGACACTACATTAAACATATAGATTTTTTTCCTTCATGTTACGTCTGTGATCTGAGATTCCCTTCTGTCAGCCATGCTACACAGAATGTGACAGAATGTGATAGCTATATTCCTCTCTATTTCTCACATTGGACCTGCATTCATTAGAGTGCTCTTTCTTGTCATTCTTCACAGAATGTCCTGATTCTTGGAGGGTCACACAAATAGCTGTCCAGTGCAAAAGAATTCTCTGCCATGAGACCAATCCTTTCCATGTTTCAATTGTAATATATTCTAGCTATTGGTTTCTGAAAATCCATCAATTATGCCCTGTTGGAACAGACTAAACCTCTTATATAGATTAAAACTGTAGGTATGTAGGCTCCACTGCTCCACAACCATATTGAACTGGAATCTCTAGAGACAGAGTCAGGGAATCTGCTTTGTAACAAAGACCCGTAGTGACCCTTAGGCATATGAAAATTTGAGAGCCATTGAATCATCGGAGGGCAGTTAACCTATTTTCAGTCTGTGGCTCAGTATCAAAGAACTATTGATAATGTAAGGACCCTGGGGACACCTGGTCACAATGGCTCTGCCAGTAGCTGTTTTGAAGCATGCCTCCACTCTTACCACTTAAAAGTGAAAGTTAAAATGCTAAATGAAAACACCCTAACATAAAGCATGGTTCACAAACAAACCAAACATCTCCTTGGACTAGAGAAATTGGAAAGTGTGACTGAATATAAATGATTTTTGGGCTCCTGAGCCAAAAGCTGGTAGTAGGGATGGGGGCTCAGTTCCTCTGTTCCAGCTCTACTCCTTGAAGCAAGGAGATGCCTTGGGCACTAAGCCCATGAAAGAGGCTAGAATTCAGAATCTGAATTATGGTTTAATGCAAATTATGGGCTATGGAAAGCAGGATAAAAACCATCTCATGATCAGAATTAATCCAAAAGAAAGAAAGTGAAAAAGAAGCCAATAACAAAATCAAACCAAACCAAACAAACAAACAAAAACTGCTATTCATAATGACCATGAAAACCCAAATCCAAAACGACTGAAGAAATTGCATGCAAAGGAAGACAGCACAATCCACAGTTACAAAATCAGTCATTAAAACATGACTTCACTTCAGATAAAACTAATGTAAAGTGCAAATGACTGAAAAATGAAAATCAGTGTACTATGTTTATGATGTCAGTTCCCAGAGGGAAATCATCTCCTCTCCCCACCATCGTGTGTCTCCAAGGTCTTTCTTCAGTGACTGCTCAGGATTATCTTACAGTAATACTGCCCTGTATGACAGTTCTATTAAATCACCTCAATAGAATTCAGACATCATAACAAAGATTTAAAAGGAAAGCACTACTTCATTTTTAGAAATAGGGTAACCAGGATGAAGTTAATGCTTGAAGACAAAACTTAATTCCAAGTTAAAAGAAAAGCAACAAGGAATGTCTGGGTGGCTTAGTCAGTTAAGTGTCTGACTCTTGGTTTCAGTTCAGGTCATGATCTCACCATCATGAGATGGGCATGGAGACTGCTTTGGATTTTCGCTTTCCCTCTCTCTCTGCCCCTCCCCTACTCATGCATTCAGCACTCTCTCTCTCTCAAAAATAAGTAAATAAACTTTAAAAAAATAAAAGAAGGGCGCCTGGGTGGCTCATTCGGGTAAGCGTCCAACTTCAGCTCAGGTCATGACCACACAGTTCGTGGGTTCAAGCCCTGTGTCGGGCTCTGTGCTGACAGCTAGCTCAGAGCCTGGAGCCTGCTTCAGATTCTGTATCTCCCTCTTTCTCTGACCCTCCCCTCCTCAAGCTGTCTCTCTCTCTCTCTCAGAAATAAATAAAAAAAAAACATTAAAATTTTTTTAAATATAAAAATAAATAAACAAAGGAAAGGCAACAGCAATGAAAAGTTCTCCTTGTTCATTGACTTAGTGATTAGTCTCGTTTATCTCTCTTCTCTAAGACCAACCTTGCATCTTTGATTATATTGTCGTGTATCAAGCAGCCCTAAAATGTTTTGTCCATCATTTGTCTGCAGATGTGGTATAAACAAGGCTACTCTAAGTTTTCTCACTGCAGAGGCCATGTTATGCATAGTAACCTCTTTTGTAAGTATGGGTGATACAGGAGTTTTCTGATTTCCCATGTGTCACAGCCAACTACATAGGGTCCAATAGCAAATCATGTTTTAAACCGATTGCAGAAAAGGTGACCAGGAGATAAACTGGCTGAGAAGACACAGCTATTCAGAAGGCAGCAATGTGAATTATCTATCCATAAGTGATGTCTTTTCATGTGAGACATAATAACATCATTCCGGAAAATGGTTTTCATGACCTCTTACTTGTAGGATATCCAGGAATTATCTGCATGAAGGCATTGACAAGAAGATAGATATGGTGGCTCAGACTTGATTCTCACATTAAACATGATAAAGACATGTAACACATGATGGGATAGCTAATAAAATATTTTAGAGTTACCTAATTTTTCATGAAAAGTAATAACAAAAAAAATTGTAGGCTCAATCAGTTTTTATCACAATCTCAGATCCCACCACAAAGTCTTCAGCTCTGTGATAGTTTAATAGAGAGTACTTATGTTGCATATAAACATATATACGGCATATATTGCATGGCTCTCAACTTCAGAAGATTTGAGGCAAATACTTTATCATGTTTCATCCCCTAAGTGAAATGGGAAGGGTAAAAAATATTGTAGGCAACTAGGGACATCAAAGAGCCGACTGTAGAAAGAAATTGATAATCCTTTACCTCTTCTTTCTCTTCTTTCCTTACTTCCTTCCCTCTTCTTTCTGTAACTTGTGATTCAAATATTCATTGAAAAATGTATTCAAACCTTCAGAGTTTTACTCTATACTAACTAAGTGTGCTGTGAATATAAAAGCAGAAAGGGGCAATCTAACTTTATAGGATGTTGCTTTCAAGAAAATGACATGAAGCATTATTTGAATATGGGAGATGCACTAGATTCTCCCTGGACTAGTAAGGAAAGTCTAGCAAAGAATTTAAGGAATTACCTGAGACCTGGAGGATTAGCACACATTTTCCATGCAGAGAAGTAAGGGCAGATTGTTTCAGGATAAAGAGGAAGGTGGTCTATAAAGGAAACATGGGAATGAGAAAGCATGTATTTGCAACCAATTACAAGGAAATCAACTCTGTTCCTTAGTAATAATATTGTCATGGTTAATTTTATGTGTCACTGGATAGGTTATAATTCCCAGTTGTTTGTTCAAATGCTAGTCTACATGTTGTTATGAAGGTGTGTAGATGTGATTACCTTCCATAATGTGAGTGAGCCTCAACTATTCAATTGAAGGCCTTAAGAGCCAAAACTGAGATGTCTTGGAGACAATTGAATGCTGGGAATTCTGCCTCAATAATGTAACATAGCACTCCTGCCTATATTTCTGCCCCATAATTCAACATGCTGGTCTGCCCTGCAAATTTCAGACTTGTTAGCCCCCACTATCCCGTGAATCAATTCCTTAAAATCTCTTCCTTTCTTCCTTCCTTTCCTTTTCCTCTCTTTCTCTCCTCCCTTTCTCTCTCCCCCCTCTCTTTCTACCTCTCTCTCTTTCTTTCTCTCTCCATCCCTCCCACCCCTCTTTACTTCTATTGGCCTGTTTATCTGAAAAATGTTTACTGATACAAATACTAACATACAGTAACTATTGTTTGACTATTCTGATTAACTTCTCATTATAACCATTTAAGTGAGGTAAAGACAGAGAAACTGTGACTTATTTAAAGAAAAACAAACTAACAAAAAACTTGCCTAAAACCAGTCAGTTAGTGATGTAGCTGTGATTTTAACTGTTTTGTGTGACTCTACCTTTACATTTAATTACTGTACTGCTTCTTTAGAATTTAAGTTGTGGGGAGCTAATGCAGAATATTCCAAAGAGGGGCAATATGTTCAGTATGAGAAAGATCAGTCTTCCTACCAAATGAAAGAGATATTGGAAACCAAAGAAATTGCTTAAAGATCATGAGTTACTCTTTTTGACAAAATTTCCCAGAGCTTCAGTGGTCCCACTTGAGATCTCTAAGTCATTTGACTGCCAGCTGGCATCTCACGAGCATCTCCAGTATGCTTCTCTTCTCTAACATCACTTGACCTGACTGTTGATTGAATCTAAACACTGTCTTCTTCCTCAATAACTTTATATTAAAAAATGAAAAAAAAAAAAGAAAGAAAACCATTTGTTAGGTATCAAAATGGCTACAATGGGATAGGCCCATGCACACCAGGGTGTATGTGTTTTCAGTAGTTATTAACATTGTATTATTAATATTGACAAGTAAATAATAACATTTAAAGCCATGCATTTACTTCTGCTAAATGCAGCTGCAAACTCTGCCCTCCAGGAAGTTATGATTTAGTAAAACATGTTCAAAAGTAATTATAATACAAGTAAAGTACAAGAAATACCTAATGAGAATTGGAGATAATATTCTGTTGTTAGGAAGAGCCCATCATCACATCTTCTGTAGTTACAACATTAGCAAGTCAAGAAGACATTTTAGGCATTACTATGATTTAAACTTAATTTTCTTCCCTATGATGTGGCTGATTTTAACACAGTGGCTTTTACATCTAAAAAATATGATTTTTTTAAAAAGTTTGTATTTCTTTTGCCTATTTCATTGCTCTCCAAACAATAGGAAAGGCTTTGGTGCTTCATATCACCCAATTCTTTAGATTCTCATCTATGGCTGCTGTTCTTCTGCTTCCTCATTTTCCCTTCTTCATTCTTCTTCTCAGGTTCATCTTATTTTGGCTATCACTGTCAGATACATCTCTGGTGCATGGATAGGGAGAAGATGTTACATAGACAACGTCAGAAGGATGTATTTTAGAGTCCCATCAACCACTGTTTACTTAACTATCACCTTGACACAGCCTATATGAGATTTTAGGTGATTAGTCTTTGATATATATTGTCAGAACTCAATTAATATTCATTCTCTTAAATCTTTTGGTGATTTTCCATTGCACATTGGATAAATTTTCAAGTGAATTAGTACTTTAGTGTGAAAAGGAATGACTTGTGCAATATGGTTCTAACCTATCTACCTTAGTCCATGAGGGTTGCTATAACAGAATACCACAGAGTGGATGGTTTATGAACAAGAGAAATTTATGCCTCACAGTTCTGAAGTTGGAAAGAGCAATTTTAAGGCCCAAGAGTTTGGGTGTCTGGTGAGAGCCCATTTCCTCCTTCATAGATGGCCTCCTTTTCACTGTATCCTCACATGTACAAGGGGCAAGGGAGCTCTGTATGATCTCTTCTGTAAGGGCGCTAATTCCTTTCAAGAGGGCTCCACCCTCATCACCTAATCACTTCCCAAAGCCTTCACCTCAAAATACTATTATTAGTATTAGTTTCAAACATCAGAATTTTGAGGGTAAATAAACAAACATTCAGTCTATAATACTACACTTCCAGTATTTGCCCTGGGCCACTTTGATATAGACCTTCTATTTACTAGAAGGCCAGTCCACTTATTGTCCTAACAATAAATCAGTATATCATTTTTCCCCGCCAACTTTTTGGTTCTTTATTAGAT
Organism: Proteles cristata cristata; assembly: GCA_017311185.1. Taxonomy (NCBI): domain Eukaryota; kingdom Metazoa; phylum Chordata; class Mammalia; order Carnivora; family Hyaenidae; genus Proteles; species Proteles cristata. The sequence goes on along the minus strand of JAESUZ010002205.1, from coordinate 2,417,635 downwards.
AAATGTAGAGATTGTGTGGGGTCTAAAGTTTATGCAACTTGGGTGGTCTACTTCTAAAAGGACTGGAGGGATGGAGAGAGGGAAAACATTATGAATACAACATAGAGTACAGTTTTGGGGAGGGACCCATGCACCTTAAAGTTCATTTGTTTCCTCGTGTAACTTCCTTTGCCCGTTGAACCCTTTGATCAGATATGTCTTTTCCCTTTTCTTTGCTTATTAGATATAACTGACTGTCAGGCGAAATAGTACCTTCTCTCTAAAGACTGGCAAAGTTTTCAAGCCCATTGCAGCACTTTTCTCCGCAGAATTCTTCTAGCACTTATTATCTGCACTCTTAATTTAGGCTGCATTACATACTGATTTCTACAGTTACTTAAGTTGGCATGCATATATGATTTTACAAAATTTCTAATTTGATTACCAATTCCCGAGTTCTGTTCCAACCCCCACCCCTAGCCCATCTTAGTGTTTTATGTGTATAGGTGCCCAGTATTTGTTGACTCACATCAAAGACGATATTTCCAAGATCCTTTTTTTTTTGGTGAAAAGACAGCACAAATTGTGTTTTACTTAAATATAAGTTGCTCCTATTATAATTTCAAAGGCATTAGACCCACCCAATTAAAATTAAAGTTATTTTTATTTACATATTATGTAAAATGTGTTAAGTAAACTAAATTGGTATGTACAATAGATTTCTTCTAAACATTAATGCTGAAGAGAATTTTGTGGCATCTACCTTTCCTTTTTTTGGTTACATTTCAGTACATTTATATGAGGATAATTTTCTTAATTTTTTTGCTAAACAATCAGCTCAATGCATTTTATAGTTTCTTTTCCTAAAGAAGTCTACCTCTAAAATAGTATCCATATGAAAGAGAGTGTATTTCTAAATGAAGTGTCATTAAAAGCGGCAAGAAGGAGAGCATTTATGCACCATGTCTTAAACCACCCTTCCCTCATTTGTACTGCTGTAGAAGTATATTTCTTAAGCCCTTGATGTGACTATATCAGCAAAATATAATAAATTAACATGAGTAATCCTCGACTTTTATTATACTGTATCTTTTCACATGAAAAGCATATAAGTAGGCATGAAATACCATGAATTTTCTACCCCTAACTGCATTATATAAAGAGCTGTCGTAGGCATATGAAGTGCTTTTAATCTGAATGAACTTCATTAGCTTTGGATTTAGTTGTGCATTCAGGGTACAAGTTGAAAGGCCTACCTGTTTTCTCAGGCTTAGAGTTTGCCCAAGCAACACAGGGGGATATAGTGAGATGGGATTGAGGTAGTTAAAGAAATAATTCTAAGGAGATGCACTTTTGAACACTCGAAGAAATCTCTTTACCACAAGATGCATTTCATCTAAAACTGATCAGGATTTGTCTTCCGGGAGCTTCTAGTCAAGCCTTCAGGGAGTGTCTATTCCCTCTGGACCATGAGGAAACTGAGACCAGGCATGATATGTGGGAGCTTGTTAAGGTACAGGAGAGAGAAGAAAGGCATCACCACAGAAACAACTGGCATTTGTCAAGGGCTTGCTCTGGACCATGTGTTACTCTAGCTGTTGTACACATCTTAGTGTTTAAGCCTCATGATACCCCCATGAAGTGTATATGGTCACTTTCCTCATTTTGCAGATGTCATGTGAAGGTCAGAGAGGTTAAATCACCGGCCGAAGGTTACACCATTAGATACAACAGAATGGAGATTTGAAGCCAGACAGTCTGGCTCCGGAGGCACTCCTGAGCCTCTCTGGTATGCAGAGTGCACAAAAATAAAGAAGTGATGAAAAAGACAAGAACTCTGTGTTTAAGAAATTTACATTTTATTGAGGGATGGCTGTTATGTAAAAGCAGAATAATACATTACTACTAATATACTACTTACGCATTGCTTATAAGTAAAAAAAACAGGGGAATTAAAAGATAAAAGATATAGAAAGATACAATAAAGATACTTCTCCATGGAAGACAGCAACCCTGCTAGCCCACACATGGCCCGGAGGTCTCCATTCAATAGGGAGTGACTCTCGGCTAAGCACAGGCACTTGTGCATACAGGTGGGTGGTGGTCACAATTTCTGTTCTCAAAGAATTCCTAACCTGATGGTGAGTCATTGATGTAAAAAAATAAATATGTCACAGACCAGAAAATGTACAGGGATAAGTGAAGTGAAGCTCAGAGCAATGGAAGCACAGAGCAATAAGAGTTTTACTAAAGCTGGTATTCAGGAATTACTTCCTGGAGAAGGTGGTGATATTTAGACATGGAGTTTATAGCATTTCACTATATATTAACGGGAGGAAGAGGAGGAAATAAGAGCAGAAGCAAAGTGAAAGGCGTGGCTAGCCTAGTCATATTCAGTGAATTCCGTACAGTCCAGTGTAGATGTCTGGAAGGGCAGCACTGTACAAGTAGGGAAGTGTGAAAAAGTTAGTAGTGGGAAATAAAAATTATGCATCTGGGTACTACACTTGACCTTAGCCAAAAAGCCAAGAAGTGATTCATGCAGCTGGGTAGAAACCATGCTGTGAAGGTATTATAGTGTCTCGGCAATGCATGGGGTCTCTCCTTGTAAACTATGGGGCTTACCTGTGGTTCTTCTATAAGGAGGCTGTTTGCTCAGAAAAGTGCTGTTGGCAGATTCCTCCTACAGAGTAAGAGGAAAGGAGGCAAGGCCAGACACAGGGTAAAGCTGCTCACACATTAACATATTGATTTAAATGAGAAGCAGCAATGACTAGAATTCAGTAAATGATGGAAGGAATATAACATATGGGACAAAAAGTTAAATAGCCCAGTGGATCTTTTCCACTTTAAGTACACAGGGAAAAAACACGGAGAATCCCATCTTCCGTATCAGCCCAACTGCACAAGGGGAAAATTCTCACATTATCCTGAATGGACAGTTGCTTCACTCTGCACAATGCAGCATTAGGTGTCCTTCCTACTAAAATCTTACCAGTTAATGAAATAAATTATGACAGATGAAGAAATCCTACCATTCCTTTTCAAATTCTATGTCAAAGAACAGGTCAGAATCAAACACACTTGGGCATGTCAGTCTTCAACATTGGTATTTCTAGTGCATTTAAATACTTCTCTCTTATTTGCAGAACTGTGATGTCCTTTAAGTAGAATGATGATCTTACTAACCCTCTATTATAAGGATATATACAAACTTCAACAGTGTTTTGTGACTATTAACTGAGCTGTATATAGTGTGTGTAACCGTGTCTGGCATATAGTATGTGTTAGAAAAGTATAAGCTATTAGTATCATGATCATTTTTATTAGCGGGAGGAAGGTTAGCATCCCTGGGCTAGGATGTTTGGTCTGATTTAATGCTGCTCCTGTGATCAGCTACAGATGTTTGCAAGGCAGCTGGCTGACCGGAGCTGTAGGTGCAGTGCTGTTTACCAGTGGAGCCAACTGGAATCCACTGAGATACCCTCGCCCTACCATCAGTGACTTAGCCACCTTCACAGTACAGAAACCCAGAAGCTTGTTCGACAAGTTTGTTTTCAGAGGTGAACATTTGCAAATGTGAATCTGACTGCAATTAGAAAAAACAACATGATAAGGACACTCAGCACTGTGATCCACAATAAAAGCAACTCCCGCTGTCTTCAAGCCAGTGGGTGTTATCCCTGCATAAGAACCCTAGGATCGTGCCCTTAATTAGCTAATTATTTAGAAATTACAAAGAAATCACTTAACAAGGAACACACACCCCATGATACAAGTGACATGAGTGGCGAGTAAATTTACTTTCAAGAATTAATAAAGAGTGTCAATGAACTACATATGGTATTCATATGTAATTAAAAACAAATTACTGGGTAGAGAAACATGAAACATGCTAGTAAATTAATCTCCTCAATTAAACAAAAAAAAATCTCCCAAAATTTCTGATAGAAAACATATGTATTTTCTGCATGAAATGTGGAAATGATTTCCCTCTGTCTGACTCAGTGTTTGTTTAAAAGAATCAACAAGATTGCAGCAATGTATGGGGAATATTTCACTGACACATGAGCACAAAGACCTTGAACAACAACAACAGAAAACAACCCCCTCCTCATTTGCTTTGGCAATATTTCCCTCTGCTAATTAAACACAGTATACTTGAACAAGTAAAAATAATCTACCATGAATTAGTGCCCCACCATTTCTTTCGTTTTCTGTACTGCAATAAATACAACATTCCAGATGTATAACAAGAAACAGATCACTTATATTTATGAAGTAGTCTCCCACATTTCTTTGCAAAAGAGAGTATCCTGGACCCAGTAGGCAATGTTCTCATGTAAAACAATCATAGCTTATGCTCTGTGAAACTCATGGTAAACCTCAATTAGCAATGAAATACTGCAAAACTCCCTGTTAAAGAATAAGTGGGAATATAACCAAGCAATAAGTGCAATACTACAGGGAAAATATATTAGATCCTCAAAATGTCTATGTTATACCTCTAAAGGCACTAAAAAGAAAAATATAAAAATAAGAGGAAGTTGATAGGATGGTAGGAAAAATCAGGATAAATAATAGAAGATAAAGTCAAATATAGGGGTGCCTGTGTGGCTTAGTCGGTTAAGCGTCCGACTTTCGTTTAGGTCATGATCTCACAGTTCGTGGGTTCGAGCCCCACATCGGGCTCTGTGCAGACTGCCAGCTCGGAGTCTGGAGCCTGTTTTGGAGTCTGTGACTCCCTCTCTCTCTGACCCTTCCCTGCTCACGTCTCTCTCTCTCTCTCTCTCCTAGAAATAAATAAAACATTAAAAAAAAAGTCAAATATAAAATTAATACACAAATACTTTTTTCCTCACATAACTTATTAGAAATTGGTTACAGATTTGCCTCCGAGCTTCCTAAGAATCAACCCAAAGATAGAGTCAGTTACTTAACCACAATTCAGAAATGAAAATAGGCATGACAAGTCATTGAGTCCTGATGAAATTTCTACCCTAGGTTTTAACATACAGAAAAAAAAAAAAAACATGTAGTATAGTGAACAATCTCCCAAGGTATAAAAGAAGTCAATTAACTCATACCGTGAACTACCAATATCTTTATAATAAATCTAGAGGTGGATTATCCATGACTTCCTTAAAATGTTTCAATATGGCCTGCTGGCATAAATCTCCATCCCAATCAAAATAATCTGGTTTAGCATTCCATGACCTGGATTATTCCAAGGACATCACTTGGACTTCAGAATGGCTAAAAATGTTTTAATTAGTAGTTCTTAAAGTGTGGTCTCCAGACCAGCAACATTAGCATTACCTGGGAACTTATTAGAAATACAGATTTTTAGGTTCCACCTCAGACATTCTCCATAAGGAACTCTAAGAGTGAGGCCCATCAATTAATCAATTAAATTGCATATTGGAGAAAGATAACAAGGTGAATTTATAGTTGAAAAATGCAAATAAAACATGTTTATACAACATACACCTTTCCGTGTTTCTGGAGTATATTCTGTGAAATGAATGAGTTGGTCAAAAGAAACTAAATGAGCAGAGGAAAGGATTTATGAATTTAGAGGGTGTTCCAGAGAAGAGTTGTTATTTTAGGAAATCTTAAGTACTTAGTAGAGAAGGTGAGGAATGGAGTGATAAAAAGGGTGAGGGGAGTTAGGTTATGTTACTCATAACAAAACTATGTGATCCTGAGCATAACTGGTTCTCCTTTTACATGAAACAAAAATAAGAACACCAATAGATGTATTTTAAAGATTGCATTTGCTCAACCATAGCAGAGTCAGTCATGACTTAAATATTGTAAAAAATGCTTCAATGAAGTAGGATACATTTATTTGCGGTTCTGAATGTTCACAGAAGTTCAGATACATTGCATTGTTTGGTCAATTATCACGTATATAATTACATATATATATAGAATTACATATATAGAGAGAGAATTATATGTGTATATATATGTGTGTAATTTAAAATATGAAATTCAAATGTGCTATTGACTGAATTATATTGTCCCAACTTCATATATTGAAGCCCTAACCCCCAAATGTTATGTGCTTTAGAAATGAGGTCTTTGGGAAGTAACTAAATTTCCATGATTTCTTGAGGCTGAGGCCCTCATGATAGGATTAGTGGCCTTATAAGAAGGGACACAGAGCTCACACCCTCTCTCTCTCCTTCCTACCCTCTCCACCTCTCCCTCCCTCCTTCTCTCCTCTCTCCTTCTCTCTCCCTCTTCCTCTGTCCTTTCTTTCTTCCCTCTCTGTTCTGCCACCATGTGAGCACACAGTAACAAAGCAAGTATCTACAAGCCAGGAAGAGAGCCTCTAACAGAAACCAACCATGCTGGCACCTTGACCTTGGATTTATAGCCTCCAAAAGTATAAGATAATAAATACCTGCTGTTTAAGCCAAGTAGTCTTTTTGCATTTGGTTAATACAGCTCTAGCTGACTAAGATGATATGTTTGAAACAATTTGATTTTAGTCCTTTAGAATTTAGAAGGAATTTTTAGTCCTTTAGAGATTTATGATATAATTTTCAAATTACCAATTTCTCCTAATTTAAGTAATTATTGGAAGTTCTGTATCAGACAACAGGGCACACTAGATATTCTGCCAAGTCTTCTTCCCACTGTGGAATAGCTGAACCTTGCATAAAACACAACATTTGACTCTGGGTCAGATTTGGCCCATGGCCATAGGTTGCCAGTTCCTACTATGTAACATTGAAAACTAATGATCATGTAGTATATCGTTTTTGTAAAATTGAAAAGCAACCAAATCTAAGTAACACATTTTGTTGTGATGAAACCATTTTTAAAAAGATGAGATAAACACAAAATTCAGTATAATGATTACTTTTGGGGGAGGAAAAGGAATAGGAAGATAGGAGTAGATGAAACACCATTAATAATATTCTAGTTTTTAGGCTGGGTGGTAGAATCATGGGAATCTTTTCTTCTGTGTCTCATAACTCACATACATGTTTCATGCACTTCTTATATATTTCAAACATTTACATAATTAAAAATATCACTGTATCCCTAAATGATTTAATTTTATAAAAGTGATTTTGTTCTTGGTAGTTAGGTCACTGGGTCTCCATGACATCATGCTTCTCACCACCAAAGGACCAGTCATGAAGCCTTTCAGGGGAAATGCATGAATAAATTAATTTAGACAGACTTACATAGGCAATTATGAATCTTTTTAACATGTGTAAATATTGTATATATACATATTGCCATAAAAATTTTTTAATTTGAAATATGGGATAAAGTAATCTATTTCCTGAAGTTTAAAACAGTTCATAAGATTATGTTTATATGATTCAGAGACAAAGGCTCAATGGCTATATTGTATAGCAGGGATAGTTATAATGTCTGTCATCCGTATGTATATATTTTCTAAATGTACACATTACGCAAAGAAATTATAAAGACTCAAAACTATAGTTCACCTAAAATAAATATGGCATTGTATACAGGGTGTTGGCCTAGTGCTAAGTAATTATGGGAAATAACCTGAATGTGATCCTTAAGTTATACAGGCTTATATCAGGTTTCTGCAAAAATCATATAAAATTCCTCTTTCTAAGGGTCTGCAGGGGAAACACAGAATATTAATTTCATGGAGTTCCATTCCAGTATTTCTGTAAGAATTATATGTCTGGATAAGGCAGTTACTACATACTGCACTAATATAGTTGAAAACATTCCATGAATTGAATAAGAATATTTCCATCCAAAAAGTGCCAAATAACAGGTCACCTCAAGTGAATGGAGAAAGGTATAATTACGGGTGCATTTAATACCTGTAATGAATTCAACTTTGAAAGCTTTCCATTGTTTATATGTCATATACTGGTTATAAATAAAATTTTAAAAGGTATAGCACAAAGAGAACATTAAAACTTCAAAGATTATATATATATATACATACATATATACTGTATTTGTTATGTTGCAATGACATACTGTATTATTCAGTTATATGAGATCTTGACTGCCAAGCAAAATATATTTGTTCAATCTCAAACTATGGATTTTTATTTTCTTTTCTGTTCAAATCATTTGGATTTAAGCTAGCATTTATAACTATCAAAGCCTGATGGATGATCAGACAAAGACTTAGAAAACAATATTCACGTACTATAAGTTAAAATATGAGTTTTGAAGAAAAAATCACCACTTTATAATAAATTGAGGTGATAAAAAGAATGTCCATTGAGATTTTATGGAAAAAGTGAAGTAATACTATTTTATGTTATTCAGATAAATTGAACATATTTCATGAGCAATGTTTTAACTTTTTAAAAAAAATTGCAAAAGTAAACTTTGGGGTAGTGTTATAGATCCCCAAAGACAAATTTTTTAAAGTTTAAGTGCCAATGATATTTAAAAGTTGGACTGAATAGTATGGTAGGTGTCTTTCAAGTTATGCTAACAACCTGAGTAATAGGCCCTGAATTTTTAGCCATTTTAATGGATTTGCCCATTATTGATTATGTTGGTCATTGCCAAAAATATTAAAGTAAATACACTTTTTATATATTTATTCACTCGCTAAAAAGCAAGACCTAGCAATTACATACTAAGTGTTTAGAATGTATTAGTCACAAAAGGTGAAAAGACAAATCATATAATCTGGAGAATCACACAGTCTACTAAAAGAATATGTTATTAAAACTTAATTGGCTTTCGTTGTAGTAATAAATACAAAACTGTGAGTTCCATTATGTATACTTGCATATTAAAATATTGTTTTATTTCCTTAATAGCCAGATTTCATTTTCCTCATGTTTTTCCAACCAAGGTCATCAAAATGATTTTGTTTATCATGACTAGACCAGTGTATATTGCTTTCTTTTCTTGGATATGTTTTTAGTATATATTTCTAACTATTTATGATATACAATATTTTATTTGGAAAATGGACATGTACTCAATGAAGAGAGTTGGTCAACAGTAGATACAGACAACACAGATAACATGAAACATCTAGCTTTCTGCCATAAATAAATGATTTCTGATTATCTATTGGCATATTTTCTTCCAGATAAAGATTCAGATACAAGTATGGGTCTGGGTATGAGTCTGTCCGTAGGTAAATATAGTGTGTGAAGCAGACAGTAGGTTGTTCTCACATGCCTGAGAAAAAATATGACCAATGGTTGCAGGCAGTACCTGAAGAAAGCATAAATGCTGAAGAACAGTATATGGACATATGGAGGTCCTGGCCATGGAGCATGGTGACTGTAACTAATTATTAGCTCCTTGCTACTCTAAGTGTGGTCCACAGACCAGCAGCATTAGCAGTACCTGAGAACTTGCCAGAAATACAGAATCTCATGACCTACCCCATACTTACTGAATCAGAATCTGTGTAGCCATATTTCTCTGATTTTCATGCACATTAAAATTTGAGAACACATCCCTAGATGACAGATACACCAAGTAAAGCAGGTGAATTGGGGCCAACTCATTCATTAGAATAGAAAATGGCTAGAACCCACAATATTTTAAGGGGCCCGTGAAATCGTTTCAACGTCTTTTAAAATAAGAATTAAAAAATAAACTTTTACATAGAAGTAGATGTTTTAATGTGTGACCTTAGTACATTCTGCTTTATACAAACACAATTATAAAATATAATTTTTATGTGATGTTTTTATGGAGGAAGGGACCCAGAAAGACAAAATTTCTTAGGGTGCAATGGAAGTCATAATGCAGCCTTGTGATGAAAAACAAAACACTTGCAAAATGAAATAAATCCTAGACAGTCACTTCAGTGGTATCTCCTTTCATCTCTGTCATTGTTTGATTTTTCAGAATGAATATAAACTTCCCCAAAAAGACCTTAATGGAAATCAACCATTTGCATACCATTAGTATACCTACCAATTTTCATGTATTCATTTTAAAAGGAAAACTATTGTGTTTAATTTTTAGTATCTTATGTTTTAAAATTAACAGCATTTCACAGATACCTTCCCACATTAACAAAAACTACTCTAAACAGGGTTTTGATGACTGTATGGAATTCTACCCTATAGTGAATACTTCTAATGAATTTGTTGAGCATTCATTTAGTTTCTAATTATTGTTATTACAAATAACATGGTGATGAATAAATACCCTTACTGCAAATCCATGATTATTTCATTCAGAGAAATTCCTAAAGTGAAATAGTAAAATTATTGGTTCATTGGGTATATACGTTTTAATGTTCTTTTGTTTTGTTAAGTTTCAATTTCAACAGTACAAACTTACAAAAACTTGTAGGAATCATACAAGGAACCCCTTTATATTCTTTACCTAGAGTCATCCATTTTCCCCTGTGCCCTATTGGTCTTATTATTCTTTATTTTCAATCTCTCTCTCTCTCTCCCTCCCCTCTCCCTCCCTCCCTCTCTCTCTGTCTCTCTCTGTTGCTCTCACACACACCCACACCACTTGAGTTTAAGTTGATAAAATCCTGCCTCTTTACCGTTCAGTATTTCAGCATGCTTTGCTTAGAGCAAGCATGTTCTACTACACATCACAATAAAACTATCAGAATCAGGGAATTACTACTGGTGCACTACTATTATCTATTACACAATCCATGTTTAAATGTCGACTGCCCAGCAATGTTCTTTAGAGTTTCTCAAACCCCTCTCCCACCTCCCCACCCCAGAATCCAATCTAGGATTCACGTTGTGTTCATTGATTTAGTCTTCTTTAATCTGGAACAGCTCCTCACTGTCATTTTTATTCTGGAAAATTTAAAGGTTATTGATATTTATAATCAAATAGTGTACAAATAATATTACTTTAAAAAATGTTTTTTAAGTTTATTTATTTATTTATTTGGAGAGAAACAGAGACAGTGCATGTCGGGGCGGGTGAGGAGAGAGAATCCCAAGCAGGCTCCACACTGTCAGCACACATGGTCGACACGTGGCTCAAACTCAACAAAGTTGTGAGATCATGACCTGAGCCAAAACCAAGACTTGGATGCCTAACTGAATGAGCCCCCGAGGCACCCCTAAATAATATTACTTCTACTGAGAAAAATAACATAAAAGGATGCCCATTTTTTCATATCTTAATAACATTGAATACTAAGGTTTTCATTTTTCTATTCTGAAAATTGCTATATGAATTCTGTTTTTCCTTTAAAAATCCATTTTCTTACTAATTACTTGTCTGTATCTTTTGCTTAAGTTTTCTCTCAGGGCCTTTGCCTTATCTCTTTGGATTGACTTATAAATATTGTTTATTGGATTATAACCTTTTGCCAATAAGTTTTTTTTTCTCTGGGTCATTTATGGTACTTGACAATAGAAACCTTTCACTTTTCTGGAGTGATCTACATAAAAGTCTTTTAGTTATTTTTGCCTTTGGAATTGGGCTTGGCAAAACCTTCCCTCCCCTGTATTATCTGAATTTTGCTCTATACTTTAACTATTTTATGACTTGTTTTACATTTACTTTTAAGCATTGTAAAATATATTTTGGTACCTAACCTATATTTTCTCAAAATTTAATCAATTAGTCTGTTTTCCCACCAATTTGGAATATCATCTTATATTATACATTAATTAATATTGAAAATTAATATCTTTTCATCTTTCTGATTATTTAGAATAGTTATAATAATTAGTTATTCTAAATACTCACCAAAATAAATTCAAGCTCTTAGAAGAAATAAGAACCATGTAACTCTAAACCAGAAGGAACCTTACAAATTGTAGGGTACAGTCCGTTTATGAAGATAAAGGAAAATATGTATCTATTTGGTGACTCAACACTGATAATAATTTTCTTTATTTCATTTTAGCTCTGTTATTTTTAAGCTAGGACCTCTCATATAAAAGTTTAGTAATATCTATGAGCAATGGGGGAATATTTTTGATAGTTAAAGCTAGAGGTACACAGGCTATTTTATTTGCTTTTCTTTTTTATATTTCAAATAAACTACATAGAAATTAGCTTGTTTATTTATCTAAGTTCACTTCACTTTCAAGTCCCAGACTTAAAATTTTGATACTAAATGGGGGAAATTTCTCTAACTTCCATTAGCAAGATATCAAATATGTTTGGACTACAGCCTACTACCCATGGTGCCCTTCATATTGCATAAGACAGTGTGCTTGGTGCCAAACGTACATTTTAGAAATCAAATAAATTTTAGTGTAAAGCTAGTTAATGAAACTAGCAAATTTAGACTTGTTTAAATGTCAGTATAATATTAAGTACCATATGCTCTGTGCCAAGCAGTTAAAATTGTTTTTGGAAGGATATGAAATTAATTGTTAAAAAGAGAATTTAGTGACTTAAAGTACTTCACAATCAGCATTATCATTTAATGCATCTTTTGGCAATTATTAAACCCTCGGGAACAGCATGAATATCCTTATCAAGTCTGGAAAGACACTAATGGGGAGGAGAATGGAGTGATGCTTGCATTTACATGTGGGCATAAACCCAGAGAAACGTGAAGGGGTGGGGAAAAAAAATCATAAAAAAGCCCTCGGGCTCAGTGACTGGGGCAGATATATTGTGTAGCCACCAGTCTCCAATAGCACCATTTCCTACATTAATCCAGTGTTTTAATCCTTTTCTTCCCTTTGTATTTTTGGATGTTTTTCAATTTTAAGGACATATAGGTTTTTTGTTTACTTCTTAGATTATTAACTCACATCCATGATTAGTAAGAAAGCCATATTAATGTCAAAAGTGTATTGGAGGATGTGGATTGGTTGAATTTTAAGTTATTAATGATACTAATATAAGAAAACACTTATTAAGTACTTATTGCTAGACACTGTCCTCACATTTTACAAATACTATTTTATTTATCCTCTAAATCATCTAATAACACATTTACTAGTTTTGTCTCCACTTTACAGATGAGGAGACTAAGGCAGAGTGAGGCTCAATAACCATTTTAATTTTGACTTGATGGGAAACTGTCTGAAATATCTACTTTCCTGACTTGGGAAATGCAGCTGCTGGCTATAATTGCACTTCCTTTTAATATCTCTATATCAGAAATGCCTCAGTTATCATGTAACAGAAATAATAATTGTACTGCAAGTAGCAGCAGGCAAAGGAATTTATTGATAGAACTGATCCAGATTTTTGTTTATTTTGTTTTATTTTTTGCATCGTTTTTAGTTCTGATCTTCTAGTGAGTATCTGAATATTCGATCTGAACATTTGATTAAAGAAGAAAAAATCTTTTTCTGATACTTGAAGAATCTGAACAATTTCCACTTAATATTGATGAGTCAAATGTTGAAGGAGGGCCAAAAAACGGCCTGTCACTTGGAGGATGGAGGTGAGAGGTAGTAGTTCCAGTGTGGTTTGAGGGATGTAATTTGGAGAGGCAAGAATGTCCCCCAGTGAACTGTTTGAGACAAAGCAGTTTGTGCCAGAGAATACTTCCCTCTACATCCTTTGTCTGCCATTAACCATATTCACACCGTCACCTCCTAACCAGACTGGAATTCTAGGACATCTTCCTAAAACCATAAGGGGGGGCTTTGGCTAATTGTTTCACTGAAAATCTGTGATTGTGAGAGCTTGAAACAGTCGTTGCTGCAGTCCAGTAACCTATGTTAGCAGCTTTGCCAACTTAAATTAATATTCGATCCAAGGTTTTAATTTATTACTACATGACATAGGTCATGTTTTTAAGCGTTCCTGTGAAAACCATGGCACGGTTATATTATTTCACTGGTATAATCACAAAGTCTGTGCTTTTAAACAGTGGACGTACTGTGATTAAGCTAAGTAAAAATGATATAATTTAGGTCAAGGAAGGTTTTTTTTTTTTTTTTTAATAGGCCAAGGGTAAATGATAGACTTGGTTGAGGATGATAAGTTCCAGAAAAGCCTGCTGCTGCTAATTCTAGTTCCCACTGAAAGTTTCATATATCCCTTTTTTGTTAAGGTTCTGCGTGTGAATGCTAAGAGGTAAATGGTATGTTGGAAGGAAAAGAGGGGTAAAGAATTCTTATTATCTGAGCGTCTTCTACCAGCTATGCTTAGGAACTGTGAAGGTCTCTATAAATCCTCACAAGACCTGTAAAGGAAGTGTTGGCATCTCTTAAGAGGTGAAGAAAATACATTCCATGATGAGGTTAAGCAACTTGTAAGTTCACAGTGCTATTAAGTAGTAGACAGGATTCAAACTCAGGTCTTGTTTTTTAAGGCTTATGTACACTTATGTTATCTTTAGAGCCATGGTTTAAATAATTTATTAACTTCCTTAGCTACCCAGTAAAATCCGAGAAAAATGGTCACGGACAAGATAAATTTTTGGTCACTGTGGGATAAAAAGGAGAGAGAGGAAGGGAGAAAGCAGTAGAGTTGGTATTAAGTTTTCAGTGCTACTTAGAAGAAGCTGTTACAGATTTCCCTCATCAGAGGAAACTATTTTTATTTTTTCTGGAATGCTGAGGCATGCCGGTTCAACGTTTGTTCGTATTACTATGAATATACTATGGGTGCACTTTCCAGTTGAACAAAACCCCATGGAAATAGAATAGATTACTAACAATTCAATACATTTCCCTATGTTTCTTTTCTTTTTTATACAAGTACATTTTCTTTCACAATTATCTTTGTTGCAGGAACAAAGAGTTGAATGGGACTATTGAAATGATTCTAGAATTGCAATGCTAGAAAAGATGCCCACAACATGCTCTGTTCTATAAAGTAAGAAGACAGTATAGCATTTCATCAGTTTAATTACAAAGTCCATTTAAACATAACTCCCTGGGGATCATGGAATTTGAATCTTTACAGTGTACAATTATCTTTACCCAGTCAGTGCATGAACATAACTGCACTGTTCCCAGTTCTCAGTTCGAAATTTTTTCTAATGTTGTAAGAGATAAATATAGCATGTGAGCAAGCATGGTTTGCTGCTCAATTGTTCAAAACTGTGTTCACACAAACAATTTTTGGGGTAATTATTAATGCTAAAAATATGTGAAGTTGCAGTGACTCTGCATTTGAAGTCTAGAATGTGTCATTTGTTTTATTCATGATAAACAGATCATTTAGTTGGAAAAATCCCATCTGCTTAGATATATCTCTTATTATTTATGAGAACCATGTTTAGGAATGCAGGCGGCACATGTGCATAATTAATCCTGAAGAGAATTAGACATTGTTTGATTCACAGCTGAATGCAATTAGCATTAGGAAGTTTACATATGTTGGCAATAACACAGATTAGCAACTAAAGTGCTTGTTAAAAAATTTAACCTGAGGCTGCTGGAGCAGACCTCTCTTAATGATGCTTTAAATGTTGTTGATGAAGTAATAATCAATTTTGTTTTATAAATAGTAAATCAAGAATTTAGGTCTAATTAGCAGTGCTACAGATCACTTCACTTACATATCAGATGTACTTGGGATGTGTGCTATGAACTTTTCTTTGAGTCTTGTGTGCAAACAGTTGTTATGGTAAAGACGTGATCCTTTCTTGGAAAAAGAAATCTTTTCCCAGCTAGAGAAGAGTGAGGCATCTACCTTCTGGAAGGACTCCTCTAGAGATGTTGAGCATGAGAGTTCTGTCTTTGTCTCTCTGCAGCTTTTAATTGCAGGAGAGAGAAACAATGCTTTCTCTTTTGCTAGCAGAGCCATTAGCCAGCTTTACAGACTGTGAAACCGAGTCATCTAATAGGGAGGGAGGAGAGAATGGAAATGGCGAAAATGAGGCCGAAAGTAAAATTGAGCTATAATTGTTTGCACTTCAACTTTGAGAAGTTCACCATTAATTAAAATGTTTCTGCACCACTCACCACCAGACTGGCAAGAAGGAGGCAAGGCTACATGTGAGGCAGCCTCAGAACCTTCAGGAAAGCAAGCGAGGCCTTTTATGAGGGAGGGAGCATCTTTAGCACACAAACTCAACAGAGTCACAGGAAAGCAGGCAGGCCACTGTCACGTGACCATTTTCACACAGCCCTTAGTTACGATTTTGACTCTTCCAGTGCCTCATTATAAATTAGGACTATACATTTTTAGAATGAATTGGGAGGGTGAACAATTTCCTTAGGGAACACATGCCCTCTTTCATAGAGTCTGGAAGCCTCACATTTCTTTTTTTCACATTTTAATATCTCTGCAATGTGGGTGCCTCTCACAATGATGACCATATTTTGGTTAATTGGCAGCAATTTTTCTTTAGTATGTAAAACAATGCTAGTAGCATGTTAGATTCATTTACATGTGGTACCCAAAGTCTCTCTGTCCCAGGCACTGTGCTAGGGCTGAGGAATAAATGAGACGTAATATAATGCAAGAAGGGTTATGTAGAGGTGGGTACGAAGAACCTGCTTGTGATTGAACTTGCAGAAGGCTAACTTCACTTTCTTATGGTCCCATGAGCCTGTGAACATAGTTTTGTAACAGGATCGTGAAATTACACCCATCGTCGGTAGAGTGACTCTTTCCTGGATGAAAAGCCATGACAGGAGACCAATGTAGAATGTGAGCTCTGTGCAAACAAGGAGGTTTTTCTGTTTGTTCACTGCAGGGTTCCTAGCTCTGAGAACAGTGCCTGGTACGTGGGGTCATGCAGTAATTTCTTTTTGAATGAGGAAGAAACCAGACCAAGGGTTGGCTTTGCCCTGTGTGCAAAGGTAGTTTTCACATTTGTAAGTGGTTGCAAACAAAAATCAAAGGAAGGATAATATTTTATGACATATGATCATTACATAAAATTCAAATACCCATGTACATAAATACAGTGTTATTGGCACATATCCAGTCATTCATTCATTCACGTTTTGTCCGTAACTGTCTTCTCATTACAGATGGAGAGTTGATCTTAATGGAGATCTTAGGGTGCACAAAACCTAAAATATTTATTGTTTGGCCATTTACAGAAAAAGTTTGCTGGCCTCCAGGCTAGTCTATTGTCAGAGAGTTCGAATGAGGAGCTTTGGTACAGCCCCGTTGTCCTGTGCCTTCAGTAACACGTTCCTGCAGAATTACTTCCTGTTCCTCTTCTCACTGGATTAGGAAACCTGAACATGATCACTGGTGACATGCTTGATGACAGGGAAGCTGAACCCCTGAGCCCCCCCGCCCTCTCTCTCTCTCTCTCTCTCTCTCTCTCTCACACACACACACACACACACACACACACACACAACTGTAATTGTCCCTTGACCCTCATAAAATTAAATTAATTTTGGCTCTCCTGGTAGAAATGCATAAGCTGAATTGTATATATTAAAGCTTAATGATAATACCTCCTGGTTCAGGATCAAATTTGGTACAACTTTAATCCATTTGGCTTCTATCCAAGAAGAGCCATTATAGAAAAAAAGTACCAGCTGAATTTCATTATCAAAATATTTTCTGTGTTATGTGGTCCTGAGACGTAAACCTAGAGAGTGTTACACTTTTAATTAAAGATTATTGGTTCTGAAGATCCTCTCCTCATTCACATCTGCTACATGCTAGATGTTTTCACTTGTCCACCAGGAGCACAGTGACTACAAAAGAGTCACAAAGCATGACAGACTGGCAGGGCGCCAGCACAGTCTGAGGGTATCTGAGATCAGGGTAGTGTTGCTAGTGGTCCCACTGGACCTTGGTACAGTCACCAAGTATACTTGGTACAGTATACAGAAAGCAGCCTGTAAAGGGGAAGAATATAGGCATAGAGATAGAGAAAGCACGCGTAGTGTTCTGAGGTCTCCCCCTTTACTGCTCAATAGCACAACCTGCTAGAGACAGGAGTTAGTTTCTTCTGTATGCAGAGACACAACTATCCCGTCATTATAGTCTTGCAAATCTCTAAGCACCATGAGGACGGGGTCCAGCTCTGTCTTGCTCATGGCTCTGTGTATTCCCAGTGCCTTGGCATAGTACATAGCCAACATATCTTGGCACACACTTCAGCCAGGCCATAAGATCCTCTTAGATCTCTCCTTAGAGCATGCAATTCTTTGCCATCTCTGTACCATATGTTGATGTGATGGAGTCTTTCTGAATGTAGGATAGGTACAATTATGCAGGAAAAAATGCTCTCAAAAGAATAAATAGGGGGACAGGAGACAATTGGCTAAAAAATAATAAGACTTTAAGATAATGTAGTCACTGCTTTATCTTTAGCTAGGCACTAAATCCTAAGCACAGACAACTACTTCTGCAGTATCTCAGTGAGACTGAAAAGAGAACTGTCCCTAAATTCCTTCCTTATCTGTCTGCATGAGGATCTGAAATTTTATATGTTGAATTCTCACCAATTTAGATTTAGCAATTCCTATATGTTTATATGAAAAAGAAAAGGAGTTATTTGGGCATATTACTACCCAGTGGTCACTAATTTATCATCCATTAATATTTTAGTATAAATTAGTAAGATAATTACTCTCAAAGAAGATAGAACTGAGGAATGAAACAATTGCAGATGACTTTGATTTTGTGTGTATGTATTTTTAAAAATGCAAATGACTTTGAAGAGCTGGACCAAATATCAAAGTTCAAAATGTAGGGTAATGTCCACACATCCACAGGCCAGTTCTACAAAGTCATTTGTTGGTAAGCTGTTAAGTAACCAAGAGGCACCTAGAAAGAGATGCTAAAACTGGGAGGAAGATTGTTTTTTGTAGAGACTCATACATCCCCACTGTACATTTCTCTCTTCTGCCATTTAGTTAAACACACACACACACACACACACACACACACACACACACACTGAGTTTTAGCAGGAATCATGGCAACCCACTAGATGTTTTTTCACCTTGCTTATGGTTAGGCATCCCCATATGTCTAAGTTCTGGACAAGGAGAAGTTAGCAGAGATAATATTTGCCATTTCTATATTATACCCTTAAAAGGAAGTCGCCTATTTTCCACTGTCTGTTTCCACACTCCTGTGCGCAAGAATGAGGACATGGTGCTATTAATCCAGAGTATTAGTCTGCTAGGGCTGCCACTAACAAAATACCACAAAGTGAGTGGCTTACATCACAGAAATGTATTTTCTCCCAGCTCTGGAAGCAAGAAACACAAAATGTAGGTGTCATCCATTTGGGTTCTGGTGAGGTCTTTCTCCTGGCTCACTGTGTCCTCACAGGACCCTTCCTCTGTGCTCACACAGAGAGAGATCTTTGTTGTCTCCTACTCTTTTTATAAAGTCACCAGTTCTGTGGGATCAAGGTCCCATTCTTATGAACATATTTAATCTTTATTACCTCTTTCTGGGCCCTGTCTACAGATACAGTCACATTTGGGATTAGTGCTTCAACATACAAACTTGGGGAGGGACACAATTCTGTTCATAACAGCCAGCTTTGTTGACATCTCCCAAGTGATAATGGAACACAATGGTGGAAGAAACCTGGGGTTTTGGATGACTTCTTTAAAATTTTTTTTTGATGTTTATTTATTTTTGAGACAGAGAGAGACAGAGCATGAGCGGGGGAGGGGCAGAGAGAGAAGGAGAATCTGAAGCAGGCTCCAGGCTTGGAGATGTCAGCATAGAGCCCTACACAAAGCTTGAACTCGTCAAACCAGCTGTGAGATCATGACCTGAGCTGAAGTGGGCTCAACCGCCTGAACCACCCAGGCACCCCCTGGATGCCTTCTTAAAGTAAAATCGTATAACCTCCTTGAACCCCTCTCAGGTCTGTTCTAACTCAGCTACTGGGTTCTGGATGTGTTTGTTATAGCAGCTGTATCCTAACTAATAGGGTGTGAGAGAGGAGAACCCAGATGAGCTTTCTCCTACTTCACAAATCTACTCATAAAAAAAAAAGAGAGAGAGAGAACAGGTCATCCATCCTCTTATCTGAAACTCCTTTTGAATGTGCTTTGACTCCATTTAATACTAAACTAATTACATCCCAATAGGCAAATGCTTAGAAATCACAGTCTCATCTTTCATACAGTGACTCTATCTAATCTCTGGCAGTGGAATTCGTTTTGGTCCTACGTTGTGATAGATGTAAGGATACCAAAGGTATAAATTTAGATATCGGCTTAATTATATTTCTTGCCAAGTTCATGTTGTCAACTTGAAAAGACAGTGCTCATTTTCTAAAGTAGATACCTTTGTAAAAATATAATTATTTGCCATGAAATTAAAGTACGTTATGAAAATCCCTTCTTTAGAATGTTTGGAAAACAGAGGAGTTACTGAGTTTCTTTTAGGGATAGTGGAATGTTCTAAAAGTAGATTATGGTGATGGTCCATGCAACCCTCTGAACATAAAAAAAAAAAAATACTGACCTGTACAGTTTAGTGGGTAAGTTTATGTAGCATATGAGTTATATCTCAATCAAGTGGCTAAAAAAGAAAAAAAAAAAGAAGAGTATGAGGTCTATGGCCAAACATATTAAGAAATCTTTCTTGCTTTATTCACCCTTGGAGAATTTATAGGTGCTATAAGATATTGGCCTTTGAACAAACAAAGAAAAACCCATATAACTTTGTGTATCCAAGGGCTTCTTGAAATTATGTAACCCTAACTCACTGTAACACTTAACCTCTTGGAGCAGAGGTGTGTGGTCAGCTGAAAGAATTAAGCACTCTGAATTCCTGCTTTCCTGGCTTCACTAGAAAGGAAAATAAAAGTTTCACAGGACTTAGAAACCCTGGAGGGGTCCAGGGCTGGCACAGCAGCTCAGAAAGGCCCATAGTGAGACTTTTTCTGTCTCAAACTCCACTGTCTTCATCACATGGACCTTTGTCATTTGGCTTGAGGTGGTTCAAGAACTTTTCTCCCATGCTCTGCCTTCTGAGCATGAAGCACAGTAACACTGCAGAAGTGTCTGTTTACGTTTTGTTGTGCAAAATCTGCCATGTGGCCTCTCCTAACTGCCAATGAGAATAAGAAACCTAGAATTTAAGCTCTCTAGGATGTATTCTGCAAGAAGAAAGGGGAGAGGAGATTGTTAATAACTTTTGGCTCTATAATTCACCATTGGCAAGTCCATCCCCTTGACTGTTCAACATGTACATAATACATATTTTTAAGTAGATCCCATGTAACATGTTTATTGAACAAAGTATTTAATGATTGAGAAATATGTTATATTTCAGGTTTAAACACAGAATTAAATTAATGGTGTGTCAAATCCTCACCAAATATTTGGACATTGATGGAGAATTAAAATTTTGAAATTATAGGATTTTGCAAGTTGCTCTTTCTATGGAATGCACATACTCTTTCCCATAGGATTCAGTTCCCAGGCCACACGCAGTAACTGCATCCCACCTGAAGTCTGACTTTCCATGTGATATTCACCCTTCAGCATTAGGTCCGACATTTCTCCTTAAAAATTCATAAGCTAAAAATTACTACTTTGCCCTGAACCAAACCCAGACGACCTCTCTCAGGGACATATCTACCTATTTATTATTGGAATAAGTAATGGTTATAACTGGTCATCAAGTGTTACCATAAGGCAGCTTCTAATATACAAATGGCTCAAGACACACACAGATCTATCTCTCTATCTCTATCTATCTGTGTATATATATACATATATACACACACACACACATATATACACATAATATGTATATACTAATATAGTATTAGTATAATATATAAATGCCAATATATATATATTATATACTGTATGTGTATGTAGTATATACTATATACAATAATATAAGCTCTTACTATATCAAAAATCCAAGCTGTAGACAGTTTTTCCTAGGTTCTACTAGATACCCAAAATCCAAAACAAAAAATTAGATTGGAAAAAGAAAAAAAATTGAACTTGAAAAAGGGAAAAGCTAAGGAAGAGCCATTATAGCCTTTGGATTGTCTTTCAAAGATATATATACGTATACATACATACATACATATATATGCACACACACACACACACACACACACACACATATACACAAATGCATAAGGGGCACTAAGATAGCCAAGTCAGCCTTTGTTCTGGATAGTTATCCTGTTGGAACCAATAGCTCTTCTCCAGAAGAGAGGATACAGAAAGAGCCCTCTGGCATACATAGGAGCTAGACTGAAAGCCAGAGTAATGAGCATGCCTAGGGTTCTTCCTACAGAAGTCACTAAATTAAATAGTCTCAAGATGATGAGAGACACACACTGATGGGGGCCTCTGAACATACATAGTCTGTGTTATGCCTTCTGAGGGGGCTCTCACACAGTAAGTACAGCCCCACACACTTCGCTGCTTTATTTGTTTCCCTAGTTTTTTATTCCCCCTGTATTATTAAGGAAATGGAGATGACTATTAATTAAATACTTTTGCCAAACCAGTTGAATTAATTGGTCCCTTTTATACCTAGTTCTAAATTAGTACTTCTGAGTAAATGAAAGTCTTTCTGTCTTTGATGGGGAGAGTCTTAGGGTCCTAAACAGTGGGTCAGCTATAGGGATTGTTCAGACTCATGTCTTTTGAATCTGAGTATCCAGTCGGCCTTACCTTGTATGTTTATTCCTTTTTATTAGAGCATCGGTAACAGAGTTGGAGCATCTTATGAAGTTTCATAATTTCCACATTTTTACTGTAAGCTTAAATTCTTATGTCTTCTCCAGATGTAGAGAACAGTGGGTCATTATTTTTCTATACTGTTGAACTGTAGATACTGTTAGAACTTTCTCTTGGCTGAGTAATCCAAGTTCCTTTCCTTAAATTTTCCTTTGTACCTCCTATTTCTCAACACTTTAACAACTCTCATCAAGGTCCTCACTTGTTACAAATAGTCATTTTCACTTTTTTTCTCTGCATGATGACTTGAAATAGTATTTCTAAGAAAAAATTAATATAACTCTAAGTGGTTTTACACTATGCATGCTACAGAGTCTACAGAAATACACTCTCGAGATTCAAAAAGACTAGTGATTACTTTTGAAAACTTGGGCTGAACTAGGTAGCTCCAGAAAATGGGATAAAATAAAACATGTAGGTTTTATTTGTCAGGACAAAGAGATTTGCCATGATAATTACAATTTGGCAAGTCTATTGTTAGGTACCTGGAGTGGGGGGAAAAAACCTTACAGCTTATATGGGATAATAGAAACAAGAGCAATAAGCAGCATGGGGTTTTATAGGGAGAAAAAAATCACTCAAAAAACAAAAGTTCTCTTTTCTTTAATAAAATTACAAAATTAGTAGATGAAGGAAAAGTATTTAGTTTAATGCACCTGGTCAGCTATAAAGCTTTCAATAAAGTTTTACCTTAAAATGCAATTCAAATTATCTTATAAATAAAGTACAGCTTTTGAGACAAATGAAACCTTTTACCTTATAGAGTGCCTACCAAAGATTTGGAGCCTAATATCAGGCAAAGAAATATGAAAATGGGGCTTCAATTTTTAGAGAACAAGGTGATACCTGTCACATACCTCTGGGGCTACTTCTCTCCTATTGACCTTTCCCTCAAAGACCAGACCTTTAGTCTCTGAGGGGGCAAAAAATGTACCAGAAACATTACAA
The DNA here is from genome assembly GCA_017311185.1 of Proteles cristata cristata. Taxonomy (NCBI): domain Eukaryota; kingdom Metazoa; phylum Chordata; class Mammalia; order Carnivora; family Hyaenidae; genus Proteles; species Proteles cristata. The sequence goes on along the minus strand of JAESUZ010002205.1, from coordinate 2,394,191 downwards.
AGTCCAGGACATCAGGCACTTCGAAGGATAGAGATAATGTAGGAGGGGGTATGGGAGGTAGACAATGATGCATGATGAACCACCCCAGCTCCCCCCTCCCAGTGTCATGCCTAGAGCTGGTCTGGCAGTCACACACCCTCCCAGGAGATAAAGAGCATTCCCTGGAGAAAGTAAAGAACTCTAGTGAAAAAGCCCACAGACTCTGACATTTAAAGATCCCTTCACATAGATATCCATGTTGAAGATTTCCCCATATACCAAGAGATGTCATCCAGTTTTTTCTTTTCAACTTATAAATGTGACTCACTCCTAAGTTTGAAAGAATAGTCAAGAAACACCAAGTATTTGAGGGGAAATTTTAAAATATGAAATACAGAGTGACACAAATAAAGAGAATAAACTGGGGGAAGTGGAGATGATATAAGGCACAAAAGAAAGTTCTTAAATATTACATGAATTATTATTATTATCCTGATTGTTAAGAGAAGATATTGTACCTAAAATAAACAGGTTGTAATAATAAGAAAGAATAATAAAAAATAAGGAATAACAATTAGAATTTAAAATATGATATTTTTTCTTCAAGTTCTCATTTAAATTCCAGTTAGTTAATATACAATGTAATATTAGTTTCAGAAAAACACTATGGAGTTCCTCAAAACATTAAAAATAAAATGTGATTCCTGGAAAAATTCTCTGGAGATATAAAAGATAGTGACACTATAGAAGAGGAGATAAATAGACAATTTAAAAGATACGAATCCAGAAATACAGAACAAAGAAAATAGAGGTGATAAAATTATCAAAAATCAGTTCAGAAGCATTTCACAGAACTGAATGACTGAATGTCCTACATCTCCAAATGCAAAGGGCCAAGCACAATGGAGAACGATGCTCACCAAAGTAGACTGTTACGAACTTTCTGAAAAACAGGGATGGAAAAAAGATTCTAAGAATTTCTTAAAGAGTAGAAGCAAGTCATGCAGAAATGCTTAGGAGTAAGAAATTGTGTTCAAATTCTTCAGAACAACCCTGAGTTCCAGAAGACTGTGGTTCAGCACCTATAAAACTTCACTATAAGATGATTTTAAAATTATCAATCATATATGAGGGTAGAATAAAGACATCATCAGATATTCAATATCTAAATTGAATAAATGTGTTTCCTGCGCAGTCTTTCTTAGGAAGGTACTACAAGATATGCTTTGGAAGTACTAGAGAAAAAAAAAAAAAACACTAAAGAAGATCCAGGAATCCAGGGTTCAAGTCTTGCCTTACCCTGGCAGAGGTAAGGACCAATATGTCAGCTATGCACACCTAGAGAGAATACAGAATGAAGCAAGTGTGGGGACAGGTTTGGCGACAGGTGTGGGGATGGGGGAGACTCCTTAGAACCATGTTTCAGCATTTAAAATAAGTCAATAGCCCTTTGACATATGTTTGGAGTATTTTTAAAGTAATTTTTACTGTTTATTTTTGAGAGACAGAGAGAGAGTGTGAGCAGGGGAGGCAACAAAGAAAGAGGGAGACACAGAATCTGAAGCAGGCTTCAGGCTCTGAGCCATCAGCACAAAGCCTGATGCAGGGCTGGAACTCACAAACCATGAGATCACGACCTGAGCCAAAGTTGGACGCTTAACCGACTGAGCTACTCAGGTGCCCCTTGAGTATTTACTTTAATAAATTTATTTTGAAAAATACTTCATAGGTAATATAATTAGGAAATCATTATAAAAAAACAAACAAGGAAATAATGAGATAATATTAATTTCAGCAAAAAAAAGCTTTATTAGAAAAGAATTTTAATTCCAGAGTGGAAACTATTTATATAAACACTATTACCTTAACCAGCAAATTATAATTTAACTATATTCAGAGACTGGGAAGAGCAATAAATGAGATAAATTCTATACTTCCAAGACAAAATGTTAATATATTATTTCTATAATTGTTTAATTAAGAAATGTATATGTGTGATATATATATATATATATATGGATATATGTCTGTGTATAACAGAATATATGTGTATATATACACACACACACACACACACACACAGGATATATATATGATATATATGGGTAGATGTATACGATTTATATGACATCTATGGATATGTATAGGATGTATATATATGAATGTCAGAATATATATAACATGTAGATACATGGACATATATATGAATACCTTAGAAGTACCATAACCAAGGAGACATAGTTTAATGGCATTGAAAGTGGTTGTCTTTACAGAGCAGAATAACTGAAGGTGGTAGTAAGGACTGTTGGATTGTGACATAAACCTTTTTAGCAGTACATGTGTGTATTAGTTTCAGAAAGTTGAACACAAACTCATAAAAGCTAATAGGAAGAAGTAGACTGAGAAGATTATACTGAGTTTTCTCCAAATCAGTCAAACTGGTTAGGTTAAGTAGTGACCTTTATCTTTTGACTGGTCAGGTTTTTTGTTTGTTTGGTTTTTTGTTTTGTGTTTATTTCTGGGAGTGAATCCTCTACACAAATTGAGATTTATTTGCAGTTACAATAGGTACATAGATTAGATCACAAGTTCTAAGTGCTCTTTCTAAATATGTCATTTTATTAGTTTATATGAACATAATTTTATTGTTAAACTTGGCTTTCTCAAGTGATTTTGTGGGGCATATAGAAGTACAAATCTCATGTAAAGAATTGAAACCATATATAAAATCCCTGAAGGTATTAGAGTATATTTGTCACCTAAAACTTCTGTCTTCATGTTTATGGTTTCTCATCTCTACTCAAGTTTTGTTCTTCAAATTTCCTTCCTTGTTTCTGATACCTGGTTTGTTGTTGTTGTTGTTTCCCACATGGTGACTCAGTTTCTCCTGGCCTCATAAGCTCTTTAGGGCCTCATGTAGCTCCTGAGGGCAGTTATGGCCAAGAGATAATAACGCGAAAGGGGCTTCAAGAATTGCTGCAAAACACCGGTCCTTGCAAATGCTCCCAAGGACTGTTGGCTTTACACCTCATGAAGATGAACTTCCCAGACACTCTGAGTTGACTATGGACCAGGACTGTCAGACATTTAGTATAGACTGATGTCTGCAGGAGTGAGAAGGAAAACAAAATTAGTAAGTTTGCAGAAAATAAACAGTCCCTCAGATTTGGTAAAAAAAAAGATTTTTTGCCAAGAATTGCATGATATAGCGTGAAGTCTAAGTAACACGCAAGCGGCTGGTGTATTAGTGAAAACCAATAGAGAGAAACATCAAACCGGTGATTTGGCAAATAGAATAAAATAATAACCAAAAAAAAAAAGTTTGGCCTCTTTCTTTTACCTTTCAGACAGTTTTGTTGCCTTCTCTGTTCAAACATCGAAAAAATAAACTGCCCTGCCTCAGCTTCTGGAGATACCTGTTTCGTGTTATTTTAGACGACTTAAAAGGGAGCGTACCGTTCCGAATTTCACGGTGACCAGCGAATTTATAACACAACGGTGCTCTTTTATTTCAGGAAGCGGCCCAAAGCAATTAAGGAAAACTGTCTTCATCACAGCAGAATGCATCCTGTTAAACTAATTGGAACATTAGACACTGCAATCTTGGCAAAACGTACCAACTATGAAGAGCTGTCACCGTCTTAATAATTCTGTGATGGCCAGAGGAGGACAAAACAGTTGTTGTTGACAAGTGTTTGATCTTCATAAGTCTGCTGCTGTGACAAACTACACACTGTATTTTATCCTCTACTTCTGTGATCCTTCACCCAGATAAGAACCAACACCTGGCATCTTTTCAAATTTTCTTTTTTTTTTCCTTTTACATCAGTGGCAAAAGTTAAAAAGGTAACATGAAAAGAAACATGAAACAGGAATACTGTTCAAATTGAAGGACTGTAGTTTCAAGTTTCAATCCTGTATCAAAACATCTCCGCCTTATCTTCCTTTCCAGTCATCACAAATGATGAGTATAAAGGGATACACAAACATCAGTACAATGCTGTGTGTGTACTGCAATCCAAAAATCACAGCTACAAAATTATACCTGACATATCAAAAACCGACAGTCACATCCTCAAGATTTCCTTCTCTCGTTCCCATGGACCTTCTTGATTAATAAATCTGACACATAAAAAGCATCTATATGACTAAAGTGCCAGTTACTGGAAAGACCGTTTTGATCTATTTCTCAACTTTTAGAAGAAATATTCTCTTTTTCATGAATACAGGATCCGTTCACTGACTGCCAGCTTTCAAATGACCACCTCTTGAAGTTTAATTTTAAGTTTTAAATAAATATTGTATGCATGCAGAATAATTACGATGCTCTAGAGAGATACTGTATAATGACATTGATTCTTTTTTATCTGAAAATGCCAAGCCCTTAAGGCAGCAAAGTCTGCATTTGCTACAGATGTGGAAAGGTTCATTCCATGTGTTAAATTTCAGAAGGGGCATGCTTGGTACTTTCATTAAGACGCTAGCGGTATTTCCTGAGTAAACTCTGATTTTCATGAGTGTAAAACTTATTTCCATAAGACTCATCTGGCCTAAGCTACAGAAAGGAAGTCACTGGCCTTCAAATGAACATATTATATATATATATGTATGTATAAAGCATATACATATATATGTATATATATTTAAGTGAACAAAACGTTTCTTCATTCTGAAATGGAAACAAGTTTAAAAACTAAAATATTTGGGAATGCCTGGGTGGCTGTCAGTTAAGCATCCAACTTCAGCTCAGGTCATGATCTCACGGTTCATGGGTTGGAGCCCAGCGTCGGGCTCAGTGCTGACAGCTCAGGGCCTGGATCCTGTTTCGGATTCTGTGTCTCCCTCTCTCTCTCACCCTCCCCTGTTCATACTGTCTCTATCTCTCTCTCAAAAATAAAATAAAACATTAAAAAAAAAAACCTAAAGTATTTGTGGTGAACTTGCATGGCTCAGTTGCTTAAGAGTCCAGTTAAAGCCAGTGTCTTGGTTTTAGCTCAGGTCATGATCTCACAGTTTGTGAGTTTGAGCCCCCTGTCTGGCTCTGCTCTGAAAGGGCAGAGGCTGCTTGGGATCTTCTTTCTCCCTCTCTCTGCCCCTACCCTGCTCATATTCTCCCTCTCTCTCTGTCTCACTCTTTCTCTCTTTAAGTAAATAAATAAATGTTAGGCTCAATTCTCCCTATATGGTACCACAGTTCCCTACCAAACTAAATAGATATTACCCTGCTTTTTTCCCCACATATTTAGAAACATGATGAAGAGAAAGCAAGGATCGAAGATAGACATCAGCATAATGTCTCATCTTTTGCATTCTCTGTTGGGATTCCTTGAAAAAAATGTTTTTTATTTAAATATAACCACACTCGTGGCAGCCCTAGGCATATATTAGGAAAGGATCATTCTATATTAAGAGTGCGTCTGGATTCAGGAACCTGTTTAAAATATGTTAGCTCATCAAAATATTTTGGTAAAGTAAGACCAAAAAAAAAAAAAAAAACCTCAGTGAAAAATATTGTCAGTGTCAGAGTTTATTTGACATATGATTATTTCAGATGTTATTTTTGATCAAGAGTTTATTGCAACTGACACCTTCTAAGCCACTAGCAAGTCTCATTGCTCCATGTGCAACACTGACTTAAGTCTGACTATTGCCCATCCAATCCATTGCTGTCCCCACCCCCACCCCCCAGTTCAGTCTTGACCATTTATCACCTCGACCTTCAGAGCCTCCTAATGTCTTTCTGCTTCTGGTCTTGCTCTTGATGACACTATAGTCATAGTTCTGCCTAGCAGTCAGACTTAATTTTCTGTAAACAGAAATCAGATATTTTCACCCTCAAAACCCCCCAGTGGATCCAGGTTCTACTTAGACTAGAATAAGACCCGTGCCGCTTGCTGCAGCCACAGTACCCACTTCTGCTATGTCTTCCTGCTCCATATCCCATGGTGTCTCCTTCCCTCACTCTGCTCCAGTGTGTGCTGCATTTAATTCCTTCAGTGAAGGAATCTGATTCTCCCCTCAGGGACTTTGAACTTGCTGATCCTTCTGAATATTTCTTGCCATGTTTTCCCATGACTCCTTTCTCCTTTCCCTTCAACAAAGAATTGTTTTCTGACCACCCTTTTTAAAATGCTGCTTTTCATACTCTGATTCTTTATCCTGCTCTCTTTTTCTTCGTCGTTTGTTACTATCTGAAATCTGTTATTTATTTGTGTATATGTTTATGGTGAATTTTGACCACGCTAAGCTCCATGAACCCTGGGACTTTCTCTCTCATTTGTTGCTATTTTCCTAGCATTTGAAATAGTACCCGGACAATGAAAATAAAGAACAGGTATGTGAATGAATGTGGAGGAAGTAAATGGCTGATCTTCGATTTGGTATATTTTTATTTTTCAGACATGTTATGTTGGCTTATATGTGAGCACCTAGCTAAAGAATCATCTGTCCATGCATACTGAGCACTGGCATATATTGCCTCTAACATTGAATTGCCACCTTTGTATCTCTCTACTGTGAAACTTGCCACAAGTGATTCTTCCAACTGTGTCCGTGGGGCATAATTTACGCATTCAAAACACTCCACTCTAACAGATATATATGTATACTGATCAACCATTTCAAAACATGGACATAATGTGATTAATGCAACTGATTCTACCCTCTTCCTCTGAGCCCCACATTCCTATATGTAACTGATGTCTGGTATCTTTTCATGTATATCTTGGAGGCACATCAATTTCAACAGGTCAAACACTGAACTCATTATTTCCTTCCAGACCTTTATTTCATTGTATTTCTTATTTAAGTAAAAAAAAAAAAAAAATGCCATGAGCTAACAAGTAACCAAATCAAAAACATGAGAGTCATCCTATAATCCGCCCCCTCTACATCCCTCTTTGCCCCCAACCTCAAGTCATTGTTTATTCTGTAGCCTCCACCTTGAACTTGTGCTTGCTGCTGCTCTCTTGACTAAGGATCTCACCCTCTGGGCCAATGTACCTTTCTATTAAGCGTCTCTTGGCCTTTATATCTGAACCTCTCTGATATTCACTGATATTTACTCCCGGCATAAACACGTTGGTCTTTTAAAAATGTAAAAGCGATTACATTACTCACCTGCTTTGAACTCTTCAGTTCCTTCCCAGGGTCTGGAAGTCCCAATTACTCAGCTTGGCTTTAAGAGCCTTTGCCTTCTGCCTCCAGCAAAACTCCTCTCCCACAGTGTCCACCCAAACATTACTCTTCATCCAACATGTTGAGTAAGTTCCCACAAGACATACCATACCACATCCACTTCCATACCCTGTGACACTACACATGCTCTCCTTCCTTTCTGGAATAATCCTCTACTTTTTATATCTATAAAAAAGCATACACTCTTGATGATACCTGTTGAAGATTTTCTCTGACTGTTCTCTTCTTTGTTTATATAACTCTTCTTATAATAGTTCCTATTTACAGTGAATTATATTTATGTAATTACATACCTCTCTGAACTCAGTCTAGGAGCAACTTGTGGCTAGGTAATATGTTTTACTATTTTTTTTAAATGCTTATTTATATTTGAGAGACAGAGAGACAGAGTTTGAGCAGGAAAGGGACAGAGAGAGAGGGAAACACAGAATCTGAAGCAGGCTTAAGGCTCTGAGCTGTCAGCACAGAGCCTGACATGGGGCTCAACCCACGAACCGCGAGATCATGACCTGAGCAGAGGTTAGACGCTTAACCGACTAAGCCACCCAGGTACCCCACATATTTTACTATATTAATGTCTGCTCCCTAACAAATGTTGAATAAATATTGGTTGACCTAATGAATAAACAATCGGATGAACATATATTCTCTTTTCAAGTACTTCAGTAAATCGCAATTTTTGGCAGCTGTTAAAAATATACACTTAACAGAGTTATTAATTATAAGTCATACATATATAAAATCAGAATTCTCTTGGTTCCTTTAAATATAAGCCCACTATTATTACTTATATTCAATCTTTCTGTATGTATTATTTATTTCCTATGGAACATCCTTTTCTTTCTAATGCATTCTGTATCCATTTAGTTAATGCTGATTAAAATTGATGTTTTGATCTTTGTGTAGATGTCACATGGACTTTTATAGACATTCCATTATAATTAAACATACATTAATGGACATTTAAAACATGCCACTATTTTTTAATAAAGCTTGTGTCTGTGGTCCACTGGTGGTGAAATGACCCAATAATATAGCAGAACACTGGCCTCTAATTTTGATAGAGAACACATTTGGCTTCCAAGTTTTCAAATCAAGGCCCTTTTCCAGTTGGTTGGGTACCAAATGCATCACAGAGATTCTCTTTATGTATAAGAATATTATCTATTGTTGTGGGCAGATTTAAGTGTCATGCTGAGGGCAACCTAATTAGATTAAGCCAGTACTTATTGCCTAGGTACAAATTTAAAAAGTATGTTAACACTGTTGGAAAATTTAAAGTAATAATGAAAAATAAACTTTAATCCACTATTAACTAAATTTTATTTTTAACTTGACCTAAATTGGTTTGATTTAGTTTTGTTTTCTGTTTTGTCTTTTAAAAAACTCATCTTCTTGTTATTACTTAAAAAAACACGTATTTGGTATTTCTTTAAAAATTCTTCCTATGTTCTATTAGGAACAAGATTCTCCATCAGTGTCTCAAACTGGACTATGGTCGTGATTCACATTTCACATTTCAACCACAGAGGCTCCATTCATGTATGTTTTATATATTAGGTATCTGCTTTATATAGATTATCTATTTGGGGGGAAAAGAGAGGTTCCACAACTAAATGAAGTTTTCAAACAATTAATCCAAAACTTGTGAATGTTTTTTAGTCACCATTTCATAAAACACTTAAAGGAGTATATTGGCTTATTACGAATATACATTTCATATAATAAAGTCATCTGGCTTTTGGTAGAGATGTGTTTAGCTTTCATATTAGACTCTTTAGTAAATATAATCATCACTTTATGGAATCCTTATAAACACAGTGCTTGCTAGAGTCCAAATAAAGTTCCTTCTTTCCTTTGGAGAAAGCAAGTTCTTAAACCAGTTTTACCTAATTACTAGATAGACTAGTTTCAACGTAAGTGCTCTTGGAGAATAAGATATCACAGTTATTAAGTATATCCACGTTGTGTTTTCTGAAAAGAAAAAACTATATTAAATTGTCCATAAAATCTGTTTCTAGAAATGAAAAGTTTATTTGCGTCACAGGGCAAAGGAGTTTGGTTTTTATTTCTTTTATGTAAGCCCCACAGAGACTGGCTCACAGTACCTGCTATTGATTTACTATGAAAGGAGCATGGGAAACTTTTGGCAGAATCATCTTGGATATCCTGTGAGGTGTCACATACCCTACCTTGTCCCATCTGGAACCCTTTAGTACTCTGGTGACCAGTGAGTTTGAATGGCCTCAGTTGCTGATACTTTAGGAAGGGAGTCTAAAAATAGGAAGACATATTACGTATGTATATTTGTTATTATATAATATAAAATATATGTATATTTGGTATTATATATATGTATATTTGATACATATGTCTTCTTCCTGCTGTGTGACTTTGGACAGTTCATCTAACTTCCCTGAACACGGGTTTCCTAAGCCATGAGAAAGGAAACAATAAGGTATTCAGGTGAGCATTAAATTGGTTAATCTATCCTATGATTATCTTATGGTCCAGACATGAATTAGTTCCTCATTAAGTTGGAGAACAGCTAGAGAAGAGCATTTGTTTATCCTATTAAACATCCTATTAATCTAGAAGGAGAAAACTAGTTTCAGGATGAGCTTAGTATCATAATAGCCCCAAATATATCTTTCTGAATATAGTGTGCTCAAATTCTATACCTATTTATTTAAAATAGAACCAAAAATAATGGCTATAAGTACATTTTTTACTTGCTTTTCTGAAAATGAAAAAACACCTAAAATATCTAGTATACTTGATTCAATATACATTATAATTTTCCATATACTCAGAGAACAACCTTCACAAAGTTATTTATCTAAGTCTTGTGGAAACTGGAGCACTGACATGATATTACTCCCAGGAGCCTAGAGGAATCTTTCTAAAACTGTGAAGATAGCATATTTATATTTATAATCGTGAATGTAAAATCTCCAACATTTTTCTTAAATTTTGAGCCCAGTCTCCAGTTAACCTGTAGAGCTTAATTTGTAAAACAAAATCGCCCACAGAACTGCTTACAGAAAAGCAAGACCATTGGGGATAAAGATAGAAATCACAGCCATTAGCTGGAAGTTGTGTTCAGTCCCCGACCAATCTTCCCAATATCAATGATTCTCTCTTCTCAGATGTCCAGGGCCCACATCAAAGTGACTCTCACAAATATTTTCTCAACTAGCTCTATTCAGTGTGATATTTTACAACAACCTATACCTTCTCCTCAACTCCACCACAACCTAATTCTCCTGAGACTCTTTTTTTTGTGTGTGGATTATGTGTGCTACTAGTAATAACTAATGAAAATCTGAATTCATTCATGTGATTATTTTCCCAAATAATACAGAGAATTGTAATGAATCTCTATAAGAAAATGGCCAGAGTTTCCTGTTTTAGTTTCTATTAAAGTTTACTAGAAAAATAATACAGAACAAACCCAAAATTTTAGATATAAAGTCTTTAATAATAGTAAAGCCACCTTCCACTAGGTTTAGTCAGATTTTTAATAAGACATAGGTGACATTTCTCCCCCATGCTCCCAGTATCTTTTGTTGTAAAAGATGTATTTCTATGTCTCCTGCCTCCTAGCCTCCTTAAATATTTCCAGTGACCTGGGAAAGTGTCAGCTGCAAAAAAGATGAGCAACCAAATATTGAAATCATTACAAGGGAGCATATGGTTAAATTTGGGGTGTGTTTTCAAGGATCATTAGATACATGTAATATCTGAAAGCTTTATGAAGAACTAAATAATTTGTCACTCTATGGAAAGAACCTTAAAAACACTTGTCCAATGAGATTGTGCTATTGGAGACAACATGGACAGACCTAAAGGGTATGATGCTAAATGAAATAAGTCAGACTGAGAAAGACAGATACCATGTGACTCCAGTCATACATGGAATCTTAAAAACTGAATACACAAACAAAAAACAGAATCAGAATTGTAAATACAGAGAACAAACTGATGTTTGCCAAGGGAAGAGGGAGTGGGAGGTTGGGCAGGATGGGTAAAGAGGATACAGGCCTCCAGTTATGGGATGAGTAAGTCATGGGAATAAGAAATACAGGAATAAGAAATACAGTCCATGATACTGTAACAGTAATATAGTGGGACAGACAGATGGTAGCTATACTTGTGAACACAGCATCATGTATAAACTTGTCAAAGCGCTAAGTTGTACACCTGAATGTAACACTCTGTGTCAACTCTACTCAAAATATTTTTTATAAAGTCACTATCAAAAAGTAAAAACAAAAATCTTATCCTAAAATAATGGTGTCTTTTCTCCAGGGAATCTCCAGTTGTGTCTAGTTAACACTCATGAAAAAAATTAAAACAATTGAGTTAACTAGATAAAGATTACTTATGTCATGTATTTTTACTATTAATCAAGATGTTTGTCCCTTCACATTTTAGTCCATTCAGAACTCATTCTAACAGTTTTTATTCCTGTGGAAAAGGCTTGAACAATTATTTACTAAGAACCACCTTTTTGTGTTGTGCTTCCAAGGAATTTATATCTATTGTTGAAATAATATCTCTATAATTCATCAGAGTACACTGAATAAGAAAAGATATGGTACTTGCTTCCCAAAATAAGAGTTATAATTTGTCTGCTACATTCAGTATCTCACTTAAAAAAAAAACCTAGAATTATGTTGAAAACAGAATAAACAACAGAATCAGGTAGACCTGGGCTTAAACAGCATAATATAATCTACTTAGTAGTTGTGTGACCCTGGAAAAGTTACTTTTAACTTTGTGCTTCTCAATTTCCACATCTGTAAAATGGAAATAGAAATAACTTTCTCAGGGGATCCAGTAGACACTGAAGGTGATAATGTGCCTGGCGTGTAGTAAGCAATTTATAAATGTCAGCTTCTTCACACTCCCACTCCATTAATTGACAATTAAGTGCATTTTATGTTTAAATTTGCAAAAGATTTTAGTGTTTTTCAGTTACAAGTTGAAATTGCAATTCACAAATGTTTTATAACCAATTTAATATCAGTCAAAATATTCTGACCATTAGATTCCCATGTTGACAACATTTCATTTGAGATGTCTTTTTCACTATTAAAGAGCATATGTATAGAAAAATATTCCAAACTTTAATTATATTTGCTCAATTCAGATAGATTTATGCTGCAACTGTCTCAATTTGGGTGTTTTATCTAGATTAGCAACCTCTTGGCAGGGTCCCTTATGACTACAGAGCCAACACCACCATGTTCATCCTCTCCACTGTAGCCATCGTCTTCACTGCTTATCCCGATACATATGATTATCTCTCTACCATGCCCCATTATCTTCAGTGGCTCCCCATTACCAAAAGATTACATGGTGTCTAAAAAGTGATTTTTTTCAGCTTCCCTTTCTCATCTAACTGACCCACCTGCCATGTATGCCCACATACTTCCAGGCAGCCACATAAATAACCAAACACCTCCATTAGTGTATTCACAGTGCTACAAAGTCAACATGTTTTGACTTTGTTTCTCACCACCATTATACAAAGAATTCCTTTGGTATGGAAACCCCCTAGGTACTCCCTCCCCCCCCCTTTTTTTTTTGGTCAATGTCATCAAAGTTATTTAAATCTCACTAGTCATTGATTCTAAGTCCATTGAAGGCTAAGGGAGGTTTTAAATCAACCCTCTTGTAAATACTCTTCTTAACTCTGGACAAAAATGTATATACCAAAAACCAAAAGCAAGAAGAAACGGAGACTGACACTTAATGGAAGGGTATAGTGCCTGGTGAGCTTTTATTTTTACAGCTGCCAGCCAGAGGTTAGGCTGCAATCTGTACCATGGAGCTGCTAAAATTCTAATAGAAAACCCATAGCTTTTATGGTTTGAAGAACCAGGAGAGAGAGCTCAGGGAAATCATGGCCACTCAAAAGTAAGAAGGAATCCAGGAAAGAAGAAAGCCAGAGAAGAAAAGCCCTAAATTCTCTGTGTAGACTGCCTAGATCTTTGACTAGACCCCAAGTGGTTAGTTCACTGGACAGAAGGAGGTAGCCCAGCTAAATCAGAAGGAACTGACCTGTGCTATGAGCTGCCACCCAAGAGTCTGAGTCTGCAGTTTGAGTTCAACCATGTTAATTGTCTGCAAAAGCAGACAAAAATATGTCAATACTTTTGAGGAGTGTATAATCAAATCCAGAGTCTTCAAAGAAACCTTCCCAGTGTCCAGGCCATAATCCAGAATTGCTCAAATAGGAAGAACAGAAAAATACGGCCAATTCTCAAAAGAAAAGAAATCCATGAAGACTGAGCCTGAGATCACTTACATGTTGAAATTAGCAGGTCAGATTTTAAATCAGCTATCATAATACTGTTTAATAACATAAAGAAAAATATATCTTCAATGAATTAAAATATAAAGAAGCTTACAGTAGATATAAATTATTTTAAAAGAGTCAAACGGAAGATTTTGAACTACAAAATAAAATACATAAAATCAATTATGCTTTTCCAGGAAACTTACCTAGATTCTCATCTTTTAGTTAAAATTAACCTTCTCTTCATTCGTAGATGGATATTTATACTTTTATTATAGCAATTTGTGGTCTATCTTCTATGATTTATTTATGTACATCTCTTTACTTTCTGATTATAATTCCTGGCATTGTTCATTGAATATTATCTTCCAGCAAGAGATATGAATTCTCTGAATTGACAGCACTGTGAAATGATTACCGTCTCAGGCACTGGAGCCAGCAGATCTGTGTTCGATTTATACCTCCAACAGTCTTACTTAACTCATATAAGGCTCCATTTCCACCTCTACAAAGCCACAATAATAATATGGACTTAATTGTGAAAACAAAATGAAATAGTGCATAGAAAACACTTAGTATATTTATTCATTTATTCTACAAAATGTTTTGACCACCCATTTTGGAACAGGCATTTTACTAGGTATTGGAGATAGAGCAGTAAGGACTCCTAAGATCCTAACCTTCTTGGAGTCGACAAATGAGAGAAGAAATTAAACAAGTAAAGAGACAAATAAAATTGCTCTATATTTCATAACTGCTATAAAGCAAATAAATACTAACTGGATAGAAGGAGTTAATTCAATTACAGTTCAATGAACAGTGGCTATTTTGTTATTATTACTTCTTTTTTTTTCCCCACAGCACTACACGCATGCTTTGGAGAAAGTATATGCCTCATAAAATGTACTTTCTCATTGCCTGATTTGCATTAGCTACATCTTATAATAATATGAAAGAAGGGGCCATGGCCTACATGGGATGTCCATAACGAGTCTGGCCTGGCCCACAACATATGTCATCTGCTATTCTTTCCTTTTGGCAGTCTAGACTATTTTAGAAGGGGAAAGTATTTGTTTATATGCAATGTAATAAATTCAGTAATTAAATCTAAGAGAACTGAGATGTGGTGCTCAAGGGAGTGACAAATTTGAATTTGACTAGCCAGATTGTTTGTCCTTGGAGGAGGCATTAGCAGCTTAATCTAGGGAGGGAAATGTGTTGTTAAAAGCAAACATTAGAATATAATAACTAAACAAGTGGTTTGACATGTGGTGCATTAATTGTGCTAATTGTAGGGTAAGAGAGGTAGATCTCACACTGCTAAATGTTGATTACAAACTGGAAATTGCTACACAGGAATTGTGTTTTTGTGCTTTAGCAAAGGAGTTTTGCTTTTGTTCGGGTCTGTTTGGGTGCTGGGTAGAGAAGCATTGCTGGAAAAACAATTAAGTAAGTTTGTGACACTAGATCCCTTATGGAGAGTTTCAGAGGACTGCTGTGATTAAGCCCTTAAAACACAATTTCAAACAAGCCTTTCTCCGACTGAGGTGTCTAACATGTATCCCACTCCCTCCCTGCAACTTGCATGGCACACTTACACTCACAAACGCAAACACAGACTTTAAAAAAAAAAATAATGTGCACAAAGACTGTGCGTTCCTTGGAATAAAAGTAAGCACCCATGAAGAAACATAAAAAACAGTGCTAATGTTTGCTTTCTTTTGAAAAGTACCAATGTAGAAATGCCACTGAATTATTTCTGCCTTATTTCTGTTAAGGTCACTGTAATTTCCTAGCTCTAAAAGGGGTTTTTGTTTGTTACTTCATGTTTGCTTTCTGTTTAGTGGCTTCATGATATTCAGAAAATTTATAGTAAGTCTCTGTGACTAGAAACTGAAACTTTAAAATGGACCACAAGTTTCTTCTGAGTTTTTAAGTGCTCCTTCATGTTCTCAGACTCATGTACCTTTCCATTGTTCTAAGGGTTAAAAACTGCACTATCACAATGACAAGCCTTATTACTCAGTCAAAGTAAATGGATCACCGCATAACCTTACAGAAATGTTCTTCCTTAAGCTATTAAAACATTCCATGCCCTTAGATGACAACAATTTCTCTGCCTTTTGAAATTTCTTTTCTATCCTGCGGAGTTCACAGAGATATGCTTGGTTAAAATCAACTTATATAAAACTATGCACTGTAAATTCTGACACTTCTGTTTGAATCTCTTTTCAAACACTTGTCTTTGCTCACCATAATAGATGTCAGTTCTTCTGATGTAGTTCAAGCATGAGCTTCATATGAAGACTCAGCTATGTCTATTGCATTTCTGAAGCTACTACTCACTGAAGTTTTGTGCTGTTTGACATCAAAGATAGGCAAGAATCACCTGCTGAGTTCACATGCATGGAGCAAAACATCTTCAAATCACTTTTGCTAGACAAAAGTTTTTTTTTTTTTTTAATATTAAGCTTTCACTATCGTGTGGACTTAAAGACAAATGCAGTCCTCGTTAAGGTCACAACACTGTATTATTAAGATATGCGTTGGAAGCTCTGAATTTAGCTAACTTTAAAACTGAAGGTAATTTGTGTGGTTGCTTCAGATATGAACTTAGCTGCAAAGAATTCATCATCATTCAGGCATTCAAAATGTGATTTTTATTCAATATGCAGTTATTTTGCTCAAAGGTAAAAAAAAAAAAAAACACTTTAAACATTCTCAAACCAAAAGAGAATCTTCTAATATTTCCAACTTTAATAGATGTCCTTGACATCAATTAAAGAGATAATTCCATTCAAAATAAATACTGGATACAGAGTATTTTAAAACTATAGATTTTTTAAAACTCTACTTAAATTTCAGAGTTACAACAAATAATGCAGTGTATATGTTCCTTTTAAAAAAAATAGTAACAACAATAATTTTTAACTTTTCTAAGCAATGTAATTTGGCATTACTTTTGTTAAACATCAACATTTCTTATGACAATACAAATGATATTATTAAACAGATGTGAACATGATGTTTTTCATGTTTATAATGTTCTGGATAAAAGTTTTAAAATTTGGATTCCAAATCACTAACTAATAAAACTCCACAGAAGGCTAAGTGCATGACACTAAAAATGGGGCAAAGGCTTGAGCATGCCCAGGGATGAGCCCTTTTGTTAACTTGCTCTTTGGATTTTTTAGGTTTCAAATTTTGGCTTTCATGTAATATTTTTTTAACTTTGAGAGGATATATCATCTGTGAATTTTTGTTTGCATATTTAGAATATATTTTTAAATGCACATAGTTAATGTGGTTTAAATGCATATGATTTCCCATTTCTATTATATTAAAAGGGACATATAAATAATAGAGAAATAATAGAAAAATACATACATATATTTCTCTATTATATATAATATAATAGATATTATATATTTTTCTATTATATATAATATATATAATAGATATTATATATTTCTCTATTATATATAACCATTTTAATGGCAAAAAACTGAAAATACATAACTTTAAAACTAAGTAACTAGATTGCTTTACTTTGCCATGAATCAGTATTTAGAAATTCTTGCACATTTTTTTCCAACCAATACAGATATGCCCTGTGCTGATTTGTGGTCACTCATATCATTTGGCCCAAACTGTCCCAGTGTTAAAGGGTTTGAATATAGCACAAGGACAGAAGAGAAATATGTAGAGTTTTTTTTCCAATCCACACACAAAAAAAATGCAATATAGGAAAGATAGAGATAAAATGTCATGTCAGTGTAATCCCTTAGCTAACTAGTCAACCAGAGAATGACCACTCAAGTTCAGAGTACCTGTGCCTTTCTTTATTGCAGTCACGTTTTGAATTATCTTTCCATACTATGAGAAACTCTGATTAAAGAAATGTTCTCAGTTTTACATCCCAAAAAGGGTATGGTTAAGAGTGGAATCAGTCCAGACTTTAACCCATTTTGTAAAAGAGCAAATATATAAGGACAGCAATAGAAGAATTGCTATATGGAACTTGATTCTATTTAACAGTCACTATTAATAAATATACTGAATTTAATTTAAATGCAATATTTGTGTTTGAGGCAGAGATTGTTTGCTGCTTACAAAGTCCAAGTTCTTTGCTTTTTCCTGCGTATACAACTATGCTACAGTTTCCATTCAGTTAAGTATGTTTTTATTACTGAGTTCTAGCCAATAGAGTTGTGACCAAAAGTAATGTGTGCTACTTTCAGATCCATACCTGCTCACAAGTCCTCCCTTTGTATTGCTCCCCACAGTCTTCACTTCTAGCTGGAAGGGCATGTGCTTAAAACTGTAGAGCCTCTGACAGTCTGGATCCCTCACTGCATGGAGGAGAACCACCCTTTGCTTTATTGACCACCAAAATAATTATATGAGCTGAAATAGACTTCTGTTGTGTTTTTACCAATATCCATTTTGGGTTCTACTTTTTATAATTGATAGTCTGCCATTGACCTACATGCTGAGGTGTTCCAGTACCAAGAGTTACCCTACTTATAATCTATTGGATTTTATTTTAAAATTATCTAACAAACTTTTATTTTTTTTTAATTAATACATGTGTGTGCTTTGTGCTGGACTATCCGTGAAAGATTAACTATCACATGGCACACCCACAGCTCTCTTCTGAGAAAAATGGCCTCTGAGATAATATTCCACCAGCCATGACCAATTGGATGGAGAATTGACACTGTTCGTAAACATACGCTCTGAGAAGTTTGTCATTTAGATGAATGAGACAGAAGAAGAAGTGGAAATACAGAAAGAAAAATTTGCATGTATCTAAAATTCAGCCAGATTTGGTATTAGTATTGTATAGATTCTCCTTTAATATTTTTAAGTGCTAAGCATTAGAGGAAGTTTCTTTTTTCTGTTGCCATTGCTGTGTAACAAACCACCCCCAAAACTTAGCATCATAAAACAACCACTTATATTATGCCCATGGGTTATGAGATCTGGAATTTGAACAGTCATGAAAGGAATGGGTTTTCTCTGCTCCACAACGCTTAGGGTTCCATATAGAAAGATATGAAAGCCGAGTGTGACGTAACAACGAGGGATTAGAACTATCTAGAGGCATCTCCATTCTCATGTCTGGTGCTCATGCTGGCTGTCAGCTGGGACCTCACTTGGGGTGTCAGCCATCATATGGACTGCGTGGGGTATCTCAGCATAGGCGTGATTGTTCAGGCTTCCTCCCAGAACAGTGGCTAAAGTTCAAGAGCAAACATTCAAAAAGAAACATCTGAACACTATGTTGTCTTACCTTCTTAGCCTTGCATGTTACATAGTATCACTCTACCATCTTCACCAATCTGTCCAGGTTCAAAGGTAGGAAACCAAGATTCTATTTCTCAGTGGGTGGAGGGCTAAAATTATAAGAAGATTATCAGGGTCCCTGAGTGGCTCAGTTGGTGAAGCATCGACTTTAGCTCAGGTCATGATCTCACAGTTCGTGGGTTCGAGCCCTACATCAGGCTCTGTGCTGACAACTAGCTCAGAGTCTGGAGCCTGTTTCAAATTCTGTATCTCTCTCTCTCTCTCTGACCCTCCCCTCCTCATGTTCTCTCTCTCTCAGAAATAAATTTGAAAAAAACATTAATTTTTTTTAAAAAGATTATGTGGAATGGGAGATTTTTTAACAGTTATCTTTGGAAAATACAATCTATCACAAGGTCATTAAATGGAGGATATACATACATTTAATGTAAGAAAATAGTTGTGAAGGTAACAGGGAAGAAATTACGCAGAACAGCCAAGACAGAAAAAATGGAGCAGGAATTCTGCTTCTGCCTATAGCAAAGTCACTGCTGGTGTTAGTTTGTAAAGTCCTTGCATACTGAGACTGCATATGTGTGTATATGTATATGTAGACATACACATAGGTGTATATATAAGCAAACACACACATGGGCATATATACCCATATATCATGTGTATATATGTATATCTGAACTTGGGTGCACGAAGACTTTATATTAAGGATAAATAACTACAAATAAATAATAAAACTACAGTCAACTCATTTTTTAAAAATACAGAAGGCAAGAGCAGGCACTTTTTATTTTTTTATTTTTATTTTATTTTTTTTTTATTTAGAGAGAGAGAGAGAGCAGCGTGAGCAGGGGAGGGTCAGAGAGAGAGGAGTCACAGACTGAAACAGGCTCCAGGCTCTGAGCTGGCAGTCAGCACAGAGCCCGACGCGGGGCTCGAACCCACGAACCGCGAGATCATGACCTAAGCGAAAGTCGGAAGCTTAACCGACTAAGCCACCCAGGCGCCCCAAGCAGGCACTTTTTAAAGAAAGATACCCAAATGGCAAACAAGCTCAATTTTGGTACTTATCAGGAAAATGCAAATTAAAACTAAAATGAGGTGCCACTGCACCACCACCTGAATGGCTAATATTCTTTTTAATGTTCCTACACATATGTTTATTTTTTTCTTTTATTTAAATTTTTATTTTAATTTCAGTTAGTTAACATGCTGTGTTGTATTAGTTTCCGGTGGACAATCCAGTGATTCAACAGTTCCCTACGTCACCCAGTGCTCTTTCAAATGGCAATATTAAGAGCTGGCAAAAAAGTGGAGCACCCATTGAGAATACACATTCATATATTCACCTCTTTAGAGCAGACCTTGGTAGTATCTACTAAAGCTGAACATATGCCTATTTTGTGTTCAGAAATTCCAGTCCTTGATATTTACCAGCTGAAATGTATGCATATGTTCATTAAAAGATGTACAAGAATAGTTATAGAAGTATGATTCATAATAGCCCAAGTCTGTAAGCCACCTAAATGTCCATCAACAATAGGAAGGATAAATAAATTATGACATGTGCAATGAAATATTATACAGAAAAAAAGATCATTTACTCTCTATGGCTACACAAAGTGACATGGATGAACCTCACCAACATAATGTTGTCTGAATGAGGCCAAACCCTAAAGACCTCGTGTGATGTGATTTAATGATATAAAGTTCAAAAACAAGCAAAACTTATTTATGGTTATGCCTGAAAAGGATGAATTTTTGGTATGTAGCTTATATTTCAATCAGTTTGACTAAGAAAACATTAATCCGCATTGACAGACTGGAAATTTGCTCACCTTTGAAAGGATGTTTACTGAGATAGAGCAAAATAATGCTTCTAGAGCACTAACTATATTCCTTATCTCTACATGGATGGTGGTCATATGGGTTAGTTTCCTTGTAAACTGCCTTGATTTGTTTACTAAACTGTATGCATGTTATACAACAAAAGAAATAAAATTTTTCTTAAAAAATTAAAAGCAAGTATCACCCAGAGGAAGTAATTGAAGTTAGATTTTGAAAGGAAAGCAAGACGACTGGGTCAGGGAGCCCTTACTGCAGTCTGAGAGTTGTGATCGACCTCTGTGCAGCCTTATGCACCTGTCAGCATGGTGTTCCATGCTTCTAAGAGGTAAGCCTAGCACAGCTTCCCATGCTGAAACACTCCTCTGTTTCTTAAACTTGAAAAAACTCTAACAAAAAATTGTAAAATATGAGAAATTGCAGGATAAAAGAAAAGCAGTGAGATAACATGATGTTTAAGTAACGACTTAGAGACACAGTTTGAAATATTCAGTCATAATTCTATGAATTTTGTGAAAGTCCAGGCATTGGAAGCTTTCCAATGATTTGACTTGGCTTGATACAATGATAATACTTAGCAATGATGAGCAGTATTTTAATTAAAATTAAAAATAATAACAATGAGTTAGAAGAATATCTGGTGCTCTCTCTTTCTCTGAAGTATTATGTACATATGTACATATGAATGAGCTGACACTGCGCTTGATGAAAAGTGCAATATAGAGGAAGAGTTTTTGGAAAATCAAATATGCCCCAAATTTAAAATAGTATCCACCAAAAGTATATATTTTCTGGAAGTGTTTGGTTGTGTTCAATTTGTGTTTGAACTCATTCATTCATTCATTCATCCATCCATTTTTCAATGTTCACTATGTACCAGGCACTATTCTAGATACTGGAGTGAACAAAAGAGAGAAAATTCCTACTTTCATAGGGGTTACATTTTGGTTCTGGAAACCGTGGGTGATATGTACTAGTAGCATCAATTAGTGAAATATTCTAAGAGAATAAGATTTATAGAAAAATGTGAATATGGAAAGTGGATAGGAAGTTCTTGAATATGGGTAAAGTTGCTGTGCTCATTACAGTGGTTAGGAAGAGATTTCACTGACAAGGTGACATTTGAGTAAATAACTGAAGAAACGAGGCAGCAAGCCATGAATGCAGATCCTTACTCTTTGTTTGGTGGTAAGCGCTTGTTGGATGCTAGTCAAGGCATTGAGAACACTCGGAATGGACTTTGGGCAAGAGTCCTGTCTTTGATCTCAGCTTGTGCTGCAATTTCCCCCCTGCTTCCATGGCCCCATTCTCTGTCTTCTCTGCTCTGCTCTGTGCTCACGGAGCATAACCACTGGGAACCCACTTAAGAGATTCTCTTGCCTTGGAGGTTAATGGACTCACTTGCTCTCTGGATGACATTGGCTGGAGGCTAATAAGAGAAATAAGAACGAGTTCAGAGTATATATTCTTCATGATTTCCTTCATTTCTCTCCTGAAAGCCTCATGTTCTGTCAGGTGGTTGTCTCTTACAACTAGAGACCCTCACTGCAGGTTCCTATAAATACACTGGCCCTTTGCCGCTTCAGGACTGGGGGACCAGCTGCTTCCGACCATCACCAACCTCAGTGCGCTCAGCGTCCCTCCCTTGATTCCTTTAACCCTGCTCTCTCCTTTGTAGATAGTCTCTTTATTCAACTCTCCTCAGTTACTGCTTTGAGCATGGTCTGTTTCCTACCAGGACCCTGACTGATACAAAACACTTTTATTTATTTTCTTAGTTTTTCTGAAACTAAGATTCTTATTGGAAAGAAAAAAATAGGCAAAAACATACCTACTGGTTTCTTAACCTTATGGCAAGGATTCATTGAGATGACACTTTTAAAGTCCTTTAACACATTATCTAGAAAATAGAATGCAATCATTGAGTGGTAGTCATTATTAGTCTAAAGATGAATAAGACCATCTCCCTCAGGGAGATCAGTCTAGAAAGAGATGGCTACTTCCATAAGCAATATACCTAATAAAAGCAATATAAATGCTATTAGTTTACACAGATTATCATTCACTTTCAACTACATAATAACAATATAAAGAAAATACTACAAATTCTCAGAGTCTGTCTCTCACCCATAATCCATTTTCCACATACCTGCCAGAGGGATCTTATCAACACACCATCCCTCTGCCTGAAATCTGTTATAATAAGTTCAAAATTGCTTAGCCTACAGTGTCTTCTGTGATCTGATTTACATCTTCTTGCTTCATCTCCTACCGGTCCTCTCTCCTTTTTATGTCATGTTGCAACTTTGTGGAACTCTTGTCCAGCCGCATCATGCCATGTTTTCACTCCTCTCCTTCTACCTGGGACATTCTCTACTCCTGTCATTCTCTACCTTTTCCTTCCATCACCAGCCTCCCTAGCACATCCTTCTGCTGCATCCTTCTTCAGGCGTACCACCTCACCGCCTCTAGTCTCATGGCACCATGTCATATTTCTACCACAACGTTCTTCACATAGTATAGAAATCTTGTCTTCCCTTCCAGACCATAAGCTCCCAGAGGAAAAGTACGATTCTTTCATTTCTTTATGTTCAGAAAAAAAGAAATGTTTACAATCTTTAAAAAACTGAGAGAGGGTGTATGCATTTTTTACACATACATTTTCTATGTGCAAGACAGCTTGTAATTCAGCTTAACTTGATAGAACTAGACACAGAGTGAAGCATGTCTAAGAAGACTAACCTTACTAAATATACTTAAGTTTTTCTCTTGCAAGATTTGCTTTGGAAATGTTGGCATAAAGATAGATACTCTATGTTTAGAAATATGACTACACAGAACATTTGGTAAACTTTTTAAAGTTTGGTGAAACTGAATGAAATGATCTGTATTCATTCCAAATTTAAGTTATGTTCAGTAAGCCAAGCTCTTCTCAGAGAGCTAAATGTAAATTAATAATATATTATTAATTATAATAATAAATAGTAATAACTTTATTGTATTAATTTTAATTGAGCATTTGCCCTGTGTTCTAAAAATCTCTTAGATATATACAATTTAAACTTCAGTAAGCAGTAAACTATCAAAATGGTGCATATTCCTAATGATGATAGAGATGATGAGAATAATAGAAGCTTAAACATTTGAGTAATTATTTTGTTTCAAACAGAGGGTTAGGTAGCTCTATTCTCATGTAATATGTGTTTGTGCAGTCAAATGCTCTATATATGTGTTTCTGTAACACAAATTAGTTTAAGCGTGGATCCGTAAATAGGAAAATGATATTAATGTAAAGAACAGATTCCATTAGTTTATATGTGATGTGGGGAGGGGGAGCACATTAATATTTTACACCATAGGTAAAAAGCTAAATACAAAATAAGCTAAATGAAACTACCAGCCTAAAAGCCTCATTGCTGTGTTATTTCTTTTTTAAAATATTTTTATATTTATTTTTGAGAGAGAGAGAGACAGACAGAGCATGAGCATGGGAGGGGCAGAGAGAGAGGGAGACACAGAATCTGAAGCAGGCTCCAGGCTCTGAGTTGTCAGCACAAAGCCCAATGTGGGGCTCAGACTCACAAATCTCAAGATCATGATCTGGGCCAAAGTCGGACACTCAACCAACTGAGCCACCTAGGCACCCCTGTTATTTCTTTAGGGTAAATTATATATCCTTTTAAGGTGTATTAGTATCTTATAATTTTTATGGTGTTTGTCAGTGATCTGGAGATAGAAATGGGTTATTTTTGAGTGGGTGACTCCTGCCCTTCTTCTTCTATAAGTACAATTTTGCTGAATGCAAGTCTTTCCCAGAATGCCTAATTCACTTTTAATCAAAATGCCTAGATTTTGAATGTCTCATTTCATTTATATATGATGGATAAATATATATAATGGACAATGATCAACAAAACTGAATATCCACAGCAAATATATTAAGACCTTTGTAAAACTTTATGTTTTAAAAAATAATAATTTTTTATTTCTTTTAAGCAAATATTCAATATTCTTTTGACATGTATCACTGAAGGGTGAATTAAACCAAGTCTGGATACTTTATTTTAAAATTGTTTTCTTTTTTTAGTGCTTGTTTATTTTTGAGGGAGACAGATAGAGACAGAGACAGAGCATGAGCAGTGGAGGGGCAGAATGAGAGGGAGACACAGAATCGGAAGCAGGCTCCAGGCACTGAACTGTCAGCACAGAGCCCTACATGGGGTTCAAAGTCACAATCTGCAAGGTAATGAATGACCTGCAAGGTAATGGTCGAACACTTAACTCAATGAGTCACCCATGCACCCCTGGATGTTTTATTTTAGATTTCACAGGAAAGATTCAATGGAAGTCATGTTTTCCAAATAAAATACCTATGATAAAAAGGATAGTATTCTAAATCACCCGAGGTCATCATCTGGAATAAAAATATGAACAAAACCATATGCACAAAATAATTTATCTCCTTGCTCTGGTCAAGTCTTTACATTTTATATACTTGCTTGATACCCATGTAGTTCAAATTTACTTGGAAATCCAATAATTGCTTGTATACTTAAGTACAATAACTTATTGCATAAATTTTTTTGACAATACAGGGAAAATAATTTTTCCCATGGAACAAAGAATATAGATGAAATATGAATCAATCCTGCCATCTGCCAAAAAGAGTACAGTGCCGTTCTAGTCCTGTCTTTATTGGCTCCAGACATGTCAAGTGACTATCTCTGAACCAATCATTGTAGCAAAGAGAATATATATGTAGATTCACTTAACCTAATGAAGCCTTCCTCTACCATATTGGCTCAGAATAAGAAGGTGGTTCCAAAAGTTATGAACCGTTAAATATAAGAAAAGATAATCATCCTCATTTGTAATAAGAGAAACACCAATTAAAACTACAATGAGTTGTAATTTCTCACCTATCAGATTGGCAAAACTCCAAAAGTTTGACAATGAGGCTGCTGAGAGTCAGGAAGTGTCATACATTGTGGGTCAGAGTGCACATAGTTACAACTCCTGTGGGGCTGGTGATATCCTAAATAATTATATGTGTCGGTAGGCCAGGAAATTCCATCCCTACGAAATCTGTCCTGACAGCCTACCTCTACAGATATAAAACAAAATTTGAAATAATACAAATGCCCATTGACAGTTGTCTGTTTAAAAAACAAACACACAAAAAAAACCAAAACAATACAAAACAAAAACTATGGTTCATGGGCACAATGTACTACTATGTGACTATTTAAAAGAATGGAAAATGTTTCTATATACTGATATGGAATGATATCTTCTATTATTGTAGAGGCAAAAATCAAAGTATGGAAGAGCAATGAATAGATCACAGCACTTTTGGATTGAAAATTGGAAATGGAAAAAATGAGATATATATATCAATCTATCTATAGCTGGTTAGTGAGATATACATTTTTGTAATAAATGATTGACTGATGGACCAGGATGAAATTTTAAAAAATGGTCACTTCTAGAAAAGGGAGTTGGCAAGGTGGAGAGGAGAGGATGACAGCAAACTTCACTAATAAATTGTTTTACATTGTTTTGGCTCTTAAACCATATGCAAACCTAAAAACTGAAAACACATTAAGACAAATACACATAATTGAATATCAAATTGGCAACATGACCACAAAGAGAAAAAAACAGAACATTCTTCAAAGTGTCATCTAAACATAATGCTCTTACTCTCTATCTTCAAGAGGATATACTCTAAAGACAA
Source organism: Proteles cristata cristata (assembly GCA_017311185.1). Taxonomy (NCBI): domain Eukaryota; kingdom Metazoa; phylum Chordata; class Mammalia; order Carnivora; family Hyaenidae; genus Proteles; species Proteles cristata. The sequence goes on along the minus strand of JAESUZ010002205.1, from coordinate 2,367,822 downwards.
AAGGGGATTCTAAGAAATCTTCAAGTTTATTCAGTGGTGAAAATGTAGATATAACTGAAGCAAATATGACAAAAATGTTTACAATAATTGAACACGGGCTGTGGGTTTGTGGATATTCAGTGTAATAATTTCTTCATTTTTTCTATATATTTGAAATTTTTCATAATAAAATATTTGAAGCAAATTATGACCATTTACTAAGCCAAGAATTTTTGAGACATTTTGTGGGTTATCACTTTGTTCCAAAGTAGATATTTTTAAAAAGTAGAATAAAACATTCTTAAACCACATGCCTCAAAACCTAGAAGAAAATCTAAGCAATTCTTTTTATATCCTAAGTATATATGGAAAGACAAAAACTACAATGCTATAAATAAGAGGGCTAAGAAAAAGAATTCATTATTTAAATATATAAAATTTAAAGATTTCTCTTCAGTAAAGAACATAGGAAAAGGAAAAGGAAAGAAAGATATTTGTCATATTAAAAACAACAAAATATCCAGATTTTAAGGAATCCCTGACAATCAACAGAGAACACAAAAAGTTTGAATAGGAAAATGAGTGAAGGAAATTTATGGAAAATGAAATCTAAAAGATGCCCAAGATTATTAGAAATTAGAGAAATGTAAATTAAAACCAGGAGATAAACTTGAAGCCTTCTAAACTCACAAACACTGAAAGGAATATGGGGATATAACACAATCCACCACATGTGGGGATGTCAACTGGTCCAAACATTCCAGAGAACATGCCATAAACAGCAAACCCATTCCAGATTTTAGTCTTCAAAAAAATATTCACCCTAGGAATGTACACAAGGATATTCCTCAGAGTTAGAGCTATAACTCAGCTACCAAATACCAGGATGGCATACTTGCCTTCAAAATATTAAAATATACTCATATTGATTGGTACACCTAACCATCAGAGGTTTCTAGGAACCTGCACCAGTGCCGACGTTGGTGACTGTTCTGATTGGACAAGGATTATGATGTGCCAGGTATAAATATTTCAACACTGTGCCTGCTTACAGCATTATTACTTGTGATGAGGAATTGGATGTAATTTGAGTATCTATCCTTTAATGCTGGAATAGATAAATATGGTGAAGAATCATGTAGCAATTAGAAATAGTGGACTATGTCTTTATAACAATACGCATGGGTGAATATAGCATAGTTTATCCAATTAGTCTCCTGTAGATGGGGATTTATATTGGTTCCAATATTTTGCTACACATATAATCTTGTGCACATGCCGTTGTGATTTATAGAAGCATATTTTAAGAGTAAATTTCTAACAGGGGGTTGCTGAAACAAAGTCTAAATACATATGTAGTATAGATTTCTTTCAAGTCCTTTCTCGAAGGGTTGTTCCATTTTGCACTCACCAACAGTTTAAAGAGGCGAGCACATACACAGACTGAAGTTCTACCAGACTTTTAAAGAATAGATAATTTCAGTTATGTAATAACTCTTCCAGGAAAAAGAAAAGAGAGGGACTAATCCTCAGCTCATTCTAAGAAGAATTGATTATAGTAGTTTTGTAATTAGTCTTGAAGTCTAAGAGCATTGGTCCTTCAACTTCATTCTCCTCCAATGCTGTGTTGGCTATTCTGTAAGTCCTTGAGGAAGCCTGTGCTTCTGCACTGTAAACTAAAGAATATCTCAGATTTGTTTCTCCCCTTGAAGTAGGACACAGTGGCTAGAGTAGCTGGAGTTAGGTGTTTCCCTTCTCCCTCATGAAAGGTTACAGCTGGCTGTAGTTGGATACACTCCTTCTCCAGGTCACTTAGGCTCTAGTAAAGCCCCAGCTGGTTAGAGTCTGGTTAAATGATTTATCCTGTAGGCAAACCTTAAGAAGAAGAGTTAAGACCAGAGTGCACTGGTGTGTTTCAAGATGGTTCCTTTCCCTGTCTCCTGCTGAAAGCCTTGGGGTATGAAGGGTGGCGTTTTTGTTTTTTTCCTTCTCCAGTATTTACTATGAAACCTGATCAAGCTCATGGATGTGAAACTTTCAGAAGTGTGGGGCTCCTTCTATGACGGGGCTCCCCTGGAGTTTTCATCCACCGTGAACCTCCAGTAGTTCATCTGCTACAGTGGTGGCTTTCCTACCCAGGCACTGGTTTCCACTGAAGTTTCAGCTGAAGTTTCAGCTTGTGAGATGCTGCTCTGGTGAGTTGTGGGTCTGTGTATCTATTTGTATGCCACTCTAATTTGGCAAACACTGGTTTTCCCTATGATCTCATTTCTCTTATGGATCTAAGGGAAGAGTCGCTGATTTTTCAGTTTGTTAGGCTTTTTAGCTTGTTGTGAGGCCAGAGTAAAACTTCCAATCTCTTTACATAAGGAATCAGAAACTGGAAATCCATATTCTGTTTTTTTTTAAGTCACCCGGCAGGCACACAAGAGTTCACTGTGTTATTATTTTATAGATTCTAGTTACATGTTTTATGAACTTGGCTATGTATTGTTTATTTCACAATGATCTTTTATTAACAGCAGATGATTTCTTCATTGGGAGAATCTTTATTTGATAAAAATGGAAGTCATCAGTGTGTGTGAAATGGATTAAGATCAACAACTTCCCATTGTGTTAATCTTCAACCTTTTAGTGACGTTTTATATGATTTGCCTTAGTAGTGAAAAAAATGGGCCTTTCTGTATATTTTCTTAATACTCTGATTCAGTTCATCAGTGGTTAAAGCATGAGTCTAGAGGTTGCCTACTTATAATTCCTCTGCCTTTCATGACTCTATAAAACCTGGGTAATGGAAATTGTCTTTGAATCTGAAAATCCATCATTTGAAATTTGATGATTGAATAAAGCATACACAAATTAAATACTTTCAGAACAATTTCGTTTATCACTCATTTCTACAGTCAAACCCCCAAAGAATGGGTCCATATTGAAGGGTAATTGTTCCTCTCCATCTCTTAAATTGTATTTTAAAAGGTTTGTTCTTTGGGAAATCTGATCCATTGCTTCCCACCAGTTGTGACTAAGAACAGAGTCCAGTTTATCTCTCCATACTTAAAAAAAAAAGTCTGTGATTTGTATTGGAATTTGTGTCTTTACAATAGAATTTCTATAAGCAGAACTTGGTGTTCATCTTGAAGAATTTCATGCTTATGAAATGAAATATGCATTACATTTATCCTACTAGGCGAAGTTTCCAACAATCAGCTATTTGTAGAGCTTTGATCTAGAGTTTGAATTCTTTATTAGAAGACATTCTATCAAATTTCTTTTCCATCTCCCTGCGAATAAATAGTCCACAAGTATCATTCACTTAAAATAATTTGAGTTATGCGGATCAGCATTCTTTCTACTCCGTGAACAAGGTGGCTTACATAGACCACATGGGAGAGTGCCTTGAAGTTCAGGAACACTTGTGGAGGTCCCTGCTCCTTTGCCTCAGGCAATGTCAGTATCTTTACCATTTTTACTACACTCTCATGAAAAGCCTGCTGTGAAGCCTGTTGCTACCAGCTTTAGCAAAGAGATCTTATTCACAGGTTATTGGGACAGCAAATTCTCTGTGGTTCAAGCCTCCAGATTTCTTGGTCTTAGTAAATCATAGACTGTCTCATGGTCTGTGTGTTCTTTTCCCCCTGGTGTGCAAAACTTCAGTTCCTTGGCAATAAGAAGGAATTTTTTGTGGAAATGCATTTCCAGAATGTATTCCTTCCCTTATTTTCTTTGATAGCTCCAAATGCATTCAGGTTGATGGCAAATTTCTGTGTATAGAATATAGCTTATTTTCAGTGTCATGGGGACTCAAAGTGATTGGTGCTTACTGTTTCTGTATTAAGATCTCTACTACCCAGGAATTAATTTTCATCTTCCTCTTTCATGATGCCTAGGCATACTCTCTGCCTAAGTGGTCTTTTGCCTATAATCATCTTTCACAAAATAGTTTTCAATTAAGAGAATCAATGTGGAGTTGACTTCTACTTAGAATCAATGATGTATTTGATTATATAATACCAAAATGAGGGGCACCTGGGTGGATCAGTGGGTTAAGCGTCTGACTCTTGATTTTGGCTCAGGTCATGATCTCATGGTTTGTGAGATGGAGTCCTGTGTAGGGCTCTGTGCTGACAGAACCTACTTGGGATTCTCTCTCTCTCTCTCTCTCTCTCTCTCTCTCTCTCTCAAAATAAATAAATAAGCTAAGAAAAAATACTAAAAAGGATTCTCTGATTTCCTCCAACTACACTCTCTCACAGAATGCTCATTTTTTTTCTCTGCACCTTGATTATCATCTCAATAAAAGTATATGGTCTCTCACATGGACTCTGATTCTCTCTTCTGCACTTGTTTTCTCTCCTGAGAACTCTCTAGTTCAATGTATTGTGTTACACTGAGCTCCTCTTGGAGTCCCCTTAAACTGAACATCTGCAAGCACTAACTCGTGGTTCTCTCCTCACTCTACCATCTCTTTCAATTACACTATCATTTTTCTTAGCACCACAACTGTTCTAAATGATACCATTATGTCTTGTCTGTTCTTCCACTGAACTGTCTCTCCTAGCTAGCTGTTATTTCTTCCCACTAACAGGACTGTAATTTAAACTTTCTTTATCTCATTTGGTGTTTTTATACCTTTCCCATTGGATCCCAAGCACCCATTCTTCTGGGCTCTAAGTCAATGTAGACAAAAAGCAGAAGAGGTAAGTGTTGGAGTCAGATCACGTAGGCAGGTTTAGAGGCCTGGCATTCAGAGTCAGACTGCAAGAAAGGCACTAGAGAGCAGACTTGAATGATCATATTGTAAGACCATTTGCAATGTTCCCAATTTTTTATCATGTGGTGATTCAAGCCATTCCTAACTACTAGTTACAGTCAAAATAAAGAATAAAGTTAGGTTTTTCAAGACCATACTATTACTGGTTGAGAAAAGGACAGAAATTCAATAATTGAATCATATTATATCCAGTTTTTATTGCCTACTGCATTAAGTCCAGACATTTTTGTCATCGATTTATGGTTCTGGATAGGTTAGCTCATCTAACATGTTCACATCTGTCGAAACTTTCCAAAATATATCTTCCACTAAATCAATTCAGTCTCTTTAATATCCCACAGAATACTCCATTTTCCATCTTTGCATCTATTTATAACTCTTTTCCCAGGATGCTCTGGAATTTCTCTCCAACTTATATACTCATCGATGCTCAATTCTCGAGTCTTTTCTAATAAAACTTTCTTTAATTATTATGTCCAATATTTGTTTAATTTTTATTTTATATTTTTAAATTTTATTTATTTTTTAATTTACATTAAAAAGTTAGCATATAGTACAACAATGATTTCAGAAGTAGATTCCTTAATGCCCCTTACCCCTTTAGCCCATCCCCCCTCCTCCAGGAGCCCTCTGTTTGTTCTCCATATTTAAGAGTGCCTTATGTTTTTGCCCCCTCCCTGTTTCTATATTACTTTTGCTTTCCTTCCCTTATGTTCATCTGTTTTGTATCTTAAAGTCCTCATATGAGTGAAGTCATATGATATTTGTCTTTCTTTGACTAATTTCACTTAGCATAATACCCTCTAGATCCATCCATGTAGTTGCAAATGGTAAGATTTCATTCTTTTTGATTGCTGAATAATACTCCATTGTACATACATACCACACCTTTATGCATTCATCCGTTGATGGACATTTGGGCTCTTTCCATACTTTGGCTATTGTTGACAGTGCTGCTATAAACATTGCGGTGCATGTGTCCCTTTGAAACAGCACACCTGTATCCCTTGGATAAATACCTAGTAATGCAATTGCTGGATCATAGGGTAGTTCTATTTCTTACCTTTTTGAGGAACATCCATGCTTCTTTCCAAAGTGGCTGCACCAGCTTGCAATCTCACCTGCAGTGCAAAAGAGATCCTCTTTCTTCACATCCTCGCCAATATTTGTAGTTGCCTGAGTTGTTAGTTAGCCAATCTGACGGGTGTGAGGTGGTTGTTTCATTGCTATATGGACCACTCAATTATTTTGTATTATGTACCGAATACTGTTGTTCATTCAGCCACTCCTTGGATATTTTCTGAGACTATTGTACAAGATTTTGAATCTATATAATCAAATATAGAATCCTGGTTCTCAAGGAGCTAACCATCTTTTGATAAAGAGAGATATGTTAAACAAAAAGAACATAATAAAGCAAATTCTACTTCTACAGGTCATAAAACTACTCATAGAAATATTTACCCAGTAACCAAATAGTAAAGAGTGAGCACAGTCTTTCCAGGTTCATGAAAGAAGTAAAAAAAAGAGAGAGAGAGAGAAGGAAAAAAAAAAATAACTCCAGAAAGAGTGAAATTATTTGTGTGCATGCTATAGCTCCCTATCTTCAATTACTAATTTTAACTGAGCACACAAATGGTATTCCTGAGTACTTTTTATTTACAATAAATAAACTACCTGGCCTCCCACAGAAAATGAGGGGACTAAAGGGGAATGTACCACTGCTTTTGACTGAACTGATGAATAAATGAACTGATTCAAATTAAAAATAGACATGGCCAAGAGAAGCTTGCTGGTTATCTGCAAGTAACATTAAAAAGTTGGAGGATGATACCAGATGGTCAACAGACACATGAAATGATGCTCAGCGTCCCTCATCATCAGGGAAATAGAAATCAAAACCACACTGAGATACCACCTCATGCCAGAGTGGCTCAAATGAAAAAATCAGAGACTCTAGATGCTGGCGAGGATGTGGAGAAACTGGCACCCATCTACACTGTTGGTGGGAATGTAAACTGGTGCAGCCCCTCCGGAAAACAGTGTGGAGGTTCTTCAAAAAATTAACAATAGAATTCCATGACCCAACTATAGCACTGCTAGGAATTTACCCAAGGGATTCAGGAGTGCTGATGTATAGGGGCACATGTACCCTAACTTTCATAGCAGCACTCTCAACCATAGCCAAAACATGGAATGAGCCTAAGTGTCCATCAATGGACAAATGAATCAAGAAGGTGTGGCTTATCTATACGATGGAATACTACATGGCAATGAGAAAGAATGAAATCTGGCCATGTGTATCAACATGGATGGAACTTGAGGGTGTTATGCTGAGCGAAATAAGTCAGACAGAGAAGGACAAATACCATATGTTTGCAGGTATAGGTGGATTAGGAGGAACTTAACGGAGGACCGTGGGGGAGAAGAAGGGGAAAAATAGTTGGGGACAGGGAAGGAGGCAAACCATGAGAGACTCTTGAATGATGAGAACAAACTGAGGGCTGCTGGGGGTGGGGGAGAGGGGAAGGGGGTGATGGGCATGGAGGAGGGCACTTGTTGGCATGAGCACTGGGTGTTCTATGGAAACTAACTTGACAATAAACTATTTAAGAAAAAAAATAAAATATTTTAGCTAAGCAATGTTGGAGGATGATAGTGATGAGGAAGATATGTTTGTGGATTATCTTCAGTAGTGAGCAAAAACCTAGCATTATTTTGTAGCTCTTAATTATTCTCTCAGGAAAATTATCAAATGTGTGAGCAATGAATGTCTCCAGTTATACATAACAATAAGGAGGAACTATTTATTGAATTTTAGGGTGTGCTTGGACAGTCAGTACAGCCTACAGAGGGTGCTTTCTCTGAGAATAGAAAGCAGAAGGTCTGGACTCTTCACTCAAAAATTATGTGTCCAAGGGCTGATGTACAGGAAGATGGGGTTTGGAAGGCAATGGTTTCAATACAGTGATCCCCATAACTTATTAACCCTTGAGAAGAGATCTTAGAACCCTGAAATACTGCCTGTCATTGAATCTCTCATAGAAAATGGAGAAAAGACTGAGATACAGTTTCTATGTTTGCTCTGAGGTAAAATCTAGACAACACCCTTGGGTGCATAAATATGTGGCCAGAGAAAGACATTGGGAGTAAGATAGGAGTCACTCACAAAAATTGTGAGGAGGTATATGGGTTCACATAGCTCTAAGAATGGAAGTTGGTACAATATTTCCACATCTCCTGAGGCAGGAGGATGCAGCCAAAACTGGAGTTATTTATAATCAGACTTAATGATTATTGAGGCAACAGTGAAAATGAGAAACATTGTTGCTTGGTATTCCTGTCTATATTTCTGTCTAAGATTCAACATACTGTTGAATTCTATATTTAAGCCAATGCTTGCTATTTCTATTATTGCTAAGAAGCCAAACATTTTAGTGATGAGTTTCAGAAGACCTCAAAATTACTTGAGAATATTTTGGGAAATCTGTCTAATGAATATTTCAGAAAATTGGCTTCAGAAATATACTACAAAAATGTGTTTATATGTTTGTGAGGAATATTTAAAGCTCTTAAATGAAGGTAGAGTGAACATTCGGAGAATATTTCCCTTCATTAACTTGGCTGGAGAGGTGGCTGGCATAGACCATTACCCCACAGGAAAATTTTTTAGTGGTGATCTGGATTTTGAATATAAACATTAATTGTCTTAATGCCCATTAAGTCCTTATATCTCAAGATTTCAAAAAAGGCTACGGTGGGGAGAGACAGAGATGAGAGAGAGAGACAGAAAAGGCAAGCAACACACGAGCTAAATGAGCTCCTACAAAGCGATACAAATATGTCTTTAAAAAGGGATACTTGTTGAAAAAAGAAAATTTCAAAATGCTACTATTTTAAAAAAACACTAATCCTCCATGCTACCTCTTTCAGATTCTCAAAGATAAATAAAAAGTAAGCTGAAGGCACTAGTGGTTTACAATGTGTACTCCAAACTAGTAATTCTCCCAAAGCAGACATAAACTTATTGGGAATCTGGAAACCAACAGAAGCTTCCAGTCATCTTCTATCTGGGCAATCCATTCTCTATGGATCCTTAAGGAAAATTCAAGTGTTGTTGTATTTGATTTTGATTTTTCTATAACACTATTTAATTTTTAAACATTGAGGAATAATTTTCTTTCAAACTCATTATGTAACTATTGCTCCTTCATCAAAACAACTTTAGGGATGAGAAAATAAAATCTTCATATTAAACATATGTTCTAGTAGGGAAATGTAAAAACTAAAAAAATAAATGCCTAATGTAATGTGAAACAGTGAGCAGTGCCATGAAGAAAATAAAGCAGGATAAGTGTATGCAAATAGAGGAGGTAGTCCTACTTCAGATAGAGTTCTCAGAAATAACCTGTTTGAGGAAGTGACACTAGAGCAATTTGATGAAGTCAGTTCTGTATGATTCTATATGATCACTCTATATGATTATCTGAAGAAAACACAGTCAAAAGCAAATCTGTGCTTTGCCAGTCAAAGCAAGTGCAAAGGCCCTGAAATGGAAGTAACTTTGCTTTGTTTAGTGAAAAGCAGGGGTAATCTGTATAGTTACAGCATACAGAACAAGCAATAAACAGCATGATAGGGAATTTGGCTGAAGACATAACCATGAAGATAGAAGTACATGTGGTCCTGTAAGCCAAGATAACCTTTCATTTTATTCAAAGTGTAAGAGAAATAAATTGGAGGGCTGAAAATGCAGAGCATGACATACTCTGATTTACATTTAGTAAGACACTCCTGACAGTAATGTGGAAGACCTGACTCTAGAGAGTTAAGAAGGGAAGTGACGAGAACAGTTAGGGAGCTATGGAAATGACTCAAAGAAGAGATGACAGTGGCTTGAATTGAGAACATAGTTATGAAGTTGGTGAAGAAAGGGTCAGATTCCAGATGTGAATCTGAAGGATGATCGTACCAGCAGAGTGATGCTGTGATTCCTAATATATTATTGGTAAAAATAAATAACAAATAAGATTTCTACTTCTGAAACAAATTTATCTTCTCACATTATGCAACTAGGGAATTAGACAAGATGAATAAAAGACCACTTTTCAAACTTTGGGCGATAGGTTATTCATGAAATATCATCCCTGAATGAGGAAAAAATATAAGGTGAGCCCTCAATTTCAATGGGGCAGTTTCCAGGCACTCACTCAGGAAGAGAGACCCCAAAGAGTTTCCCAATATATCACTGTATTGAGAAATCAGAGTTGGAAGATCTGAGAAGACAAAACAGCTAAAATTTGCAGGAGAGATTCTAGAGAGGAGGGAAATTCCATAGTAGAGAACTCTGGATGCCACGTAGGGATTTTCTTTAGTTTCTGGCTTCATGCTGCAATACGAGTGTGTGCGAGAAACTACCTGAGGCTGAGGAAAGAACTGGTGGAAAAGAATTTGAAGAAAAACTTCAGGGCCTGAAATAATGTTGGGAGCATTTCATATTCTTACCAACCTGACTAGAAAGACATTGTAACATATCAACTATCAGATAAAATCCTCAGAAGAATATCTCCTTAGCAGATAGATGAATTAGTCCAAGATTACAGACAGCTCTAGGCCTAACCTAATAAAACTTAAAAACAAGACTTAAATGCATCCATCTGCTTTCAAAGTATTTAATTCCATGACAGAACAAAACCCAATGCAGTTTAAAGGCATGTAACAAGGTAAAATTCATAATGTCCGACAAAAACATGACACCATGATCATAATCAGGTGAAAAAAATCACTCAATAAAAACTAGTACAGAATTGAGAGGGAAGAAATGCAAGAAAAGAACACTGAAGAAGCTACTATAAACATGCTGCACGTGTTCAACTAGCTAGAGAACAACATGCCTGAGGAGAAAGATGAAATACTTGAAAAAGAGAGCATCTTGAGATTCTTTCAAGTGTAATATTTGAAATTAAAAATATGCTGAATGCCCCTAGCAGGATATGATACACTGCAGAGGAGAAAATGAGTAAATTTGCAGGCATTATAATGTAAACAATTCAAATGATAGACTGAGAAATTACTGAAAAAAGTGAACAGAGCGTCAGTGTTCTGCAGAACAACATTAAACGTCTGTCTTATTTGTAATTAGAGTTCCACAAAGTAAAAGTAGTGAAGGCAGAAAAATATTTGGAAAAAAATAATGGATGAACATTTTCTAAATTTGATGAAAACTAAATTAACAGATCAAAAAACTCAACAAATACCCAGCAGAATAAACATGAGTAAAGCCATGACAAAATACATTAATATCAAATTGCTAAAACCAATTATAGATGAGGAATCTTAAAAGCAACCAGAGAAAAAAGATGCCTATTTTGAGAGGAGAAAAAAATGAAAAAGAAAACAAAAACAAACAACAACCCAAAAAATCACAGCAGACCTTTTGCCTGAAACTATACAATATAGGAGACCATGAACAGACATGTTTAAAGATTCAATGAAAAAAAACAAAAACCTGTCAATCAAGAATTTTTAGGTCAGTTAAAAATATCATTCCAAACTTAAGGCAATATAAAAACTTTTTCAGGCCAAAAAAATTTAATCACGTACAGATATGTATTATAAGAACGTTCTGGCATTTCCTCAGAGAGGAAGAACATGGTACCAGAAGGAAATTGCAATCTATACAAAGGAGCACTGGAAATGGTGAATACAGGACCAAATAAACCATTTTTTTATTTGTAATTTTTTAGAAGATGATTATTTAAAGCAAAAGTATTATCAATGTATTTATGGGTTTTATAACATTTGTTTAGACAACATTGATAAATCTCAAAAGAATCAAACTACATGAAAGAGCCAGAAACAACAGACTGCATACTGTATAATTTCATTTATATTACATTCCAGAAAATGCAAAGTGAATGAAGATAACTGATCAGAGATGTGCAGGGATGGACATTGGATAGAGGACTGACTGCAAAGGAACGTAAGGGGAATTTAAGGATGTTGGAAATGTTGGGCTTTTTTAAATTGTTGTTAAGAATTTAGTGGCAGTTAATCACTAAGCATAGACTGAACTATACACTTATAGGTGGTGAATATCGTTATGTGTAAAATATTCCTACAATTGCTGATTTTAAAAGAATAATAAAAAAAAAAACAAGTCATCAGTCAAGAAAGAAAATCATTAGTCAAGTAGCAACTTTACATTTGAAATAATATTTGACAATTTTGATTTTGACTGGCAGTGTTTTTAATTGGTGTCTAGTTTGGGGCTGATTGGATTGTTTTCCAAACTATTCAAATATTGGTGGATGTGGACATGACCTTCATTCAGAATGATCTTTTCTTAATTTATGCTTCAGGCTGATAAATTATGAATGTTCTTTATGCAAATGAAGAATACAATTTTTAAACATCTTATACAGGGTGCTAAAACTAATACAGAAAGTGATTTCTAGCTCTGTTCTTACCTCATTCTTGTCTACTTTCTAAGGATATTAAAATCCTGCTACCGTGTGTAATGCCAACATATTCTTAATTTCTTAGGATATGGATCTTGTATTTTACCATGCCCACCAAAATTTTAACTATCTTATTCATTTATGTTTTCCCAGAGTTGTTATAGGGAACCATACATAGTGAATTTAATCTTTAGTCAGCTAAAATATTTATCATGTTCCAAAAGGAACTGGTTACCATGTTTTATTCAAAAAAAGAAAAAAAAATCCAAGTGGCTATTTTTCATTGTGTAGAAAGAAATGCAAATATTGCCAGAATTTTGCTTAAATCTCCCTATCACATGAAGAGGAAATTAATGGGATTTCAGTCAGAGAAATGGAAATGAAATAAGAAATTACATCAGTGATTATCTTTTTAATTACACTAGCTGTGTTTCTAAACATATTTACAAAATATTTTCTTTATTTCTCAGCATAACAAATGAATATCCTCACTATTTTGTTTTTTCAAAACAGTTAAACAATTTACAAGTTGGTTCAAATAGAAAATCTACTTCAAGATAGCCCCATAAAATCTTAGAAAAGAATCCAAATACTAATAAAAATTTCCCAAATCACAAAATCTAAATTATATAATTCTTACTTAAATCTAACTTTACCACTTCTCAGAGAAAACAGATGGAAAAATATCTAAATCTAAACAATTGTATACATTTTCCTGCCAAACCATTACTTATATATGTGAAAGTTTTCACTAATATTCTTATCCAAAAATTTTCTTGGCTTATATAATCTCATAATAGCAGAAATTTAAAGACTTGATAGCTAAATTTGCACTAGAGTAGAATAAAAGTAGGCTTTCTAAAAAGATATGTGAGTAAATGTCATCAGTTGTGAATATCATTTATTATGTTATGTAACAATTTTGAATACGTATGTATATTGTCATTTAATTTTACCTACATTTGTTTTAATAGAAAGCCTCAATAACGATAAAATACTGTACTGGGATATAGTACAATAACCCCAAATTATGTCATAACCAACATGCAATTTCTTTTTTGCATATTGACCTAGTAACCAAGGCTTCTCAAGGAGAAATAAGACACATAGACAACACTTGTATTGGCCTAGACTATTCATGACAATTCTTAGCCTCACTGTTAGACAGTTTAATAATGGATTTCACCCAAAGCAATTGCTTAAACTGATCCCACACTTAAAAGATGCATTTTTATGGAAAATATTAAATCTTTTAAATGATAGTTTAAAAAATGTTGTGTTGGATAGCATCTGTTACCACCTCCAGGGATGGAATCCCACTGCTTAGAAGATATCTAATAACTTACCAGTGTCTGCCAGCAGGAGCAGTAGACCCAGAATGTCAACTCATTCCATGGTTTTCAGGCATTGGTGTTGCCAAGAAAGACAACTCACACAAAAATGGATGGAACAACACTTTAGTCACACACAGAAGAGACAGAGCAAGATAAGTTTGGTGATTGCTGGTAGTGAGCATCAGTCCTCCATGACCACTGGATCTCACCTGCTGTCGAAGCCTGTAGTTGGTCTGTGAAGATAGGCAAAGGACCTCATTACCTTTCTCCTGGGAACAGATACCACATTGAGGTTGGCTGTGTCTCATAGGACACACTTGCTTAATCAGAAGAGAGAAGTACATATCAAGTCTGGATCAGCGTAAGATAGTCTCAAAGAAATCTTCACCTCACAGGCTGTGAGGGCTCTTTATTACTTTGGAAAGGAAACATTCTGGACCCAAAGAACATTCTTCCATGACCATGTATGAGTTGAAAGAATGTATACATGTGATTGCCTTTCCCAGGGGCAAGTTTGTCAAAAACAGTGGAACAGGAGTCAGCAAACTACTGCCCCCAGGCTCTGACCCACACCAGGCTTTTCCAAATAAACATTTATTAGAACAGAGTCATACTCATTCATTTACATATTATCTATTGCCTGTTTTCACAACACAGTGTAGAGCTATGCAGTTGCTACAGAGATCTTGTGGTCAGAATTGCAACAGAAACCATTTGGGCCCTTTATAGAACAGGTTTGCTGATCCTCACAGTAGAATGTTACCAACTACAAAAGAATGTGATTTATGCATATAATTTTGCTGGTTAGAGATAGAAGCAGTTGAATATATATTTGCCAATCATTTTGATGTAAATCATTTTGCAAGAAAGCAAACCAGAAGATTATTGAATTCCCAAGAAATAAAGCAGTTACAGAATGTGCTTCATGGAGATCTTTAAAAATCGAGAAGAGGGGCGCTTGGGTGGCTCAGTTGGTTAAGCATCCAACTCTTGATTTCAACTCCAGTCCTAACCTCATGGTTCATGGGATCCAGCCCTGTGTCAGGCTCTGTGCTGACAGCATGAAGCCTGCTTGGGATTCTCTCTATCCCTCTTTCTGACCCTCCCCTGCTCATGCATGCAAGTGTGGTCACTCGTGCTCTCTTTCTTTCAAAGTAAATAAATAAACTTAAAAATATCAAGCAGAAAAATATTTTCTCTTTTAGCTGAAGGCAGGAGACAGTACTAGTTGGTCTCTTAAAGTCCTTTCCAGTCTTGAGTCAGAGATTCTCAGCATGGATGAGGAGTTTTGCTTTTAGTCCAGTCAGATACATTTCTGTTAACTCCAGAAAATGCTTCTAAGTGTGCAACTACTGACATTCTTAAAAGTAAACACTGTGTCTTTTCTTCTGGAAGATGCTATTCAAATAATGACACTTCTTCTGACATTGACAGTGGCGAGTGGAGTAGAATGTCAGGCTAAGATGAAAGACTATGTTCTAGTGAAAAATTGGATCAAGAATCCCCTGATACCACATCAGCATTTAACAGGCCAGACTCACCTGCCATTCCAGTGTATGCTAAAGGACAGGCAGAGAATCAATGAAAACATCACTAAACTGAATTTGAGGGTTTTTTTTTTCTTTTTAACACTAACAGACAAAAAAAAGACAAAGACAAAAACCCTGGTTCTTATCTAATGGTAGCTCATACACAAAAGGAAAAGCATGCCAAGGCCTAAGAAACAGAAGAAAATATATAAAACATTATGAAACTAGAAAAAATCTTCCCCAAATGTTTTCAGGATTATAGTCCACTTTTCCCTTCATTTTTAATTCCTTTTGTGACATTCAAGTCCTAGAAAATGTTTTTGAAAGTAATTATATTTTTAAAGTAAGTTTTCCCAAACTCCCACAGCTTAACTTCAGCTTAAAATATCATGTTTTAAAAGGTGTTGGCATTCAGTTTTACCTAACAAATAGCTGGGTCCTAGAAAAGAAGAAAATCTGACAATTTAAAAAGAAAAAAAATGTGTGCATGTGTGTGTATCTTGCTTTAAATCATTAACTTGAACAAAATTTTAAAAACTTTATGTGAATTACAGATTAATTTTTCACATCAAATAATTAAAGGACACTAAGTAAATCTGACTCTTTTGAAACTATTCATTTGAACAGGAACTCCAAGCCAGCTCTATGTATATCTGTTTTTGCGTTTGATTTTTTTAAATTTGAGAATAATAGCACACAATATTAGTTTCAGGTGTCCAACATAGTGATTCAACATCTCTATACATTACACTGTGCTCCTCAGAAGTGCAGCTACCATTTGTCACCATACAACATTATTTTATAGTATCACTACCTATTGTTTTTACTTTCCTAATTGCTAAATGCAGCCTACTGTCCTGACAATGGCAAGAATTGGATTCCTAAACACAAAAAAATTGTTGAATTAGAGCTGCAAAAATTTCTTAAAATATCTTTTACTTCTAGCTTTCATGTATCAGGAACCAGGTGTAACTAAGAAAATATTAAACGCTATAATCAGAAATTGGGCTGTACAGGATTGTTAACTATGAAAGAAGGGAAATAAATGAGGTGTTGTCTATGAATACTCTTTCTACCTGGAGTTATATTCTAGATCAAGATGGAGAAAAGCAAACTCCAAACAGAGCCTGGTATTCTTCCTGGATTGGAGGGACAGAGATTTGAATTTGGGGAGTCTGAATTGATTAGAGCTTGTGGAACAGAATTATCAAAGAACAGAAGAGAGACTCCACAAATCTGTGAAGGGGTCTGTTTGAAACTTCATCTAAATATTAAAGTATCGACATGTGCAGATAGTAGCCAAGACCAGGCAGGGGGAGAAAAGCTGGCAGTGTGCTAAAAGCCACACAATTTCCAGAGTACAGACTGGAGCTATTCAGGTTCTTAACAGGCAATATGGAGATGTTCTTGAACACTCCTAGTGTTTAATAAAGTGCCTAGAAAAGGATGATTTAGTAGTAAACCAAACCTAGAGAACAGGTCCCTTGAAACCCATTTTGTAAACTTAAACACAGAAATGACTAGGCTGATCTGCAAATCACTTCAATGCCTGCCAAAACAATATTCAACAAAATTCAGACACTTAACAACAGAGCATTCACAATGTATAGTATCTAATCCAAAACTACTTGATAAAAGAACAAGTAAAAATACAGTGCAAAGATTGCCTTTTCAACAGATGAAGCTGAAAAAACTGAAGTTAAATGCCAAAAAAAAAAAAAAAAAAAAATCTAGAGACAGACCTTAGATCCTTCACAAAAATTAACTCAAAATGAATCACAGACCTAAATATAAAGTGTAAGACTATAAAATTAGAAGACAACATGAGGGAAAACCTTGCACTTGGCAGTGATTTTTGGACAGGACACCAAAGGCCTGTTCTATAAAATAAGTAATTGATAAGCTGGACTTCATTAAAATGAAAAAACTTCTACTCCATGAATGGCAATGTTAAGAGAGTGAGAATATAAGCCACAGACAGGGAGAAAATATATGTAAAAGACACATCTGATAAAGAACTGTTATCCAAAATATACAAAGAACTCTTAAAACTCAAGAATAAGAAAACAACCTGGTTTTAAAATGAGACAAAGACCTCAACAGACACCTCATCCAAGAAGATATATGGATGGCAAATAATCACGTGAAAAGTTGCCTCACATCACATGTCATCAGGAAATGCAAACTAAAATGAAATACTACTACACACCTGTTAGAATGGCCAAAATCTGGAACATTAACAGCACAAATGCGGACAGGATGTAGAACAGTAGGAACTCTGATTCATTTCTGTTGCGAGTGCAAACAGTGTATCCACTTTGGAAGACATTTGACAATTTTTTTATAAAACACATTTTTATGATCCTTAATTGTACGCCTTAAATTTACCTAAAGGACTTGAAAATTGTGTCCTTGCAAAAACCTACACACAGGTGTTATTCTTCATTCCCAGACTTGGAAGCAATCAAGAAGTCCTTTAGTAAGTGATAGATAAACTGTAGTGCATTGAGAACATGGAATATTATTCAGTGCTAAAAAGAAGTAAGCTATTAAGCCATGAAAAATAAGACATGGAGGATCCTTAAATGTGTGCTATTCATTCTAATAGGCCGATCTGAAATGGTGATCTTTTATATGATTCCAGTTATATGATATTCTGGAAATGGCAAAATTACGAAAATGTAAAAACATGAGTGGTTGCCAGGGGTTAGGGGGAAAGGATGCATAGGTTGAGTGCAATGGACTTTTAAGGCCATGAACTTACTTTGTGTGATATTATAATGGTGGATACACTAGGACTGTATAATACCAAGAATAAACCCTAATGTAAACCATGGGCTTCAGGTAGTAATGATTTGTTAATATAGGTTCATCATTTGAAACAAATGTACTGCTCTGCTGAGAAATTTTTTTAACATTTATTTATTTGAAAGAGAGAGAGAGAACTTGTAAGCAAGGAGGGGCAGAGAGGGAGAGAGAGAGAATCCCAAGCAGGTTTCATGTTATCAGTGCAGAGCCTGACATGGGGCTTGAGCTCACGAATCCTGTGGGATCATGGCTTGAGCTGAACTCAAGAGTCCAAACCCTTAACTGACTGAGCCATACAGGCACCCCAGGGTAATGATAATGGAAAAAGCTATTTGTGAGTGGATGCAGGATGTATATGGGAAATCTCTGTATCTTCTCCCTCAGTTTTGTTATGCACATAAAACTGTTAAAAAAATAGTCTGTTAAAAAAGAATTTCTGGAAAACAAAAAGAATGGTCAAACAATTTCCAAATTTGATGAAAATTAGAACCTCAGACACTCAAAACCTCTTCTGATACCTAAGATGGAAGAACAGAAAGAAAACCATAACAGGGTACACCTTAACCAAGTTGCTGAAAACTAATAATATAGATAAGTCTTAAAATATAAAATGACATAATATTTTCAGATAAACAAAGAAAAACTAAGAGGTGGCTTCTCATCAGCAATAACTCAAAGTATGATGTAAATGTCTTTAAACTGCTATGAAAAATAAAATTATGAATCTAAAGTTCTATTTGCAGTTAAAATATCCATAAAACATGCTAATAAGAATGAGTACATTTTCATACAAACAAAATGAAGAAAATTTTTCACCAACAAAAGTTGTGCTATAAAACATATTAAAAGGAATTTCTTCAGGCTGAAGGAAAGTTCTACCAAATGGAAATTCAAATGTACATTATTTGAAGAACACAAACATTTTAAATATGAGTAAATTAAAAATATATTTTATCATTTTGAAGTCTTTTTTCATAAAATAATACACAATTTCAAAAAACCAAAGTATTTTGAAGTTATATATATAGATAGAAAAAATATAGTAAGGTAGAAAAGGTAAAAATGACGGGAGTAGAATAAATGGAACTATACTGCCCTAAGAGTTTATGCCATATATGAATGGTATAGTGTTACTTGGAAGCAGAAATTCTAAGTGATAAAGATGAATATTCTGGAACAGTCACCACCACCATCACAACAAACATAAAGGAATAAAGCCAATAAATCAACTGAGGAGATAACATGACATACTAAATTACACTCAGTCCAAAGGAAAACAGATAAAGGGAAAAATGGAACATAGAACAAATGAGACAAATAGAGAGAAAATATTATAATAGGAAAATAAAATGCCACCAAGAGGGAAATTAAATTAAATGTACGTATACTGTCTAAATACTCCCATCAAAGGGCAGAAATTGCCATGCTAAATAAAGCAAGACTCAATTTGTTATATATGAAAGTACACATTAAGTATAAAGACCTAAGTTAAAAATAAAAGGATGAAAAAGGATATACTATGCAAATACTATATAAGAATATAGGAGTGACTATTTTAATATTAGCAATTTAGACTTCAGGTAAAGGAATATTATGAGATAAAAAGATTTTTCATGTGACTAAGTGTCAATTGATCATGAAGACATAATGCAAAATAAGCATGCACTTCATAACCAAGCTTCAAAATCCATAAGACAATAACAGAAGATACAAATAAATCCACAATAGATTGGAGTCTTCAACACTACTTACTCACTAATTAATACAACAAATAGAAAATCAGTAAGGATATAGGAAATTTGAATAATACTATCAACCACATTGACAATTTGTTTTTGTTTTTGTTTTTGTTTTTTACAAATAGTTTATTGTCAAATTAGTTTCCACATAACACCTAGTGCTCATCCCCCCAAGTGCCCTCCTCCATGCCCACCCCTCCTCCCCCCCACATCCACCAGTCCTCAGTTTTTGTCAGCATTCAAGAGTCTCTCATGGTTTGCCTCTCTCCCTTTCCCCCACCATTTCCGCCCCTTCTTCTCCCCCTTGGTCCTCTGTTAAGTTCCTCCTAATCCTCCTATACGTGCACACATATGATATTTGTCCTTCTCTGCCTGACTTATTTCGCTCAGCATAACACCCTCAAGGTCCATCCATGTTGCTACACATGGCCAGATTTCATTGTTTCTCATTGCCATGTAGTATTCCATGGTATAGATAAACCACATCTTCTTGATCCATTCATCTGTGGATGGACACTTAGGCTCTTTCCATGTTTTAGCTATTGTGGAGAGTGCTGCTATGAACATTGGGGTACATGTGCTCCTATGCCTCAGCATTTCTGTATCCCTTGGGTAAATTCCTAGCAGTGCTATTGCTGGGTCATAGGGGAGTTCTATTGTTAATTTTTTGAAGAACCTCCACACTGTTTTCCAGAGGGGCTGTACCAGTTTACATTCCCACCAACAGTGTAGGAGGGTGCCCGTTTCTCCACATCCTCGCCAGCATCTAGAGTTCTCTGATTGGCTCATTTTAGCCACTCTGACTGGCGTGAGGTGGTATCTCAGTGTGGTTTTGATTTGTATTTCCCTGATGAGGAGGGATGCTGAGCATCGTTTCATGTGTCTGTTGGCCATCTGGATGTCCTCTTTGGAGAAGTGTCTGTTCATATCTTCTGCCCATTTCTTCACTGGGTTGTTTTTTCGGGCGTGTAGTTTGGTGAGTTCCTTGTAGATTCTGGATATCAACCCTTTATCTGATATGTCATTTGCAACTATCTTTTCCCATTCCGTTGGTTGCCTATTAATTTTCTGGGTTGTTTCCTTGGCTGTGCAGAAGCTTTTAATCTTGATGAGGTCCCAACAGTTTATTTTTGCTCTTGATTCCCTTGCTTTTGGGGATGTGTCAAGTAAGAAGTTGCTGCGGTGGAGGTCAAGGAGGTTGTTTCCTGCTTTCTCCTCTAGGGTGTTGATAGTTTCCTGTCTCACGTTCAGGTCCTTTATCCATTTTGAGTTTATTTTTGTGCATGGTGTGAGAAAATGATCTAGTTTCATTCTTCTGCATGTTGCTGTCCAGTTCTCCCAACACCATCTGTTAAAAAGGCTGTCTTTTTTCCATTGGATATTCTTTCCTGCTTTGTCAAAGATTAGTTGGCTGTATACTTTTGGGTCCACTTCTGAGTTCTCAATTCTGTTCCATTGGTCTATGTGTCGTTTTTGTGCCAATACCATACTGTCTTGATGATGACAGCTTTGTAGTAGAGGCTAAAGTCTGGGATGGTGATCCCTCCCGTTTTGGTTTTATTTTTCAGGATTACTTTGGCTATTCGGGGTCTTTTGTGGTTCCATACAAATTTTTGGATAGTTTGTTCTAGTTTTGAGAAGTATGCTGGTGCAATTTTGATTGGAATTGCATTGATTGTGTAGAGTGCCTTAGGTAGTAATGACATCTTAACTATATTTATTCTTCCTATCCAACCACATTGACAATTTGACATTTATAGGAAACTCCACCAAACAATGGCAAAATGTTCCTCCTTTTCAAGTTTATAAAGGTCATTCACCAAGATACACCAAATACTTTATTGTTTTATAAGATGATTGGATTATAAAGAAGTTGTTCTCTGATCGAAGTGTAATTAATTAGAACCCAATAACCAAAGAGGCGCCTGGGTGGCACAGTCAGTTAAGTGTCTGACTCTTGATTTTGGCTCAGGTTGCGATCTCAGGGTTTGTAATTTTGAGTCCCACACTGGAGTCTCACACTGATGGGTCTGAGCCTGCTTGGGATTCTGTCTTCTCTTTACTCCTCCCCAACTTGTGCTAGCTTGCTTTTTCTCAAAATAAATAAAACTAAAAAACATTAAAAAAAGAAACCAATAACAAAAGATATCTAAAAAATGCTTTAAAAGTTGATAATGTTTAGTTAATAACATGCCTCTAAAGAGCCTATGAATCAAAGAAGGAATCACAAAGGCACTTAGAAAATATTTTGAATTAAATGAAAATGAAATATCACAAATCAGTATATGTAGGATTTACATAAGGCAGCACATAAAGGAAATGCTATAGCTTAAATGCTTCTACATAAAAAGAGATCTCAAATTTATCTCTGCACTTCCACTGTGAGAAACTAGAAAGGAAAGGTAAAACTCAAATGAGTAAAAGAAAGAAAACAATAAAGATAAGAGATAATGAAAGAAAACATACCCAAAAAGTAGAAAAAACAGACTTACTGTGAATAACATATCATAACACATACAAAGAACAAATTACTGTGATGTACACCTAAAACTAATAGGATATTGTATGTCCATTGTACTTCAGTAGCAACAAAAAAATCAATACTATTGATAAACACCTAGCTAGAATGATTAATATAAAAGGAGATAACCACACGCAAATTACCAATATCATGAAATAACTTGAATTCTAGATCAAGAGAATATTGCCAACAATTTAGATGAAATGGGGGCATCTGGATGGCTCAGTCGGTTAAGCATCCGACTTCAGCTCAGGTCATGATCTCATGGTTAGTGGGTTCAAGCCCCGCGTCAAGCTCTGTGCTGACAGCTAGCTCAGAGCCTGGAGCCTGTTTCAGATTCTGTATCTCCCTTTCTCTCTGACCCTCCCCTGCTCATGCTGTCTCTCTTGTTCAGAAATAAATACAAACATTAAAAAAAAAGAAGAAGAAATGAACACATCTCTTAAAAACCACAAAGTGTCAAAACTTAAATGAAATTACACTGCTTCAGAAGATCCGAATTGCCTTGCATCTGTTAAAGATGATAAAGTTGTAATTAAAGCCTTCCAAAATGTAAGTTCTAGATCCACAGTGGTTCACTGGTGAATTTTATTTAAAATTTTAAGCAACAACTAATATATATCTTACATAAACTGTTTGAGGGTGTTGAGATAAAGGAAGTGCTTCCTAATTATTTTTCTGAGGCCATTATTACTCTAATAGGACAGAGGTTAACTTACATGTGACAGAGGATTCTAGTGGCTTATGTGAGAGAAGTAAATACATTCTTTGATATTGTTCACTAGGGATCCCAGAGACAAGTAAAATGTTTACTTTTCTCTTTCTGATTCTTAATCACCAACACTAGTCATTACCAGATAAAAACATGTGATTATTAAATATCTAGCTCTTCTAAAAATGCAGAAAATTATTGAAAAGGATAAAAGATTCCCTGGTTTGGATATTGCATTTGAAATGTGATGTATAAATGTATTACATGTACAATTCACTCCAACTTTCTAGCAATCACAATAAGATCATCTTTTGTTTATTGAGGTATAATTGACACATGACACTATATTAGTTTCAGATGTACAACATAATGATTAGATATTTGCATATATTGCAAAGTGATCACCAAAATAAGTCTAGTTAACATCTTTTACTGTATATAGTTATGAAAGTTTTTTCTTGTAATGAGAACTTTTAAGATCTATATTTTAGCAACTTCCAAGTATATAATACAGTATTATTAACTACCGTCACCATGATGTACATTATATCTCTAGGATATATTTATTTTATAACTGAAGTTTGTACATTTTAACCACCTTACCCATTTTACCCGCCTTTTACCCTATGATATTTGTATTTCTATATGATTTATTTCACTAAGCATAATATCCTCAAGGTCCATCCATGTTACAATTACCAAAATTTCCTTCTTTTTATGCTTGAATAATATTTCTTTGTGTGTCTGTGTGTGTGTCTGTCAAGTTTTCTTTATCTATCGATGAACACTTAGGTTGTTTCCATATCTTAACTATTGAAATAATGCTATAGTGAACATGAAGGCTCAGATATATTTTCAAGTTATTCTTTTTACTCTTAGGACAAATACTGACTGTGGAATTGCTGGACCATATGTTACTTCTATTTTTAGGTGTTTGTTTGTTTGTTTGTTTTAGCAATGTCCATACTATTTTCCACAGTGGCTTGTTTCAATGTATATTCTCAATAACAGTGCACACTTGTTCCTTTTACTCCACATCCTAGCCAGCATTTATTTCTTGCCTTCTTGTTAAAAGCCCTTTTACCAGGGTTAAGATGATATCCCATTGTAGTTTTGATTTACATTTCCCTCATGATTAGTGATGTTGAGCATATTTTAATTGGCCCTTTGGCCATCTGTACATCTTCTTTGGAAAAATATCTACTCAGTTCCTCTATTTTTTAACCAGGTGATTGATTGATTGACTGATTGATTGATTGATTTTTGCTATTGAATTGTAAGAGTTCTTCATATATTTTAGGTATCAGTCCCTTATCAGGGATTGCAAACATTCTTTCCCACTTCATAGGTTGCCTTTTTATTTTGTTGTTTTCCTTTACTGTACAGGAGGTTTTTAGTTTGATATAGTCTCACTAGTTTATTTTTGCTTTTGTTGCCTTTGCTTTTGGTGTCAAATCCAAAAGATTATCACCAAGATTCAAGTCCAGGAGCTTACCACCTATATTTTCTTCTTGTATTTTATGGTTTCAGGGTTTACATTCAAGTTTTTCATCCATTTTGAGTGAATTTTTGTGTATAGTTCAGGATAGTGATCCAATTTTATTGTTTTGCATGTGGCTGTTCCATTTTCCCAAGACCATTTAGGGAGGAGACTGTCCTTTCCTCTTTACATATTCTTGGCTCCTTTTTTAGATATTAATTCTCCATATATGTGAGGATTTAATACTGGGCTCTCTATTCATTTTCATTGACTGGTGTGTCTGATGTTATACCAATATCATTCTGTTTTAATTATTATAGCTTTGCAGTATAGTTTGAAATCAGGAACTGTGATACCTCCAGCTTTGTTCTTTCTCAAGATTGCTTTGACTGAGGTCTTTTATGATTCAATACAAATTTTAGGGTTGTTTGTTCTAGTTCTGTGAAAAATGCCATCAGAATTTTGATAGGGATTGCATTGACTCTGTAGATTCCTCTGGGTAAAGTGTGCATTTAACACTTTTCATTCTCTAATCCATGAGCATGGAAAATATTTCCATTTCTTTGTGTCTTCTCATTTTTTTCCTTCCATGTTTTATTGTTCTCAGTGTATAAGTCTTTCACCTTCATGGTTAAATTTATTCCTAAGCATTTTATTCTCTTTGTGATATTGTAAGTGGGATTGTTTTTTTAATTTCTCTTTTTCATAGTTCATTGTTAGTATATAGAAATGCAAAATATTTTTGCATATTGACTTTATATCCTGCAACTTCTCTGAATTTATTAGTTCTAACAGTTTTTGGTGGATTCTTCAGGGTTTTCTATATATATCATGTCTGCAAATTAGTGATAATTTTACTTTTTTCTTTCCAATTTGGATACTTTTTTTAAGTTTATATATTTGTTTTGAGAGAGAGAGAGACAGAGAGAGAGCTGAGGAAGGGCAAAGAGAGAGGGAGAGAGAGAATCCCAATCAGGCTCCATGCTGTTGGTGGAGAGCTCAACATAGGGCTCAATCCTACAAACTATGAGATCATGACCTGAGCTGAAATAAAGTGTCAGATGCTTAACCAACTGAGCCACCCAGGCGTCCCCAATTCAGATACCTTGTATTTCTTTTCCTTGCCTAATTGCTCTGTCTAGAACTTCCAATACCATGATGAATAAAAATTATGAGAATAGACATCTTTGTTTTGTTCCTGATCTTAGCAGAAAAGCCTTCAGCTTTCAACCATTGAGTATCATGTTAGGAGTGGGTTTATCCTATATGCTCTTTACTGTGCTGAAGTACTGTCCCTCTATAGCCACTTTATTGAGAGTTTTTAAACTGGGTATCAATTGTATTGTCTATATGTTCTATGTATTTTATTGTATATATAAATATCACTAAAATCTGAAAACTATATTGTTGTACTCTCCTTTGCCAGCTTAATCATTTATATGACCCTAATATGTGTTTAAGGAATTAAATCCTTCAAATTATTTGAAGTATACTTAACATCTACCTAAATACCAAGTAAGGTTCTAAAAATACTTCTGTCTTCCTTCTTTACTACTTTACTATTTCACTTTTAATCTGTAAAAGCCTAATGTACTACTTGGTAGACTCAATGTTAAGACATGCTTGGCCTGGTGCCTCGGTGCCTCACTTGCCTTGGGTGCAAAAATGCAGAGGGTGATTATTTATCATAATCAAGATAAATATTTTAATGTAATATTTTAAGAAATCACATTTTAAATGAAAAATCCAAGATAAATAATAAAGGCAGGATCAATAAAGACACTGAACTGAGCTGCATGTTTTTATTCTTTCTGAACAAAAATTATATGGTTAATGAACCATTATACATGACCTTAGTCTTACAAGTATATTTCAGATGGTTCTTTGGGACAGTGAATGAGAAATAATAGAAATTTAATTTCTTCTGTGCTATGCAGAAACCAAATTTGGAACTCAAAGGTGGAGAATCAAATTTCTACCTTTATTATAAGAATATTATTATAACATTTGGAATATTTCTTATCTGTGTTAGTAAGGACAATATTTATAAATCACAAGTAAATCCTCTAGACGTCCTTATTTTAAAAGATATATGAATTGCATTGGATTTTATTTACTGACAGTGTTAAAATGGCATATTCATCCATTTATTTTTAGTAATCTGCAGACTTACCAATTCAGAGAAACTTCTTGTGATACTTCAGCTCCACTGTTAGGTCACATTAAGGCAGAAAAAACTGTCAGGGAACTATATATGTACAAAATCTGTGGGTTAAGTAAATGGAGGGAAAAATATTTGAAAACATTCTACTTTGAGAAACCTACAACTGTATTTCTTAAAGTACACTAAATAAACAATAACTCAGATGTTTAAATGGCAGCCCTTACAATCATATTTTTCTATGTTTCAATGTAAATGCTTTAATTGTACACATAACCAATGAAATATGGATATAAGAAGCTTCTTTAAAACCAAATTAGGTAAGATCTCAGAGACAATGAAAGTTATTTTATACCTGTAACAAAAGTAAATCAGCCAGTGATTGTGAATTTGATTATTTTTCAACTCTTGAATATTAAATATCTTAATTCGCATAGGCCTCTGTGTTAAAAACATATAATGCACTCGGTATAATTGAAGAAGATTTTGGTTCTGAGGCCAATAACTATAAAACAATGCCTAAGTCACAAAGTTACTGAGATTGTTACTGAGATTCTGACTGTCTGAGGCTGAGGGCATAATATCAAAATAGAGATATCTTACATGAGCAATGTCTTTTGCATATTTTATGTAAAAACTTGGCTTTTACTATGTGTGAGCCTGGTAAAGTTTAATGTGAACTTCACAATTGGATGCATTACCTCTATTTTCCTATCTCTCATGGCCTTTTTATACAAAGCAATGTACTGCTAGTACAATAGGTCTTAGGTTTTCACTACCAATAAGAAGTAAAAGTGCTGTTTCTATAGATATGCTCCCTCTATACATATTTAAGCATAGTCTAGATGGTATGTTTATTCACCCAGTATCATTATATAGTGAGTAGTGAATCTCCACAACTATAGATAGTTTTATATATCTATAGAGATAGATATATAAAAGTCACAAGAATAACCATTGCAGTTTTATAAATCATAAGATTTTTATGGCCTAGGGCTAAAATTTTCCTGTCTGGGTTATTGGTTGGTGAATCTTCCATTTGTCTACAGACATTTGTACATAGACAGGACAGTGGATATCAATTCAAATTCTCCCCTTCCTAGCAGGCATAGGGGTAAGATGGAGGGGATAGAGGAGGTGAATGCTGGAGGGGATGTCTAGATCTACTTAATCAAAAACTTCAGTCATTGCCTGACTCAGGAGGCAACCTACATAGCTTTATTTCTTGATTATATCTCCTACCTATGAAAAGTAGGATACCATTATAACCATCACTGGCTTTATATTGTCTGTATCATATTGTAGAAAGGCTAATATGGATCCCAAAAATCTGGGAGATGTTTTTCTTGAACATTCTATACCACTGTCCTGGCAACAATTAAAAAAACTTTTTTTAATGTTTGTTTGTTTTTAAGAGAGAGACAGACTGGGAGCAGGGGAGCGGCAGAGATAGAGGGAGATACAGAAACTGAAGCAGGTACCAGGCTCTGAGCTGTCAGCACAGAGCCTGACATGAGGCTTGAACTTACAGTGAGATCATGACCCGTGCCAAAGTTGGGCAGTTAACCAACTAATCCACCCAGGCACCCGCATCCTGGCAACAATTTTGAGAATATATTGCCATATATAAAAAGAGAAACTATTTATAAATTTCTCTGAAACATCTCAGGTCATATCATTTGACAATCACCTGAGGTTCAAACTTTCAAAGAAAGCAGTATGGATTTCACAGAATGTTGTGGCGCTTTGCTAGCTCCGTGAGAGTTGTGACAGACATCAGAGCTTCCTAAATGTCATCTCTCCCAGCTCAGTGGAGGATCACTGACATAGACCTCCCTCTTATGTTCAACACATAATTTATACTTTTAAAAATTATCTTAAGCACAATGCTTCAGAAACAAAATACAATAAAAAGAATGTTGTACCATGACCAAGTGGGAATTATTCCAGGTATGCAACATTAACAAATGAACCATGTATTCACAGCAGTAAATTAAAGGAAAAAATTATATGATTACATCAGTTGGCAGAAAAAATCATTTATTTACTTTTTTTTAATTGTTTTAATGTTTTCGTAATTTATTTATTTCTGAGAGAAAGACGGAGAGAGAGAGATCATGAACAGGGGAGGATCAGAGAGAAAGGGAGATACAGAATCTGAAACAGGCTCCAGGTTCTGAGCTAGCTGTCAGCACAGAGCCTGTCATGGGGCTCGAACCTACTAACCATGAGATCATGACTTGAACTGAAGTCGGATACTTAACCGACTGAGCCACCCAGGCACCCCAAGGAAAAAAAAACATTTGACAAAATACAACATCATTCAAGATAAAAACTTTCAGCTAACAAAGAATACAGGGGAACTTTTCAATTTGATAAGAAAAGAAAACCATCTACAAATAAGCTATAGCAAACAACCTATTTAGTAGTGGAAACCCAGAAAACTGTCCTATGTCCTCACTCCCCAGCCCTGTTCAATATTGTAGTGGAAGGCCCAGTCAGTGCAATGAGACAAGAAATGGGAATAAAATTTACAGATTGAAAAGGAAGAAATAAGACTGTGAATTTACAGATGATAGGATTGATTGCCTATGGTGGAAACACCAAAAACAGCAACAACAAAAATTCCTAGAACCAATTAATAACTGAGTATAAGTAACTTTCAGGATTCAAAGTCCATATATAAAAATACCAGCAAAGAAGAATCAAAATTTGGAATTAAAAAAATTACCATCTATAATAGCACCCCTAAAATGAAATGTTTAGGTATAAACTAATGAAATATGCACAAGACCTATATACAAAAAACTACGAAGTTCTGATGAAAAAAAATCAGTTATTTTGAATATATGGATATTCCAAATTTACATGTTACGACACTCAACATTAAGATGTCACTTCTTCCCAATTTGAACTATAAATTCAATCTTAATGAAAATCTCGGCAGACAATTTTGCAGGCCTTAAAAAAAACAGATTTTGAAGTTTATGTAAAAAGACAAAGCCCTAGAATAATTAACAAAATACTGAAGAATTAAGTTGGAGAACACCCCCTCATTTTAAGACTTACTATAAAGCTACAGTATTCAAGACAGTATGGTATTAACAATAGACACAAAATTTCAGTGAACAGAATAGAAAATCCACAAGTAGATCTACATTAATAGAATCAACTGATCACTGACAAAGAGGCAAAATAAATTCAATGAGCATAGAACAATCTCTTCAACAAATAGTATCAGAACAATTGGACATTCATATGCAAAAAAATAAATTTTATATCTTTCACAAACATTAACTCAAAATGGATCATAGGTTTAAATGTAAAACTCAAAATTATAATATTTGAAAAATTATAAAATATAAGAAAATTTACAAAACCTTGGGTTTAATGATGTTTTAAATACAATACCAGTAGCACAAACTTATAAATGAAAATAGTTGATAAGTTTGATTTTACTAAAATTAAGAACTTTTGCTCTGTGGAGGACACTATTCAGAGCATAAAAATATAAGCCATAACAAACTGAGAGAAAGTACTTGCACAATACATATATGATAAAAGATTTGTGTCTGAAATATACAAAAGAACACTTAAGAAAACAATTCAATTAAAAAATATACAAGGATATGAAGATACCTTACCAATGAAATTATAGGTATTATATGGATGGCAAGTAATCCTATGAAAAATTCTCAACATAATTTGTCCTTATGGAATTCCAAATTAAAACAACACCTATTAGAATGGCTAATATTTAAAAATGGACAGAGCTAACTGCTGGAGAGGATGTAGGGTGATAAGAACTCTCATTTAAAGCTATTACCAAAACAAAATGGGATAGTCACTTTAGAAGATTGTTTGTTTCCTGCATAGCTAAGTACAGTC
Source organism: Proteles cristata cristata (assembly GCA_017311185.1). Lineage (NCBI taxonomy): Eukaryota > Metazoa > Chordata > Mammalia > Carnivora > Hyaenidae > Proteles > Proteles cristata. The sequence continues at coordinate 2,337,440 of JAESUZ010002205.1, read as the reverse complement.
TTACTACAGGATCCAGAGTCATGCTCCTGGGTAGTTATCCCGGGTAAGCCCCTCTACCTCTGTGGCTCATAGTTTTCTTGTTCATAAAATGGGGACAAAAGTGTCAACTTTCACAGGATTGGGCCACACTTTTATTTGTATTTCCCTGATGAGGTGTGATGTTGAGCATATTTTCATGTGTCTGTTAGCCATTTGGATGTCTTCTTTGGAAAATTGTCTGTTCATGCCCTCTGCCCATTCTTCACTGGATTATTTGTTTTTGGGCATTGAGTTTGGTAAGTTCTTTATAGATACGTTCTTTATCTAATGTCATTTGCAAATATCCTTCCCATTCTGTCAGTTGCTTTTTAGTTTTGTTGATTGTGTCCTTTGCTCTGCAGAAGCTTCATATTTTGATGAGACCCAATAGTGCATTTTGATTTTATTTTGCTTGCCTCCAGAGACATGTCAGGTACAAAGCTGCTGTAGCCAAGGTCAAAGAGATTACTACCTCTTTTCTCCTGTAGGATTTTGATGGCTTCCTTTCTCACATGTAGGCCTTTTATCCAGTTTGAATTCATTTTTGTGTATGGTATACGAAAGTGCTCCAGTTTCATTCTTCTACATGTTGTTGTCCAGTTCTCCCAGCACCATTGGCTAAAAAGACTGCCTTTTTTTTTTTCCAGTGGATACTCTTTCCTGCTTGTCAAAGATTAGTTGACCATATGGGTCACACTTTCAAATGAGATAATGTATGAAAGCCCTTGTCATACTGCTTGACACAGAATAAGCACTCATTAATGGTAACTATTATTTTGTCAGTTATGCATATTGTGTTAGGTTTATATTTTTTAAAAAGGTTTAATATGTAACATGATTAATTCCAAAAGTTAAAAACGCCATTTACTATTTTTGTCAAAATAACACATGCATTGTTTGAAAATCCACTGGACCTATGAGACTCAAACTAAAAACAGCAATCTCTCTCTTGCTTGATATGCCAGAATCAGCCATTTTCAACACTGTTGTTTCTTCTCCTGCTTATCTGTCTACTTCTAAATTGTGTGTGTGTGTGTGTGTGTGTGTGTGTGTGTGTGTGTTATGACTACTTTCTGATTAATCCACTAGACATTGTCCATATTCAGATATTTCACTGTTATAAAAATCAACATATTCTTCACTAATGAATTGAGTATTTTTTTTAAATATTTTTATTTATTTCTAGGAGAGAGAGAGAGAGAGAGACAGCGTGAGCAGGGGAGGGTCAGAGAGAGAGGGAGATACAGACTCTGAAATAGGCTCCAGGCTCTGAGCTGGCATTCAGATCAGAGCCCGACGCGGGGCTCGAACCCATGAACCACGAGATCATGACCTAAGTGAAAGTCGGACGCTTAACCGACTAAGCCACCCAGGTGCCCCTGAATTGAGTATTTTGATTACATTTCCATTTTTGTTACTTTTCTGTTTATTTCTAGAGTAAGTGATTTTTAGAGATTAAAAAATTTTTATTGGTAGTTCTTAAATCTCTTTCAGAACTCAAACAGCTCCATAAAATATCTCTCAACATAATATTCCAGTGGTCATTTTTTTCATATAATTTACCTGTTTCAATTTTTTCTCTGATGCTTCCAACCTTCTAGCCATATGTAGGCTGTCCTCTAGACATGCTACCCATCTGTCACCCTTAGACTACTTTTTCTGTCATCTTGGGAACTCCCTTCACTTCTCTCCTATATTAGTTGTCCTGTTTCTAAGATTCTATATGTATTATTAGTTTGGATTATTCCTTTTGTGGAACACATCCTCCAGTTGGTTCCTGAGAAAAGGATCATGAGTAATGCATTTGTTTTGAGATTTCCATTTCTGAAATGTCTTTCTTTCTCAACTATTACATTTAATTGATAGTTTTTCCAGGTATAGAAGTGTAGATTGAGAATAATTTTCACATGAAATTTTGAAGGGTTTTTCCATAACTTTCTGGCTTCCAAAATTGCTGTTGAGAAGTCTATTCTTATCCTCTTGTAGAATTGTTCTTTGGATCATATCAGTTGTTATATGAAAAAGAACTGAGGGGCACCTAGGTGGCTCAGTCAGTTAAGTGTCTGACTTTAGATCAGGCCACGGTCTTGAGGTTAGTGAGTTTGGGGCTTCATGGGGCTGTGTGCTGACAGCTCAGAGTCTGGAGCCTGTTTCAAATTCTGTGTCTCCCTCTCTCTCTGCCCTTCCCCTGCTCAAGCTTTCTCTCTGTCTCTGTCTCTCTGTCTCTCTCAAAAATAAATGTTTGTTTCTTTGTTTGTTTGTTTGTTTGTTTTTAGAAAGCTCTGGTAATAGAACCTGGCAAACAGCAAAATACTCTGTGTTTGCTGCCACCTTCATCATCCTCATTATTACAAGTGGAATCCATTTAGGGATTTTCAGCAAGAGAATGTTGTGAAGAATCACTGGATACTGGGTGGTGGATGGTTTGGAAAGGAGGTGAAACATAAAGTGCAGAAATAAGTTAGGAGTGACCACATTTAAATGAACCTGCTTTATGTGAGTGTTGTGAATCAGAAATTGAGTGATATAGAGCAGTAAAAAAATATATTTTTAAATAATTTCCTATTTTCTCAAATGAAATCCCTTAACCACCCAATAGACAGACTAAGAACATTTTCAGGGCTCCAGAGAAACTGGGGCATATCAATTCAGACAAACAGGAATGCTTTGTTTTTTATATTCTGAGAAAGAGCATTAAGAGTCAATATAGGGAAAATTGGAGCTTTGTCCAACTGTCTCAAAGGCATTTAAGAGTTGAACTTTATTTTTTCTTTTAATTAGACATGAGAAGGTGGGAACAGAAGTTTTCATAATGGTTTTTACTGCTTTGGCTACTGAATCCAAAGCAGGATCTGATCCAGGCCTGGTTCTGGCTCTGAAGATGTTATAAGGCCCTTAAGGAGCAAAAATAGACTCCATCACACATTTGCTCATCTCAAAGTCATCACACCCATGGCCATGCATGTATCTTATTGAATCATAGAAACAAAAAGAATTAGCCAAGAATTCTGAGCACTGATTGTCCACATTCCCTTTTATTTCTCCTCTTTAATTAAACATTTACTTTAACTGTGCAAGCAATTGAGGTCTTGTCACCATTGAATCACATTTTCTCTGTCAGAACAATTACACTTTCACTAAAGAGTTGTTTTTGAGAAGGGAACCTATTCAATAAATATAAACAAATAAATAATGTAGCCGGGTAACCCAGAAATAGGTTTGAATTTGACTATCTCTAGGGGAAAAAACTTAACTTTCTGTTTCAACCATGTTCCGATATATGACCACCACCAATTTGCCCATGCTGTCCTTTCTCCCTTTATAAAACATATGTGTGTGACTGCTTCTGTGACTGATATGGAGCCAGGCTCATGCATCCAGTTTATTTTTATGCCATCTGATTTAAATTATTTTCATGATGCAGAGTCCAGTAATGAAGGAGTGCATCACAGCCTGGGACGTCTGGCAATGTAGTAGGTGTCAATAGAATAATCAATTACTCCTGTGGCTAATGCTTGCCATGCCCTCTCACAGAAAGTGGGGGCAAAAGGAAGGTGATACTTAATTCACAGCAAGAAGACAGGCCATTTAATTGGATTAGCTGGCATCTCCCTTTTATCCTTCCTCTCTTTTCCCCACCTCTTAACAGCCCCCTCTCCCCCTGCCACACACACATCAAAAGTGACAGAGTTTGGCAATTATGCTGAAAACAGGAGCTAATTTTTAAATGAACCAATCAAATTGACTTAAGAGGACCAGGATCCACACAGTTTCCATCCTTCATTCATCAGTGATAAAATATTGAGAGGCTAAAACAAAGACAAAGCATTCCCTTGACCACTTCACCCTAGTGTGGTCCCGTCACCAATTGCTACCCCCTGCTTCCCCCCAGACAGGGGATCTGCTGTAGGGTCAGCTAATGGCAGCACTTTTCAAAAGTATAAGTGCTCAAATCATCCTTCTAGAGGGTCTGTGCTAGACAGCAGTGAGGTACTCCCTGACTTCAGGGAAATTCAAATTCTACTTGGCTCAGAGTATGCAAGTTACAACTGCAGTCTATTTACATCATATTAATGTAAATAATGAAAATCAGCATGCAATACTCCCAAGTGAATCATCTTTTTAAATCAATGAAAATTGGAAATAGGCTTCATTTCTCACTCCAATAGTTGCTCTTGAGCAGTACCTTCTTATATGAGTAGCAATATTTGAGCTAGAGAGATTTTCTAATGGAAAAATTCTGAGCCCGTAATCAAGAAATTTGGGTTCCGTTCCTTCTTCAGGCAGCAAAGATGACAATACTGAACACTTACTGAAAGGCAGTATTCTCCTCACATATATTATTTTGTTTAATGTGCACAACCTCCCTCTGGACTAGTTTTATTATTATCTATATTTTATGAAGAAGGTGCTAGGGACACAGATTCAACCTTTGAGCCCATTGGATCCCCTACACAATAAGCTGTGGTGATTTTTAAAGTCTATTTGTGGGATGAGCAACAATATAGCAGAATATAGGCTGAACTTAGTTCAGGAGCAGAGCCCCAGAGGCTCATGATACACAGGCATTCACAGTTGATGGGGTGGAGGGAAGGTTGGGTGATACTGGGATGGGACCAGAGCAATAGAAGAGAACAGAGACCCTCAAAAGAGCCTGCAGCAGCAACTACCTACCAACTTATGTAGTAATTTTAGGTATTTTTAACAACAGATATAATCATCATGGTGACATGAAGTAAACATTAGCCCAATAATCTGTCCCTACCCCCCCAAATTAACTTGCCATCACAGATTCCAATAAGAATCTAGCAACAAATTCAGGCAGAAGCCATATTCAGGCAATTCCTTTTCGTTTCATTTCCAGTCTCTTTTTGGCCTTAAGCACATTCGAACATGTTCATTTGCCACATTGAAGTCATTGTCATCTTAAGAAATTGATTGATTGAATATGAAACACAAGAAGAGAGCATGTCAGGCTCTGGATTAGTCCTATTAGCTTTTTGGGGGAAAAAAAACGCATAGCTGAAGAATGTAGTACGCGAACCCTATTTGGAAAATTCCACAATCTTCTCAAAATACCTGAACTTTGATAAAATCACAAAGGAATAAAAGACTTGCTCAGGTATGACTCATACTAACACAAAAGGTATTTAGCTTTATAAGAAAGTTTCACATTTGAAGAATATTCTCTTCCTGTAGCTGATAAATGGAGTAAAAAGTACATTCATTTACTGAGAGCAGAATATGCCCCCAAATAGCAAACTGGGTTTATGTAAGTCACTTTTCAAGTTAGCTAAGATTTTGTCAATTATTTGATGGGTTTTAGTTTAGGGATAAATTTGAAGCTGTTATTTTTCTGGTGAAGCCAGCAATAGGGAAATGTATGCTGAAGGAAGGAAAAGAGAAACTGGAAAATTGAGCTAACTTAATAGAAATCTAACATTTGTCGTTGCATTGGATAATTACTTTTTTTTTTCAGATCCCTTTGAAGATGAAAGGTTTTTGTATTAAATTTTTTTATTACCAGGCTGTCATGGGGGGAAAAAAATCTGTGCAATGTCTGTGCATTTCCTGTTTTAAAATATACAAGGGATCTGTTGCCTATCTTTATTGCCGTGGTTTCTGTTCCAAAGAGTCTTAATCTGGAGAGTATATGACAGAAACTTAAACAACTGGAAATATTTTAAGATGAGCAATGCAAAAACATTTGAGCTGATTGCTGTTAGGCATTATGGCCCTTTGTCCACTTGCAAAGAGAAAGGCAGTGTTGTGCTGCGGATAGCTATGGGAACTTGGTTGGATGACTCACTCAAAGCCTTTGTTATTACATGACTCAGACTTGGTAAGCCTTCCCCAATTACCTTCCTCAGTGTGTCTTCACTTTGTTAAAATGTTTGAGAACTGCTGCAGAGATTCTAATAAGTCCAAATGTGCATTTAAAAGGAGAGAGAAGGAGAAGTGTCTCTTGAGAAAGGTGCGCCCTTCCTATAAACTCTGAATTTTATTACGGGAGTGGCAGCAGTACTAGAATCTGGTGTAACACATGATGACCAGATCTATTTTATATTCAGGGAAGTCAAATGAGTTCTCTAAGTGGCACGAAGCTAAGTACACTCCCATAGTTTCTGAGTGTATCGGTTCTTCAGTGTATATTAAACCTTTCCAGATTTACCCTCAGAGGTTGGCTGTTTGCCAGAATTCAGACTCTGTTCTATTGGGCAGTGGGCTGAGTATTCCCAGGTGCTGCTCGAGTTTTATGCCTCATCCTTATTTACAGTTTTTCTCAGGATTGCTTTGAAGTGTGAACAATCAAGTTGCAGCATGCTGCAAAGTTCTTTCCACATGAGCCCTTTATTTCACTCTCTGTTGCAATCTGAAGGCAATCTGAAGCCGTCTTAAAACGGAAGTATTTATCTACAACCATTAAGGCATTTAGAAAGATAAATTCCTTTACAAATACTTTAGAAATAATTTTATTCTTTTTGAGTAAGATAGAAGTATAAACAGCCTCTATTATTCTCTCTCCACTATTTCTTTGAGAAAAGAATAAGAGTTTATCAAGCCTTTTACTTGTTAATTATTGAAATTCATGAACCCTCTTATGGCTTAATGACAGTCACACAAGGTCGGACTTGGAAACATCTTGCATGTAATCTGCCTTGTGCACGGTTTGGAATTCCTCACAAAGTTCCTAATACTGATATGATTACTAATTTTTGGCACTAAATCCACCTTTTTGGAAAAAGGAATGTCTGTCAGAGCATGTGTACAAATCATGCCTAAACATCTGTCTTCCTGGTGATTCTGTCATTTTCAAATATTCCAAAACTAAATGCAGGTATTCTATGTTTCTCAGCTCTATAGTCTCTTAGAACAAAAGGCTCTGGCTAGAATTCTGTGCAGCGCAGCCAGTAAGGGCACAGCAAGTGTAGACCTCTAATCCGGAAGCAAAGTGAGGTGATACAGACAGCTTTCAGGCCCCGATGACCAGAGGGAATAGGAGAGTCCTCCCAGAAGCCAATAACAAATGTTTATTTCAAATTTGGAATGGGCTTGGTATTTCCATTAAAAAGATGCTTTGCACTGCACATATTTTCTCCCTTTAACCCTGTTGTTTTGTATGTGTTTGCCAAAATCCTACTCAAGTTTCTGACAATAGTGTTCAAAAATTAAAGTAATTTTGGACACGGGGGGAGGTAGGGTTGACACACGGGAGCTGGGTAACCCCAGGAAAAGGCTGGATCTCTGCGTTAGTCTATCCTGATTTGCAGCTCTAACAAACTTTGATTTACGTGCCAACGAGGCCCCGTGTGGATGAATTCTATTCCTTTCAGAACTTTTATTTTTTATTTTTTAAATGTCAAAATTTTACATAATTTTTTTCAGAGTTAGTCCCAGATAAATGATTCCTGGGAAGACTGTGGCGATGATTATGAGCCCACTTACACTTGCGGTTGATGGCACATTAAGCAATAATGTGGATAACATGCAGCGATCAGTACCTATAGCATTTTCATCCTGACCCCAAGATGAGGTTAATGTAGAAGACAAATAAGAGGGGAGCACATGCTCCGTTTTTCCATCAGCCTGTTACATAAGTAACAGATAAACATCTTCCTGTTCACACCACGTCACAGCGGAGGGAGATGCTGCAAACTTCAAGCCATCAACAACTTAAAACTGCTGTTGTCAAATCAATTTTTTACAGAAGACTGACCTGTTTGCAGACCATTTTTAATAGCAAAGGAAGAGTTTGGGACTTGAGCTTGGAGTATACAAGTGATTTCCTGATGACATTTCTCATGTAAAAATTCAGTGTGCCAGCCTCTCCTTCCAACACCTCTCCCCACCACAGCCTTACACTCACGTGCACGCCCCATCAAGTTGCACTGACACTTCTTCATTATCATGAAAAAGCTCAGGGAGTCTTGGGGCATTTTGCAAAGCATCATTCCCTTTTTCTACTCAGGCCCTAACTGATACCTCTACAAGTTGTTTTCAGAATTTTATGCCCCTGTAAGAGGTAGGGTTTGAGTTTTTAAAGTTGTGTAAGCACTGGCTTCCAAGTTCATTTCTTTGACTCCTCTGGTCATCGGCACTCACCCAGTGTGTCCACACTGCAGGAGCCAAAACACTAAGTAGCTTTTTGGGTGATGGGTCACAAAGCCACCCAGGCACATTTAACAGGAAGAAATGTGAGCTCAGTTACGTGGTGTGAGCAGATTGTCAAGGGTACGTATCTTTTTATTTTTATTTTTTAATTTTTAAAATGTTCTTTATTTGTGTGAGAGAGAAAGAGAGACAGCGTGAGCAAGGGAGGGTCAGAGAGAGAGGGAGACACAGAATCTGAAGCAGGCTCCAGGCTCTGAGCTGTCAGCACAGATCCCGACGTGAGGCTCGAACCCATGAACCATGAGATCCTGACCTGAGCCTAAGCCAGACGCTTAACTGACTGAGCCACCTAGACGCCCCAGCATATCTTTTTATTCTCTTAACCCAAACATGCCTCTGTAGATTTTCTTTTGTTGAATGTTGAAGTTACACCTTCCCCTTCAAATGATAAAAGAATTTGGCGTGAAATTTACTTTATAAATTTTTGTGAAAGTTCTGTCATTCTCACATAATTCTTAAGGAGTATATATGGGAAACACATTCAACTGATTCCTTTGATGCCTTAAGGATCGAAGGAAGGAGGAAAATGCTGTATGGGCTTCATTCTTATTTCTTACTCAGTTGCCTCTTCTGTATCATCTGAATTTGTGTTATATTGACACAATACTCTTCAGTAAAGAGAAAAGCAGGGGCTGTTATTATTATGAGATGTAGCAAAAGTGTTGCCCACAGAAATTTGTCCCTAGACCATCAGGGATCTCATAAAATGATAATACTATATTGTGAAGTTCAAGTGGCAAATAGGGCTGGTGTTTTTTCAAGTCAACATCCAAACCTGTTTGGATTTGGAATCAGCATTTTGCTAGCAATGTGTGTTTACTTATTTCTGAGATAGAAGATGCCAGATCTGAATCGTATGACATATAAAGGAAACAATACTGTGACAGTGTCAGTGTTTCCATTATTAGAAGTCCTTTTCCCCCCTTCTAGGATGTATTCATATTTAGTCAAAATTGGAGTTTTGCTAACACAAAAGTTAGCACACAGCCCAGCAACTACATTTGTTGAAAATAAATTTTGCAGAAAATTCCTCTTGGCTATTTTTAAATGATAGCATTTCACCCACACAAGAAAGTGCATTTGTGCTTATTTATATTATTTTATTTTTATTTCTGGCCTCATATGACTCAAGTATAGCTTCGTTTTCAACCATTAGCCCATGATGTTGACTGGTGCCTGTAGGCATTTCAGGGATAAAAATAAAATGACCAAGTTATTTTGTTTGGAAAGCAGCTTCTTCACATGTGCTGTATTTTCTTCAATAAATATTTCATAAATCTTTTTAAAGCATGGTCTTATCCTTTAGTGCATCTGGGAGGCAGCTGAATCTAAACCGAATGGGTATCCTAGAGCTCAGATTCCATCATTTAGGACCAGATTCCACTTCTCTGAAGTTTCTTGAATGCAGAGGCATGCATGTCAAGCCTCTTAATATCAGGAATTATTACCAGGAATTTCTGTATTTTAAACTACTGTCTATTGTGTATACTACATTCCAGGGAAAGGGCCAAATTACTTGTGTTTTTCTGGCCAGGGTCTATCTCCATGTCCATTCTATTAGACCATGTTTCCAAGTTTTGGGGCTACTTCAACCACCTAGCAGAAAAGTACATTACCCTTGCTTCTCCAGATTTAGCCAACCCAGGAGGACAGTGGGCATGTGCAGAAAAAGAAAAGAATAAGAATCAAAACTCCATTGATAACCAAATATGCTTCTTGAAAGTATAAAATTATTGTAGCTAGTAGAATTAAACAGATAAGGAAAGACTTTATTCAAGGTTATTGCAATCTGAGTCAAAGACTACGGCAGCAAGGGAGAGAGGTTGAAATTGACTTCATTGGAATAAAAGGAAGGAGGATTTTTAAGCACTGAGGTGACTTAGTGGAAAACTATTGGAGGACATTGGGTGGGGGAGTGGAGGTACGTCAACATAATTAAGCCATCTGTGTTTGCTAATTGACACTTATGAAGTTAGATTCCTACCCTCCCACAGGTACTGAGAGATTAGGGGTCCTATTTTTCTTGATAATTATATTTCAAAAGGATGGCTCCAGGGTCCTTGAGAAAGACACCCCTGGGCTTTAAAACTAGCAAGAGGCTGGGAGAAAATTTACATCTCCAGGGGACAGAGAAAGTATTTGCAATCACAAATTCTCTCAAGCAAATAAACCATCAGAAAAGGGAGGTCAGGGGCTTATAGCCAGAAAGAATCACACTTAAAATTTAGTTAAGTTGAAGAGAACACGAAGCCTGTCTTGATCAAAAGCAATATTGATCTTGAGGAAGAAAATCAAAGGTCCAATGACCACTCTTAAAATCTTTCTTCTTAATCTTAACATCCCCAACTTTTCATGGGTGTGAATTCCTGAGTCCACCAAACCACAAGTTCTTCCAACTTTCCTAGTAGGCTTAGACTTACAAGGGTTTGAGAAAACACAATGAGTCCCTTGGTCTAAGTTTCTGCTGTAACACTTGTTTATTTTAAATGACAATTTCTGCTCCTGTTCTGGCAATCTCATCCTTGATAGTACTAGATTCTCCTGTGCCAGTGAGGTAGGGATAACCATGATAGTATTCAAAGTTCATATGCTTTTTGTTTGTTTGTTTGTTTATATCGTCTCCCAGGAACTAGAAACAAAGTTCCCAGGGCCTGGGCCAAACAATATTTGAAAGTCATCACACTTAATACTCTGTGTCTCTCATAAAGAGACACTCAGAACTAACATCCCCAACAATCCATCAGCAGCCTTCCCTTCCATCACCTCCACATCTGCTGTTTCCACCTTCTTTTTTCAATTTACCACCTTCTTTTTTCGATTTACAAATAAGAGTTGCACTCTTATTTCCACCTGTTGGCTCTGCCAACCCCTTTGTGAAAGGGCACCACTGACCCTCGGTGGCTATATAACTGCAGATTCTTTTGTTTGCCATCCTTGTCATTCTCGGTCTTTCTATAGAATTTACCACGTGTTTAATAGCTAGCTCCTCTTGGAAGATTTCTCTACTCTTGGATTCTAGGGCAATGAATTTTTCTGGTTCTCAAATTTCTCAAAATTTTCCTTTTCTTTATGTGGATGCCCTGAAGGTAGGAATAGCCCAAAGATCTCCCCTCATCTTCCTCTGGTCTTGATCTGTAGCTTCCCGTTTGGTCACTTCCATGGTTCCACTCGACCTTAATGCTCATAACTGTCACAACTGCCTTGATGACAATGATCAGAACTACTACTTTTTTGGTATTGAGAGTCTACTATCTTCAGTTCCTATTTTTCCCCACTAAGCCCCAGGCTAAAAATTCTGTCTCTTAGACAAAGAGAGCCTAAGGTTATGCTAACGTCTCAAACTGAATATATTCAAAACACAATTACATCGTCCTTACCCCATGCACACCTGCCTCCTACCTTATGCCCCAGTCTAAACTTAATTTAAGTTTCAATGATAGAGTATCACCTGTCCTTCAGCTTTCACCTGACCAGACCACTCCAGCCCTGCCCAATGGTGCTCTATGTTCTTGCCCTTTACACCCTAGACATTGCTTCCATGCTGAACATGTACACCTCTTTGTCGAAAGTCTTCATTTTATTCCTAGTTCAAATTAAACGTGACCTCATTCTGTGACTTCCCTGTTTCTTAGATTATAGTTAATTTCTACTGCACACCACATTGTTTCTATCCTTTGTAACACTCGCTAAATTCTGCTTACCCTTATAGCTTATTGTCTGCATGACTTTCTCTTTCACCAGATGGAAAATTTCTTGATTACATCTTATTTTTCATTTTACCCCCAAAATTGTCTTTCACAGAGTAGGTCTTCAGGACATGTGTTTTAAGTGAAATATTTTCTTTTCCACATGCAATCTCAGCCTGCTTTAGGATCCTCAGGGGAGGTATAAATAAGTAATCTATAGATATTAAGCATAACACATACCTGACCCACCAGATAAACTGGGAGGTGGGTTTTGAGGGAGGGATACTTATGTATCAGTGCAGTATTTTATACCTTTTACATTCTCTGGGCAATAGCAAATTAGTATTTTATTTCAGGTTTCATGTTTTGAAACCTGAGAGGTGAGAAGAGCATTCTGTAGTCTCTCCTAATAACAGGAAAAGGTCCAGCTGTCCTTGGACTAGTCTTCAAAACCCAATTAAAATGAGCCAATATTATTGCAAAATCCCTGTGTAAATGCTTTACCCAATTAGCTGTAAGCAGATACAACCCTTGGGAAGGTCTGACCTCTGTTCTCATGTGGAAATATGTGTCGGAGAAGAAAACTTGAAAATGAATACCATAGAAATTTCTTCTTGCAAAGATAAGCAAACTTCAGGGCAGTTTTAGATGGTTTATTCCAACCTAGCTGGATCACACAGAGAAGAAACCATAACCCACTGAAAGAATGAGCTGAACTATCAAGAAATGCTGTGATCCAAAGTAGCTCTCTAAGGCTCTTCTGATGGTCCTGAAGGAAACTTGCCTCATAAAGCATATATTCTACGCTCCACATATCTGTCCCCTCTTGGGAAAAATGTTGATACGACTGATAGTCTTCATAGCTGATAATTATAATCCTTGGCCAAGTAAAAGCTGAACACTAAACTAAATAATATTAGTTAACTAATATTAGTTAATACTATAATTAGTATTAACTAAATTTGTTAATAGTAGGATTTAGTTAATAATAGCTTCTTTTTGTTGAGCACCTACAATAAGCCAGATACTTTATCTACTCCTATCTTTATTTTCACAACAGCCTAGCAAAATAAGTATATCTCCCATCTTATTGGTTAAGTACCTGAGGTTCACAGAGCAAAAAATTAGTAGAAGATAAATTTGAACTCAGTTCTCTTCGGGTGTGGAGCTGTGCTTTTTTTTTTTTTTTTTTTTTAATTAATGTTTTGCTATCTGCGGTAATTAAAATACATCAAAGTGTTAAAAAATCATTTTCAAATAAAATTTGAAGCTGCCACTTAAAGCCTTTCAATTCTTATAGTTTGAAAACAGATTTTGTTTAGTTTTGAAAGTTTAAAAAAATAATGTACTGAGAATTGTCAAGGGTATGACAAGTGCCTTGTTTTTCTACCATATAGTTCTCAGACTTTCCATCTAATATACAAATATTGGCTAGGATGGACATCATACTGGTTCAGGTTATGAGATCCAGGAAACAGAGGCCAGGTTGTATACTTTATGTAACATGATTACTTCTCTATGGAAAAATGGAAATGTCGATGCCATGGTTAGCCCTGCCTATGTCTATCCTATCTCTCATTGATATTAAGAACAGTAATGAATTTGGTCACTTTCTGTTTTCTGTTACAGCCCTTGAACTATCCAAAACCAAGTTCGATCAACTTTAGGAGTCTTACAGAAAGGTCTGGAAATAGTGTTGCTTCTTCACCCAGTCCCAATTATCATAGGAAGTGTCATAAAATGATTATACTGCAATTTGTCTAATATGTCACCACCATGTATCACTTGTTTTCCCAGAAGCCTCTTTTTCCTGGGCCTCCAGGTCCTTATGACTTCTTTCTTCATGCTGGGTCATTCTTGTGGTTCTTGTCCTCTTATCCTTGGAGCCTGGGTCTCCTTTCTAAGACCTCCTGTGATCACCTCTAACGTTCCACATTGCCACGTGGAAATTAAAAACGGATTGGTTTTTGTAGGTAAAATAACTTGACCTACCACACATCAGCTACCATAAGTATTGAAATCAGCCCATGCTACATACAAATTTGTCCCATAACATACCACATGGACTTAGTGACATAGGAAAGGCAGAAATGGGTCTCTCCGGCCCAATTCTTACAGTCCTGATTTTCTGTCACCTACAAGTTTCTTGCCTGCAACAAGCTTTTTGGCTTCTTCTCTCTTCAACCCTTATATGCTGGAGCACATTTACTTTGGTGGTGGTGGTGGTGGTGGTGTGTGAGATAGGTCAATGATTTTCATTTATTTTAAATTATTTTATAATACATTTTACTACCTTAGGATTAATTTTATATTGTTGCTTTTCATGAACTTGCTCAAAATTTTTTTATGAACTCAGATATTATCATTTCTAAAATGACCCATTTGCAACTGGACAAGAAACAGGTGAATTAGGATCAGTATTCTAAACTGAAGAAATTACTCCACTTTTTTTTTTGCTTTGGCTAAGTAAATAATTTCATAAGTTCTACAGTAACATATTAGCCTTAGATTAAAATAATAAAAAGGTGAACAGTCCTCTAGCACTGCAGGAATTTAAATTATAGTTGGCTTAGAAAACAAAAAGTAGAGAACACCAGGAAAATAATGATCCAAATGAGTGCCTTGATTGATTAAGTTAGGAAGAGAGGGAGTTCCCAACATCATTTAACTGAAATGAACTTAAAATATTTGAAGTGTTTGAAACAATGACAGCAGTTATACTGGATTTCGAACAAATTCTGTAAGAGCCAACATGAATAGTAAACAGGTACCCCAAAGACAAAAGTCCTTGAAAGCATTCCTTGGATCAGATGGACTTGACTACAATCTAAACTTGTCAAAGCTTTTAAGACCTCAAGGAGGTTTATGAAGTGTTTTCACAGTGCCTGGAACATACTAGACAAATAGTAAATCTTATCCCCATCCCTCCTTTATTGTTTACAGTTCCTGCTGCAGGGGTGTGTGTGTGTGTGTGTGTGTGTGTGTGTGTGTGTGTGTGTGTGTGTGTGTGTGTGTTGGGACTGGACGTTCCTCAGTACTCCAGTATCTGGAGAGCCTTCCTTTCATGCCTTGATTTTGTTTGTTTTCTTTTTACCCTGAAAAAATTTAACTTCCATATTAATACTGGATAGTTTCCACGGGTGATAAGGCTCTCTTATAAAGAATAAGCAGACTTTTATGAGAGAACTGATAAAAGAGAGAGTTATGAGAGTTGTTGACACCAATCAACAATCACAGAAACAAAAAACACCTCATAAATGATACAAATTGTGAGGAACTGTTGTAAATAGAAATATATGACTTCATTGAAGAGTACTGGAAATACTCATTTTTCAGAAATTTGGCTCTCCATAATTCTTTTATTTCTTTCACAAATTGGATAATTAATGTGACTTAGTCAAAATCCTCTATGGTTACAATCTCTGTGATTCTTTAATACTATAACTCTATGGGCTCATTTCTCATTTTCCTCCATACCTCATTTAAGGCTTGAAGTCAGTGGGAATTACCCCAGGCAAGATGAATTAGAGACTATCTGCCTAATCACTTAAGGCAGACTGTCAATTTTTAGAAATTATTAAGTACATCTACACAGTCATATGAAAATGTGGGTTTTCATAAAAATCCACATTTTTCTATTTCTAATATAGATGAGAAAATTCTCTTTTTTAAAAAAAATGTAAACCCTCATAGGATCATAGAATTTGAAACTGTAAGAGCCTTAGAGATTATTTATTACTCGTTGATTCAAAAAATTGTCGAGAACTTCATGGGCCAAAAAATATAACCTCTTTGTCAAGTTGTTTAAACTTTCTGGGCCCCAATCCCTTGGCTGAATAAGAAGGGTACACAGAATGAAGTCTATGTACCTGCTAGCTGCAATATTTCATAGTTCTGAGCTGGGAACTTGTCAGAAGTTACCTAGCTAATTAGTGGCACAAACAAGCCTACTCTCCAGAAGCTAGAATTTCCTGGTGATTCTCCCGTGTCCTTTGCACTGTAACATGATAGGTTCCTAAATTGAAAAAAATAAAAATAATTTTTAAATTCTGAAAATGGTTTCCTATGTCTATAAAAGGTCACTTCTAGCTCTGCAACACAGCTTGGATAGTTACATATGAACTCTATTAAGTAGCAAAATAGTACATATCTTACCAAAAGATTCACAACTTAAGCCAATACCAGGTTAATCTACGTACAATCCAGACTTCCTTTCCTTTTTTCAAATGATACATCATTTGGTGTCACTTATGTATCTTAGCCCTTTGAATACAAACCTTGTGAGGTGAGGCTCACAGCTGTCTCAGTGATTCTGGGTGTAGGTCAGGTGACACTCTGAGAACCAACAATCAGTTCCCTGCTCATAGCTCTACAAAGGCGACAACTTGTTGATGAACATGAGAGGCAACCTTGAAAGAAGAAATTTTCTTCATTGCACTCTGAGCTATATGTCATCCAACTTGCTCTGTGGGGAGTGGCGGGTCCTAGCGTTTCTGAGTATGCAGAAAGGATCATCTGGTCTTGCAGTAGTCTTGCAGTCTGCCGGGCCTAGGATCTACCCATTCTCTACTAGAAGTTGCCTAAATGAGGTACTTTCTTGATGTCAGCAACAAAGGGTCAGCAGAATATGAAGACAGAGTCAGCAGCCACATTCATCACTCTTGAAGGATGATTTTTCATACCAGCATCATCCCATCCCACCCACACACCCCTCAATCTCAAGATAAACACATGAGACATTTTAGCACATTAAGAACTTGGCCTCTAGAGGTGAGATACCTTACCTTAAATCCCAAATCTGTCACTTACTAGTTCAGTATGTTCAGAAGCAACTCCTGTAACATGTTTTGTTTTGTTTCATTTTCAACTTCCTTGAGATACAGCTGATCTATAACACTGTATAACTTTAAGGTCTACAATCTGTTGATTTGATCCACTTCTATATTGCAATATGATTACCACCATAATGTTAGTTAATACCTCCCTCACATCATTTGACTACCATTTCTTTTTTGTGGTTAAAACATGTAAGACCTTCTTTCTTAGCAGCTCCTGTGATCTTTTGGGACACTCACTTCTGCATATGTAAAATTGTCATGTTAGAAACCACCCCACAGGATTGTTGTAGAGACTAAAGGATTTTGTTTTTGTAGGCTATTTAGAACAGGATTCAGTAGCTTTTGTTATTGATGTTCTCTGTATTATTTTTCTATCATTCCAGTTACCAAACCTAGAAATCCTGCTGCCAGTCAGAAACTGTCTCACATCTAAAACTCAACATGCCATCACAATTCCATCTCTAGATCATCCTGCTAATGAAACACTGTTTTTATACTCTAGCTGCTTTCTGTAGTTCTTACTGTCTTCATGCCCTGGTGAAATTTATTATATATTATACTCCTTTGAATTACTCATTTCTTTCTCTCTCTCTTTTTTTTTTTTTGCCTGTTTTTTTGTTTCCCTTTGAGATTTTTCTTTTCTTTGCATTGTCCACAGCACTTAGTATTAATAATACACACTGTTATAATGCACAATCGATATTGATTAATCAAAGTCCTATCTCTTTTATTTACTTATTCAACACTACGTTGTCAGTATCTGTTGCATGGTAGGCATCAGGTAAAATAATTGCAATGCAGCATAGGAAAAACTATAATGAAATTATGTTAGGAATAGTATTGGCATTAAGTAGTAATAACCCTACTTTCGAGAGCCAAAGAAAACATTACAAAGCATATTCTTCAATAGGGATATTAAAGGCTCACTAGGAGTTTTCCAGATTCATGAAGAGTAGCAGGATATGCAAAGAAACACTGTGTTTATTGGCTCACACCAGTGAAATAGGATGGCCAGAGCTTAGAGTAACTGCCAGGGAATGGAAGAAATTATGCTAACATAAATAATGATAATAATAGTGAATATTCAGAGGTGCTTGTTTCCTAATTTCTAAGCACTGTGCATGCTTTATTTCTAATCCTCACAATGGCCCTAAAGAGTATATAATATTAATTTGGTTTTACAGACGAAGCAGTTGAAGCTCAATAGAATGATAGGGCTGAAAACAGGCAGAGGTAGAAGTGAACTTCTAGTCGATCTGTTTCCATATCTATACTAATTCTGTTACCCAGCCCACTGCCACATCCAGTATATGAAATTAACCTTGTAACAATGGAGAGCTATTGAGAAATTTTAACTTAGGTAGTGCTACAACTAGATTACTGTTTATGGATAATCTGTGTACTTGTCCATTTTACCTTTTTCATAGGTTATACTGTTATTTAAAAACTGGACTTCATAATTCCCTAATTACATAAACTAAATGGCTCTGATTTCAGAAGCACAAAACTCATTATTTCATTAGCAGTTTTTATTGAGAATCTCTTTTATGGTTGGTACTCTGCCAGGAATGGGTGCTTCATGAAAGAGATGTATGTAAAGCCAGACACTGACAGAAAAACCTATGAAGAAGGAAATGGAGAAGTATGAGAAATAAGAGAGACACAGAGAGAATAATCAATGGAACAAGGTTCCAGAAGAATCTCAACATGCTAATAACAGTTACTATTCTCCAAATAGGAAAATTAAATTTAGATTATAAATTTAAGTTTAGAAAAGTAAATGTTTGGGGCGCCTGGGTGGCTTAGTCGGTTAAGCGTCCGACTTTCACTTAGGTCATGATCTCGCAGTTTGTGGGTTCAAGCCCCGCGTCGGGCTCTGTGCTGACTGCCAGCTCAGAGCCTGGAGCCTGTTTCAGTCTGTGACTCCCCTCTCTCTGACCCTCCCCTGCTCACGCTGTCTCTCTCTCTCTCCTAGAAATAAATAAAACATTAAAAAAAAAAAAAAAGAAAAAAAAAGAAAAGTAAATGTTTATTTAGTACTTATGATGCTCCAGCTATTTTACTGGGAACTAGGGATTGAAAAACTAAGACATGGTCACTGTTTTAAAATAATGTCCAGTTCTTCATAGAATGCCAGAGAAATAATGAAGGAAACCTGTGTCTTAATTTCATTTTGATATCCACTCAGCAGCAGTCTAGAAATGACTTAAGTAAATAATATTAGGCCTCTTTTTTCATAAATGCATTAGGAATTAAAACATATATTATAAAAATGCATTATTATGTTATCTTCATAATACTTAAAACCAATATTATAAAAACACCAATAAATATTATTTTAAAGTGCTATATAGACATCAAGCTAGAATTTTTTCTCAAAAATCCTTATACTTTTAAATACAGTGTAGTTTTTGAATAGCCTAGTATCAAAAATTTTCAATGCACTAATATACTCATCAGTAGAGAGTTGATTCTCTGTGAATATATACAAAAAGTCATCTGGCTGGACCAGATAACATCAGATTCTGCCCAAATTTGAAACTGGAAAGACATGGAATGGCCTAATTATTTCCAGATTTTAACATTAATATATCCTTTAGACGTGTATGCTTGTGTCTGTGTCTTTGAATTACTCATTCAATAAAGAAACAACGTGCCTTATTCTTCCAGATACTACCTACCGATATTGCTGATTAACAAAGAAGTAAACAGGAAAAACATCATTGAAAAATTTTAGTGAGTTATAATATAGAAACACATTTGGAGTAAGTAAGTAAATTTCTTAAGAATGGTTCATTGAACAAAAGAACATTATTTCCTAATATAATATGATACAATATTTTTATGGTTTTATCATCAGGAAAATACTTAGCATTTTACCACGACATACAAAAGAATTTGCAAGACTAATGTGAATTTTTTTACATCTTTAACTATTGTGTATAATTTTAGTTTCAAATATTGTAATCACAAACACATTTTAGGCTGTGTATTTCATTGTTGTCTTAACCTGCAGAGATTAGCTTCCCTAGACTTTTCAAGCTTTCATACACATTCTATTCACTAATATTAAATCCTTACGCCAAAATGCAGAAAATAATGCTGTATTTTCAGTCTCCAAAAGTTTGTCTTATATCCAGGTCAGTTGGTAAATATAATGTATGTGGATCCACAGTAATAATTTATCTCTTTGATTGTAGCTGGACTCCCTCTCTCTCACTTTTTGGGTCACAGTTATATCTTACACAATCCACCAGAGGGTGCTTCCTTTTTAGGGTTGGGTTATAAATGAAGATTATCAGCAAAAAGTAAAAATCTTTCATATTTTGTTTCTAGTGGTCAATTAAGTCCCATGCCCTGACACTTGTGTGCATTTTTAGATGTGTCCCAAAAATAATTTAACACCTTCCATTAAGCGTCACATATTTTAACCAACAAATACATAATGAAACACACCTGTTTCTGTATGTGATGTTTAACATGCTTGTTTCCTTGTTTTTCTTCTTCTTTTGTTAATGTTTTTATTTAGTTCTGAAAGAGAGAGACAGACAGACAGACAGCATGAGCAGGGGAGGGTCAGTTAGAGAGGGAGACACAGAATCTGAAGCAGGCTCCAGGCTCTCAGCTAGCTGTTAGCACAGAGCCTGACACAGAGCTCAAACCCATGAACTGTGAGATCATGACCAAAGTCAGATGCTTAACCGACTGAGCCACCCAAGCGCCCCTCTTGTTTTTCTTTTTACTGGAAGTTACCCTAATTAAAAGTTTCAGATATATTTAAATTAGGGAAGTTTTTCTTTAACACTTTGTTTTCCATCCTAAGAAATATAAAAGAAGTGTTCCTGGTATCTGCAAAAATTGGCTTTTAAAAAAAAATATTGGCTGTTTTGGGCATTCCAAAACAAAGGCATGGTTTTATAGCATTCCCAGCACTATTGGCCATACTTAGAGCAGGTGGAAATGTGACCTCCTTGACGAGCAAAGTAGCCAGTTTTCAAAAAATATTTCACTTCCTAAATGCATGACCCTTTATTTCCTTGCTACATAGGAGCAATTTCTGAAACTGTCATCTCAGGAGGAACCTAGTATTTTCTAAATCTTCTTTCAGCAAGTCACCTTGCTCTGAAATGGACAGCCTTTCCCTGAAGGTCCTGCTAAGGAATCAGAAGCTCAAAGAAGGGCTATGAATCACACATCTCAGAAGAGACAACTCAAGGAGGACGCTGAGATAATTCTCAGCCATCAGGCTACTTTCAAGGATTTTCCCCTCCCACTATTTCATAAATGATAGTGAATCAAGATAAATAAATGGGAGATTATATTTCTCTGAATATTTTTCAATCAAACTTTTGAATCCTTTCTTTCATCTCTGATTTTACCATTAGAAGTTGTACACTCATTTGGAAGACAAGTCTTTATGGAAATACAACATAGAGGCAATCTATCTATAAGGGTTGAACTATATCATACTGGAAGCCAGACACAGTGCTGAGGGAATGAATTGGTGTTGGTGAGCAAATGTTTTATGCCTGCAGACAAGAAAGCTGAGTATAGCTTTAACTTCAAATCCCATTATAAAATGCTGTGAATAACTACATGACCTCACTGATTGTTCAGGTAACAGATGGACATGCCACAATGAAATATTCCCCTTTTTATTTACAAACAAAAGGGGATTTTTATGTGGGCAGGAATTAAAACATTAGTAAAGCACTGGTCGCCTAAGCTGAAATTCTTTCACATTAACACAAATCCTTTATTATGTAAAGCCAACATCTTTAATATTTCTGCATGGTTTGGATATATAATCCATAGTATTCTGTGATTTCTCTTCAAATGGGTTGGTTCCTTCAGAAAGAATTATGTACCTACACTATAATGAGGTAATTAACTAGAGAACAAAAGGTTTTTCTTCTGTTTCAGACAAAACTTGCTTCTAAGACACAAGCAACACATGCATTATTATTATTTTTTTTTTTTGACCATCTGCCTTCCATGGACATTTTGGTGCCAGAAATTTTACAACATTTTGTATAATACCAGAAAGACCATCGGAACATTGAAAGGACACTTGAGGTTAAGATATGCTGTGTGTTGTTATGTTACTTTTAGAAATATTTTAGGAAATTTGCCAAGGTGATAAACTTTTATAAATCACAGTATTTCTCCAAAAGAAAATCACTAATGTTTATTTTAAATGACAACTATGTTAGGTGAGACCCACAATCATACTGTAGTCATACATATTAGAAAGTTGGATTCAAACGGTTTTGAACATATTTAATTAAAATGCATTTGGCAAGTCCTTACACTCCCCGCCCCCCCAAAAAAACCCCACAAAATATTCAAGAGTATTGCCCATAAAATCTTTGGCTCACAGAAATATATGAAAACAAACTCCACCATCTACATTTATCATTTTACTCCACACCCTCTTTCCATCTGAAATCCTTTGTTGGGCAAGACATGCCAGTCAGAAGATGTGACAGCCAAAACAGAGGGACAGAAATTTGTTTGAATATATGCTTCTGACTCTGACGATGCAAGAAGGGGCCATGATTCAAAAGCTGTAGGTATCCTGTAGAATCTGAAAAGGGTGAGGAAATAGATTCTTTGCTGGAGCTCCAGAAGAAACATCACTTAGTCTTCTGACTCATTTTAGACTTCTGACCTCCACAACAGCAGGAGAATACATTTGTGCTGTTTGAAGTTGCTAAACTTGAGCCATCTGGTTGCATAGCAGTAAGAAACAAATACAGTGCCTACAGTTACTAATTAGAAGACTTTGTACAAAACTGAGGTTTATTTACATTTCTATTTTTTATTTTCCCTAAAAATTGGAAAATCTGGATCCACTACCTTTCTGCGGCAAAGACAATTTGTAGCTGTTCCCTTTCAAGGTCACATGCTGTCCAGTGGGCTTCAGGAGGCACTATTTTTTCTCTCTTAAACTTGGCTTCTAGTAAATACTTGAGTTTGTGACCTCTGCTAGATAAAGGTCTTATATTTTACATTTTATAATGTTCATTTCATTTTTCTTTGCTTTTAAAAATGGTATCTACCTATTTGCTATTGTTTCTAAAGACAATCTACTAAACTACTGATGTTGGTATTTCATTCCCATTTCCTTGGTCAACTCCCACCACCATCCACCTATTTTTGTCTTTCCTTTAAACTTTCAACCTATAGGTTGACCACTCTTGGTGCACCTCTGTTATGTCATTTCCAGTATAGGCAGTGTGTTGGATGAACTGGAGTCTAGAGTTTCTTTTTTTTTTTAATTTTTTAACATTTATTCATTTTTGAGAGAGAGAGAACAGGGAAGGAGCAGAGAGACAGGGAGACAGAATCTGAAGCAGGCTCCAGGCTCTGAGATGTCAGCACAGAACCCAGTGTGGGGCTCGAACTCACTGACCATGAGATCAATGACCTGAGCCGAAGTTGGACGCTTAACCGACTGAGCCACCCAGGTGCCCCTGAAGTCTAGAGTTTCAAGATGCGAACACTGTTGTTCTTTCTTACTGCTGGCCATCTCATCTACTATTCCTTCAAGATCTCAGGCATGTTGGATATTCTTGGGTATTAACAAGGGATTTCCTATCCCAGATACTAAAAAGTCCAGTCCAGTCTAATATTAAACTGTCCCCTTTCCCCTCAACTTTGCTCTTATTTAGCATGCAGTGGGGAAGTGGTGTGTGTGTGTGTGTGTGTGTGTGTGTGTGTGTGTGTGTGTGTGTGTGTGTGGTGGAGAGAGAGAGAGAGAGAGAGCATGTGCTGGAGGGAGGAAGGGAAGAAGAGATGTAAGGGGAGAGCCTCTAGGCCTCTGAGGAGCCTTTGAAAGGAGAATCATTCCCATGCCTTTTCTAGCTTCTAGGGATGCATTCTTAATTTGCTTTGGCTCATGGCCCCTTCTTCCATTTTCAAGACCAGCAGCTCAGCACCTTGCTTCGGTCCTCATGTTTCCTCTTTCTTCCTTAGTATTATGTCCCTCTATCTTTCTTACAAGGACACTCATAATTACATCAGTGGGACCACTCAGATAATACAGAATGATCACTCCATCTCAATGTCATTAATTGATCACATCTGCAAAATCATTTTTGCCATATAAAGTAACATGCACAGGTGTTAGAGATTAGGACATGAACATCCTTGGAAGCCATTATTCAGCAAACCACATGAAGAATAAAGAATTGAAGCCCAGAAGAGATTTTATACTCATTGACCTCCTGACTGCCAAATTTCATGGTCCTCCTCCTCCTCCTAACAGTCTCTGTTGCATTTAAGGTGGATAACCACTTCTGCTGCTTGAGAGATTTCCTCCAACTTTTGTCAGATGCTCTTTTCCCATGATTGCCCTCCTTTTACCATGATTGCCTATCTTTTCTTTTGCTAGATTCTATTATCTTTCACCTTATTTTTTAACTTTACAATAATCTTACACCCATTGCTCCAGCCCCACAGCTCCACAGGATTGGTATAAATCCTGATGATTCCCAAATCTACATCATATACCCTGATCTCTTTTCATGAGTATTTGCAACCACATTTGAGCATATTTTTCCTTAAACTCACAGTTTCTAGAAGCGAACTGATTCTCCTTTCCTAAAAACATGTCTGCCCATATTTCTCACCATTTTCCCCCACTTTATTTTCATCAGCACTATCCCCATTTAGGCCCTCATTGTCTTGTGCCTGAACTAGTGCAGTATCCCCTCAGTTAGTAACCTATCAGTCTTTCTTCATGCAAATCCATTCTTCACATTGCTGCTAGATTCCAGTTTAAAACTCAAAAGTAATCACATCATTCTCATATGTGAAAAGAAAAACTTAAATAACCACTTCCACCCCCCAGGATAAATTTGGAATCTTGACTCTCACTTTTAATGTTGTTTTTAACCCGGCCCTACTCTAACACCTCACACTGCTTTTTCATCACTTGTTTTCAACTCCCAGCCACACTAGATGAATATGTTTCTAGGAATACGTCTTGCACTTTTCTACTGGCTGGGTTTTGCTCTCCCTTTTTTTTTTAACCTTTGCTTAAATAACATTCTACTTTGATAAAAAAAAAAATCTCTTCATTCTCATGGCTCAACTTCAGTGTTACTTTCTCTGAAATTCTTTTCTTATTTTCCCATACCACTTTTTACATGTTTCCATACTAGTAAACAGTAGTGTTTTTAATTTTTTTAACGTTTATTTATTTTTGAGAGACAGAAAGAGATCATGAGCAGTGGGAGGGGGACAGAGTGAGAGAGCCAGAGACACAGAATCTGAAGCAGGCTCCAGGCTCTGAACTCTCAGCTCACAGCCCAGTGCAGGTCTCAGACTTACCAACCACAAGATCGTGACCTGAGCTGAAATCAGATGTTTAACCTACTGAACAATCCACATGCCCCAAACAGTCCTGTTTGTATACATCTGTCTTTACCAAGAGAACTTTGTAAGCCAAGCTTCTTGAGGGCACAGATAATACTTCATTCATCTTGCTATCCCTCACGCCAACCTAAGGCTTAGCTCCTAGAATCAGTGTTTAAGAATTAAAGCTATGCAGTGGGTACCTGAGTTTTACTGTTGGCTTAAACCCACTGTGCCTCAGTTTCTTCATTACATATATATATACAACAGTAATATATACTTGAGTTAATCTTTATGAAGTATTTATAGTGGTGCCTGCTTCATAGTAAGGGCCATGACATGTTAACTAAAAGTAAATAAATGTTTGCTGAATTACATTGGATTATTATTAACATACAAAGCAATGTTTTTTTAAAAATCAAGAATAAAGGTATTCAATAGCATCAAAAATGAAACAATTAAAGCATGTATGAGCAAGAGTGAAATTATTCAGAAAAAGTCAACTAGTTATAAAATGTTTTTATCATGAGATAAAAGAATAGAAATATGAGGGCATTTCTCATCCTGTTCCCCTGATGCAGCTCTGAGCACATGGTTACCTCCAAAAAAATAAAAAAAAATAAAATACTTCTTTGGTTGAATTAAGTCCATGGGACCACAAAGCAAAATGAGAAATTATCCTTTTAATTAGCTTCAGTAAGGTTCAATTAAATTATTTTCTGAGAATTAATAATAGTGGAAGAATTTTCTAGGTCTTTCTTTTAAAAGAAACATTTAAGTGTCTTTAAAAATCAAAACCATTACCATGAAAATTTCTTGACCAGAATGGAGAATTCTCTAGATAACTGCAATTAAAAAATAGAATTAAGAAGTCTAATATTGGCATGATGTTTCTAAATTACTAAGATCATCATATAATTTGCCCAGCAGTTGTTCTTTGAGCAAGCTCCTTTTAGAGCGAGAATTTAAGCAGGAAATTGAATCTGCAAAAGGAGGAATCAATGAAGCATGGTGTCTTGAAACACAGATGGTTGGATAAATATTCAAGGATAAGGAGACATTGACTTTGTGGAGATAAGGAGTAGGAGAGGAGACCCTAGAATGAGAATCAAGAATGGGTTCTTCTCTGTCTTGATTCTATACTTGATGTGTGGCCAAAGGCATGTTACCTCAACCTCTTTGGATTCTTTATGTGAGTTTGAACTAGATAATTTATAATATCTCTCAGCTCTAATCCAACTTTACTTTTACATATAATAATAATTATGCACAGCTATCTTACTTTAGTGATATTCTAACTAGTTGCAAAAAATAAAAATAATGGAGATGATATTTTGAAACTTGTTAATGAGTCTTTCTTCTTTTTCCAAGTAGATGCTTGCCCTTTTTAGTTTAAGGCATCCATTTCCTTAGTGGAATATCAGGATCTGTATGAAAATACTATTTCACTTTTGACATTCAAAATGAGATTTTTCAGCAAGGCACTATATCAGCAAGCCATGCTATTATTTTAAGAGAAGATTTACTAATCTCCATGATAAAGGCCTAGACTAGCTATTACCATATACAGTTTTCTCATAACATAGAAAACCTACCCCTCTAGACTATAACATCTGGCTCTGGAGCTTGCTGTTCTATGACATAAGGAGATGTAATGTAGAGGTTTGAGGGAAAACTCAGCCCTTCAGTCACTGGGGGAGTGGAGGGTTCATGATCTGATCATCTCTCTTCTCTTAGCTTCATCAGAAATGGTGATTCTCACTGCTGCCTCAACCTACCTCAGTGATCACCTAACCATAAATCCTCAAAATGGGGCTGACCCTTTGCCTGGGAAGACAGTCCCATTGTGCTTGGCTAAGGGTCACTTTTACATATATTTGCTGTCACATCTCCTCACACTTTCCTTGGCCAGCTAGATTCAGCTTTCTAACTGGGTACAACAGGAGCTTCTAGACTCCTTCTGTAACACAGGAAGCCAAGAGCAGCTGGGGAAAATTTACTCAAATTCTCTTTCACTGTTCAGTGATGCAGTGTCACCTCTTCCCATCTGATGCATCCACCCATCTGGCCCTTCTACCTGCAGTGTAGACTCTCACCAATGGCCAACAGGGAGTAAAGTAAAAGAAGACCCTTTGCTCTCACCTTTACCTATGCAGACTTCTCCAGCTCTAAGATTTCATGCTGGAAATGGGAGGTCAGAACACAGGTGTCTTGGGGCACCTGGGTGGCTCAGTTGGTTAAGCATCTGACTTTGGCTCAGGTCATGATGTCATGGTTCGTGGGTTTGAGCCCTGCATCAGGCTCTGTGCTGACAGCTAGCTCAGAGCCTGGAGCCTGCTTCAGATTCTGTATCTCCCTCTCTCTCTGACCCCCCTCTGCTCACTCTGTGTCTCTTTCTCTCTTTCCCTCTCTTCCCCTCTCTCCCTCTCTCTCTCAGAAATAAAAATAAATAAAAAATTTTGAAAAATAAAAAAAAGAACACAGATGTCTTACCATTTGCTTTTTCCTTTTTCTTTTCCTCAATATTTAAATTTAAAGATTTGTTTAATGTTTATTCATTTTCGAGAGATAGAGACAGAGTCTGAACTTGGCACGGACAGAGAGATAGGGAAACACAGAATCTGAGTCTCCAAGCTCTGAGCCGTCAGCACAGAGCCCAACATGGGGCTCAAACTCATGAACTGTGAGATCATGACCTGAGCCAAAGTTTGTCACTTAACCGACTCAGCCACCCAGGCGCCCTCTTAGTTTTTAATTTTTTAAATCAATATTGCAGGTATAGTTAACCCTCACCTCTACTTTAAGAGACAATATTTTCTTTACTCTTCTCTCTAGCAAGGTCTTTACTTTCAGTAATATCCTCTTTCTTCCTGACTCTAGCACCATAGCTTAGCACAGAGGGTATAGAAAGAAAACTAGTTTGCTAA
The DNA here is from genome assembly GCA_017311185.1 of Proteles cristata cristata. Classification (NCBI taxonomy): domain Eukaryota; kingdom Metazoa; phylum Chordata; class Mammalia; order Carnivora; family Hyaenidae; genus Proteles; species Proteles cristata. The sequence continues at coordinate 2,309,438 of JAESUZ010002205.1, read as the reverse complement.
TAAGTAGGTATAGAGTTACTTTGCAAATATTACATACATTACACAAACTTGTGACTGTGACTTCAATTCTTTCTAAAGTTTTACTACATGTTATAAAATGTATGTTTTATGTATACTTTAAGATAAATTAGGGAAATGGAATAAGCATAATGTATTTTGATTCATAAAATATGCCATTATGTCTCTCAAAATACTTTTGCTTTTAAAAAGGATGTTGATTGGGTGTTTGAACATTCTGTTGAAATTATCATATCCAAAAAGGAGTAATTTTGTTGTAAATTTGGATAGAATTTATTCTTACACAAATCCCTTTTCTTGTACATTCATTGAAATAGCATATAACACAAACACTATTACTACTAATAATAGCTACCATTTATTCAGCCTTTCCTAAGGACCAGACACCATGGAAGATACTTCAAAATTTATTTCATTGAATAGCTAGCTCTTGGATGACACAAAAATTCAAAACTAATTTGAAAGATTGAAAAAACAAGCACAGAACAAATAAGATACATTAATTAGTGATGAATTCAGTCAATCAGTAAGACATATGCTGATATAGTAAACAAGAATAATATAATTTCAAAAAAGAATGAAGCATTTATCCTAAAAATATTTACAATTTGGTAGGAAAAGTAAGATTTATATGAATAATTGCAATGAATTATGGAAAGCGATAATGCTTTAAAAAGAGGGGTCTCTTCTGAGTCCCTACTCGATATTCTTTCTATCTGATTATTCTCTTACTGGTTCTCCTGAGGGAGAGGAGGGAGCTGATAATCTGATTGTCTGAGCATGCTCTTAGAGATGTCTTGGAGAGCCAGGACTCTCTTTCTAACCCTTGAGAACTCTCTTTTATTAGCTTATGCTCATTGTCACTCTCATATTCTCTTTCCAAGTGCTTTGGAGTGAGTGTTTGTGTACTCCACAAATTTACATGTTTGAAAACCTCATTTCATATATGATCAAACTTGGATATGGGGCCTCAGAGGGGTAGTTTAGATCACGAGGGTGGAGGCCTCCTGAATGAGATTAGTGCCCTTTTAAGAAGAGACAGGAAGATAGGACACAAAATCATTTGCATGACAAAATCACTATGAATTAAGCCATTGCTAATAGTAGAAAGAATGTAGAAAGTCTTGAGCTACAGAGCTCAAGAAACAAAAGATGTATGATTAACCTAACCCTCTCAACTTGAGACCTAGCAAAACAAATAATTGGGTAGATAAATGGGAAATAGGAATCTAGAAATAAAGTAGAAAATTTGGAAGAAATCAATGACTTCTTACCAAAATATAAATAATAAAAGTGAATACAAATATAAGTATAAAATAAGAAAAAGTGCCATAGAAAAGATCAAAATAGTGATAAAAAATTCCTGATTTAAGAAGGCACCAAGATCAGATTCTTTAGGATTCCATCTAACTTGCAAAATGTAGATAAAGCCAATGATTTGAGGCAAGTACAATAAAAATAAACATTAATTAAATATGATGAAGGTTAATTACCAAAAGGAATAGCAAGCATCAATCTACCTGATAAAACAAAGCCATTTACTTTAAAATAAGGACCAAGAACAGGATGCTTGTAGTTCATTATTATTCGACATTTCTTCAGAGATTATCATGTCTAGAATATAGAAGAAAAATTGATCAGTATCATTTTGGAAAATCATTTCATTCTGCTCATAAATATTACTGAGTATCTAAGAAAACCCAAAATATTCTATTTAAAAACTACTTGAACTTATGAGGAAATGTGGTAAATAGCTGGATTAAAATAAATATTTAAATACCTTAATATTATATGAATATATGTAATTGTATATTGATATATTAATATATACATATTAAATATCTTAAGTAGCTTTTCTTTATGCTAGCAAAAAAGAAAACAGAAATAAAAAAGGAAAATATTTCAGTTGCAACAGAAACTGTTAGAAAATATTTGAGAATAAATTTAACATGAAATGTGAAGAATGCATAGAACTGAAAATCCTACTAAAGCCCATGAAACAGGAACAGAATGAATGAAAAAATACACCATATTGCAGGAGGGGGAAATTTCAATGATGACTGCGACAACATAGATCCCATCTTACATTGTGGCATTGGCACTTCTTCCTAGCGCATGCACCAGACAGGTGATTTACAAACATTTGGACTACCTCTGACCCCGGCCATCATCTGACTACAACTTCATGAGCCAGAAGCTTCATGAGCTCACTCCCAAATTCCTGAACCACAGGAATTTGAGAGATAATAACTAATAATTGTTATTTTTTGTTTTTTTTTTGTTTTTGCTTTTGTTTTATTTCTAGGAGAGAGAGAGAGAGACAGAGTGAGCAGGGGAGGGTCAGAGAGAGAGGGAGACACAGACTCTGAAATAGGCTCCAGGCTCTGAGCTGGCAGTCAGCACAGAGCCTGACACGGGGCTCGAACCCACGAACCGCGAGATCATTCATGACCTAAGCGAAAGTCAGATGCTCAACTGACTAAGCCACCCAGGCACCCCAATAACTGTTATTTTAAACGACTCTTTAGAATGACTTGTTATGCATCAATAGATAATACAAATGTTCTTGGATAGAGAGATGTACTATCATGCAAAATATACATCATCCCTCAAATTGGTAACCTAAGTGCAACTCAAACACCCAACAGTACTGTTTTGCTTTTTTATGAGATAAAAATCCCTATAAAACATCAAATTCATGAAAATAACCAAAAGATATTAAAAAATAAAAGAAGACATGCTTCTTCAGCTACTAAAATAACCTATAAAGGTGTAATCAAAATAGAAATATACAAATAGATTAATTTAAGTGTATAGAAAACCAAGAGTGAGATTCAAGTAGGTAAAGCATTTAATGTATGACAAAGATGTTACCATCTTCCCTTGAATTGAGGATAATGATTAACTTTAGAACATTGCTTGTATAAGTAGATAACAACTTGGAAGAAAATTAAGCTAGGTTCATCATTAAGCTAGCTAGTAATCATAAATTCAAAAGTGATGAAATATTTGCAATGTATATATGATACCAAAACACTTGGAAATTGAGAAAATTATTTTAAATATGGTTAAATAATATGAATAAGCAACTCAAAAGAGCAAATTCAAATGGCCAGTGGACAGTAAAAACATGCTCAATTTATGTACAGGTAAATGCAAATTGATTGTTTATTGAATTCTACTTGCCAACAATTCAACATCAAGCAAAAAAGTACAAAGTGACTGTCGTGAAGCTTGTATTTGAGAGGAATGTGAAGGAAAGGATACACAAAATATGTAACCTGAAGATAAATAGTACAAAAGTTAAAAATCAGGATAAAAGAGTAGAGTATGATGACTGGGGAGGCTGGCTATTACAGATATATTGGACTAGAAAGTCCTCTCCAATGAAGTGAATTTTTATCAGAGACCTCAATGCACAAGGCAGCTCATAAATGGAAGCTATCACATTATACTTGTTAGATTGGCAAATATGAAAAGTAAGTGGTAATATTTAGTGCTAGTGGGTATTCAAGCAAATACATCCTGTTATACATTGCTGGTGGAAATGTGAACCATTTCACTCTGTGTGAAAGCCTAGTAATATCTATTAAAATTGCATATGTCCTTCAACTCAATAGTCTCACTTCAGGAAATCTACCCCACAGAAATAACAAGACCAATACATTAAAGACCTATGTTCAAAGGTGATTAATAAAATATTTTTATAGTGATAATGTAGTTTATTGTTTATAGGTCACCCCATTTTAGATAAAGGAAAGCCTTAAATGTAACAGTAAAGCCTCACAAATTATAGAAGAACATATGTATATTTTAGATATATTCAGATATTTAGATGTATATATAACAGACAAATTAACTGCATAAAAATCTAAATTGTATAAGGCAAAATAATCATAAAGAAAGTAAGAGTAAGTAATTGAATAAATTGTGGTATATCTCTGCTATTCACCTGTACTTAATTACAAAGATTTAGGTACATACCTGTAAATATTGAGAGATGTCTTTGAAGTATTGGTGAGTCCCAAAGTAAGAATCAAAGAGGAATATGAGGGGCGCCTGGGTGGCTTAGTTGGTTAAGGGTCCGACTTCTGCCCAGGTCATGATCTCGCAGTTCGTGAGTTCGAGCCCCCTATCGGGCACTGTGCTGACAGCTCAGAGCCTGGAGCCTGCTTCAGATTCTGTGTCTCTCTCTGTCTCTGCCCCTCTCCTACTTGCACTCTGTCTCTCCCTCAGAAATACATAAACAGTAAAAAAAAAAATTTTTTTTTAAAACAAAGAGGAATATGAAAGTATGATTCCATTTAAGTGATGCAAAAAAGAAATCCACAACTAATGTGTTGGGAGAACTTTTGTTTGCTATTCCTACATCACTCACATGTTAAAGAATCTCAAATTATAATTCCTGGGCAGGTGAAATGACATCAGTGGGTAAACTTGGGAAAAATAAGCAGGATGTGTTTGATCCTTATCCACCATTTTGTTTATTCGGGGTTTGGGACTCTCAGGGAAAGTTGCTCTGCTCTGCAGCTCCGGGGGTAGCTGTTGGTCCTATGGAAGATCATTGTTAGTCCCCCACACTTCATTTCTTGTAGAGCATGCCTGCCCACAGAGAGTGCTAGTTCCCTGTGTTCTTCTGTTCCCAGAATTTAGCCACCAGAACTTCAGCTTCCCCAACAGACCCACAAAATGGGGAATCAGTCCCAGCTGAGTAGCATCTCCTCCTGGGTGCTTACGTCAGCCTGAGTCTGAAACTCAGCAGTTCCATTTGACTTTCACAGCCTCCAATTTAGCCTAAAGCATAATGACAATAATGCCATCATTGTCCTCCACCTGCCACCTCTTTTGTTGCATTTTTTCACTTTGTTCAGAACATAGGCAGTGAAAAGAGGTGTTACTGTTTAACTCCTATCAAAAACAAAGACCATATACAAATACTTATATATGATTATATGACCATAGTTAACTGGATGAAGAATGCACACCAATTTGTTAATATCTGCCACAGTAGTGGAAGAGGGAGAGATGAGTGTCAGAAAACTGAGATAAGCTAAAAAGAAAAAATTCTATACCTTTTTAAAAATAAGATTCAAGAATAAAACAAACACATGACATGTTCCTATTTTACTGAAATGTCAGTGATTGTATATTTACGAAAGAGATGCTTGAAAAGTATCATCACCACAAAACTGATGATGGCATCTGATTGTGATAAGACATGAAGTGATCTTTGCTTTCTTTCCTATACTTCTGAATATTGCTTGAGTTTTTTAATGATACACGTATATATTCTATTTATAGTCAGAAAGGGTTTCTTATCTATGGGCACATTCCCCATCTTGTATATCTGGTAAGGAAGTTGAAAGCCTGCCGTGTAAGAGTCTCCCTGTGGGCAGGCTCACTCCAAGAGGAAAAAGTTGTGGTGGATTGACACTTTAAATTTAAAAAAAATTATCACATACAAATAAATATTTTATTGTGAATATGCGGTTAGGAAGGAGATAAGAGTATTCAAACAGGATTTATTCTTAACTGCATCATTTGGACTCATTGAATAACCACTTTGGTTAAACTAGGTTAGACAAGATGTCTAGACATATCTGAGATAGGAAAGTGGAGAAGGCACGAATGGTATACATGATATACATTGTAACTTTTGAGTTAAAATTTTTTGACCTATGCAGACCCATTTCAAATATATTGGAGCAACAGTGGAAATGCCAATTCTGTTGACAGGTGCTACGTGTCACAATGTCAGTAGTGAGGGCAGGGGGAGTGGGAGGAAGCTGGGAAGCCTCCGTAAGGCCAAAGCAAGATAGTAGGACACCCACGGTAAAGTTTTGTAATCCTGTCGTAAGTGGCACAACACATTTCTAGTTGATCATAGTTTGGCTCTTAGGACTGATGGGTTAAATGAAAATATTAACCAAGGGAAAGCAGGGGGAAAGGGATCTTTCTTCTTTCCTCTTACCTGATGCCTGGCTCCACTGCAGGGGACATTTGCCAATCTGACTAGAGAGTCCAGTATATTTATAAAGGGAGAGTTTACAAGAGCTGCTGTGCTATAAAGGCCGATGCTCCACTCAGATCTTTTTCTTCCTGTTTCTACTGAGTTGACCCAGGATAGCAGAGCCCTCTTGTGTGAGATGGGCCTACCAGGTAGCTCCTTTCTTATCTCCTCCAAGCATTCAACTCGATAGACCAGAGTCTGCTATACATACGTAATTATCACTCTCCTTTCTCAATCCAGGTAGCAAACCTGAAAGTACAGATCCTGAGGTTAATTTGCAGACAGGAGGAGGACAGATGGCCTACCTCTGGTTTATAGCCTATGTTGCATATGACTATGTGACTATTAACATAGTATAGATTGGTTCCCAGTTCTCCATTGTATGTAATTTCCTCAGGAGCTCTGTCCAGAGGTATGAATGTTTAGAAGGACCAAAATTTGCCTATTCTTGGATCCCAAGTAGTAATATTATCAAAATACTCTTGAAATGTTACACCTAAATTCTAATAGCACAGAAGGACTACTGGAAAAGAGGATAAATGTAAACTCTTTCACCAGGTTTAAAGTATCAACTTCAAAATATCAAGATAAAAATATTAAAATCAGTATAGATGCCACCTGACCTGACAACACTTTATGTATTAAAAAGCTTGGACATTTTAGTTGATTCTAGATATAACTGAGTCAAATACTTGTCAATTTAATTAGTACACTGTTAGATGAATAGAAATATAGTTCCCTGTGGGTGCGTGGGTGGCACAGTTGGTTAAGATTCTGACTCAATTTTGGCTCAGGTCATGATCGCTAGCTTGTGGGATCAAGTTGTGAGTCAGGCTCTGAGCTGAGCATGGTGCCTGCTTAATTTTCTATCTCTCCCTCTGCTCCCTTCCCTCTCTGTGCTCTCTCTCTAAAATAAAAATAAAATAAAATAAATATAAGAAATAAATATAGTGCCCTAGAAGAAGCAAAGGTCTCCACTGCTATCTTCAAAAATATGTTTAATTTTTTACTTTAAACTTTAAGCATATTGTTGACTAGTGGAAATACACAAAGAAGGGCTTATTTAGATTGTAACAGCTTAGAAATCAATTCAGAAGTATATGGTGGAGGAATTAAGGCTATTTCTCCCAGAGTAAAAAAGAGATGTGGAAATATCAGGGCAAGATATTTAAAAGCCTACCATTTAGAAATGATTTATTTAATGTAACACTCCCAAATATCAATTGTTAGTAGTTGAATCAAGCAGAATCTTCTTAACATAAGAAACTTCCTAGTAACTGGACATCCTAAAAAATAGAATGAGCTATTGCTAACTTAGAATTTCTCTGCATCTCTCTTACACAGTTACTCTCAGGGAAATAAAAGTGTGTGTGTGTGTGTGTGTGTGTGTGTGTACTGCATAAGTTTATTATACATGTTATGGATAATAAGATGTATAAAACATAATTTACAAATAGCAAAATGGATCATAGTTTCAGGTAAATTCTACATAGCCGATTATTTTTCATAACATTTAAAAAATTTTGCCAAATGTTTGTATCCATAGGCAACCCATGGTTGCAATTTTTTTTAATGTTTATTCATTTTTGAGAGACAGAGAGAGTGCAAGTGGGGGAGGAGCAGAGAGAAAGGGAGACACAGAATCTGAAGTAGGCTCCAGGCCCTGAGCTGTTAACACAGAGCCTGATGCGGGGCCTGAACTCACAAATCACAAGATCATAAACTGAGCAAAAGTCTATAAACCGTGGAATTGTGACTTGAGCCATGACTTGAGTCATAGTCAAACGCTTAACTGACTAGGGCACACAGGCGCCCCCATGGTTGCAGTTGTTCAATAGATGTAGTTCCTACATGAATATTGGTTGATAATTTCACTTGCACTAATAAATGAGAAAAAAGTGAAACAAAAAACAAGTATTCATAGTTATATTTATTAATTCAGGACTTCCCTTATTTATTACTGGTATAAATACTTGGCTGGATTGGACCATAGTTATTGAGTACTAGAATAACATTCCCTAAGCTTTTTGTGCTGTCCACTATTCACAGTTTAACAGCTGTAGCTATAACACCTCTTAAATTCAATCCACATTATTAACATTTTCTCCATCACTTCTTTAAGTGCAGAGAATGCACAAAACAATAAACCAAGCTCTAATTTACCATATTTACCAATTTCCAAGATGTAAACATTCCCACCATGGCCAATTTCAAATGACAACATAAAGTCATTGAACATAGAGCAGGAAGATAACGTGTAGTAGTACACCATTATAAAGTATATTCACCATATAGATAAAAGAGATCCAAATAACCTTAGGAGCAGATATAATAGTAAATGTAGTAAAATAATTAAGAAGTGATGACTTCTGAGTATTTTCTACTTTTGTTTTCAATGCATTTAATTAGGAGTTTATATAATTTAAATTTGTAATAGTGGGTATATTTAACAACTGCCTTGTAAAATTCCTGATGATTTAATCATCAGTTCTTATAGGCCAGAATAAGAAAACTCCAGTGTAACACTGGGAAAGTGGCACTTTGTACATAAAAATTTAATCACGTACAGACCAAAACATATACTTCAATGGAAAACAACATGAAAAGAAAGTTCAAGGGAAGCAATTTACCTACTTTGAATGTATGAAAACTACTTAAAATATATTCTACTTTATATTTGAAAATCCCTGTTAATGAATTTGTCTGCTAGCCTTATTAATTTATATTATTTGTTATTGTTGTTTTTGTTATTTTCCCAAATCACATACACTTGCATACTAACATCAAAGAATCAAAGGTGTAAGCTTTAGGAAAAGGATTCTAAGTAGATACTTATAGATTTAAAATATTGTAAAAGGAAAAACAAAGAAAGTGGGACACCTGAATGGCTCAGTTGGTTGAGTATCTGACTCTTGATTTAGCTCAGGTCATGATCTATTAGTTTGTGGAATATAGCCCAATATCAGGCTCCACGCTGACAGCACGGAGCCTGCTTACGATTCTCTCCCAATCTGTGCCTCCCCAACTTACATGTGTGCTCTCTTTCTTTCTTTCTCTCTGTCAAAATACATAAATGAAACTTAAAAAAAGAAAAATAAACCCAGTGAATCAACATTTCCCAATACCCTAGACAGAACGCCAATACTGAATACTAGAACATCTTAACTACTAATTAAAAAACGTTTTTAATGTTTTATTTATTTCTGAGAGAGAGAGAGAGAGACAACGTGAGTAGGGGAGGATCAGAGAGATAAGGAGATACAGAATCTGAAACAGGCTCCAGGCTCTGAGCTAGCTGTCAGCACAGAGCCAAATGCAGGGCTCGAGCCCATGAAACGTGTAATCATGACCTTAGCCGAAGCCAGACGCTTAACCAGCTGAGCCACCCAGGCGCCCCTAGAACATCTTAACTACTTTGAAATGTAGTTAACTTAACTACTACTTAACTAATTTGAAATGTACAATAGGAATTTTAAGAAAAGTCACATTCCTAAGTTCAGAAGGCCTATTTATATGGTTTCATCATTTATAAACAAAATACTAAGAGAGAAGAGAAACACCCAATTAATAACTAGAAATCTATTATATTTTCAAATTTAAGGGTTTTCTTAACCCAAAGTTTTTAAAAACTAAAAAATAATTTAAGAAACAATATTTTTTGAAATTAATTTTCTACTTTTTACCATTTTCTATTTCCTATGATTAAGAAAAACAGTTTTCAAATGTGACTGGAACTCCTATAAACCCAAATGTGATTAAAAACATATATAAATATTAATTTGCTCATAGGTGTTTCAGTGATATGCAGAACAAATATGTTCACTCTTAAACTAGATTATGGTGTAATGTCAGACAAACAGATATAAATTCCAGATCAATTCATATAAATTCATAGAAGAGACATAACAAGAATTATGTGAGAATTAGCAATGCCTATTATATTTGAAGTGTTTAATAAATTATCTTTATTTTTTTATCTAATATTTTTTTTATTTTTTTTTGTATTTTTATTTTTTTTTTACAAATAGTTTATTGTCAAATTATTTTCCACATAACACCCGGTGCTCATCCCCACAAGTGTCCTCCTCCATGCCCATCCCCCCTCCCCCCTACATCCATCAGTCCTCAGTTTTTGTCAGCATTCAAGAGTCTCTCATGGTTTGCCTCTCTCCCTTTCCCCCACCATTTCCGCCCTTCTTCTCCCCCTTGGTCCTCTGTTAAATTCCTCCTAATCCTCCTATACGTGCACACATATGATATTTGTCCTTCTCTGCCTGACTTATTTCGCTCAGCATAACACCCTCAAGGTCCATCCATGTTGCTACACATGGCCAGATTTCATTGTTTCTCATTGTCATGTAGTATTCCATGGTATAGATAAACCACATCTTCTTGATCCATTCATCTGTTGATGGACACTTAGGCTCTTTCCATGTTTTAGCTATTGTGGAGAGTGCTGCTATGAACATTGGGGTACATGTGCTCCTCTGCCTCAGCATTTCTGTATCCCTTGGGTAAATTCCTAGCAGTGCTATTGCTGGGTCATAGGGGAGTTCTATTGTTAGTTTCCTGAGGAACCTCCACACTGTTTTCCAGAGGGGCTGTACCAGTTTACATTCCCACCAACAGTGTAGGAGGGTGCCCGTTTCTCCACATCCTCCCCAGCATCTAGAGTTCTCTGATTGGCTCATTTTAGCCACTCTGACTGGCGTGAGGTGGTATCTCAGTGTGGTTTTGATTTGTATTTCCCTGATGAGGAGGGATGCTGAGCATCGTTTCATGTGTCTGTTGGCCGTCTGGATGTCCTCTTTGGAAAAGTATCCTCTGGATATTAACCCTTTATCTGATATGTCATTTGCAACTATCTTTTCCCATTCAGTTGGTTGCCTATTAGTTTTGTGGGTTGTCTTTATGATCATAAATTTATTGAATGTATTTACTTTCATTATACAAGTTTCTGTTTATTTTCAAAAGAGCTCAATAATACCATGTAATAGGAAAATGGTAAATTCTTTTCCACATGTTACTGAAATATAAATTTTACTTTTTTACTTTGAAGTCACTCTACCACCTGCTTCAGCATAACATCTTATCATAATTTAGGGAAATAAGACTGGAAGTCCAAAGGCAGCCAAACTAAATCCACTTTTTAGCCTCATGCTTGCACATAATCTACTTATATTTACACACTTTTATCATCTTTAGAAACTTAAATGTATCTTAAAAAGATGGAAACTTGAACATTAATGTTTTCAATCCAATTTGTAATACACTCTGTTTTGTGTTTTCCCCAGCTACTTTTAGTTTTTCTATTGTATTTACTCACCTATGCCAGATTTTGAAGTTTGACAGCTATTAAAATAGAGAATATCAAAAAGATTAGTTAGTGCCCTTATTAAATCCAAGAAGTCATTGAAATACAAAGAAAAAAATTGAAATTATTTTATTCCTCCTCAATTTATTGAGCAGAATCAGATTTTGGCTGAGATTGATATTCTAAGTAGTATTTTACATACCTATTCCATTTTTGTGTGAGTGTACAATGGTATTTTAAGCTACTTGAATTTGTTGATTTTTAAAGCTAGTTTCTTTGAAAATACCTGAAAAATTAATTGCGTGTATCTGTTCAGTGTAGAAACATTCTTCACATTTCTTATACATTTTAAGTGACACTATCATTCTCCTCTAAAAAATTAATCATTACATGTAACTTCAACTTTGTAAGATTATTTGTGACAAGTATTAATTTTTAATTGACAAAAGCCTCTTTTTAAAAGTGAACTTTTTTTTTTTTTAATATTTTTTATTTATTTCTAGGAGAGAGAGAGAGAGACAGCATGAGCAGGGGAGGGTCAGAGAGAGAGGGAGTCACAGACTGAAACAGGCTCCAGGCTCTGAGCTGGCAGTCAGCACAGAGCCCGACGCGGGGCTCGAACCCACGAACCGCGAGATCATGACCCAAGAGAAAGTCGGACGCTTAACCGACTAAGCCACCCAGGCGCCCCAAAAGTGAACTTTTAAATATGATCTGAAAATATCCATTAACATACATATATTGAACATGTGGGAGTGTACACATGTACATGGACGCACATATATGCACACACACACACAGCACATGTACACAATTACAATATGTGAACTCTTTTAGGATACTTTCTAATTCTTAAAGGGGTTTCACACCCTGAAAAGCATTTTTATAGCCTATTTTGTTCTGTACTATTATTAGAATTTGATACATGAGCCTCTTAAATATTGCTTTTAACTTTTTAAGAACCTTTGGTTTCTTCAGACTTGAGTTACCTTATTATACAATTTATTGAAGGCTAATAATTATTAGGACATGTGGTAGGCGGTTATCATAAGTAACATCACACTACTGGCTCTATGTACAAGCTACAATAGGGCAAATGGTACAATTAGAGGCACATTCATTGGTGCATAACAATAGAAGCCTAGTGACACTGCAAGATTAAGAAAAGGCTAAAACATCTTTAAAACTACTCATTACCACCAGTCAAAATGTGCATATTTGACCTTTATGGTAATCAGAAGAATCTCTGCTTATGCAGTAGGCGGCTAAATAATCGTCACTTTCAACACACAGTTTTCCTTGAAGTGACCTAAGGTTAACATGGTTGATCCTGAAGCCGACACAGACATTGAATCAACTCATCAGCGGTCACAGGGAAAGGCCACCGTCTTCATCACATAGGTTACAATGACAGGATAAAAAGACTGTTGCAGATTTTTCTCTGCAAGAAATAGTAGGACTTAGATATTGACTGTTCTTTACATTCGAAGGTTACAGAATTACTTGGAAACCTTTCCCTGAGGTGCAGATTCAGTCTGTGGTATGGTAATCATACAAGTTGCATCAAAAATAATTGTTTAGTTTATTTCCTTGTTGTCTTATTATATTAAAGCCTCATGCTAAATTCAGAAATCTCTTACTCTTGATCTCTCTTCTTCCATATAGGTCTACTATTAACCCTACCCATTTTAATTTGAATATATTAACAGTTGCAATGAAGAATCTCAAAGCTTAACTGTTATCTCCAAATATGATAAAATCTACACTTTAACTAGAGCTAATGTAGCAACTCTAACATTTGAAAAAAATAAAGACCCTTAATCATGTGGAATAAATTAAAATGCTCTCTCAATGTCCCTCCCTCAAATAGTGCACCTGAAGCTTTAGAAATCTGTAGTTAGAATGGTTGTAATTTTTGAAGAATGGACACTTAAAATTAAATGAAACTAATTTTTGTGTTGGAAAGCTCATCATTCTCCAATTTTCATAGTAAAACATCATACCAAGTAACTACAAGATAATCATGTCATAGATATTATTTCCCTGGTGGTTTCGGAAAAGGATAATGTTCCTTGTAGAAACAGAATAATTTAATAGTCATCAAAATTAGAGCAGGGGGATAAAACTTTTTTAAAATGTAGCTAAAGTAAGATTTTTTAAAGGCATAAAGCCCAAAGTTCCCCAATATTTGTGGTTTGGTTGGCACTTAAAAGCAGTCATTCATAATTCCCCCTAATGCATACAATATTAATCTATGTGTACTTAGAAAAGCTGGCTACTTCCTTTACTTCAAAGTCATTGCCTTTGCTATGAGACCTAGAAAGTCCTTCAGGATTCATTATGACATGTGGAATATATAAGCAACAAGGCATGACAGGGAGTATGGTTATCATAAGATAATCACACCCCTGGGTCATTACAAAGCAAGAGGTGCAGTGGTGCACCTCTCATTCCCCCTGGGGTGTGATTACAGCACGATCAGCACACTTCATGCCATTACCTGATTGCTTTTATAAAAAGCCTTTGTTGGGGAGAAAAACTGTGATTTGGTGTTTTGTGGGGGTTGGATGGGGGGTGTTTTGGTTTGTTTTTTGCTTAAAGAAGATGCAATTGCCTGTTTGCAATGTTAACAGTAGTTTAAGCTAAGCCTGACAGCGTATAAGTGTTAATCTGTCCCTTTATAATATACAGCTGCCAAGGCCAATCAAAATTCAGCACTTTAAGACGCAATTTATTTGGTGGTTGTGTGTTCAAATGATTCAACTTTGAGAAAAGGTGTGCCATTTTCACAAAAAACCTTTTATCTAGAACAACTATTGAAAAAAACAATTTGTCTCAAAGTTATTTTGTCCAAAGTGGTAGACTCAGAAGTTTATAGACTTGATGAACCAAAATGGAACCTTAAGCAGTTGACAGGCAGTAAGGTATTCATATTTTCTAATTTTCTTCATTTAGACTCCCACCCAAATACAGGTTACAACTCAATTTAGGGTGCTAGATTAGACATCAAATCCCACTGCTGTCATTCAAGTTATAGCCTAAGGGCCATATTGTGATCTTAGAAATGTACTAACATTCAAACTTTTTGCTTTAGCCTATATTCTGCTGTGTAATGACAGACATAACCTCAGCTAACAAAGCTCATTTATAATCCATAATTATATTACATAATTATATTATTTGCAAACATCTTGAACATTTATTTTTATAAAATTCCTATGTGAAAGATAATAAGTAGATATGATTATTTCCATTTTATAAAAGGATAAGATAAGGTATAGATAGAAAAGCTAAATTCTGTGGCTAACTCAGTTAACTCCAAATCTGGTATCCTAATTCCAAGGATAAACACACTTAACAAAAAACAGTAAGAGTATTTATAGAACATTACTGTGGGCAAGTCTCTGAACCATGTTTAGCTTCATTTTCTTCCTCTGTGAAATAAGAGTGTTAAAGTAGATGGTCTACATAGTGCATCTCAAACCTGCCATTTTGAGGATCACTTTCCTTGCATAATAGTATTGTCATGGGACAGCTAATGTCGGACAACTGACTCCATCTTCAGAGACTGATCTTGAGAGAGTAAGTAGTTTGAAAAAACAGAAACATGCTGCTAATGAGAAAAGGAAATAGGTGATAGCATAAATCCCTGAAAAATGAGAGCAATCTGACTCTGACATCTGTTACCACTCTAGTCATTATTGTTGATTGATATGATTTGATAGATGAAGTAGTAACTGGTTTCATTTTTACCATTCCATGATTAGAAAAGATAATCTTTTTGAAAAAAGATTTGGGATAGATGATTAGAGTAACTATAGTCCCATAGTGGAACATCGGATGAATCCCAGGATGATTTTTAGGAGAGCACAAATGCAACTCTAGAGTTAGAATAACCCAGAAGGGCACTCTACTGTTTGATATCAAATTATAATAACTCCATATTTCTTTTGAAAAAAAAAAAAAACTCCTGCCAAAACAATATATTCAACATTATTTGGTCAGCTCTCTATCTCCACAAAGAAAACTTACATGTATTTTTTTGTTGGATTTGAAAGAAAGGATGCCCTCCCTCTATGTCAAGATCACTCTTCACTATTCCTAAGGAGGGAAAATATTATTTTCTATACATTTTGAAGGAGAGAAATAGGGTGTTACTTCTATATTAGTCCTTTTTGCTTTTGCGTAAAATGATGAAAATGATTGGTCAATCAATCATCATTGTGATCTATATATTATACAAGTGTTCTGTCCTCTGTGGGTGTTTTGGCATAGACAGTGCACATTTATGGGCATTGCTTCTTTTTACCTGACTCCAAGGCATTGGTAAAACCTCTGAAGGGGCTGATGCTTTCCCTCTGAGCCACCACGACACATGTATTCTCTTTTGGATCATGTCCCCTTTCTTAGATCATAAAATTTCCCTCCATTAATATTTTTACAGAGCATACCAGAAACCTAGAACGCTCTCTGCCTATAGCTAAGAGGAACTAGATTTAGACTCCTTCACCCACCATCACCATTGCTAGGTTTTCCATTTCAGAGTTTTATTTTGTTTTAATCATCGCTTGTTACAAAACACTACTATATATTCCAGTTTCTCACACAAAGCCAATAGCTGCCTTTGCCACCATTTCCAGAAGCAACTATTTACTTTATGAACATCCCTGAGTTGAGGATCCTCCATTCCATCATGAGAAAAGAGAGAAAGGAAGAAGGGACCTAAAATCTGACACAAATTGTTTTCCTTCCCCAAAGACACAACCTTTCCGCCTCTCTAACCTGTTTCATAGTGGGTCTGGGAAGGAATCACTACACCTGTCCTCTGAGAACACTGTTATTCTACAAGTACTTTGTTGGGATACTCTGCATTGAAGTGAAATATATCTCTAAAATTAAAATTTGAAGCAAGTTGAGGCTTTTATTCTCAGATGCAAACTATTTCCACTTACCCTCCACTAGTCTTTTGATGCAATAGGTAACTTTCATAAGAGAAAAGTTATTCACAAGTTTCATGTTCCATGCCTCACCTTAATAGGAAATATGGTCTACAAAGTGATCAGCCTTGTATGAGCTGCAAGGATGTTTGATTCTGGCTAATTCATCATTGGGTCCCTAAGACTGATATGAATAAGCAGCCCACTAAGAGGCTACTTGAGTATATAATCAAAACTACTCTAGATTTGGAAACACAGAAACCTGACATGGTATAAGATGGTGTCATAGCTGCTCACCCATATTACAGGCCTAACTCATTTTACATACCGAGAGCCCCTTGAACAAAGGAGGCTTAAATGGACCTATATTAATTATGCTGGAGAAAGGAAAACATCCAGGTTTTTCAGGACTGTTGGCCTGGATCTGTATAATCTCTAATTCCTAGGGGTCCAGAATCCCAATATACAGCACTAGTTAGAATGGAAATTTACCAGAGTCAGAGGAGAAATGTAATTTAAACCTGGAATTAAAAAAGAAATGGTAACAGTGGAAGTTAATTTGAATTCAGGGAACCAACTAGCCTCATGTACTTTTTGTAGAAGTATATACTGTTTTCTCACTTTCACATAAAAAATTGACAGTGCGTATGAAATGCTTTTTAAAAAGTTTATACCTTCTGAGCATTTAATCACACCGTCTACAGTAGTGATTTAAAATCATAAACAATAATAAAGTTTTTACTTGCATATATATTATTTATAGTAAAAATAATTTGGAAATAGCATAAATGGTTAATGAACCAATGATAGTACATATATAAAGTATCCTATGGTTCTAAAACATACATATAAAATATTTAAAAGTATATTATTCATGAAGTGGAAAAGTAGAGTATAAAATCATTTATGAAGTTTGACTGCAACCATATAAAAAATACAAAAAACAATGCTCCAAAGTTTGGCAATAGTTATCTTTAGTGTAACTATTAAATTATGGATAGTAAAGGTGATACCCTTTCCTTGTTTCCTCTTTCCTTTTTATATTTTCTAGAATTTCTGATTTATTTTTAAAACTTTGAATTAAAATTTTTTAATGAGTAAAGAATCTTAGCAAGATATAAGATGATTCTAATATATTTTATTAATATAAAATGTAAAATATGAAATAAGCCATATATTTGATTACCCAAATATATTATCATATTCTGCAAATACCTCATAATGTGTTGATTCACATCAATCAATGCCTCAAGTTTCCAAAGCTGAATGTATGATTCTACAGTTTACCCCAGAGAAAATAATTACAAACAGAACCATATGAGTTTGGATAGCAATCTGAAGAGGCTTATACTCTGCACTTACTTATGTAAAAGTATACTATTAAAATAAAGGCCATTGATGAAAATTCAGTGAAGCTGTGTTAAAATAAACAGTCATCAGAATAGTCATATAAATTGGTTTGATTCTTTCGGAAAACAATTTGATGATGTACCACAATCAAAATAATTTGATTATACACCACTATAAAAATGTACTTCTGGACTTTTGCTTCCAGTCTTAAGGAAGCAACAGAATTCTGACTTCTCATCCTAAAAATACTAAAACACTGGAAAAAATATGTGAAACAACTATTCAGGACCATAAGCAGACAGTACAAGACTAAGATTTCTGGAAAACCATATAAATAAAATGAGCTTTACGATCATCCTAGATTTCTATGTAGAGGAAATTTTCATATCCCATTGTAGGGGAGGGAAAAGCAATCAAAGTCCAATGATCCCTCTGAATTGAGAAGACTGAGACTCGAATTCAGGAAGGTAAGGCAGCAAGAAATGATGGAACAGAGTATCTAGATATAGAAGAAAAAAAAGAGTTCAAGGAATACGAAATTGGGTCCCCTTGAGTTGTTGTCTGAAAACTAATCTTTATACAAATTGGGTGAAATTTAGCAAGGCCAAATAAAGAATGAAATCTGGAAAAAAAATTGCTAGGGATCTAGGAGCAAAAGAATTCCCAGAGATCACCCAAGGGAATCATGTGGATCCCAAACAGCCAGAGTGAAAGTACAGGGCATTTAAGTGTAAGCTATAGAAAAAGGGTTACTGTAGATTTATCTTCAGAATACTTTATTTATTTTTTTTTTGATGCCTCACTTATTCTTTAATAGTTTATTATCAAGTTGGTTTCCATATAACACCCAGTGGTAATCTCCACAAGTGCCCTCCTCCATGCCCATCACCACCCTTCCCTTCACCCCCATCCCCATCAACCCACAGTTTGTTCTCGGCATTCAAGAGTCTCTCATGGTTTGCATCCCTTCCTCTCCCCAACTATTTTTCCCTGTCTTCTACCCCATGGTCCTCTGTTACGTTCTTCCTAATCCTCCTATACATACAAATGTATGGTATCTGTCCTTGTCTGCCTTATTTTGCTCAGCATAACATCCTCAAGTTCCATCCATGTTGCTACTCATGGCCAGATTTCATTCTTTCTCATTGCCATATAGTATTCCATTGTATAGATAAACCACATCTTTTTGATCCATTCGTCAGTTGATGGACACTTAGACTCTTTCCATGTTTTGGCTATGGTTGGGAGTGCTGCTATGAAAATTGAGGTCCATGTGCCCCTGTGCATCAGCACTCCTGTATCCCTTGGGTAAATTCCTAGCAGTGCTATTGCTGGGTCCTAGGGGAGTTCTATTGTTAGTTTCCTGAGGAACCTCCACACTGTTTTCCAGAGGGGCTGTACCAGTTGACATTCCCACCAACAGTGTAGGAGGGTGCCCGTTTCTCCACATCCTCTCCAGCATCTAGAGTCCTCTGATTTGCTCGTTTTAGCCACTCAGACCGGCGTGAGGTGGTATCTCAGTGTGGTTTTGATTTGTATTTCCCTGATGAGGAGGGATGCTGAGCATCGTTTCATGTGTCTGTTGGCCATCTGGATGTCCTCTTTGGAGAAGTGTCAGTTCATATCTTCTGCCCATTTCTTCACTGAATCGTTTGTTTCTCGGGTGTGGAGTTTGGTGAGTTCCTTATAGATTTTGGATACTAGCCCTTTATTGGATATGTCAATAGCGACTATCTTTACCCATTCCGTTGGTTGTCTATTCGCTTTATGGATTGTTTCCTTTGCTGTGTAGAAGCTTTTAATCTTGATGAGGTCGCAATAGTTCATGTTTGCTCTTGATTCCCTCGCCTTTGGGGATGTGTCATGTAAGAAATTGCTGCGGTGGAGGTCAGGAAGGTTGTTTCCTGCTTTCTCCTCTAGGGTTTTGATGGTTTCCTGTCTCACATTCAGGTGCTTTATCCATTTTGAATTTATTTTTGTGTATGCTGTGAGAAAAATCATCTAGTTTCATTCTTCTGCATGTTGCTGTCCAGGTCTCCCAACACCATCTGTTAAAGAGGTTGTCTTTTTTTCCATTGGATACTCTTTCCTGCTTTGTCAAAGATTAGTTGGTTGTATACATTTGGGTCCAATTCTGAGTTCTCAGTTCTATTCCGTTGATCCGTGTGTCTGTTTTTGTGTCAATACCATACTGTCTTGATGATGACAGCTTTGTAGTAGAGGTTAAAGTCTGGGATGGTGATGTCTCCCATTTTGGGTTTCTTCTTCAATATCACTTTGGCTATTCGGGGTCTTTTGTGGCTCCATACAAATTTTAGGATAGTTCTAGTTCTGAGAAGAATGCTGGTGCAATTTGATTGGGATTGCATTGGATGTGTAGATTGCTTTGGGTAGTAATGATATTTTAACTATATTTATTCTTCCAATCCATGAGCATGGAATGTTTTTCCATGTCTTTGTGTCTTCTTCAATTTCCTTCATAAGTTTTCTATAATTTTCATCATACAGATCTCTTCTATCTTTGGTTAGGTTTATTCCTAAGGATTTTATGTTTTTTTGTACAATTGTGAATGGGATCAGTTTCTTAATTTCTGTTCCTGTTGCTTCATTGTTGGTGTGTAAAAATGCAACCAATTTCTGTACGTTGATTTTGTATCCTGCAACTTTCCTGAAATCATGGATCAGTTCTAGTCGGCTTCTGGTGGAGTCTGTCGGGTTTTCTATGTAGAGTATCATGTCGTCCGTCTTCTTTGCCAGTTCTGATGCCTTTGATTTCCTTTTGTTGTCTGATGGCTGATGCTAGGACGTCCAGCACTATGTTAGACAACAGTGGTGAGAGTGGACATCCCTGTCGTGTTCCTGATCTCAGGGGGAAAGCTCTCGGTTTTTTCCCCGTTGAGGATGATGTTAGCTGAAGGCTTGTCATAGATGGCTTTTATGATGTTTAAGTAAGTTCCTTCTATCCCTACTTTCTCTAGAGTCTTTATTAAGAAGGGATGCTGTCTTTTGTCAAATGCTTTTTCTGCATCTATCGACAGGATCATATGGTTTTTATCTTTCCTTTTGTTGATGTGATATATAATACATTGATTGATTTGCAAATATTGAATCTGCCCTGTAACCCAGGAATGAGTCCCACTTGATCGTGGTGGATAATTCTTTTTATGTGTTGTTGGTTTCGATTTGTAAGTATCTTGTTGAGGATTTTTACATCTGTATTCATCAAGGATATTGGCCTCTAGTTCTCTTTTTCTGCTGGGTCTCTGTCTGGCTTGGGAATCAAAGTGATGCTGGCTTCATAAAATCAGTCCAGAAGTTTCCTTCGATTTCTATTTTTTGGAAGAGCTTGAGAAGAATAGGTATTTAATTTTGTTTTCAATGTCTGGTAGAATTCCCTGGGGAAGCCATCTGGCCCTGGGCTCTTATTTGTTGGGAGATTTTTTGATAACTGATTCGGTTTCTTCACTAGTTATGGGTCATTCTATAACTAGTCATTCTAGTCATTGAATTCAGGTCATTCTCACCGTTCATGAGTTCAAACCCGCAAATCACACTCTGTGCTGACAGTGCAGAGCCTGCTTGGGATTCTCTCTCTCCCAATCTCTTTGTCCCTTTGTCCCTCCCCAACTTCCACTATCTCTTAAAATGAATAAAATTTTTAAAAAAATATCTTCTAAAAATCGTTAAAAGCTCTATGATAAATATGCCCAGTATTTCCAAGGATTAAAGCAATTAATGAAGAAATAAATGTGGAACATAAAAAAAGGACTATATGGAAGGTCTATGAATGAAATACACAATATCTGAAATGAAAATTTTACTAGATGCTTTTAAGAGAAGAATAGAACCTTCAGAAGAAATGACTGTAAACTTGAAGATATAGCAAGAAAAACAAAGAAATAAACTGTAAAGGAAAAATATGCTGGAAAAAGTACATAAAAGTTTAGTGATCCTTGAGATAACACCAAATAATCTAACTTATGTGTTAGGTGTCTGAGGAAGGAAAGGGGATATAGGATATTTGAAGGATTAGTGACTAAAATGTTTCCAAATTTTATTAAAATAATAAGCATATACATTATATATATAGATTGAAGAAGCTCAGTGAACTCAAAGCAGAATAATGACAAATTACAAGTACTATCATAATCAAAGTACTTTTAATACATATAATTTTTTTTAATTTTTTACTTATTTTTTTAATGTTTATTTGAGAGAAATGAGGGGTGTATGTACAGAGAGAGATGGACAGAGGATCTGAAGCAGGCTCTGTGCTGATAGCAGAGAGCCCAATGTGGGGCTCAAACCCATGAACCAGGAGATCATTACCTGAGCCAAAGTTGGATGCTAAACTGACCCAGCCACCAGGTGCCCCTAAAAACATTTTCTTAAAGTATTTAAATTAGCCAGGAGAAAGACACATCACATACAATGGAGCACATATAAGAATTATACCCATTATCTCTGCAGAAACTATAAAATACATAAAATGATGGAATAACATCCTTAAAATGACAAAGAAATAAGCTATCATCCTAGAGTTCTAACTCCATCAAAATGTTTTAAAAGTAAAGGTGAGATGAACACTTTTTCAGAAAAATAAAGGCAAGAGATTTCATCACCATCATCTGTATTACAGAAAAGATTAGAGAAATTCTTCAAGCAGAAAGAAAATAAAACCAGGTGAATATTAGTATCTGGGATTTACATAGAAGAATGATGACATTGTAAGAATGTAAATAAGTATGAAAGGAGCAACACTATATATGAAGATCTCTAGAATTTATAATAACTGCATAATTGAGACTTTATGCCTATTGACTAGCAACTCCGCATTTCTCCCTCTCCACAGTCCCTGGCTACTTTCTGATTTTATGAGTTTGATTCTTTTACATACCCTTATAAGTGGAATCATGCTGTATTTCTCCTTTTGTGATTGACTTATTTAGCTTAGGATAATTCCTCAAGGTTCATCCACATTATTTATATATGTCAGGGAACTGTAGAAGTTCTTCATATATTTTGGATATTAATACCTTATCTGTATATATGGTTGCAAATACTCCAATTATGTAAGATGCTTTTTCATCTGTTAATTGTTTCCTTTGCTGCACAACTTTTTAATTTTATATAGTCCCACTTGTCTGTTTTGCTTTTTCTTACCTGTGCTTTTGTTTTAATGTCCAAGAAAACAATGCCAAGAACAACATTATGAAGGTTTTTCCCTATTTTTTCTTCTAGTAATTTTACAAGTTTCAAGCCTTTTAATTAAGTCTTTAATCCATTTTGAGTTATTTGTGTTTGGAATAAAATAAGAGTTCAATTTCATTCTTCTGTGTGTGGCTATACAGTTTTCCCAGCACCATTTGTTGAAGAAACTCTTTTCCCCATTGTGTATTCTTGGCACCTTGGTGGTAGATCCATTGACGATGCATGCATGAATTGATTTCTACACTATATTCTCTTCCATTGGTTATATGTGTGTCTTTCTGTCATTACCATACTGTTAGAATTACTGTATCTTTGTAATATATTTTGAACTCAGAAAGTATGATACCTCCAAGTTTGTTCTTTTCCAAAATCATTCTGGCTATCTGTAGTCTTTCATGGTTCCATATAAATTTTAATTTTGTTTGTTCTATTTCTGGAAAAAAAATGCCAATATGATTTAGATTGTGATTGCATTGATTTTGTAGATCACTTTTGGTAATATGTTTTAAAAATATTAAGTCTTCCAATTCATGAATGGAGGACATCCTTCCACTATTTGTATCTTCTTTGTTTATCAGTGTTTTGTATCCAGGATATAAGTCTTTTACTTCATACTTAATTTTATTTGTAAGTATTTTATCATTTTTAACAAAATTTAGAAATTTGTTTTCCTAATTTCTTTTCCAAAAAGAAGGATTAATTTATTTCTTCCTTTCCAGCTTGGATAAACGTTATCTCTTTTTCTTCAACAATTGCTCAGGCTAGAACTTCCAGTATTATGTTGAGTAAAAGTAATGAGAATGGGCATCCTTGCCTTGTTCCTGATCTTTGCCATTGAGTACGATATCTGTGGGCTTTTAAACATGGCATTGTTTATGTGGAAGAAATTTCTTTCTATTCCTATTTTTACCTTGAAAGGAAGTTGAATTTCGTTAAATGGTTATTGGCATCTACTGAGATGGTCATGTGATTTTTATTTTCCATTCTGTTAATATGATATATCACATTAATTGATTTTCATATTTTAAACTGTATATACCTCCTAGATAAACCTCACTTGGTCTTTGAGTATAATCCTTCTAATGGTATTATATTTGGTTTGCTAGCTTTTTTGTGTGTTTGGGGAGGAGGGTTCTTTTCCGGTGGTTTTGTTTTTTAGTATTTTGGCATCTATATTCATGAAGGATATTGGTCTGTAGTTTTCTTTTTCTTTTTCTTTCTTTCTTTTTTTTTTTTTTTACAAATAGTTTATTGTCAAATTAGTTTCCACATAACACCTAGTGCTCATTCCCTCGAGTGCCCTCCTCCATGCCCATCCCCCTCCCCCAACATCCATCAGTTCTCAGTTTTTGTCAGCATTCAAGAGTCTCTCATGGTTTGCCTCTCTCCCTTTCCCCCACCATTTCTGCCCTTCTTCTCCCCCTTGGTCCTCTGTTAAGTTCCTCCTAATCCTCCTATACGTGCACACATATGATATTTGTCCTTCTCTGCCTGACTTATTTCGCTCAGCATAACACCCTCAAGGTCCATCCATGTTGCTACACGTGGCCAGATGTCATTGTTTCTCATTGCCATGTAGTATTCCATGGTATAGATAAACCACATCTTCTTGATCCATTCGTCCGATGATGGACACTTAGGCTCTTTCCATGTTTTGGCTATTGTTGAGAGTGCTGCTATGAACATTGGGGTACATGTGCTCCTCTGCCTCAGCATTTCTGTATCCCTGGGGTAAATTCCTAGCAGTGCTGTTGCTGGGTCATAGGGGAGTTCTATTGTTAATTTTTTGAGAAACCTCCACACTGTTTTCCGGAGGGGCTGTACCAGTTTACATTCCCACCAACAGTGCAGGAGGGTGCCCATTTCTCCACATCCTCGCCAGCATCTCGTGTTCTCTGATTTGCTCATTTTAGCCACTCTGACTGATGTGAGGTGGTATCTCAGTGTGGTTTTGATTTGTATTTCCCTGATGAGGAGGGATGCTGAGCATCGTTTCATGTGTCTGTTGGCCATCTGGATGTCCTCTTTGGAGAAGTGTCTGTTCATATCTTCTGCCCATTTCTTTACTGGGTTGTTTGTTTTTCGGGTGTGGAGTTTGGTGAATTCCTTATAGATTCTGGATATCAACCCTTTATCTGATATGTCGTTTGCAACTATCTTTTCCCATTCGGTTGGTTGCCTGTTAGTTGTGTGGGTTATTTCCTTTGCTGCGCAGAAGCTTTTAATCTTGATGAGGTCCCAATCGTTTATTTTTGCTCTTGATTCCTTTGCTTTGGGGGATGTGTCAAGTAAGAGGTTGCTGTGGTGGAGATCAAAGAGGTGGTTTCCTGCTTTCTCCTCCAGGGTTTTGATGGTTTCCTCTCTCACATTCAGGTCCTTTATCCATTTTGAGTTTATTTCTGTGTATGGTGTGAGAAAATGATCTAGTTTCATTCTTCTGCAGGTTGCTGTCTAGTTCTCCCAACACCATCTATTAAAGAGGTTGTCTTTTTTCCATTGGATATTCATTCCTGCTTTGTCAAATATCCGTTGGCTGTATACTTTTGGGTCCACTTCTGAGTTCTCAGTTCTGTCCCATTGGTCTATGTGTCTGTTTTTGTGCCAATACCATACTGTCTTGATGATGACAGCTTTGTAGTAGAGGCTAAAGTCTGGGATGGTGATCCCTCCCGTTTTGGTTTTATTTTTCAGTATTTCTTTGGCTATTTGGAGTCTTTTGTTGTTCCATACAAACTTTAGGATAGTTGGTTCTAGCTTTGAGAAGTATGCTGGTGCAATTTTGATTGGAATTGCATTGAATGTGTAGATTGCTTTGGGTGGTAATGACATCTTAACTATATTTATTCTTCCTATCCATGAGCATGGCATGTTTTTCCATTTCTTTGTGTCTTCTTCAATTTCCTTCATAAGTTTTCTGTAGTTTTCATCATACAGACCTTTTGTATCCTTGGTTAGGTTTATTCCGAGGTATTTTATGTTTTTTTGTGCAATTGTGAATGAGATCAGCTTCTTGATTTCTCTTTCTGTTGCTTCATTGTTGGTGTATAAAAATGCCAGTGATTTCCGTACGTTGATTTTATACCATGCAACTTGGCTGAATTCTTGGATCAGTTCTAGTAGGCTTCTGGTGGAGTCTGTCGGGTTTTCTATGTAGAATATCATGTCGTCTGCAAAAAGTGAAAGTTTGACTTCCTCTTTGCCAATTCTGATGCCTTTGATTTCCTTTTGTTGTCTGATGGCTGATGCTAGGACGTCCAGCACTATGTTAAACAACAGTGGTTAAAGTGGACATCCTTGTCGTGTTCCTGATCTCAGGGTGAAAGCTCTCAGTTTTTCCCCGTTGAGGATGATGTTTGCTGAAGGCTTGTCATAGATGGCTTTTATGATGTTTAAGTAAGTTCCTTCTATCCCTACTTTCTCGAGAGTCTTCATTAAAAAGGGATGCTGTACCCTATGTCTTTTGATTGGAGCATTCAGCCCATTTACATTCAGTGTTATTACTGAGATATGTGGGTTTAGAGTCTTTGTGTCCTTTGTGGAGTTCATGCTTGTGGTGGTGTCTCTGATATCTTTGTTCCTTACAACCTTTCCTTCAGAGCGTCCCCCTCAGGATTTCTTGTAGGGCTGACTTAGTGTTGACAAATTCTCTTAATTTCTGTTTATTTGGAAAGGTTTTTATCTCTCCTTCTATTTTGAATGACAGGCTTGTCGGGTAGAAGATTCTTGGCTGCATATTTTTTTCTGTTCATCATATTGAAGATCTCCTGCCATTCCTTTCTGGCCTGCCACGCTTCAGTAGATAGGTCTGTCACCACTCTGATAGGTTTGCCTTTGTATGTTAGGGTCCTTTTCTCCCTAGCTGCTTTGAAAATTTTCTTTGTCCTTATATTTTGCCATTTTTACTATGATATGCCTTGCAGAAGGTCGATTCAGATTACGTCTGCAGGGGGTGGTCCTCTGAGCCTCTTGTATTTCAACGTTTACTTCTTTTCCCAGGTCGGGGAAGTTCTCTGCTATAATTTGTTCCCGGACTCCTTCAGCACCTTTCCCCCTCTCTTCCTCTTCTGGGATTCCTACGATACGGATATTGTTGCGTTTGACCGTGTCACTGAGCTCTCTAACTCTTCTTTCCTGTTCCTGGATCAGTTTGTCTCTTTTTTTTGTCAGCTTCTTGTTTTTCTAGAATGGTGTCTTCTAAATCACCTATTCTCCTTTCTGCCTCTTCAATCCGTGCATTGGAGGCCTCTAATTTATTATGTATCTCATTTATCGCATTTTTAAATTCTTCATGCCTATTTTTATTTTCCATTCTGTCCCTAACCATAGTTTCTTTGATGTCCCTTATGTTTTTTTCAAGCCTAGCTATTAATTTTACCATTATTATTCTAAAATCTTGTTCACTTATGCTGCTGATATATGTTTTGAGCAGTTCATTAGCTGTCATTTCTTCTTGGAGTTTCTTTGGGGGAGTTCTCTTTCGTTTCATCATTTTAGTTAGCTTTCCGGCTCTTGTTGGTTTTAAAGACCTGTTATGCTCTCTGTATCTATGAGCGCTGCTATAACCAAGAAGACTCTTTGACTGTCCAGGGCCTATCCTTTCAGAGGGTGTTTTTTGAATGGTGTCTCTTGGTCTCTCTTGTTGGGACCTTGGTTATTTTATTTTCCTATTCGTAGTGATATTTGGGACTCTCCACCTTGTGTACTCTGGCTTGTTTCCTGAGGTAGCCCTGTTTCTCTGACAAGAAGACAAATTCTGAAAACCAATGCCCTCCTCAGGAAAAACTGCTGCAAGGAACTGAGAAGCTGTCCAGAATGCAGATGTACATGTAATGTTGGAGGTGGGCGATCAGTGTTTTTGAAGAGAGACAGAGGCCATTCCTTGTATTCTCCCTGTGGAGACTTGCCTGATGAGGTTTGAAGGCCTCGGTGCAGGATTTATGGGGTCTGGAGTGGATGATGAAGAAAAAATTCTTGAAGATGTCTTTCATTCAAAAAGTGACTTTATTAAAGCACAGGGACAGGAGCCATGGGTAGGAAGAGCTGCCCTGGACCCCGTGGAGAGACTGGGTTGGTCTGTAGTTTTCTTTTAGTGTCTTTGTCTACCTTTGCTATCAGGGTTTTGCTGGGATCATTTTTTATTTGTTGATCTACTCAGTTTTTTGTTTCTTCAGTATTCAATCTATTGTAGGTTGTATGTTTCTAGAAACTTAATAAATGTTTTCCAGTTTATCCAGTTTGTTGGTATATACTTGTTCATATAGTCATTTATAATCCTTTATATCTCTGTTGCATCAGTTGTGATGTCTCTTCATTTCTGATTTATTTATTTGAGTGTTCTTTTTTTTTAAATTTTACTAAATGTTGGTCAGTTATGCTTATCTTTACTTATCTTTTCAAAAAACAAACTCCTGGTATCATTAATTTTTCTATTGTTCTCTATTTTATTTCCTCTCATCTACTAAATTTGGGCTTAGTTTATTCTTTTTTTACTCTTTTTGGTGTAAAGTTAGGTTATTTATGTCATATCTTTTTATACTTTTTTAACATTGGCATTTATTGCTATAAACTTTCCTCTTAGTACTGCATTTGCTGCATTCTATTTTTTTATGTTTTATTTTCATTTTTATTTATCTCAAAACATTTTTTTAAATTTTGCTTTTGACTTGTTCTTTGACCTACTGGTTATTCTAAAGTGTGTTGCTTAATTTCTACTTATTTCTAAATTTTCTCCTGCTATCAATATCTAATTTAATTCCATTGTGATTAGAAAAGATACATGCTATGATTTCAATCTTCTTAAATATTTCAAAACTTGTTTTGTAACCTAACATGTGATCTATCCTGGAAAATGTTCACTGTGCACTTGAAAACAATGTGTATTCCGGTGCTTTTGAATGAAATGCTTAGTACATCAGTCAAGTCCATTTTCAAAAGTCATATTGTTCAAGTCCACTGTTTCTTCGTTGATTTTCAGTATGGTTGTTTTATCCATTATTCAAAGTGAAGTGTTGAAGACTCCTACTATTATGGTCTATTGTGGTCTGTATCTCCCTTTCAGTTCTATCACTGTTTCCTTTATTTATTTAGGTGTTCTGATATCAGATGCATGTAGATTTATAATCATTTCATCTTCTTGTTGAATTAACCCTTTGATTATAGAATATCCTTCTTGTCTCTTGTTTTTAACTTTACATACATTTCACCTGCTCTAAGTATAGTTGGTCTTGCTCTCTTTTGGTTGCAATTTGCATGGAATACCTTTTTCTATCCCTTCACTCAGTACACATGTGTCCATAAATCTAAAGTGAGTTTCTTTTAGACAGCAATAGTTAGACCTTGTTTTGTTAAGTAAATTTAGCCACTCTGTCCTTTAGTTAAGTTTAATCTATTTACACTTAAAGCAATTATTGATAGAAAAGGATTTACTATTGCCATTTTGTCAGTTGTTTACTGGCTGCCTTGTAATTATTGTTTCTCTTACTATCTTTTTGTTTCATTGATTTAAAAAAATTTTTGGTATTGGTATGCTTTTAATTACCTTCTTTTTTCTTTTGTGTAGTTTCCATAAACATTTTCTTTGTAGTTACAATAAGGATTGCATAAAAATACTTTATAGTTTTAAGAGACAATTTTAAGCTAACTTCTTAACTTTAGTTGCATACACTCTACATTTTACTACTCTCTCCTACATATGAACTTTATGTTATTGATGTTACAATTTACATCCATTTTACATCCACTAACATTTTTTGTTATATTTATTTTAATATTTTCATCTTTTGACTTTCATACTAGACTTGAAAGTGATTTACCCATAACCATTACAATAATACATTAGTCAGCTTTTTGTCTATATATTTACCTTTACCAGTGAGTTTTATACTTTCTTCTACAATTATGGGTAATTTTGCATCCTTTCACTTCAACTTGAAGAACTCCCTTTAAAATTTCTTATAAATCAGATCTAGTGATAATGAACTCCATCAGTTTTTGTCTGGGAAAGTCTTTACCTTTCCTTTTTTTTTTTTTTAAAGAGAGCACAAGAGGGTAGAGGAGCTGAGTGGGAAAGAGAGAGAGAATCTGAAGTAGGTTCCACATTCAGCTTGGAGCCTGACATGGAGCTCAATCCACAACCCTGGAATCATGACCTGAGCTGAAACCAAGAGTCAGACACTCAACCAGCTGTACCCCTAGGTGCTCCCTCCTTCATTTTTAAAGGGAGTTTGACCAGATATAATATCATTGACTGGCATTTTTTTTTCTTTCAACAGTTTAAATATATCATTACACTTCCTTCTAGCCTTCAAGACTTCTACTGAAAATTCTGCTGCATTATGAGGTTTGCTTGTGTGTGATAAGTTGCTTTTTTCATGCTGCTTTCAAAATTCTGTTTTTGATTTTCAAAATTTCAATTATAATGTGTTTCCATGTGGAGTTCTTTGGATTCATGATATCCCTTGGGTTTCCTGACTCTGAATGAATGTCCTTTTCCTTCCCCAGATCTGAGAAATTATCAGCCCTTATTTCTTTGAATATGCTTTCTGATTCCTTCTCTCTGTCTCCTTTGAATCTGCCACGTTGTTATATTGGTCAGATTGATGGTCCCAGATAAAAGTCCTAGAAGTACTTTTAGCTTCCTTCCATCTTTTTCATTCTATATCCTCTTTACACCTCTGATCAAATAATTTCTAATGATCTGTGTTCAAGTTCACTGATCTTTTCTTATACTTGATCTAGTCTGTTTTTGAACCCCTTGAGTGAATTTTTCAGTACAGTTAGTTATGTTCTTCAGCTTCATTATTTCTCTTTGATACTTTAAAAAATATTTCTATGCCTTTATCGAAATTTTCACTTTGTTCATGCATTATTCTCTTGATCTTGGTGAGCGCCTTCATGATGGTTATTTTGAATTCTCTGTCAGGTCATTCACATAATTGTCTTTCATTAGGATCAGTTTCTGGACATTTATCTTGTCCCTTTGTTTGGAGGATGTTTCCCTGGGTTTTTTGTTGTTGTTGTTGTTGTTGTTTTCTTTCATTTTTCTTAACTCTGTGTTGGTATCTGTGCATTAGACATAGCAGTCACTTTTCCCAGTCTTCATAGACTGGCCTCCTACATGAAAAACAAAAAACAAAAAACCACCAATCAGCTTGGCCAGAGATTCTGGGAATATCTTTAATTGTCATGGCTGTCCAACTTATTTTCTTTGTTTTTAGGTGTCCCAAGTGTCTAAAATATGCTAGGTCTGATTAGCTATCAAAATGAGCAAGGCTGAAGCTAATTCCTCAAGCCACACTCAGAAAAACTCAATCATTAAATGCTTGATCTGAATCTTTCCTTATCCCAGGGAGAAACTGGGATATGGTGGGGTTTTTTGTTTTTGTTTGTTTGTTGTTTGTTTTTACGTATTTGTTCTGTAGTAATCTAGAGGGAGGGACTGTGGTGAATAGTTTCATGACAGATGAAAGTGCTGTATCTGCTCTTAGTGGCCACCAGGAGGCTAGGCTATGCTAGGTTTTGCCAGGTTTCCAAGACCAGCTAGGAAAAAGGGCAATACTCTGGGTATCCCCTGGAAAAGTTGGATCATTAGAGACATGGTCCAACTCTTTCCCTCCCAAGGGAATAACTGAGGGTAGGGTATTCTGTTTGTTCACTGTCTACTGAGCCAGGAGGAGGGATTTCAGCCCAACTGGAATTCTCCCTAGCCCCAGGCAGCTAGATTATGCCCCCTTTCATTAACACTCCACAATTGGTTAGACAGAAGCCAGTCCTCTGAGTATCTCCCAGAAAAGCTAGAGCTTTGAACATGCAATCTCCCCGCCTCCTCCCCAACACACGCAGCATGAAGCTGAGAGCTAAGGGGCATCCTGATCATACAGTACTATATTTGGGATAGGATAGAGCTGATGACAAAAAGGTGTTTTGAATTTCTCTACCAGTTCTGATATGAGCAAATTTACACTCATCCAAGGTGTAGGAACTTCTCTCTGGGTTTCTTACAAAGGAAATTTGTCCATAGATTGTTAAGTTATATTCTTGGGGCAAAGGAGGGGTGAGGGCTTCCTGTACCACCATCTTGCTAATGTCACCTCACAGAT
Source organism: Proteles cristata cristata (assembly GCA_017311185.1). NCBI lineage: Eukaryota > Metazoa > Chordata > Mammalia > Carnivora > Hyaenidae > Proteles > Proteles cristata. The sequence continues at coordinate 2,277,500 of JAESUZ010002205.1, read as the reverse complement.
TTTCATAAGTAGTATTCTCATTTTAATTCAATTAAAATGTATCTAATTTCTATTTGATTTTTCTTTGAACCTTAGGTTGCTTAGAAATACATGTTGTAATTTGTATTTATATGAGAATTTTCTAGTTATCTTTTGTTACTGATTTCAAATTGAATTCCTTTGTAGTTTCAGAATATTAACCCTTTGAAATGTATTGAAACTGGCTTTATGGAATAGCATATAATCAATTTTGATAAATATCCCAAATGTATTTGAAAGTAATGTGTATTCTGAAGTTGTTGGGTACAATAATCCATGTGTGTCAGTTCTTATTTTTATTTTTTTAATTTTTAATTTTTTTAATGTTTATTATATTTGAGATAGAGAGAAACAAAACACGATATGGGAAGGGGCAGGGAGAGAGGGAGACACAGAAACAGAAGCAGGCTCCAGGCTCTGAGCTGTCAGCCCACAGCCTGATGTGGAGCTGAAACCCACAAACTGTGAGATCATGACCCGAGCCAAAGTCAGATACTTAACTGACTGACCCAGTCAAGTGCCCCTGTCAGTTCATGTTTTTAAAAATAATGTTAAATCTTCTTTACCCCAAATGTATTTTGTTTTTGTTTCATTTTTTTGTTTGTTTGTTTTGGTCAACATGTACTGTTATTGGTAGAGGTACACAAAAATCTCACATAATTGTGAATTTGTCAATATTGACTTTCATTTTCTGAACTTTGTTTTATAAAAAAAAAAAAGTAGGCTAAGTGGTTGGTATATATAAATTTAGAATAATTAATCTTCTTGGTATATTAAACTTTTCTTATGAATTGTCTCTATTAATTTTATGTTATTTATATAACTTTATTTATCTAATAATTGTATAGTTTCACCAATTTTCTCTTATTTGGTGTTTGCATGATATATTTTCTCCATAATTTAGATTTCAACATTTTTACGTTATATTTTAGATGGCCTTCTCTAAGTAGTCTATAATTGTGCTTCTTTTTAAATTTTTTAATGTTTTATTTATTTCTGAGAGAGACAGACAGACAGACAGCGTGACCAGGGGAGGGTCAGAGAGAGAGGAAGATACAGAATCCGATACAGGCTCCAGGCTCTGAGCTGGCTGTCAGCAGAGTCTGACACGAAGCTCGAACCCATGAACGGTGAGATCATGACCTGAGCTGAAGTCGGTCGCTTAACCGACTCAGCCACACAGGCGTCCCTCTTTTGTTTTGAATTTTAATCTAATTTATAGACATTTTTATTGGATCATTTAACTATGCTATATTTAATGTAATTATTCTTACATTTGGGATAAATCTATCACCTTACTATTTTCTTTGTATTTCTTCCACCTGTTCACTCACTTTCCTTTTCTTCTTTTGAATTGATAATTTGAGATAGCATTTTTATTGTTTAATTTACTTTGGAGCTTGTAATACACATTCTTTACTAATCAAAGACTAAAGTAAATAAACTCTTTTACTTCTTTCCACCTGAAATAAGGACATTAGAATACTCCTCTTTATCCAGTTCAGATGTACACATTTTTATTATGAATTTTAACTCTTTATATGCTTAAAATCCTGAAAGACATTATTATTATTGTTTTATATCATTAAAATTCATTTATACTTACAGAGTTACATTTTTTTCTTGCCATTCTTTCCTGTTTCTCTGAGCTTCCTTCTGAGCCTCTTCTACCTGAAGAACACTAACTAATATTTCATTTACTGTCGGCTTACTGGTGACAGTGTCTCCATAATTCTTGTTTTGTTTTGTTATCTATTTTGCTATCTAATAAATTTAATATACTGGAATTGCCTGTATTTTATTGTATGAGCTTTGATAGTCTTATAAGTGTATCTACGCCCAGTATGCAATAATCCAAAAAAATGGATATTATAGATTTTGAGTTTTCTAGGTCAAAAATGTTTAATTCTTAATCATGTAAGACTTAGTGTAAGTTTAAAAAAAAGAATTGGCCATGAAATAATAAACCAGGAGTATAGGATTATGAAGTAATATTCATTATTAAGATGTTATAGATACTATCTGGAAGATTAATGATGTAATATGTAAAGGTTTTTAGGCCCAGTACAGAATTCAACAATATCTGGCCATTCTAGTTGAACAACAATTTAATCTTCACACTTATGGATAAAAATTGGGCTTCTCACTAAACGGTTTGCCATCTAAAATTTGGTTTCTGAGTACTGTTCAAGATAACTTGGAAAATAATAGAATAGCAACAGTCTACAGTAGCTCTTTAGTATGTGTGGTATAAAATTAGAGGTCATCACTCCAAGCCTTCTAAAAGACAGATGTTAATGGGTATAATGTTGAGGTCAAACTGCAAGCCTGGCATGACTTTGTCAGTATAAATTGATTAAAACAAACATGAATATACCAATTCATAATTTGTCATATTTTCTGTCTTCATCATATACCTTATTGCTAAAAAATATACCTTATTGCTGAAAAAATATGGCATTTCTGTATTTGGTATTTATATCATTCATATATTTTTATTTAAAACCTGAACTACTCATTACTCTGGAGCTCTTGAAATCTCCTTAGTCATTCTCCATATTGAATGAAGTGTATAAACCATAGAAACATTATATCAGTGAGAGTTATACATAAATTTAGTCAAACCAAATCTTTTTTGGTAAACACTCAAGCTTAGTTCCTTGCATTAAAGCTGTTTTCCTTTAATATTTCAGTGTCATAAAGAGTACCCGTAATAGCACTGTAAAAAGGAGAAAAATGAAAACTAAAGAAAAGATTAAGGTTACATGTGTCCAGAAAAATGTTACCTGAAAATTAAAGTTAGAAATTAATGGTTGTTGTGACCTGACAAGACTGGAAGATTGGCAACATTTATCTGGGGAAGATTCAGGTAAATAAACTGTGCACAATGAGCAGGGTGAAGAATTTGCCTGACAGATATTCAGCAGAGGGTATCCACAGTGGAGGAGGCTCTTAACCAGATATAAAACGTGACCCATCCTTTGAATATAAGTCAACTCTTTGCCATCTACCCTGAAGTTTATGCTGTCCATTGCAGAAGGCATGGATGCTGGATATGGTGCCAGCAATATGAACTCATCACAAAGGCTGATCGGGCACTCCTGGAGTCCCCCAGCAACAAAGGCCAATGCAAATTATGTCCTTGATAGAACAGACTGACAGCATTGTTGGGGGCCAGGAGGGCAGTTTTACTACCAAGTGGCAAGTTGAATTGGACTTCTTTCAGATAGACAGTGGTAATTTGTCCTAAGTTTTTACATGCATATACTCCTTGATTGCAATGTATCTACCAATGCAATCCATGACTTCAGCTCTCTCTAGACCTCGATGTCATTATTCTTTCTCTTTGCACTTTCAGGACTAGGGTTGGTAATGGCTTCTGATTGCTACCTGTCCTTTGCTGTTTTGCCATTCTTTATTGGGTCCTTTAACTTTTACAAAGCTTTTAAATTAGCTCCTTTATTTCATGCTGTCTGGCTAAAGTCTTTTGAGTATGCTTATTGTTTCTCACTTAAGCTCTGACCAGTAGTGAATGTACTTGTTCAGGTATAGAATTTACCAGAACATGAGAAATAAGTTGGGGAAAAAAATCCAGGGAACAGGAAAAAGATACATTCATACATGGATGGGGAAAAATCAGATTGATAGAAGGAAAAAAGGGAAATAGACCAAAATATAATGGTTTCACATCCAAGATAGTGACATTGATACAGTCAAGGCAAAGAACAAGCATAGAAGTTAAGATGGTGGAATAGAATGACACATCCTCCAGAAAACCAGCACAAATCCCTTACACCTACTTATTAGTCTATGGATTATAGTGTGCCCAAAGTTTCAGTTTGAGGAAAACTTGATATAACTTCATTCGAGTTTCATTCTGCTTGCTGGTTCATTTATTTGTTTTCTTTGCTTCTGTTTTTGCTTCTGTTATTTTTATTCTCTCTTTTCTTATTCCTGGATACAGAAAGCAAATTCTTTTTTATTTCTTATTTTATTTTATTTATTCTACTTTATTGTTAAAATTTGTTTAACATTTTTAAATTTTTTTTCTTTCTCTTTTTCTCTATTCTATCAAGATTCTCTCAACAAGCAGATTGAAAATCACCTAGGAGGTAGCTTCCTGTATTTGATTTTTTTGTTTTAATTTTTAACTTTTTATTTTATTAAGTTTTTCTTCCTCTGAAATGACAAGAGGGAAGAATTCACCCCAAAAGAAAGAATAGGAAGAAATGATGGCCAGAGATTTAATCAACACAAATATAAGATATTTAAACTAGAATTTAAAATCAAAATTATAATAACACTAGCTGGGGTTGAAAAACATAGAAGACACCAGAGAATTTCTTTTTGTGGAGATAAAAGAACTAAATTCTTGTCAGGCTGAGGGGTGCCTGGGTGACTCAGTTGGTTGAGTGTCTGGCTACTGCTCAGGTCATGATCTCATGGTTGACTAATTCAAGCCCCATGTCTGGCTCTGTGCAGACAGCTGAGAACCTGGAGCTCGATTCAGATTCTGTGTCTCCATCTCCTTCTCTCCCTCCTCTATTCATGCTCTGTCTCTCTCTGTCTCAAAAATAAATATAAACATTAAAAAAAGTTTTTTTAATCTAGTCAGGCTGAAATTAAAAATGCTATGACTAAGATGCAATCTTGAATGGATGACATATGGCAAGTATGGACAAAGTAGAGCAATGAATAAGTGATATAGAGGATAAAATTATGGAAAATAATAAAGTGGAATAAAAGAAACAAAGGCAAAAGATCACAATACAAGACTTAGAGAACTCAGTGTCTTATTAAAAAGGAATAACATCTGAATCCTATGCATCCCAGAGGTTGAAGAGAGAAAAAAGGGGCAGAAGGTTTATGTAAGCAAATTATAGCAGAAAACATTCCTAATCTGGGGAAGGACACAGACATCAAAATCCAAGAAGCACAGAGAACACCCATTTGATTCAACAAAAACTGACAACCACCAAAGCATATCATAGCCAAATTCAGGAAATAAACAGACAAGGAAGGAATTATGAAAGCAGCAATGGATAAAAGTCCTTAACCAGGACTCATGGGTGGATCAGTCAGTTGTTAAGTGTCCAACTTCAGCTCAGGTCATGATCTCACAGTTTGTGACTTTGAGCCCCATGTCAGGCTCTGTGCTGACAGCTTAGAACCTAGAATCTGCTTCAGATTATGTGTCTCCCTCTCTCTCTGCCCTTCTCCTGCTCACTCGCTCGCTCTCTCTCTCAAGAATAAAAAAACATAAAAAATATTTTTAAACATTTTATTTTATTTTTTGAGAGACAGAGCATGAGCAGAGAAGGGGCAGAGAGAGAGGGAGACACAGAATCTGAAGCAGGCTCCAGGCTCTGAGCTGTCAGCACAGAGACCAATGTGGGGCTCAAACCCACAACAGTGAGATCATGACCTGAGCTGAAGTCGGATGCTTAACAGACTGAGCCACCCAGGCACCCCTAAATTTTTTTAAAAAATTAAAAAAAAAAAAGTTCTTAACCTACAAGAAAAGACAGATAAGGTTCTCAACAGATCTCTCCACAGAAACTTGGCATGTCAGAAAGCAGTGGCAGGATATATTCAATGTGCTGAATTGGAAAAATATGCAGTCAAGAATTCTTTATCCCCCAAAGCTGTCATTCAAAATAGAAAGAGAGATAGTTTTGTAGACAACAAAAACCAAAGGAGTTTGTGACCTCTAAACCAGCCCTGCAATAAATTTAAAGAGGGCTCTTTGAGTGAAGAAAGAAAACAAAACAAACAAAATAGACCAAAGTACAAAGACTAGAAAGGACTAGAGAACATTACAAGGCACACCAACTCTACAGGCACCACAGTTGCACTAAATTCGTATCTTTCAGTAATCACTCTAAATGTAAATGGTGTAAATGCTCCAATCAAAAATCATAGGTTATCAGAATGAAAAAACCCACACCCATCTATATGCTGCCTACAAGAGATTCATTTTAGACCTAAAGACAACTGCATTTAAAAGTAAGGGATGTAGAACCATCTATCATTCTAATGGATGTCAAAAGAAAGTGAGAGTCGCCATGCTTAAATCAGACAACTAGATTTTAAAACAAAAACTGTAACAAGAGATGAAGAAGGACATTATATCATAATTAGTGGGTTTATCCACCAAGAAGATCTAACAATTGTAAATATTTATACCCCCAACTTAAAGAACCAAATATATAAATCAATTAGTCACAAACATAAAGAAACACATTGATGATATCATAATAGTAGGGGACTTTAACACCCCACTTACACCAATGAACAGATCATCTTAGCAGAAAATCAACAAGGAAACAATGGCTTTGAATGACACATCAACCAGATGAACTTAACAGATATATACAGAGCATTTCATCCTAAAGCAGCAGAATATACATTCTTTCTGAGTGTACATGGAATATTCTCCAGAATAGATCACATACTCGGTCACAAATCAGCCTTCGACATGTACAAAATGATTGATATCATGCTATGCATATATTGAGACCACAATGCTATGAAACAAATAGCAAATAAAGCCCAAAACCAGCAGTAGGGAAAGAATAAAGATTAGAGCAGAAATAAATAATATTGGGGAAAAAACCCGTGGTAGAACAGATCAACAAAACTAGGAGCTGATACTTTGAATTAAAAATATTGATAAACCCCTATCCAGACTAATCAAAAAGAAAAAGGAAAGGACCCAAATAAATAAAATTGAGAAAGAAAGAAGAAATTTCACAACCAGCACCACAGAAATATAAACAATAATAAGAGAATATGAGCACTTATATGCCAACTAATTGGGCAACCTGTAAGAGATGGACAAATTCCTAGAAATATATAAACTACCAAAACTGAAACAGGAAGAAGTAGAAAATGTGAACAGACTCATAAAGAAATTGAAACAATAATCAAAAATCTCCCAACAAACAAGAGTTCAGGACCAGGTCACTTTCCAGGAGAATTCTACCAAACATTTAAAGAAGAGTTAACACCTATTCTTTTGAAGCTGTTCCAAAAAATAGAAATGGAAGGAGACCTTCCAACCCATTCTATGAAGCCAGCATTACACTGATCTGAAACCACTAAAAAGAACTACAGACCAATTGCTCCAATGAACATAGATGCAAAAATCTTCAACAAGATACTAGCAAACTGGATCCAACAATACATTAAAAGAATTATTCACCATGGTCAAGTGGGATACATCTCTGGGCTACAGGGATGGTTGATTACCTGCTAATCGATCAATGTGCTACATCACATTAACAAAAGAAAGAATAAGAACCTGATCCTCTCAATAGATGCAGAAAAAGCATTTGACAAAATACAGGATCCTTTCTTGAAAAAACCTCCAAGAAACTAGGGATAAAAGGAGCATACCTCAAGATAATAAAGGCCATATACAAAAGACCCACTACTAATATCCTCAGTAGGGAAAAACTGAGAGTTTTACCCCTAAGGTCAGGAACATGACAGGGATGTCCACCCTCACCACTATTGTTCAACACAGTGTTGGAAGTCCTAGTCTCAGCAATCAGTTGACAAAAAAGAAACAAAGAGAATCCTAATCAGCAAGGAAGAGGTCAAACTTTCACTCTTTACAGATGACATTATATCTACATGGAAAACCCAAAAGACTCCACCACAAACAGCTAGAACTTTTCCATGAATTCAGCAAAATCACAGGATATAAGAATCAACATGCAGAATGAAAAATGAAGCAATAAAGAAGCAGCAGAAAGAGAAATCAAGGAATTAATCACATTTATAATTGAACCAAAACTCATAAAATATGTAGGAATAAACTTAACCATAGAGGTAAAAGAATTTACACTGAAAACTATAGAAAGCTTATAAAAGAAACCGGAGAAGGCACACAAAGAAATGGAACAACATTTCATGCTCATGGATCAGAAGAACAAATTCTGTTAAAATGTTGATACTATCCAAAGCAATCTATACATTCAATGCAATCTCTATCAAAATAATGCCAGCATTCTTCACAAAGCTAAAACAAACAATACTAAAATTTGTATGGAACCAGAAAAGACAAAGCAATCTTGAAAAAGAAAACCAAAACTAGAAGCATCACAATTCTGGAATTCAAGCTGTATTGCAAAGCTGTGATCATCAAGAGAGTATGATACTGGCACAAAAACAGACACACAGATCAATGAACAGATCAGAGAATCCAGAAATGGACCCATAAATGTATGGCCAGCTAATCTTTGACAAAGCAGGAACGAATATTTAATGGAAAAAAAGACAGTTGCCTTAGCAAATGGTGTTGGGAAAACTGGACAGAGACATTCAGAAGAATGAACCTGGACCACTTTTTTATACCATACATAAAAATAAACAAAATGGATGAAAGACTTATATGTAAGACAGAAACTCATCAAAATCCTAGAGAGAGAAAACAGGCAGCAACCTCTTTGACCTTGGCTGCAGCAGCTTCTTACTAGACATGTCTCTGGAGGCAAGAGAAACAAAAGTGAAAATGAACTATTGGGACTTCATCAAGATAAAAGGCTTCTGCACAGGGAAGGAAACTATCAACAAAACTAAAAGGCAACCAATGGAATGGGAGAAAATATTTGCAAATGACATATAAGATAAAGGGTCAGTATCCAAAATCTATGAAGAACTTATCAAACTCAACACCCCAGAAAATAATCCAGTGAAGTAAAGAGCAGAAGACATGAACACTCTTCCAAAGAAGATATTGAGGTGGCTAACAGACATATGAAAAGATCCTCAACATCACTCATCATCAAGGAAATACAAATCAAAACCACATTGAGATACCACCTCACGCCGGTCAGAATGCCTAATATTAACAACTTAGGAAACAACAAATTTTGGTGAGAATGTAGAGAAAGGGGAACCCTTTCGCACTGCTGATGAGAATGCAAACTGGTCAGCCACTCTGGAAAACAGTATGAAGTGTCCTCAAAAAAACCAAAAATAGAGCTACCCTATGACCCAGCAATGCACTACTAGGTATTTATCCAAATGATCTCAAAATGCTGATTTGAAGGGGTACGTACACCCCAAAGTTTATAGCAGAACTACTGACAATTACCAAATTATGGAAAGAGCGCATATGTCTATTGACGGATGAATGGGTGAAGAAGATGTGGCATATGTATGCAATGAAATATTACTAAGTGATCAAAAAGAATAAAATCTTGCCATTTTCAGGAACATGAATGGAACTAGAATTTAGTACGCTAAATGAAATAAGTCAGTCAGAGAAAGATAAATACCATGTTATTTCATTTGTATATGGAATTTAAGAAAGAAAACAGATGAACATAGGGGAGGAGAAGGAAAAATAAGATAAAAAGAGAGAGGGAGGCAAACCATAAGAGGCTCTTAAATACATAGAACAAACTGAGTGTTGCTGGAAGGGTGTTGGGTGGGGAGATGGGCTAAATGGGTGATAGGCACTTGGGATGAGCACTGGGTGTTATATGTTAGTGATGAATCACAAAATTCTGTTCCTTAAACTATTATTACACTATATGTTAACTAACTTGGATTTAAATACAATTTTTAAAAAAAGAACAATTTCATCACCACAAGGATAACTCCTATTGTCCTTTTGTAAATACACACCCTTATTTTCCAGCACCACTCCTCTTTAATTAATAGTAACCACTTATTTTCTATATTTAGAAATTTGTCATTTTAAGAAGGTTATGTAAGTGGAATAATATAGCACATATAATGTTTATTATCAATATAAACCTTTCAGGATTAGATTTTATCACTCATGTAATTACCTTAAGATTTATTCAAGTTGTTATATGTAAAAATAGATTCTTCCTTTATATTCAGTAATATTTCAATGACTATAGTTTTTGTTTAATCATTGTTTAACAATTCACCCTTGAAGGATGTCTTAATTGATTCTGGTCTGGTGGTATTAGAAATAAGGCTTCTATGAACACAGATTTTTATGTGAACGTGAATTTTTATTTTTCTGGAATTAGTGCCTAAGATTATATTTAATCATTTTGGGTTGTATGGTAGCAGGATTTTTAGTGTCTTAAGAAGCTGCCAAACTATTTCAAAATGGCTTTACCATTTTATATTCCAACCAAGAATATATGAATAATTAAGCTTCTTTACATCCTTCTCAGTAATTTGTATTACTGTTTTGTATTTTAGCCATTTTGATATATTTAATGATAACCTCACTGCATTTTTAACTTGAATTTCCTTAAAGGAAAATATTTAATATCTTTTCATATGCTTATTTGCTACCTGTATACCTGCTTCAGGGAAGTGTCTGTTAATACCTTTGCCCATTCAAATTTGGTGGTTGTTTTTACTGTTGAGTTTAGATTGTTCTTTATATATTCTAGATATTCGTCCTTAATTAGATTAGTGGCTTGCAAATATTTTTCTCTCAGTCTGTGCTTGTTTTTTGTTTTTGTTTATATTTTTAATATTCTTCAGAGGGTTGGGGTGCCTGGGTGGCTCAGTTGGTTAAATGCCCGACTTTAACTCAGATCATGATCTTGCTGTTTGTGAGTTTGAACGCCATGTGGAGCTCTGTGCTGACAGCTCAGAACCTGAAGCCCACTTCAGATTCTGTGTCCTCCTCCTTTTCTGACCCTTCCCCTCTCATGCTGTCTCTCTCTCTCTTTCTCTCTCTCTCCTCTCAAAAGTAAATAAACATTGATTTTTTTTTTTTTTAAAAAAAAGGGTCTTTCACAGAAAAAGGCTCTAAATGTTAATGATGGCTAACATATCAATTTTCCATTTTATATGTTTTTGGTGTCAAGTCTGAGAACTCTTTGCCCAGGCCGAGATATTAAAGATTATCTATTTTTCTCTTAAAGTTTTATAATTTTACATTTCCCATTTAAGTCCATGGTATATTTTGAATTAATTTTATAAAGGGTGTGAGGTGTAGGTTATGTTTCTTCCTTCCTTCCTTCCTTCCTCTCTCTCTCTCTCTCTCTGTCTTGCCTTGCCTTGTCTTGTCTTCATAGGGCGTCCAATTGCTCCAACACCATTTGTTGAAAGTACTGTCCTTCCTACATTGAATTGCTCTTGTACTTTTGTCAAAAATCAGTTGCCTGAACTTGTATGGATCTATTTGGGGGATTATTTTTTCTGTCCCATTTCTCTGTGTCTGTCTCTCCACCCAGTACCGCATACTGTTGATTACTGTAGATAGATAAGTATTAAAATTGAATGGATTGATTCCTTTCAATCTCTTCTTCCTCTTTTAGCTATTCTAGTTCTCTTGGGTTTTGTTTTTTTTTTCCATACAAGTATTAGGTTAGTCTTTTCTATATCTACAATAAGTCCTGCTTGGATTTTGATAGTAATAACATTAAACCTATATATCATTTTGGGGAGATTTCACATCTTTACTGTGTTTAAAACCTACTCAGTGAAAAACACTCTGGAAGATCCTACAACCTGCATAATCGTTTATAATGTGACTTTATTTTCATCAGAAGGTGAACTCAAAATCTAATTGGGGCATTGACACACCCAAATAAAAAGATAGAAAACAAGATAGGAGTTAATTAGTAACATGCCAGAATATTTCAAGAGGGCAAGTTCCAGGTACTTGACACAGAAAACTAGAGTCTCTGAAATTCAGCTCATTACTGTTTGGCTTCACTGCCTTCTCTTCGTTCCATGAATATGCACTTTGATTTGTCATTCCCTGAAAAACTCTGCTCCTTGTCTTTGCGTGGCTGCTTTTCTTGCATTTAGTTAATGTAAATGCTGCTGCTTCAGTGAGGTTCTCCCGGATTACAAAATCTAAGTGACTCTACCCCGTCACCATACATGAACCTATTTTGTTTCTTTTATAGTACTTTTACTATCTCTTTTTAATAGTAGCACTATGTCCACTGTCACCCAAAATTACTTACTAGAAGATGATTGTTTGAAAGCAGGGATCATGTTGGTCTTGTTCACTATGGTATCCCCTCTGTCTAGCACTGGGTCTTACATAGAGTGGGTGTGTCATTTTTTGTTGAATGAAATAAATGGGTACTGTTTGTCTAGGCGGAAAAGACAGAAGGGAATTTGAAGAGGCTATGGCTAAGTCAAATCCTGGAAGGTGGGAACTTTATTCTCAATTATGGAAGGCTTTCAAGCTCTAGACTGGTGATTTTACTTTCTCCTGAGAGTAATGGGAATGCTTTTAGTAGGTCGATATAATAATATACTCTTCTTAAAAAATTAAGAGAGAACAATACAACAAATGGGGCTAAGAGTCGGGACATCACATAGAAGCACAACATCAGTTGGCAATAATAATTGAGATAATACTGCCGTGAGGTAAGAAGACACAGAAGGTGTTAGTATCAGTCACCATGGGAAGAAGGCTCACTTTAGAGAAAACCTGAAAAGTGTAGTCATCTTCACCTGGGTCTGATTAACAGTCTCATCAGTTAAGAACAACAGTACTGATGAATTTGAGAGAGAACTTGCTAACTCTTCATGTCATCTTTCTTTCATTCATGTTTGCAAGTGTGTTCCTCTTACCTCGAGATGTTTTTACATGTAAAATCATTCTACCTGCCTGTTAATAAACCTGGCTCCTCATGGTTTCATTCTATACAAAGTCATTTTCGTGTGAGTAGGATTGTTTTTTTCCATTAAAAAAATTTTTTTTTTAATATTTTATTTATTTCTAGGAGAGAGCGAGAGACAGCGTGAGCAGGGGAGGGTCAGAGAGAGAGGGAGTCACAGACTGAAACAGGCTCCAGGCTCTGAGCTGGCAGTCAGCACAGAGCCCGACGCGGGGCTCGAACCCACGAACCGCGAGATCATGACCTAAGCGAAAGTCGGACGCTTAACCGACTAAGCCACCCAGGCGCCCCTGTTTTTTTCCATTTTAGAACTGGAGAGAGTGTTTGTTGAATTGATCTCAGAAAGGCAATGTATTTGAAATCGAAACAAATCATGTGAACTTTATTTACTTCGAAGCACTCCACTGTGTCCTATGGAGAATATTTTGTACAGTTTGTCCTTCTTCTATTTTAGGACATCATTTGACTGAAAATGGGAAATAATGCTCACTGGGGTCCCTGATCTTCCGTCCCAGGAGGTTTTGTGGCTCATTGTTCATTTTGCTCAATTTGTGCCCCTGCAGTTGTCTATGGCAGTCTTACAAAGTAGGGTCAGCCTAGGATAGCAACAAAAGACTTTTCTTATAAAGAGCTGGCTCCTATAGCTCTTCTGTTTTACTCACGCCCCAAACAAAAATTCCAAAACCATCTACCAGCATTAGGATTTCTAGGCCAGAGTCTTTTTTGCTGCGAATAATTGCCGTGATTTTCAAGGACTGTTCTGTATTCTTCTCAGTTCTTAAACCTGGCATACCCCTGCTCTTTGATACTGACTACCAAGAAGCAGTTGCTGTAGGAAAACTAAATAGTCCTGACATCTTTACTTACCAGGTTTCACTTACAGTTCATTTCAGAGTGTGACAATTAGAAGAAACAAGGAAGGGCTTTGTTTTGTTTTTCCAAACTCATTTCAAGGAACACTACACACAGCCTGCCTACAGGGTTGTTTGGTTAAAGAAAATGTTTCCACTCATATTACAGTTGCATTGTAATGGAAAATCGCTCCGGGTGCCAAGCCAACCAAGAATGTTAACATCACCAAAGAAGACCCCTGCACTTGACTACTGTACATTTCTACTTACTTCCAATATTTCAGCCACAAGTTATAAAGTGTAGCAGGCCTCTGGAAGTAGAGCTGAAGCAGTCAAGATCAATTTATCCCCACTCTGTGTTGATAGGCAACAAGATGCTTTCTGAAATGTAAGGTAAATAGTTTCACATGGGGATGAAGCAAGGCAATCCTTTCAGAATTTGGCTCACTGGCCTCAGATTCACACCTTTGCTCCAAGATTTGCTCTTGAGAGTATTTGTGATGCTTATTAAAGTTGACTTGGAAGGTTAAAAAGACCAGCAGAGACACTGTCGCTTCAAGGGCTGTTTTGACATCTCTTACTGGAGTCTCCTATAAGCTAGTATTAGAGATATTATTACTTGTACACATTGTTAGTCAAATTACAGTGTACCTCTCATTCACTTCCACGCTGGAGACAATTGAAAATGTCTGACAAGGAAATTATTATATAAGACTTTGTGTGGTACAAACTAATTCAAGAAATGAATGATTCATCTATCAGTATGCATGAAAGACACCATATTAGTAGTCTAATACGTAAGTAACAGAAATGAAAGATCTTGTATCCATATGTGGCTTTATCCAGAGATATCAGCCCCTGGGATCATATGTATGAATTCATAGGCATAATGTAATTATAAAACATTCATTATGGTTTCATTGTACAAAAGTGTAGAAATTATCTCTATAGTCAAAGTTTAAGGTAACCACCACCCCCCACCCCGCAGGTTCAAATAAAAGGGTTTTGGCTTCTCCTTTTAGAGGGATTTACAGTACTCATCAGTGGTATAGTTCACATTAGCATCCAGTGACATTGCTTTGTCTGTATATATTTCTAGCTGTCAACAGAATGTCCTGAGGCGATTGCATCCTGATTCTATAGCTATCTTCTATTCTTTTATAATACACAAGGGTCTAATTTTCCATCAGCAAAGCATGAAATCATGTAAGAATGCCACATAACCGGCATGTGCAAACAAGTAGCACTTTTTCTACACATAAAAATGCTTCATAAAATAACAGATAAATTAAATCTTCTTGTTCAAGTAAAGAGCTTGGAAATCAAGACCTTTTCTACAAAATTAGAATTTTCTGTACAGAGCTGACAGTGTCATGTAATTCAACTAAATTTGTTCACCACCTTACATGTTAATATGTGTGACCATATCATTTTTCTTTGATTTACAGTGGAACTGTTTTATATCAGGAACGTTTTATGGTTACAGATAACAGGCATGTTAACTTCATTAAGATCAGTATTTAGCAATTATCAAATTAACAGAGTGATGACTGGAGGACATGACTTGTATCCAGCTATATTAGCTTTAGCACTCATTCAACACTGTGTAGTAAAAGGACATAGAAACCAAGAGTTCTTCTTTATTTATTCATATTTTGGGTACAGTGGGACAGGCAGTCAAAGTAAACATGAATCCTCAAAAATGACATTATAAAATATACTAAATGATGCATTCAAGATCCTCTTCCCTCTCTGGAACATATCTAAGTTTGACAAACTGTTTGAAATTATCAATTCAATGATGCCCTTAAAAGGGCTAGCTTTGGCGTATATTTAAAATACATTCAAGACATATGTCTCTTCTGCTGTATGAACTACAGAAAGCTCGGTTTCACATCAGCGAGATGACTGAATCTGCTTAAATTATCATTCTCTATATGCATCTCATATTTCTACAACTTCAGGGTATTTTTAAACACTTTCTACATAATGTACAATTTACTTAGCACGTGGCATTCATATGTCTAGCTGTAAAATAACTTGTTGTAATTTAAGCAAACATGTTTTAAATAAAAGGTAGCTAAGGCTTCTAATCTCTGATGTATTGAGCGCAATGAAAGCTTCCATTAAAATGGATTTCCCAGGCAGCCGAAGACTGTAGAGGTTCCCCTTAAGAAATATATTAATCTATGGTTTACCCTTGTGTGTTTCAACAGAATTCTAATAAATTGGCAACTGACCAGTGTCACCAATGACATGATGCCATTGACAAATTAGACTGTAAACAGAGGGCAGAGAAGAAAATTACATGTACTTTTTTCCTACAAAACCCTTTTTGCTTACTTATGATTTTCAAACATTAGCAATCAGTGTAACAGCAATGTTCCAGCTGCTTTAAAAAATGAGATTTGGTGAGTTGTAATTGACATGGAATATACATATATACTTAAAGGGCACAATTTGATAAATCTTGACATATGGGTACTTTGGTGAGATTATTATAACAATCAAGGTGATAAACATATTCATTACCCCCAAAGTTTCCTGGTGCCCCTTTATAATTCCTGTCTACTATCCTTTCCTGCAATGTCAGTGTGTTCTCAGGTATATGAGTACCAAAATGTTTCCCAGGTGTGCCTCTTAGATGGCATAGATAAAATGCTTTATATAAACATTCACTTTATGTTGCTATAAGTTAGTCTGCATTTTTTTAGACTTTTATATAAATTGAATCATACTGTCTGCACTCTTTTTGGCTGGCTTCTTTTTGCATAATTTTGAGATTTATTCATGTTATAGCATGTATCACCAGTTCATTCCTTTTATTGCTGTGCAGTGTTCTATTTTATGGAAAAGCTACAGTTTGTTTATTTCCTCATCTGTTGTTGGACATTGGGGTTGTTTCCAGTTCAGGACTACTAAACAAAGCCGCTCTGCGTATTCACCAGTAAGTTTTGTATAGACACATGCTTTCATTTTCCTTGCGTAATTGCCTAAACATGGAGTAGCTGAATCATAGAGTAGGTGTGTGTTTAACTTGTAAAGAAACTGCCAAGACATTTTCCAAAGTTGTGAAAACATTTTATGTTCCTGCTAGAAGTGCACGAGATTTAGTTCCTCTACTTCGTGACCAATACTTGGCATGGTTATCTTTGTAATTTTAGGTATAACTATTTCTCATAGTGTTATAGTGGTACCCCAGTGTGATTTTAATGTGCCTTTCCCTAGTGGCTATGTTGCACATTTTTTTATCTGCTTATTTGTTATCTATATATCTTCTTTGATGAAACGGCTGTTCCAATCTTTTGCACATTTTTTAATGGATTGTTTTCTTAATTCTGAGTTTGAAAGTTCTTCATGTATTTTAGATACAAGTATTTTTATCAGTGTTGTGCCTTGTTAATATTTTGCCTCAGACTGTGGTAATGAAGACAACTTTACTCAAAAAGAGTCAGGGATGTGACTTGGAAATGCTTTTGAGGTTTAATTCTTGGCAGGATACTAAACTCAACTTTCCATTCAAGGGACATTATCATTAGGCCAATAGGTACTTTTTGCCACCTTTAGATCCTGGAAAGAGTCTTGAAATGCAGATACTTTTTTCTTTACCTTTAATAAAATTCATCAGTATCATACTTACAACATAGTCATTAGGGAAATGTACATTAAAATCATACTGGGGTACAACTATACCACTATGAGAAAACCTAAAATTAAAAGGACGACCATATCAATGAGTTATAAAACTTCTTATTTTATTTTCCCACAAAATTTTGTATACCTTTCTATTAAAAGATTCCATGTGATTGTAATTGCTTGTTACCACATATGTGTCTCCACTAGACTTGTGGTTTTTTTTGGGGGGGGGGGTGCCATGATTTTTGCAACAAAACTCTAAGTCTCCATGATCCAACACAGTGCTTGGCACTAGCAGTTGCTCAACAAGTTTGTAGTGAAAGAATGAAAAGGATCCCTTCTTGTATTGTCAGTGCACATGGCAAAAAATCTACTGACACTTTCAATTTCTTATTTCTCTCTCTGAGCAGCAACTAATTGGCATCAGTCCTAGCCATTGAGTAGTAATGCAAGAAGAAAGTAGTTGTCTAAAGTCCAGAAGAGGCTCTTACTGTAATCCTCATCAATAAAGAATATTCATGTCCAACTCTTAAATAAGTACTAAATCAGAATATAAAGTGCTATAAAATCTTTTGTATCCTGAAAACCAGAATTGGGCTCATCTAGAGAAACAGAAACAATGACATTTTGCCCTGTGCCGAAAAGCAAGTTTCTGAAGATTGTGAACATTCTCTTCATAAATAAAGTCTAGGAATTCTGGCTATTATCTTCACCAGCAGCCAGATTTTCCACAACCATTGCTTTTAAATTTTTTCTTTTCTACTATAAGATTTGTCCTATCAAATGGGCACCAAAACAAATGCCCAGTGGCCTATTTCTTTTTTAACCAAAGGAGAATGAGATGAGTTGACTACTATGTAGGCATCACTGCACCCGCAGTGTCCATTCTGTGGGTTGCAAATCCTCTTGGAGTAGGGGGGAGTTCTGAAATGATTACAAGGGATCCAGTGAGCCAAAGATCTCCCAAACATGACCCACAGATAGCATAATAAAATAATTGTGGGTGTCTTCATGTTCTATTACACACTTATATCCTTCGGGTATATGTAAATGCTGTTGTAATGATAAAATAAGGTTAAAAGTATCATTGAAATTTAAAGCCACTTTTTGTCACCATGTGCTTTTTTGAAACAATACAAATGGAAGATACAATTGCTATCTAATGTAAATCGTTGATTTCTTTACCTCTAAAAGAAGGCTTTGTCCTGAAAGTGGTTGATGATCATGCATGGACATATTAAAAAGCCCATTGTTGTCTTTATCATATGTAAAGTTGTCTCAAGATTTTATATAATGACAAATAGCAGTGTAGTAAAGGCACTTTTGATTGAGAAAAAAAATGCAGCCTGAGCATTGTTAACGGAGCTCTGGATAAACTGGGATAAACATCATGAGATACAGACCATTTATCTCTGAGATAAGAATATGGCATTTAAAGAAATAGATTAGGGGAAAAGATCTAGGCATTTTAAAGAGGTAATAATTGATTCATCAATTGGTGAAATAATCAAGATATGCACTGGTCAAAAATGTTAATCTAGAAAATACTATAAGCCTTGGACCCAAAAATAAAACCTTGTACGTCTGCCATTAAACTTCTCATCATTTATGACTGCCCTACTTTTTCTATACATGGAGAAACGTGTCAAAGAAAAATATACTTAGGAATTATTATAAAACCTTGGAATTTAAAGATATCAAGAATTTTAAGTTATTCTAAAAAGGGCAGAGCATTTCATGAATAGCACAAAACTGAGACCCTTGAAAATATCTAAGAAACTTTCCTTTAAGTTAGATGAAGAAAATAATAAACCACTAGGATAAAAATAAAAGCCTAAACTATGGTGGAAACTGTGCAAGCATTGTGAAAAACAATCAAAACCTTGTACTGGCTTTGAAATTTAGGCTTCTTTGGTAAGTAAGACCCAATTTCAAAAGAAGACACCCTGAAGATGTTTACAGTATACAAAGGCAACATTTCAGCAGGATAATTGTGTCCATCTCACTGCATTTTCCATGAAATTCCATTAGTCAGCACAGGTAAATCCACAATACTTTTTCAAAGCAGACTACTTCTATGAAGAAATTACTTCAGCTTGGGTAGCAGGGGAAGTGGAATGAGAAAAAGAGAAGAAATTGAAAGGGATAGTGAAGCAGGAAGAGAAGCATTAGCTCAAATTCAAATGTGTTAAAAGGGGCCTGAAACAAATGACTCTGTTTAATTTTGCGTTTTTGTGTAATAGCACTTTCATGAACCCAAACTTGTTCTTGATGTTGGAGAACCACAGAACAAGAGACACCCTACTTACAGCCTAACAGAGGAGGGAGGTCATCAAAGACACTCGATGAGCACAGCCTGATGGGAAGATACTAGATGAGCACAGCCTGATGGGAATCAAGTGTTGTGTCAGCAGCTACACTCAGTCATTTCATTGAGACAAAGCAGAAAAAAGGGATCAGTCCATTCTGAGGGCCATTTTGACTCTCCTTCCCCAGTGCAATGCTCACTGACTTGGTAAAGGAATCAAGGAGATTGTGACCACAGAAAAGCCATCTGCTCACTGACTGCCCAAGAGAGAAGGTTCCATCCAGGAGATAAGATGGCTATAGGATCATCGTAAGAAATCCTTAAATCCATGTGTACCCCAAGGTCATTCTGTAGCTGAATTAATAAAATTAATAAAATTAATAAAATTACAACTTCAATCCCTGAAAAAGGGCACTCAGTCTCAGAAAAGTCAGTTGTTACTTATTTCATTCATGCATCCACACACATTGATGGAGAGCCTGTTATATCACCCTGTGCAGGCTCTGGGAACAAAAAAGATGAATTGGACACAATTCCTGTCCACTGGGATTCCCCAGATGCATAAATTCTGTTGCTTGTGACTGAAGAAGAGTGATCTAATGATTGCTTTAAATAAAAGTAATCCAACCTAAAACTAATATGACACTGTATGTTAACTATACTGGAATTAAAATAATAAAAACTAAATAATCCAACAGCCCTTAGGAGCTTGCTTTTGGGAGTGGAGACAAATCTTTCTTCTTGGCTTGTAATTCTTGCTTTCAGACAACCTTGTATTCTACAGAATTGTTGCTTTACACAGGCATGATTTGAACTGCAGATACAAGGTTCTTGTCACATGAACTTTGTAACATGAAAGTTCACTGGCACACTGCTAAATATTAGTCTATTCTTCTCCCTCCATGTAGGGTATCACTGGCAAATGAGAACCAATTGTACTTTCAAAAACTTCAATATAAGAAATTCCAAAATTAGCCCAAATAAACGTCTCCAATTCTAACCTAGACAGGAAATTTCTGGCTACCCTCATCTCATGTTTCAGTTAAGCCTTCTTCCTTCTGACCATATGGCCTTCAAACAGTAAATCATTCTCCATAATTTATTGTGTCCTTAAAAACAATATTTCTTGTGGCCGCATAAAGCGGGGTAATCATTGTGCCCCGTGCCAAATGTGATGATAACTAGCATTACTCTGAAATACTGAATAACATGAAATTATCTCAGAATTCAAGTGTATTCCTTTACCAGCTGAGTATTTCATTCTTAGAGAAAGGGGATTTAGTGTTTTCATAGTGGAAAAAAAAAAAAGAAACGAACATTTCAAATACCTAGGTAGCTTCCATAATTTCTAGACATTTTTCAAAATTCTGTGTATAATGTTAGGATTAGGGAACAGAAATTTAATACTTTGTATTTGTGAATTTGATGTTAACTGTAATTAAAAAAAACAGTTCAGTTTCACCCTACAGATTCAAAAAGAATATTACAAAATGAGTTTTTTTCCTTTTTAAAACCACCTGATAAATTTGCAGAAATTATCAAAGCAAACCCCTAGTCCTAAAGTTCAAAGAATTTACCCTAAAAATAATTCATGTGAATTAAAAACACATTGTTTCAAATATCTGGGGTGGGAATGATTCTGGTAAGAAAACCACACATTTATTATGTGAATTGTTATTTTTGACAAAGAAAAGTACTGTTATAAGTGCAAATGATTCCCAGGAAAACTGTTTGCTCATATAACTATCATTTTAAAGCTACCTTAATGATTGCCTTGCAAAGTTGATTGTTATCGTCATTCCCAAGAAGGAGTCTGACATTTTATCAATATCAGAGCATTTTCAAGGAACATAGGAAATAGCAGTATGCCACTTCCAAGAATCTTTATCAAGCAGAGAATCAAACTGACAATTACATCAACAACATAAGTAGGTGCTCACAAACTGTTCTGAATGTTTATAAACTGTAGATTCAGAACAGATGTATGCATATCTTCATAATTTACCATTTTAGAGATGTGGTGCTCATTCCCTTGTAACATTCTAAAATCTCATGGCAAGGTTTTTACTATATGCAAATTAGTAGCATTTGATTAGGTCCTGAGGCAGCTTCACCTGGGTGTTCAGAAGAATAGCAATGGAAAGTGAGGAAGAATATTTCATCACGGAAGTGTGTTTTCCCTTGGGGGACACTACCATTTGATTTTGACATTTATTTGTCCTGTGCTATAAAGGACAAAACTACAATTACACTTTTTTTCCCTCTACTGTGCAGTGGGCATGGTGTCAGAAAAAATTAAATCAAAGATCATATGTTTGCACACAAAACAAGCTCTAAAACCAAACTTCTTGAACAGACCTCCTGTTATAATCATAGTGCATTAAAAAGTACTAGTGGACTAATGCACGATGCTGAGTGTATAGAGAAAACATCTGTGAGAACCCAACCCAAAGAAACAGACGGCATCAATTGCACAACATTGTCTTGGCTCTTGTAGCATAAAAACTATGGATTCAGTACTTTCTTCCTAAGTTCCTGTTTGCCTTATTACAGTTTTAGGATCCTGGAACAAAGGTGTTCTCTGAAAGTTAATTTGGTTACTATATCAGTGAATAATGTTTGCCAAAATAAGTTTTGTTGTGTTTTAAATGTTTTGTAATTGATTTTAAATTTGATGTCTGTAGCACTTTACTTTTCTCAGTCTTAAAATGATTTATAACCATATTAACAGTTGCACGCACCTTTTTGACAATCAGACTTGATCATATTGACAGTAATTTGAAAACATGTTTCTTTTGCCCATTTATCAAAATACAAATACTTTTGCAAATGATTATTCTCTGCAAGAAATACGAGGAAAATGGGGCTGGCTCAGTTGGTAGAGCGTGCAACTCTTGATCTCAGGGCTGTGAGTTTGAATAGCACATTCAGTGTAGAAATTCCACAAAAATAAAATCTTTAAAAAAAGAGAGAAAGATGGGGCGCCTGGGTGGCTTAGTCGGTTAAGCGTCCGGCTTTCGCTTAGGTCATGATCTCACGGTTCGTGGGTTCGAGCCCCGCGTCGGGCTCTGTGCTGACTGCCAGCTCAGAGCCTGGAGCCTGTTTCAGAGTCTGTGACTCCCTCTCTCTCTGACCCTCCCCTGCTCACACTGTCTCTCTCTCTCTCCAAGAAATAAATAAAAATATTAAAAAAAAAAAAGAAAGAAATAACAAAAAGAAGCTGAAGACCATCAATGACAGTTGTAACTTTTCTGAAGGATGGAGTTAGTACTCATTCCCTAATTATTCTTATGTCTAGCAATTATAAACAATTCAGTGGAGTCAACAAATTAAAACTTCCCTGAAATATTCTAAATTTTATTTCTTCCCAAATCCATGTTTCTCTCTAATGTCTCTTTAACCAAAGAAAGTAGTTGGAAAGCATATAGTTCTTTAGATAGACAAGTAAAACTAAAATTACCAAGACCCCCAAAATAATTGGAACTGATGCATTTCTATGAATTTCAAAATATGTTTACCTTTCTCATTTATACTTTATATATCTGCATTGTGTGTTTTTTCTCAGCATCATAAATCCAAATATTTTGTATCCAAAGTTATTATGTAATCCAAATTATTATGTATCTAGCACATGAAAAGATGGCCGAGATGCCCATAGTGTCGAAGAGAAGACTGAAGCAGTAGTAAGTGCTAATAGTAAAAAGATGAGATAAAAATCCTCTCTAATTAAGGCAATCTTAAGTCATGAATGATGTAGCTATTATGAATTATTAAGGATGGTCCCAGTAATTTAACCAAAAATAATCCTCTTACTATATTCCCAAAAGCCAAGTATTCAAATAATTTAAAGCTTTGAAATCTTCCCTTTACTTTGAAGGGAAACAAAATTAAATTACCTTTTTAAAAGGCCAAATGTTGAACCATAAACTACTTTTTTTTTATCCTGAAAAGAATCCCTTGTTTAGTTTTAATTGGAAATATCTGTAACAAAATTTAAAATCATTAATATGACTAAAAGGAACATTTTAGGTAATGAATTAAACAGGAAGCCGGGCAAGTCTTTATTTTTTTATTTGATTTTCCCGCTCCCATGGAGTGGGCCACTCTGTCGTGCATTTTCTAGAATGGCTCTGAAGAGGGAAAGCCAAAATAGTAAGAATTAAAGGGTAACTCATCCAGATATTTACAACTTAAGTGATAGATGGATGATCAAAGATTTTTTAGATTAACTCCTGAAGTCCAAGTACACTTCTCACACAACTGCTGTCCCACAACAGAGCCTGTCCTCTCTTTACTACAAAAGCTTTGTGTTGTTGTTGTTGTTTTCAGACTGATGTGGGTCATCTTACTTCTAGATAGGCTTAATACGTTTAGAAATTGACTTCAGCTAATGAGGCAGGAGAGTAAGTGGCCGGCGAGGTGGCAGTGCTCCACGAGATTATGAATATGACAAAGCTGTAGGAGTAGGCAAGTACGGTACCAATGAAGCCTGTTCTTACTCTAGATTAAAGAGATCTAAAAGATGTTGAGGAGAGGTTGGAAGTCAAGAGGGAACCAAATCCATGCCACGTAAGGTGGTGAATATGCATAATTCGAACTTTATCTCCCCTGTGAGGCTGTAAACTTCTCATGCTACGAGAAACATCTTCCACCCCCTGCAGTGTTTTAGAGTATGCACTGCAGTGATAACCCATCCGTGGCCCGGGGCCGCTCAGAGTGCTTCAGAACATCACGCTTAGGAGACCCTTGAAACAAGCTTAAAGAAAAAAAAAAAAAAACCTAATTGTCATTAAAAAGTATATTGATGTTATGACTAGAATCCCAGTAATATCTTCTCCCATGGGAAACTGAGAAATAGGATGATGTAGGGAAACACATGCCCACATATAACAAAGTAGCATGATGGGTGAAAAGGAAGTGAAACCAGCACTAATATCTTAAAGAACACATGACTGTGGCCCTTTTCTGAACACTGCCTTTCTTACCCATTTTACCTTTGATCAGATTCCCTGCAGTTGACAGGGGAGACACTGCTGACTTCCAGCCGAGGAGAATTGATCAAGAACACAAATGCCCTTTATTCCTGACCAGGTGCTATTTAATGTGTTTACTTAAGAGTCAGTCAATTTCCGTAAGGAAATCATGCACATTCCATACTAATCCTGGTTCCTGCCCTGAGTTGGGCCTGGAGACGCGGCCCAGACTTGCAGAGGGAAAAGCCATTGTAGCGGCGGCCCTGTGTGAACACTAAGTGGGTGCCTGTCCCCACAGGATACATGTTGCTGCACCAACCACAGGAGCATTCGACCAAATCGGAGGTTAGGGGAAGGTCTGTGCCTGTGTTAGACCCATCCCTAAATACACCTGAACAAGAGCAAACATACAATCTGCACACCCAACTGAAGACTTGAAGGAATAATTACAAGTGCATTCCACTAAAAGTACGTAACCTACTGAGAGCCATGTAAATTGTCTTTAAAAGCTTCAAATGATTTACCTTTTCAAAAAAATCAAAACACCGACGGACTTTTCAAGCAAACCATTCTGTTATGAATTTACAAATAGTGTCTCAATTTCACTGTTACATCTGCTAGTTTCACATGTCTCAAGAAAACATAATCCATTGGGACACCTGGGTGGCTCAGTTGGTTAGGAGTCCAACTCTTGATTTCAGCTCAGGTCATGATATCATGGTTCATGAGATAGAACCCTACATTGGGCTTTGTGCTGACAGCATGGAGCCTGCCTGGGATTCTTTCCGTTTCTGTCTGTCCCTCCCCCACTCATTCTCTCTCTCTCTCTCTCAAATAATGAAAACATCATCTATCAATTATGACAGAAATATGTTACCCAGGTATCTAAAAGTTTTTAAAACGACAAATTATTGGGGCGCCTGGGTGGCTTAGTCGGTTGAGCGTCCGACTGTCACTTAGGTCATGATCTCGCGGTTCGTGGGTTCGAGCCCCGCGTCGGGCTCTGTGCTGACTGCCAGCTCAGAGCCTGGAGCCTGTTTCAGTCTGTGACTCCCTCTCTCTCTGACCCTCCCCTGCTCACGCTGTCTCTCTCTCTCCTAGAAATAAATTAAAAAATATATATATATATATTTAAAAAAAACGATAAATTATTTTCATTTTAAAACAAGCACAGAAACTTAAAGGAGGTCTTTTCCTCCATATTTCTTTATATATATTATATATGTATATTATATAATACAGGCATGTACAGGGACACCTGAGTGGCTCAATCGGTTAAGTGTCCAACTTTGGCTCAGGTCATGATCTTGCGGTTCATGAGTTTGAGCCCCATGTCAGGCTCTGTGCTAACAGCTCAGAGCCTGGAGCCAGCTTCAGATTCTGTGTCTCCCTCTCACTCTCTGCCCCTCCCCCACTTGCACTCTGTCTCTATCAAAAATAAATAAACATTTAAAAAAAATTAATACAAGCATGTACAGAAAAATGAGAATTCGTCAATCAGCTTAAAAATCAAATGTGAACAACTCTTCCTTCTTTTTTAAGTCTTTAGCAATAAAAACTGTCCAAAGATATCACGTATTGGTTTACTCTGAAAGACATTATGATTAAAAGATTGAAGCAATGTTAGATATTGCAGATGGGGATTTTGTGAAATAAAAGAGAAAAACTTGGTGTGAGTTTATTAAATATTTGTTGAGATACAATAATACGGTGGGCATTGTGGAACAGTTAAATGTAGTTCCTGGCCCTGTTTTCTTATTACCTTCTTTGGTTTTTTTGTTAACAGATCTGACTAGCTTCTGCAGCTTTGAAAAAAGAATTTAAAGCCCATAAATTTTACACATCCTAAGCAAGAAGCATATATTAGTTCTTCAAAGCATATTGGTATATTTTTTAACTGAGGATTTTAGCTTTCATGTGATAAAAGTTTTAGTGATTTCCTTACCATGTCTTGTTAAGGCTTAAGTTCCTCATTTACATATTTGATGTCTCTCAGGAGACAGACAAGCTTCAAGTTAATTATCTATGTAGCTGTAAGAACTCTTGTTTCCTGGTTAAGAACTCTCCAAAAGAAAACTAATAGTTATTAAATGTTACACCGAGTCACCAAAAGTAATCAGGATACACAATGAGAGGCACTAAACAGACACTTAAATTTAATAAAAACCTCAACTTTTTATGAGGTAAATGAAATATAAATCAATTAAATCTCCTACAGTAATTTTCAGAGAAAACAGCCAGCAGACACAAAACAGCTAAAATCTCTTCTCTAGAAAGTGATTAGGCGCTGCTGGAGGCTTGAGGAAATTACTGTAAAATTCTGTATATAGCCCCATTGAACTCAGGTTTGTAATAGAATTGTAATTAAAGAAGTGCCATATCAAAAGAAATTTTAGTGTTTCCTCCACCGAATGCATGTTTGTATGCATGTCTGTGCATTCACATATGCATGTAGACATATGTCTATGTTCCATATTACATGTATGCCATAAACTGTTCATAAACATATGCTTTATTGTATATAATAAGTAAATAATATATGTAGATAGAAATGATAATCTTTGAATCTGAAAGTGTGTTAAGGAGCAGTTTCATGGAATGATAACAAGAAAGAGAAGAAAGAAGGGCAAGCATAAGATAGACTTGAGTTGCAGTTGGGAAATTGGAACCACAGCTATCAGGTGAGTTAATTAATCTGGGTATCGTTCAGTAAATGAAAGTGTGCCATCTATTTCACAAGGGCCCATTGTGTCTTGCATGTGAAACAAATTTACCCTGTTTGATTAAGGATTACTGATTGCCTCCAATTTATTATATGTATCCTATAATTAAGTCACAATGAGTTCGAATGAAATGGGGATGGTCTCCTCCACAAAGAAGACAACAAGCTCATTCTAGGAAGACCTTGGGGGTCATTCAAGAAGCAATTAAATGTTCTCCAGGGTGCATTAAAGGGAAAAGAGCCTGGTGGGCTGAACAGCCTCTCCTTATATTCCAGCCTTCTCAATATTCTCCTGCTTTTATGGAGACAAATGAAACTATGCCATAAAATAACTCAAGGCACTATCAGCAAGGAAAACAATGCTGTCTGTTCTTATATTAAGAAAAACATTGCCGAGAAAATACACCACAAAGAAGAAGAAGAAGAAAAAAAAAAAGTGTGTGAGCCAAAGTGACATCCTATGTCAGAATCCGTTTAAAGGGGGGTTCTAAAGAAATCAATGGACTCTGGAATAGTGTAAGTGATCTTTGAGAAATATATATCAACTGTTTTTCTGTGTACAGGTAGCAAATACCTAGCATAAAATCTTTTTGGCAAGTGAAACATAAAGAATAGGGCCTAGATCAGAATCTGTGTTATGCCTACAGATATATTTCTCCATATTTTTATAAATGTTCTTAATAGTGGACACTACAAAAGAGAAATTATAGAGGACACTTGTTAAGAATGGCAAGGAAGACTTTATTCAAGATACTGCATTATTATATTTCTGGGAGACTTATGTCTCAAAGGGCAGAGAAAGAATTTACAATTGCAAGGTTTTTTTGTTTTTTGTTTTTTTAAGCAAATGCTCTAAGAGAAAAGAAATCAGCAAGAAACCTAGCTGAAGTCCAGACAATTTGAGACCATTCCAGTCAGCAAACCATTCTGAAATTAGGATGAAAAAAATCTCACACAGAACTAGAAGCATCCCTGCTTGAACCACCCCCTTTATACATGTATCTCTTTGGAAAGAGATACACTAAAACATGCCAGCCTGCAAAGAGTTAATGTGAAAATTTAGACTACTACAGGAACTAAAATACCATAATTAAAAAATTAGTTTCTGCACATTAAAAAACAGTTGATTCTGTTTACGTATAAATCAAATTGAAAACCTTACCAACTAATAAGTGACCCAGAAATTACAAAGACTTTTCTGTTTCCAGCATAGACCCAGAATGAGCACACTTGTACATAGAAACCACATGTTATAATGGAAAAATAAGTTGCAAATGGAATCTGAAGAACTTAGCCCAAATCTCAACCAATAAGTCATTTGTTCCATAGACCTGGGAAGATTGTTTATCCTCCCTGAGCTTTATTTTTCTCATCTTCAAAGAAAGATAGAAACTGCCCTGTTTCCCACACTGTAGATGAGAGAATGCCTGAAAACATGTAAAATGTGGAATGAAAAGGGATACCAGAGAGAAAAGTAGAGGTCCAGTCAGATGTATCTAAAAGCTATATTTAGGAATTTTTTCATAAAACCTAAAAGCAATAGGAAACTATTGGAAGATTATTAAGCAAGAGAAGTAGCATAGCCTCATCTTCATTTGCAAACAGTCATACTGTTGGCTAGATGGAGAATGGTTTAGTTGAACACAATACCAGGTAAACCGAGTATGTGGGCCTCAGGGCAGACCCGAGGGTGGTTAAGTACTAAAGCTGAAGCAATTTGGAAGTTCTCTACAAGAGAAAGAATACAACATTCCAAGGCCAGGGCACTAGCAAAGCCTGTGGAAGAATAAAACCCTAATGCTGAAGCATCTTTAAGCTTAGCAGTAAATTGGCTGCTCTGAAGGCTGTTGAAATAACAATATGGAGCTGGTAATGGTAAACTGATCCAACATACTTAAAGTGAGGATGAGGATATTGGACAGATTCAAGAGATGGAAAGGGGCAGAATTAGTAGGACATAATGTCTGATTATGTCAAGGGTAAGAGAGGAGTCAAGGTGCC
This sequence comes from Proteles cristata cristata, assembly GCA_017311185.1. Taxonomy (NCBI): domain Eukaryota; kingdom Metazoa; phylum Chordata; class Mammalia; order Carnivora; family Hyaenidae; genus Proteles; species Proteles cristata. Next base: position 2,248,401 of record JAESUZ010002205.1, on the reverse strand, counting down.
TGGGTTTCTGGCTGAGTGGATTCAGTCTCATAGGTGACAGGATTGGGCTCAGGAAGAAGAAATCACCTCTTCTCTTACAACAGGAGGGAAAAGGAATAGGGGAAGGGAAGCTTAGGTTTGGATGTACAGGTGAGGATTTTGTTGGAATGTTGAAAGGTTTCCTCTTCTGAGTGCAAAACTGTTATGAAGCAGGGGCGCCTGGGTGACTCAGTTGGTTAAGTGTCCGACTTCAGCTCAGGTCATGATCTCACGGTTCGTGAATTCGAGCCCCGCGTCAGGCTCTATGCTGACAGTTAGCTCAGAGCCTGGAGCCTATTTCAAATTCTTTGTCTCCCTCTCTCTCTGACCCTCCCCTGTTCATGCTGTCTCTCTCTCTCAGGGGAAAAAAAAAACCTGTTATGAAGCAAATTACAGTATAAGAGGGCACTTTGCAGAAAAGAGGGAGAACTCAGAGTTGTCAGTGCTGCAGAGAAGACAAGCAAGGGGAGGGCTTACAAATGTCTTTTGGAATGAACAGCTTTGTAAAAGAGCAGATTCACAAGGTGGTGGGAGTGAAAGGGAGATGACAGAGGGTATGGATGAGGAAGTGAATACAGCATAGAATGAGAATAGGCACCTCTGGAGAATTCTGGTAAAGCAAAGAAGAGTGACAGAACCCCAGTTAGAAAAGAATGTAGGGTTGAGTCATAGAGATGGAGGAAGTGATGATAACAGGTGAGCAGGTTGAAGATACAGGAGAGACTAGTCATCTGAACAGCAACATCATATGAAAGGATGAGACTCAGAGCACCATGTATTGGGTAATTCTCAAGTAGGAAACATGTATTTTCTGATACAACAGGAGATAAACAGGAAATAATAGTTGCTCATGTGGTCAAGTTTGTTGGCTTGGGAAAGAAAACTAAGAGAGTTCCTTTTTCTAAAGTTTGGTTTTGAGAAAGAGAGAGTACATGCACATGCACACAAGTGGGAGAGGGGCAGAGAGAGGGAGAGAAAGAATCTCAAGTAGGCTCCACACTGTCAGGGCAGAGCCTGACATGGAGCTCAAACTGATGAACTGTGACATCACAACCTGAGCTGAAGTCAAGAGTCGGCCACTTAACCAACTGAGCCACCCAGATGCCCCCCTTTTATTTTTTCTTTCTTTTTTCCTATGAAGCTAGAAGCAAACTCATTTGCCAAAAGTGAGAATGTGGACGTGAGGGTGGGGCAGCAGAAGTCAGTAGCTAGTGGAGATTTGAAATAGGCCCCATGGGAGATAGAGGGAAGCTAAACAGGTGCATCAGAAGAAATGCTGGCAGCATTGATGACCAAGTGACATTAGAAAACATGAATTTTGGTAGCACCAGTCCACGAAGTTGTATGTGTGTTTCTAACAGCTCACCAATTAATGTGCCATTATGAAGAAAGTAACTGGCTGCATTGATCCGTGGCTGGAATTTTACCAGATAGCAGAGATGAAAAGACAATGAGTCAAGGATTCTAGACCTATAGACAGCAGTATAGTTAAAATAATGGACCATAGTCTGGTCAGAATAGGGAAGAGGGTAAAGGGAGGTGTGGTCGGATACCTGGAAAACTAGTAGAACAGTGAAAAGATTGGATGCCCCTAAACAAGGAAAAGTTGAGAAGAGCATTAGTAACTGGACAAAGAGTTAGAAGGGCAGTCAAGTTGTAATTAAAGGTAGAGTGCTTCAATGTGTTCTTCCAGAGAAGGAGCCATTGCAAGTGGTTCCAGTGCCCAGAATGCAGTCGTAAGTTGTGTATCTGAAGTAAACTGGACATAAAGGCCATTGGAATGAAGAAATAGAGAAAATGAGGTAAAATGTTGGGTTAAACATCAATATGAACAGCAAAGTCATTGTGGATGATGGAAGGAGCTGGATTCAGAGGGAAAGTAGTAAATCAGATCGAAACACCTGACTGGCTGGTAGTCTTTGGGTTGGTAGAGGAAAAAGAAAGAGCTTTAAAGGACTGAGGGTTTTTATATGGGAAAACAGGGTCCAAAAGGGGTACTGGGAAGGGAGGAGGGTGTTACCCAGCCCTAAGGTATGAGAAATCTCAGTGTTATAAGCAACCTTGGAAACTGTACCTGTAAGAGACTTCTAGGTCTCTGGTAAGATCAGAAAGGAAAAAAAAAAAAAACAAAAACAAAAAACATTACATGAAAGGTTTGAGGATACAAGGAGTAACTGAGGATTCAGGTGGCACACTGAAAAGTCCATAAGGATGCCGCCATGGAAGACAGTAAGACACAGTGAGACACAAAAGCAGTCTGGGATGAAGATTCCAGAGACAGAGAAAAGCGTTTCAATTTAAGAGAATCTAGTGACAGCAGGGAGACGAGGCATAGCATGTCTCTTTTTAGCCCAATTTTTCTGATAAAAACCCCATGGACAGGCAGACAATGGGCTAATCCCAAAGGCATTTACACAGATCATCTACACTAGAAGGGACAGAAAACAGAAATAAATCGAGTTCCTGGAAAAAGGGGGTGACAGGGAATCAAGGGTGGACTTTATGTGTTCACAGTTTTGCTTAGGAGGGGCCCTGCTTGTCATCTATACACAGCTTTGTTAAGTCTTTCTGTGGCTGAAATAATAAACAGAATGACTCTTTCTGATTTATGTGTATTTTAAAAATCAGGCTTTTCATAGGTTAGATCTAAAATAGAAAACAAGAAATGTCCAGTTATTTGACCTTGTTATGCAAGCTTTGGTCTTCGGCAGCACACTCACTGTCGGGAACCTCTTACATGAACTCTCCCATTCAAGTCACCCTGGCCTGGCCTGTTTCCAGAGCACATTATTAACTTTTGTGCCTCTCTTTCTTTGTTCCTTATCTAGAATATTCCTTATCTTCTCTCTCTTTACCCAAGCCCTACCTTCCATCTGGGTCAGGCTTTAGCACCTACTCCTCCAAAAACGCTTTTCTGAGGACCAGCCCTTGGAGATTTTTCCGAACTCCCAAAATGTGATAATTTATACACACGTGATTTACACGAATGGATGTAATGATCTACACAGATGTTCCTTTGTCTTGTTATTTTATCATCAGTTAGAGCGCCCTGCCTCTCCAGACTGTAAGTGCCCCGAGGACAGCACTTAACCTGTGCTGATGTGCATCCTTGGTTCCCAGCAAGATGCTTGCCCATTACAGGCGTGTAATGAGACGATTCTGTGGCAAGACAACCCCTACATGGGACTTTAGTCAGGAAAGCCTGAACTGAATAAAGGAGGCCTCTCCGGGAGGAATTTCAGGTTTCAGAACAGGCTGGTGAAACGTTTATGAACAGAGTCGCTTTTCTACACCCCTTAAATTATACAAGTTAGGTAGACGACCAGCCCTGGCAGGAGAGGGGTTATTAGAAATATATATTTAAATGTAAGGATAGTTATGGGATATTATTTTTTTAAAAAGTCTTGAGAACAGAAACCCTATTAAGAAAATAACCAGGTTTGTAGTGAAGGATTTGAGTGATGCCGTATATGTTTATGAGACTAATGACATCTGAAGAACTGATCCTAATAACTGAATAGGAGTTGCCTTTTGTCCTGAAATGTCCTTTGAACAGCTGTCTCACATCAGAGTGCACATCTGTGCTTACAAAAGGGAGAAAAAAAATCTAAGAACAGACAAGTAAAGAGGCCACCAGTGTGGTTACAAGCACTTTCTGCTAAGCAGCTGATGCAAGACCTCTTTCTTTGGAAGGTAGGGAGAGGATTGCCCAGCTAGCTTGGGAGGTCACTGTATCAGCTCCCTATTCCTCTCCTAGGACTCTCCTCCCTGCTCACTGGCTATTTCAGGAATGCCAAGTGCATGAAAGAAGCAAACTCCCCAGAAGACAGAGGTCACGTGAGCTGTGAAGGTTTTCTATACATCCGTACCTTTCTTCAGGGCATAGTCTAATTCTCCCAATAAATGCTCTGTCCAGATCTTATGCCCAAGGAGACATGTAGGATTAAAAATAAATAAATAGATAAGAATCCAAGAAATTTTGCAGTGAATTAGCATCTAAAATTGGGAAATAGGTTGTTTCCTTTGGGGCCGTATCCTCTGAGTTTTTTGACACAAATTTCAGGAATAAATGGAAACGAATAGGGCTCAATTTATAAATTAGGTTAATTTAAGAACCCAAAGAGACAACAAATGCACAAAAAAAATTGAAGTGTAGAGGGAAAAAAAACATATGCTTGGAGTTTCTATGAAGCCACAACTTTAACACTGCAACAATTCTGAAATGTTAGTCGTTTTACTATTTGAAAGGCACAAAATGAAAGGGGCTAGGAAGAAATGGAAAAAATTTGAAAACAATAATGCTATTCACATAACAGGGAATGCACTTAAACTCCTGCACTGTAATGGGATTGCTATGATCCAAGCAAATACACACACTTCCCGTAAAATTTTGCTCTGAGGCTGTCTGCCTGAATGTACTACACAGCGTCTTCTCCATCCTGGCTATTTCACAGAATCAGATCAAGAAGGCTGAACATTTCTCAAAAGTTATTTTCCTTCCTGTTTTAAGAAAGCACAGACATCTTTAAAAATCCTTCTCACATTTCAGTTCCTTAAATCTAAATTCAAGTTAAATAAGAAAAAATAAAAAGGTTTACTTACACTGGGATATGCTTTTTGTCCAAAGGCTGAATTTGGTTTACTACATCATGGAGGAGTCCAGATCTCTCTCACTTGAGGAAAGGCTGTAGCATCTACTGAAGTTCCATAAAATGATGTTGCTATGTGAAAAATTGGTGGAGAAAATGTAAGGTCAGTAAAAGAAATTGCAGTTGAACATCTTTGGAATGGGAAAGGACTTCTTAATCAAGGTCCAAAAAGGTCAGCAAGATGAAGACTAAACCAAAATTTGGGATTTTTGTTCATCAGTTACAATAGACTAATGGTTGAGAGGACCAGGAAAGTTGAAAATTTTCAAAAACAAAACTTAACTAGGGATTAGTATCTACATTATAAAAGAAACTTCCATGAAAAGACAAGAAAAAGATGGTAAACCTGACAGGAAAACAAATGAGCAAAAGAGACGAAGAGAAATTCATGGATGGGAACATAAATAACTAACAAGTATTTGTAAAGATGCTCTATCTGACTAAGTAGTAGAAAACAAATGCAAATAAAAGTACCACTTCACATGTAGCAGATTTGTAAAAACCTAGAAGCTGAGTAATACCAAGAGTTAGCCAAAATGTGGAAATAGAACGAGTACAGTCATACTGAATAACAATCTGGCAGTACTTAGTGGTATAGCTAATGATCCAGCAATGCCTCTCCAGGCCATATCTCTGGAGAATCTCTTACAGAATTGTTTAAGGGGACATTTAGAAGAACATTTCACATTAGCGGTGGTGGCAGAGTTTGAATCAAATAAGATCACTAACAGAATAGATAGGTAAAACATGGCGAATGCATACTGAAGAATGTTATGCCTTGCTTCGAAGCAATGAACCAGAAATGCAAATAGCAAACATGGATAGATCTTAAAAACATAGTGCTAAGAAAAAAAAGGAAACAATACAAGATCTTTAGTATCATGCTGCCTATGCTAGTTAAGAAATGCATAAATACATAAAATATAGTGTATAAAAGAGAAAAAGAAAAGTCTATGGGGATGAACAAGGGGCTTTTCAAAATTCAGAACTTAAATGTTGTAAGTTATAATCACAATTATTTCCACATATCATCTTAAAACAACATAGTGATCTTTATAGTGAATAACATTCCCTACTTTATAATTATGGGTGGAAAAGTAAACTATCAGTTCACAGAGTGCATTCTGTCTCAAAAGAGGAGCCATAGTTCTGTAGACCAGGATGTCTTGGGCGTCACCCTTCTCAATTATGCTGCAAGAAAACACAGGCCAGGGGTGATCTGAATCAGGGACAAGATGCTAAGGGGCTGGATGGAAGCTTTTACCCCAGTGCCCTCCCGAAACTTATCATCCTAAAATTGTTTTTATAAAATTAGTAAAACCTACTAATACCATCACAAATAAAGTCTGTAATGTAAGAATCATATCATGGTTTTTTGTATCTTTTTTTTGTTTTTTTTTTTGCAAATAGTTCATTGTCAAATTAGTTTCCACATAACACTCAGTGCTCATCCCCCCAAGTGTCCTCCTCCGTGCCCATCCCCCCTACCCCCACATCCATCAGTCCTCAGTTTTTGTCAGCATTCAAGAGTCTCTCATGGTTTGCCTCTCTCCCTTTCCCCCACCATTTCCGCCCTTCTTCTCCCCCTTGTTCCTCTGTCAAGTTCCTCCTAATCCTCCTATACGTGCAAACATATGATATTTGTCCTTCTCTGCCTGACTTATTTCGCTCAGCATAACACCCTCAAGGTCCATCCATGTTGCTACACATGGCCAGATGTCATTGTTTCTCATTGCCATGTAGTATTCCATGGTATAGATAAACCACATCTTCTTGATCCATTCATCTGTTGATGGACACTTAAGCTCTTTCCATGTTTTAGCTATTGTGGAGAGTGCTGCTATGAACATTGGGGTACATGTGCTCCTATGCATCAGCATTTCTGTATCCCTTGGGTAAATTCCTAGCAGTGCTATTGCTGGGTCATAGGGGAGTTCTATTGTTAGTTTCCTGAGGAACCTCCACACTGTTTTCCAGAGGGGCTGTACCAGTTTACATTCCCACCAACAGTGTAGGAGGGTGCCCGTTTCTCCACATCCTCGCCAGCATCTAGAGTTCTCTGATTGGCTCATTTTAGCCACTCTGACTGGCGTGAGGTGGTATCTCAGTGTGGTTTTGATTTGTATTTCCCTGATGAGGAGGGATGCTGAGCATCGTTTCATGTGTCTGTTGGCCATCTGGATGTCCTCTTTGGAGAAGTGTCTGTTCATATCTTCTGCCCATTTCTTCACTGGGTTGTTTGTTTTTTGGGCGTGTACTTTGGTAAGTTCCTTATAGATTCTGGATATTAACCCTTTATCTGATATGTCATTTGCAACTATCTTTTCCCATTCCGTTGGTTGCCTATTAATTTTCTGGGTTGTTTCCTTGGCTGTGCAGTAGCTTTTAATCTTGATGAGGTCCCAATCGTTTATTTTTGCTCTTGATTCCCTTGCCTTTGGGGATGTGTCAAGTAAGAAGTGCTGCGGTGGAGGTCAAGGAGGTTGTCTCCTGCTTTCTCCTCTAGGGTGTTGATAGTATCCTGTCTCACGTTCAGGTCCTTGATCCATTTTGAGTTTGTTTTTGTGCATGGTGTGAGAAAATGATCTAGTTTCATTCTTCTGCATGTTGCTGTCCAGGTCTCCCAACACCATCTGTTAAAAAGGCTGTCTTTTTTCCATCGGATATTCTTTCCTGCTTTGTCAAAGATTAGTTGGCTGTATACTTTTGGGTCCACTTCTGAGTTCTCAATTCTGTTCCATTGGTCTATGTGTCTGTTTTTGTGCCAATACCATACTGTCTTGATGATGACAGCTTTGTAGTAGAGGCTAAAGTCTGGAATGGTGATCCGTCCCGTTTTGGTTTTATTTTTCGGGATTACTTTGGCTATTCGGGGTCTTTTGTGGTTCCATACAAATTTTCGGATAGTTTGTTCTAGTTTTGAGAAGTATGCTGGTGCAATTTTGATTGGAATTGCATTGAATGTGTAGAGTGCTTGAGGTAGTAATGACATCTTAACTGTATTTATTCTTCCTATCCATGAGCATGGCATGTTTTTCCATTTCTTTGTGTCTTCTTCAATTTCCTTCATAAGTTTTCTATAGTTTTCATCATACAGATCTCTTGTATCCTTGGTTAGGTTTATTCCGGGGTATTTTATAGTTTTTTGTGCAATTGTGAATGGGATCAGTTTCTTGATTTCTCTTTCTGTTACTTCATTGTTGGTGTATAAAAATGCAACCGATTTCTGTACGTTAATTTTGTACCCTGCAACTTGGCTGAATTCTTGGATCAGTTCTAGTAGGCTTCTGGTGGAGTCTGTCGGGTTTTCGATGTAGAGTATCATGTCATCTGCGAAGAGTGAAAGTTTGACTTCCTCTTTGCCAATTCTGATGCCTTTGATTTCCTTTTGGTGTCTGATGGCTGATGCTAGGACTTCCAGCACTATGTTAAACAGCAGTGGTGAGAGTGGACATCCCTGTCGTGTTCCTGATCTCAGGGGGAAAGCTCTGAGTTTTTCCCCGTTGAGGATGATGTTAGCTGAAGGCTTCTCATAGATGGCTTTGATGATGTTTAAGTAGGTTCCTTCTATCCCAACTTTCTCGAGAGTCTGTATTAAGAAGGGATGCTGTATTTTGTCAAATGCTTTTTCTGCATCTATTGACAGGATCATATGGTTTTTATCTTTTCTTTTATTGATATGATGTATCACATTGATTGATTTGCGAATGTTGAACCAGCCCTGTAACCCAGGAATGAATCCCACTTGATCTTGGTGGATGAAGAATCATATCATGTTATAAAAAATATCTCTGTAGTAGAAAAGCTTTTCACATCTGATAACTAATTATATAACAAAATTTATTAAAATTTATTAAACTTGTATAAAATAAGCCAACATAGTCTATTTTGTAAACAGATGTGCCATGCAGTAAAAAGAGGTTCTGCTCTTGAGAATTTCAAAATTCAGTAAGAAAAATTAAACTCATAAAAGGATAACAGAGAGACCACATACAAGAAAACATTTAAATAAGTACAATATAATCCTGTAGTACATATTATGCTGACTACAATGCAATGAAACTCCTTCTTTAAATCAATCAACTACACAGAAATGGAGCCACTTTTATGATTCTATCCCATACTTTATGTATTCTAAAGAGATACTTGAGTTTAAGAAAGAAGTCTGAAGCAGTATTCAAGTTCATTCATACAAAGTGAGGTAAAAGTTGATATAAATTTGGAAAATAAGAGGTATAATAACATTTAATAAGAAATTTCCCTTGAACATTGGTGCTTAAGGTAAATTAAATTAAAATTTTAATTATAAGAGGAAGAGAAAGTAGAAGGTGTCATTATAGATTCTGAAGAGGATTCAAGATATTTTAAGGTTGATGCCAATGCTTCCTGATATTGTCTAATCTTACTACAAAAGATAAAACTTTCATTTTATTTAATGAAGATATTTCATTAGCTCTATCCTTGTACTTGCTTGACTTGACTGGGGGATCATATGGGATTCCCAACTAGCAAAAGGAAGAGAGAATAAAAGTAAGAGGAGATGAATTTTTTCAGTGTCACTAACTGAAAAAAATCCAAAGGAAAAAGAGATGAAGACACTAGAAGTGATGAGAGGCAGTGGAGTCTAGAGTTTTAGAGAGTAATTCTCCGAATCAAGGGGCCCTGAGTCAAATCCTTGCTTACTGGTTGGGAGAGATTGGGTAAGGTGTTTACCCCTCCACCTCATGCCTAGTTCTATAGTGGATATTTCTAGAAGATGAGACTGTAATAAAGACTTTCTTTTTTTCTTCATCTTTTTTTGTACCTCTGTACTGTTATTTTATATGTATGTAGTGTTACTTGACATCTATAGGTACATATACATATATAGATAAAAATGAGCATGGACCAGTTTATATCAAATATAACTTACTTTAAAATACATTTATTTGGGGCGCCTGGGTGGCTTAGTCGGTTAAGCGTCCGACTTTCGCTTAGGTCATGATCTCGCGGTTCGTGGGTTCCAGCCCCGCGTCGGGCTCTGTGCTGACTGCCAGCTCAGAGCCTGGAGCCTGTTTCAGTCTGTGACTCCCTCTCTCTCTGACTCTCCCCTCCTCACGCTGTCTCTCTCTCTCTCCTAGAAATAAATAAAACATAAAAAAAAATTAAAAAATACATTTATTTACTTTAAAATGAATAAATAATAAATAATAGGCAAATTAAAATTAAAAGTAATTAGAACTTAGTTATAAAATATTTGATGAATATACAGAATTGACATGAGAGGACTTTCGGATACTAAGTTGTAACTGGTGTGTTTTTGTTGTTGTTAGCAGTGGTGGTGGTCACAACTTTTACCTGAGGAAGGAAGACATGGTTAAACAGTTTGTGCACTGCACAAAGATTCTCAGCCAAGGCAGTACGGCAGTTGGATCCAGTCCAGATTCCCCTGGCCAATCTGAATATATCCCCTATCCTTAATGGAGTCCATTTTCTAATTCATTCGTAGGTAACCCAGAGTGCCATTATAGTGCACTGATCCTGTTTCTCACTTAAGTTCCAGAAGAGGTTTTAAAAATCCTCATTTTTTTTTTCTAAAGAGCCAAGAACCACTTAGCCAGAAAAATACCCTCCCTTGTGAAAGAGCAGACATTAAATCTGGCAATAGAACACAGAGATGGTCACCGTGGTTCCTGGGGGAAAAAATGGGATGAAATTGCCTGGGCTCATGGATGCCTCAGTACAACACCTCTGTAACATCTCAGCCTCAGTTTCACTGGTGACCACAGGCTATTGAATTATACCTAACATTCTTACTCTGTGGGCAGGGACAGCAACCATTTGCACCTATTGAAGATGTGACGGTCAACGAGCTAATATTCCAATGCAAGATTACCCTCCCCATCCCTGTTGCCAGGACTGTTCTCAAAAGTGACTGATAACACTAAAAAGTAACAACTAGTAAGTTGTCACTAAAAAGTAACACACTTTGATGATACCATTTGTCAAATGAATTGATAATTTTGTCCTCTCAGTTTTTACAATAATTGTTGGATCTTGGTTCCAAGTATGAACTCTGAATCCTGCTTCCTCTTGATCAGAACAGTGACCCCAAGCTGAGTGGTATCTTTTGAATAAATCTAAAGTAAATGATGAAATTTCATTGTTTCCATATAGGTGTGGAATTTAGTATTTCTATATTATATTTATACATCTCCAATGTGGAGTACATATAATTATTTTGAACGGAATATTTAATCAATCCAGATGTAACATTCCCTCATAGATCATGAGTTAATATATTGGTATTTTCTTTCTTTTTCCTAAAAGCTCCTGGTCATTAAGAGCTAGGGGCATCTGGGTGGCTCGATCAGGTAAGCATCCAATTTTGGCTCAGGTCATGATCTCGTGGCTTATGGGTTCAAACCCCATATTAGGCTCTCTGCTCCCAGCATGGAGCCTTCTTCATATCCTCTGTCCTGTTCTCTGTCTGCCCATCCATGCTTTTGAGATCTCTCTCTCTCTTTCTCTCTCAGAAATAAATGAACAGTAAAAAAAAAAAACAAAAACAGAACTTATTTTGTCCTGGGGCACCTGGGTGGCTCAGTCAATTGAGCATCAGAGTCTCTTTGTTTTTATTTAATATAATTTATTGTCAAATTGGCTTCCATATAGCACCCAGTGCTCATCTCAACAAATGCCCTCCTCAGTGCCCACCACCCACTTTCCCCCTCCTCCCCATACCCCATCAACTCTCAGTTTGTTCTCTGTATTTAAGGGTCTCTTATGGTTTGCCTCCCTCCCCCCCTCTCTATTTGTAACTTTTTTCCCCATCCCTTCTCCCATCTCTTCCTCCATGGTCTTCTGTTAAGGTTGTCAAGATCAACATACAAGTCAAAACATATGGTGTCTGTCTGTCTCTGACTGACTTATTTCACTTAGCATAATACCCTCCAGTTCCAGCCACATTGCTGCAAATGGCAGGATTTCATTCACTCTCACTGCCATGTAGTATTCCATTGTATAGATAAACTACATCTTCTTGATTCATTCATCAGTTGATGGACATTTAGGCTCTTTCCATGATTTAGCTATTGTTGAAAGCACTGCTATAAACATTGGGGTACATGTGCCCCTATGCATCAGCACTCCTGTATCCCTTGGGTAAATTCCTAGCAGTGCTATTGTTGGGTCATGGGGTAGTTCTATTTTTAATTTTTTGAGGAACTCCACAATGTTTTCCAGAGTGGCTGCACCAGTTTGCATTCCCACCAATGCTGCAGGAGGGTTGCCATTTCTCCATATCCCCGCCAGCATCTGTAGTCTCCTGATTTGTTCATTTTAGTCACTCAGACTGGTGTGAGGTGGTATCTAAGTGTGGCTTTGATTTGTATTTCCCTGATGGTGAGTGACGTTGAGTATCATTTCATGTGTCTGTTCATCATCAGATGTCTTCTTTGGGAAAGTGTCTATTCATGTCTTCTGCTTATTTCTTCACTGGATTATTTGCTTTTCAGGTGTGGACTTTATGAGTTCTTTATAGATTTGGATACCAGCCCTTTATCTGATATGTCATTTGCAAATATCTTCCCATTCCATCAGTTGCCTTTTAGTTTTGTTGATTGTTTCCTTTGCAGTGCAGAAGCTTTTTATCTTGATGAGGTCCCAATAGTTCAATTTTGTTTTTAATTTCCTTGGCTTTGGAGATGTATCAAGTAAGAAATTGCTGCAGCTGAGGTCAAAGAGGTTGTTGCTTGCTTTCTCCTCTAGGGTTTTGATAGTTTCTTGTCTAACATTCAGGTCTTTCATGAGCATCACCCTCTTGATTTTGGTTCAGGTCATGATCCCAGGATTGCGGGATTAAGCCCTGTGTCAGGCTCCATGCTGAGCCTGCTCGAGATTCTCTCTCCCTCTATCCCTCTCCCCTGCTCATGCATTCTCTTTTTCTCTCTAAAATTTTTTTTAAAAAGAATTTATTTTGCCCTAACTAATTCTTCTTAGGTATGGTCGTAGTATGAACCACTATACAAATTAGTAAATAACAGTATAATGGTTAACAATGGTTAACAGCAAGTAGATGTCTTGGACCCAGAGAAATCTATGTACATAATGTGTATGTAAACTTAACTGACTTAAATAAACAAGTTAATTAACTTTCATAAACCTCAATTTCCCTTTCTCTAAAATGGAATATATACACCGTAAGGGCTGTCAGACAAAAGAGGCCTCTGCATAGTTGGTCACTGTTTTGCTATCAGAGGCAAAGACCTGACCAGGGGCAAAGGTGATTACAAAGTGCAGTGGCCGAAGTAGAAGCAATGGTGAACCAAAATTTGTTTCTAATCCTCAATAATTTGGAGAACAGTTCATTCAGTAAATTGATTTTTAGCAAATTACCTTTAGGCAAATTGGTCATTTGGCAAATTGGCTTTCAGCAAAAGAATTCTCAGTTCACTGGCTTTCTGTGATTTATTTTATCTAAATTCTGTTTCCTCTCTAAAGTAATGCTTGAAATTAGACATGTCTTCTAACAAAAGGAATAATCAATGGCCTCAAGAAGAATGAGATTTAATAAAAACAATACATGTCATTAGTGATAGCTCTATCACAAAAGAAGCAAAAAGTGTATGTGTTTCCTTCGGTTAGAATTAACAAGTTTTTTGGGGAAATTTCTCTCCCTTGTGCCTGAGTGCTTGACCATAATGGGGAAGTATCCCACCTGAAGATTCCTTTCCCCCCAGAGTAACTGACAAAGTAGCCACATGGGAGAGCTGGACCATAGCATGGTTACTTGCTATATTTTGGCTACTTTCTTACTCAATACTAATGTCTGCTATCAAATGAGTCATTACTAATCTATAGCAATTTTAAGAGGTCAAAAAAAACTATTCCTTTCATTTCTCCCCAGTCTAAATATAGCCAGTTTACTGTCCATTTTCTTTCATATTCAGTGCTTCTATTATGTTGTCAAACTATTTGAGCGATTAATTTCTGAGGTTGAAGTATTAAGGTAGGGTTGAAGGGGAAGTTAATATTCAGGTTAAGAAATATTCAGGTGATGTTCTAGTGAATTTTTGTTCTGCTCTCTGAGAACACACCCTGTCTCATTCTCTGTGAACTTTTCCAAAAGACACATCTTAAAACCAAGTTTTATCTATTTTCTCAAAAAAGCACATGTTCACAGTTGTCCACTTGCAATGGTAATAAGAAAAACTGAAAGATACATATACCACCACCATGAAGAGAGAAACTTGAGGTTCAGAAAGAAAATACTGATGAAAGCAGCATTCATTCACCTTTGCCCCGTCGGAAGCAAACCCTACTCCATGCTTTTGGGGCTGGATTCCAAAAGCGATTGCTACAACATATGAGCCAGTGATAGAAGCAAACCCAATGGTCCTGTCTTAGAATATATGAATGGATGCTGAGGGAAGGAAATAAACATTTTTTAATTTCCAACAGAGCTGGAAGAGACTATACAGAATCCAACCAGTCAGAGAGCTGCAAAAATGAGAGACTAACAGAAAGAAGGTTAGGCCAGATAGCATTATATCTGATTCCAGTCCTTATTGAACATTCTTTGAAAGAGTTAACTACCCAAGTATTTTTCCCAGCTACATAAACCAGCGAACTTCCTCTTTTTTGATCTGGTTGAATTATTCGTCTGTAATTGTAACCAAAAGAGACCTGATTAATACAAGCATATTGCCTTTATCTAAGGAATCAGAACTCATCTGTTCCCCTCAAACCCCCAAAACTGGTAGAAACCTGGTCACAACAAAAGCCCTATCTACCATGGGGCAGAGATTGAAGGAAGCACACTTCCCAGAGGGTAAGACCTCCGAGAAGGAGAAAGTTATTATGAAGCATCAACCCCCATGATCTGGAAGAGACCAGAGATGATAACTTGTATATCTGTAGAAATATTTTGTCAAGATTTTTAGATGATCAGTCTTTTGTGGAGGCCATATATATATATATTGCCCTCATTAAGGCTAAATCTGTCCCTTCTCTGCCAGAGGCTAGCAAGGAACTCAGGTACTTCACTGTGGGACAGAAAGGAAAGGCTTTCATTCATGGGTTAAAAACACAAAGCAAATGCCTTCTTCTGCATAAGTGCACCTTTTGCATGATTGCTAAAGGGAGGTATGATGTTATTGTTAAACCACAGGCTGTCCTGTGGAGGCCTTGAGCCAAGGGCCTTCTTCTATGGACAGATGAGGTCTCCCCTGAGGTCTGTAACAAGCCATTCACAGAAGAGTGATTTCTTTAGATCAGAGATGTGAAAGAAAAAAGGGAGAGAGAGAGAGAGAGAATTATATTTCTGTCTCTCCATCTTCCTATTGACTTTGAGACTTCTAGATGGTTTTTTAAGGTGTTTCCAAGGGACAGTGGTCAGATATGACTTCTGTCATGTAAGAACAGGCCGCTGGGACCAGAAAAGTGCTATCATATTCTGGTAGTAAAATTCTAGCTGAAATTAAGTTCCGCCTCATAATCCAAATAGTCCAGTTTATCTACTTGTCTAATTTATTTCCATTTGGCTATTCGTTAGTAAAGTCCTGTCTGAATGCTTCACTTGAGCTACACTGCAGGTGATAACTGCAAAGACTACATATTCATAGTTGGGTCAAAATGAAATGAAAAGCACTAAGCCCACTTCTCAGAACAAAAATTAGGAGCAGAGTTAGAGTTACAAGTATAGGTGAAAGTATGGTAAAAACCCCAGAAAGAAGACCATAAAAATCCTGCCTCTTGTTCTATAACTAATTCAGCTTCCTTATACCAACCTTGGAAAAAATCTTGATTTTTTTTACATAAAAGAAAAAATGCCTATTAATTCTAGAGACACAATACCATGCAAGTTTGAAGTTATAGAAAGTTTCTTGAGCAGAACCATCAGGGCACTATAATTCAATATATTTGCAGTTTATTTGGACATATACAGTGACATAATTGAAGAAACAACTCCACTATTTGTTAGTCTGTAAAGAACTAAGGAAAATAATGGCTAAAATTTTGTTTAAAACAAGTTAATTATTTTAACTATTGTAAAATAACAAATAAAAAGCTTTTTAATGAGTTCATCATGTTTGGGGGTATGTTAAATGTTATTTTTCAATTATATGATTAGAATAAAAAGTCAAGTTTCAATATAGTTATTCCATTATTATAAATGAGAGCTAAAGTTACCATTGGCTTTGGCCAAGTTCTCTTAAAAAAATAATCTTCTAATGCATTATAAATTACTATAAATTCCTCTATAATTAATACTTGAGGATGCAAAATTGTATGCATTCATTATTTTCAAGTAAATTAGGGCATATTATATATACATTCCCTTTTCTGTTATTGTTTTTGAAAGGGAAGAAAAAACAGCTAAAGTCTTGCTACACTGGGTTTTTAACTCTACCTGCTATGCAAACATGCACAGATATTTTTTAAAAAATGAAATGAAAACAAAACAGGCATTTTCTGGTCTAATGAGCTATTTCCATCAAAATAAATTCCCCAAATGGAAGCATTACAAGGCTCATGCTAAGCATAACAATAATGCTTTATGTATTTTCCAAGGCATTGCAATATCTCGGTAATATAGGAACAGTAAAAGCCAAGCATACAGCTACAGCAAATGTTCTAACAACTGTATTCTTCACTTCTAATCAGAGCAGCACCCAGGAGCCCTCAAAATAAGCAACATGAATAAAGGCTGGAGGGAAAAATGTTCTGCTGCAGTAGAGTCTCACTGCTTGAAATAACAGGCGCTTTCAGTGGGTCGGGTTTTATTATCTGTTAAATGACATCTCAAGTTTAGTTATTTCAGTAGGATACAAGGATTTTCAGGTGGATTTTACTCAGGTTCTTCACAAAACATACTGCCCAAATTATGGAATGCCATGGCGAAGGCAATGAAAGATGGCATCGAATAAGTAAAGTAGTATTCTTTATCTGATTGACTGCCCAGCCCCACCAAATTCTCGGTGTTAGAAGGATCATATGAGACAAAATATAATCAAACACTTAGCAAACATTCTAGAAGTGTAGTCAAAATCAGGGCTGGTTAGATGTCAATTAGTGTGATTTGGGGGTGAGTGGTCACTGGAAGGTATACTCATGAGTCTCTGGGTGCTTGTAACATAACTTCTTAATTTTGATGCTGATTACATGGGTGTAGTTAGTTTGTGAAAATTCAGTAGCAAATACACAGATATGTGCATGTTTTATGTATATTATTTTTGAATAAAAATTTTCTTGGTTAATATGGTTAATGGCATGAGATAATGACCTTCTACTGTGTCAGACTCAAATGGCTACAGGGGGCTAGTCGAGACAGGTATATACCTGTGCAGGATGGGCTTGCTTCCCTTGAATGGGTGAGGGACTGCTCATGAAGCGACATATTGCCCAATGCCATCTTTGGTGGAGGCATGAGATTCACAGGCCATGTGGTGCCAGATTCTGAAGAAAGGATAAAAATGTAGCTTCTGCATGTAGAAAAATCACTATTTTAAAATGTAAGCAAACATTCAAATATTTAAAGTTCTGAGAACTCTCAGGGGCAAGGAGGTTAGTGGTTCTCGACTGCAGTAAGAGTCAGACCCTGGCATGCAAGCCATCAGATGTGATGTGGCAAAAAGAGGAAGTCATAGGAAATACCCTTCACTGATAAGTCATACACCAGTGAACTCTTGGAGAATATTTCCCAATATCTTTGCCAATGGCTTTGGCAATATTATAACTGGAAAACCTTTTCACCTAGGTTTATGGGCTACTTCTGGACAAAAAGAGAAGGCAAATGACAGTAGATGGAATCCCATCCTACCACAAAGAGGTATATTTTAAACTTGGTTTCCTCGTGAATCTTGTATCATTTGGAAATACTATGCAAAGGGATATTGCGCAAAGGGATACTGTGGAATGTGACATCATTGCCCCAACTGTCCCTTCATTCTTTCTTAAAAGTTTATTTATTTCTTTTAAGAGATAGAGTAAGCAGAAGGGGGCAGAAAGAGAGAGAGGGAGAAAGAAAGAATCCTAAGCAGGCTCTGCACTGACAGTGCATGGGACTGGATCCCATGAACTGTGAGGTCATGACCTGAGCTGAAATCAAGAGTCAGACACTTAACTGACAGAGCCACCCAGGTTCCCAGATAAGAATATGGTTTAAACACTGAAAGAAAGCAGGAAATATGGAAGGAAAGGAAAGGAAAGGAAGGGAAGGGAAGGGAAGGGAAGGGAAGGGAAGGGAAGGGAAGGGAAGGGAAGAAAGGAAGAAAGGAAGAAAGAAAGAAAGAAAGAAAAAAGAGGAAAGACAGAAAGGAGGGCAGAAGGGAAAGAGAAGGAAGGAAGGAAGGAAGGAAGGAAGGAAGGAAGGAAGGAAGGAAGGAGGAAGGAAGGAAGGAGAAAATAAAAGAAAAAAATTGAGTCTGGCACGTTCAGGGCTTAGTAATGACAAAGTGGGTTAGTAGAATTCTAGGCCTTCGCACAGGGAGGCCTCAGGAGCATGTCTGAAGAAACTAGTGAAACAGATGCTTATCACCCCTTGTGAAAATCAGAAAGAGGTATTTTTCTGTAGTTGTTGATGGCAGAGTTCCACTCTTTCCTGCCCTACCTCTCGTAGACCCTTTTGTGTGTTGTTCAAGATGATAGAAGTTTCTGCATTCAATGTCAATATATGGTTAGATTGGTTTTACAGAAAACCATTGTGCATCAACCAGTAATTTCAATGTTTTATTTAAGAGTTTGACCTTTTACAACTATTAAAAGAATCCTTTGAAGATAAGCCTAAATGGGGGAAAAAAAGGAATTCATGCAGGTTAAATAAAATAAATCTAGTTTTTAATCTCCGTTACAGTCATCTTTGAGAAGTTGCAAATATTTCAGACTTTCTTCTCCCGTTCTACATTTCCCCCTCTCCCTTCCCTTAATAAAGTGGAGAGAGTTGAAAGAGAACTCTAGCAAGGTCATTCAAGTTACCTTTATTCCCTACCTAACTTAAGACTAAAGTGATCTTTACTGTATTTCACAAATATATACCTACCCTTGAGTAAAACAGTCTGCATATTTATGACAATAGAAGATAGAAATGTCTTATTTATGATATATCTCCTACTGTCTTGCCTCTAGGAAAATTTTTTTAAAAATTTATTTGAATTTGTCTATATTTTCAAACCACAACTAATGCATGGTAAAGAGGTGAACATAGAGGAAATAAGGCATATTACTATAAACTTTTGATGTGTAGTCAAATTTTTTTAAGAGAGAGAGCAAGAACAGGAGAGAGGAGCAGAAGGGAGAGAAGAGAGGGAATTTTAAGCAGGCTCCACGCTCAGCATTGAGTCCAATACAGAGCCTGATCCCATGACCCTGGTATCATGACCTGAGCTGAAATCAAGAGTCAGGTGCTCAAGTGACTGAGCCATCCAAGTGCCCCTGTGCAGCCTTTTAAAATTTTAGCCAAAGTGTACTTACAATATTGACGAATGAGAAGTATCCAACAGGCACAAAATTGCTGGTTCTTGAGGGCAGCTGATTTTCTGGTGATTCTGTTCAACAGAGGCTCTTTCCAGCTACGAACAGGATTTCCTGAGGGAAGTGTGGTTGAGAATTGTTCCTATTCTGTACAGTCAGTCAAAGAAGGTTATGTCAGCTATTGGAGCCTGTGTAAATACCTGTAAATACCAAATGGACATTTGGCCATGAGAAAGCCCAAGTAGTTGAGTGTGTGAGGAGGTACCTACTATGGGATCTTGTTTGAAAAGAACAGCAACAATTTTAAGTGCAAAAAAACAAAAGACATTAGACAATGGTGAAACATGAGTGCATAGGTTTTTGTAGTAAGACCAGTGTATCCTAGTAATAACAGTCACAATAAGCAAACACTGAGTTACTGATAAAGGCAGTCTGTAAACCTCTGAAACATGCAAAGCAACACAGACTGAACTATTCCCAGGAGCAGCAGAAGCTAAGTTAGACCAAGCAACATAAATAGTTTGGGACACTTTAGAAGATGACAAAGCACAGGCAAAATGATAGTGTAGGTTGATTGTGCCCACACTGAGCAAAACCAGGAAAACATTGTAAGCACATCCCTCCTCATCAGTACGAAGATACTGATACAAAAATTTATTTTTACAGTTACTACTTATAAACCTCCTATTCTAAAAAGGATTTGATGCCACTAAAATTCAACATATCCTATAAATTTTACCACAATAATTTATAATTTGTTGTATATTTTAAATTGAGATGAAAATCTGGTGAAAGTACTCATATACATTGATATAGTTGTTGATAATTCACTTCTATTTAAGGTCTCAGAAATTGTTAAAGATGATACACTGGTAGTGAACAGACTCATTGAGCATTACTCTGGCTGAGACAATAAATGAAGATAGTGTGGTCACATGCATTGAGTATAGACAATGGCATTAAAAGATCTAGCTAAAAATCTTGACTTGGTTAGTAACAAACTATGTGACAATGTACAAGTCACCATTTTTGAGACTTCTTTTTTTTGACATCAAACAAGATAAAGGAATCTTTACTTATCTCATGGTTGTGTTTTAGGATCAAATAAAATAATAGACACCAAAACCACAAAATGCTCTATAAGGGGTATTATACCCATTAATGAAAATGTTACATATTTAGTGGCCATATTTATTGGATCCCCATCATGACTCCATCACTTGCTGTGTAGATTATTGGGCACATATTGTTACAAGGCATTATTCTATGCTCCTTAGATGTTCTAATCTTTTTTCATGACTATATCCTGAGATAAATGCTATTATTATTTATCCTAATCAGAGGAAAAAAATAAGACAGAGAAAAGTAACTTGATCCAGCTCACAGTTAATAAAATCAGGAAACAAACTCAGGCTGCCCTACATTTATCTCAGTAAATCATTTGTATTCTGCTTATAATATTATAAATATTCAATGAATGCTTATATAACATTTTAAGAAACTTTATTATTATTGAGGTATAATTGACATACAATGTTATATTAGTCTCAGGTGTATAATATATTAATTTGACAATTCTATAAGTTATACAGTGCTTACCACAATAAATGTAGTCATCATCTGTCACCATATAAAATTATTAAAATAATATTGTCCATATTCCTTCTGCTATACTTTCTATCTCAGTAATTTATTTATTTTATAACTGGAATCTTGTACCTCTTAATCCCCTTTATCCATTTTGCCCTTCCCCCAACCTCCCTCCCTTCTGGCAATCACCTCTTTGTTCTCTCTATTTAAGAGTCTGTTTTTATTTGTTTGGTTTTTTTTTTCTTTTTTAGATTCTACATGTAAGTGAAATCATATGGTGTTTGTCTTTTTCTGCTTGACTCATTTCACTTAGCATACTACCCCCTGCGTCCATTAATATTGTCACAAATGACAAGAGCTCATTCTTTTTTATGTCTGAGTAATATTCCATTGCATATACATACCACATCTTTGCTATTGATTTGTCTATCAGTGGATGTTTGGGTTGGTTCCATATCATGGCTATTGTAAGTTATACTGCAATAAACATAGAAGTGTAATTCTTTTTGAATTAGTGTATTTGTTTTCTTTAGGTATTTATACTACCCAGTAGTGGAGTTGCTGGATAATATGGTATTTCTATTTTTAAATTTTTGAGGAACTGTTTTCCAGTGTGGCAATTTGAATTCCTACCAACAGTGCACAAAGGTTTCCTTTTCTCTACATCCTTGCTAACACTTGTTATTTCTTACCTTTTTGATAATAGCCATTCACACCTCTGGTGTGAGGTGATATTTGGTTTTCATTTCCCTGAGATTTGGTGGTGTTGAGTATCTTTTCATGTGTTTGTTGGCCATCTGTATGTCTTCTTTGGGGAAAATGTCTACTTAGGTCTTCTACCTATTTTTAAAAAGAAGATTTATATTTTGGTGTTGAGTTGTATTAAGTTCTTTATATATTTTGGATATTAACTTCTTATTGGATATATTGCAAGTTGCTAATATTTTGCTAAGGCTGATGTCCAAAAGATTATTTCTTGTGTTTTCTTTTAAGAGCTTTATAGTTTCAGGTTTTAATCCATTTTGAGTTTGTTTTGCTCTTATGCATGGTATAAAAAAGTGGTCCAGTTTCATTCCTTTGCATGTAGCTATCCAGTTTTCTCAATACCATTTGTTGAAGACTGTCTTTTCCCCATTGTATAGTCTTGCCTCCTTTGTTATATATTAATTGACTATATAGATATGAGCTTCTATCCTGTTTCATTGATCTATGCGTCTATTTTTTGTGCCAGTACCATACTGTTTAATTATTATAGCCTACAAGGTTATATCTTGAAATCTGGGATTGTGATATCTTCAGCTTTGTTCTTTCTCAAGACTGTTTTGACTCTTTCAAGTCTTTTGTGGTTCCATACAAATTTTAAGATTATTTGCTCTAATTGTGTGAAAAATACTATTGGTATTTTGATGGGGATTGTGTTGAATCCATAGAATGCTCTGGATAGTATAGACATTTTAATGATATTAATTCTTCTGGCCATGAATATGGTATATCTTTCCATTTATTTCCATTGTCTTTAGGATTTTTCATCAGTGTCAGAGTTTTCAGATCTGTAGTATAGATCTTTCACCCCCCCCCTTTATTAAATTTATTCCTAAGTATTTTATCTTTTGGGTACAATTGTAAATGGGATTGTTATCTTAATTCCTCTTTCTGCTCCTTCATTATTGGTGTGTATAAATGCAATAGATTCCTATATGCTAATTTTGCTAATAATTCTGCAATTTTACTAAATCCGTTTATCAGTTCTAATAGGTTTTTTGGTGGAGTCTTTAGGGTTTTCTATATATAGTATTATATTACCTGCATATAGTGACAATTTTACTTCTTCTTACCAATTTGGATACTTCTATTTCTTTTTCATGTATGACTGCTGTGGCTAGGACTTCCATTACTATGTTAAATACAAGTGTGAGAATGGATATCCTTGTTTTGTTCCTGATTTTAAAGAAAAAGCTTTCCATTCTTCACCATTTAGTATGGTGTTAGCTATGGGATTTTCATATATGACTTTTATTATGTTATGTTTCCTCTAAACATATTTTTTTATCATGAATAGATGTTGTATTTTATCAAATGCTTTATCTGCATCTATTGGAATATTCATATGGCTTTTTTTCCTTCTTCTTGTTAATGTGATATTTCACATTGATTGATTTATGAAAATTGAATTACACTTGAATCCTTGGAATAAATCTCACTTAATGGTGATAAATAATCCTTTTAATGTATTGTTGAATATAGTTTGCTAATACTTTATTGAGGATTTTTACAAATCAGAGATATTGACCTATAGTCAATAGGTTTCCTTTGACTTCCTTCCCCTTCCTTCCTTCCTTCCTTCCTTCCTTCCTTCCTTCCTTCCTTTCTTCCTTTCTTCCTTTCTTCTTCTCTTTCTCTTTCTCTTTCTTTCTCTTTCTCTTTCTCTTTCTCTCTCTCTCTCTCTGTCTCTCTCTCTGTCTCTCTCTCTCTCTCTCTTTCTCTCTCTCTCTCTCTCTTTCCTTCACCTGCCTGCTTGCTTGCTTGCTTACTTGCTTGCTTGCTTTCACTGTGTATTTGTGTCTTTGTCTGATTTTGGTACCACAGCAATGCTGGCCTTGAAGGCTGAATTTGGAAGTTTTGCTACCTCTTCTATTTTTTTGGAAAGTTTGAGAAGAATAGAGATGAACTCTTCTTTAGAAGTTAGGTAGAATTCATCTGTGAAGTCACCTCATCTTGGACTTCTGTTTGTTGGGAGTCTTTTGATTCCTGATTTAATTTCATTATTATCAGACTGTTAAAAATTTCTACTTCTTCCTTAATCCGTTTTGGAAGATTCCATATTTCTATAGATTTATCCATTTCTTCTAGATGGTGCAATTTGTTAATATATGATTTTTCATAATCTCACAATTATTTGTCTTTCTGAGGTGTTGGTTGTTATTTCTCCTCCTTTATACTCTTATTTATTTGAGTTCCTTCTTTTTCTTGTTGAGTATGGCTAAAGGTTTATCAATTTTATTTATTTTTTTAAAGAGCTAGTTCTTGGTTTCATTAATCTTTTCAATTTTTTTTAGTTTAAATTGCATTTATTTTTACTCTAATCTTTATTTTCTTCCTTGTACTAGCTTTGGACTTTGTTTTTCTTTTTCTAGATCCTCAAGGTGTAAAGTGAGGTTGTTGTTGTTGTTTTAAACTTTTCATGTGCTTTAAGGTAGGCCTGTATTGCTATAAACTTTCCCCTTAGAACTGCTTTTACCATGCCCCAAAGACATTGATGATTGTGCTTTCATTTTAATTTATCTTCATGTATTTTTTAATTTCCTTTTTAAATTTTTTTATTAACACATTTGTTATTTAGTAGCATGTAGTTTAGCCTCCATGTGTTTGTGTTTCCAGTCCAATTTATAGTTGGTTCCAGTTCCAATTTATAATTGCTTTCAGTTTTATACCATTGTGGTTGAGAAAGATGTTTGATATTCCAGTCTTCTTAAATTTATCGAACACTTGTTTTGTCCCCTAATTGGTGATCTATCCTGAAGAATGATTCAGCTATCTATTTCTTTAAGTACTTTAAGTCTCTATGACTGATGATTTGGCCAACGGGAGCCTCTGGCAAAGGGTGGCAACCTTCCTGACATGACTGCAGATCCATTTGGTTAAAAATCAGATACTGCTTGCTGCTAGGTTCCTACTGAAGCTGAATACTTGACTCAAAGAGGTCTTGTAACCTTCTGTTACAATATTATCATTTTAGAATGGGTTAGCTTAGCTTCAATGAATAACAAAATGGGAAAGATACAACAGACTTTCCTTGTCAGATAGAAATGGGATAGCAAAGAATAGGACAATCTGGCCACAGCCTCTCAGCTTTATATGAAACGGTGGCATCTCTCCCTGTGGGAGAAACTTCTTCTCCACTCTGTCACCTGAATCAAAGGTGTGGACTCAAGAGCTCTTGCTTGGCAGAAATCACCTTAAATATCTAGGCCTGGTTCACTGATAGTTCAGCTAAACTGCATCTTGCTGTTGTTTTTTGAGTTGCTGTGGTTGTTCAACTCAGCAGCAGCTATGACAAGACCAAAATATATTTGGTAGTTCTACTCAGTAGGTGCAGTACAAAGCTGTTCTCATTGTACTGCTGAACTATCAGCACAAAGAGGTCATAAGATCTATGGGGCTCCAAAGACACCAGCACTTTTCTGCATGTAGCTTTTCCTTATCAGAAGAATCCCACTGACACCTTTGGGATGGAGAAGCACAAGCATATAATATATCAATTCCTACTATACATTCAGAGGTAGAAACAACATAAGCATTGAATTGGTCCAATGACCATGCCCACATATCATGCTTCTCTTCGTGTCTGTGAAACCTCCCCAAATCCCATTAGCTTGTGATACATACAGAAAAGTGTTCTCATTGCTACTCCCTTTGATAAATCCTGTTATAGTTTTACGAATTCTTAGGCTATTACCAGTTTTTGATCTACTACTTGGAAAACTATAGACTATCAGGTTAAAGATACTCCTTTTTGAAGTTTCTAAATTATGAAAACCGTGGAACTTTGTAAACTGTGGAAACAAATTGTGGCTTTTGATCAAACTGTCTGGGTCACTTATGTAGATGCCTACAGTGTCTACAGTTCTTTAATGAGACAGAATGGAATCAAGCTGCGAATAGACCCTAAGCCACCTAGATTGCCATGATTATAATAGATCCTTCATAGTAATGAAAATGGAAATATCCACAGTCATAGACCAAGCACAAAATAAAAGGCTATGTTTAGACACAGATGCTTCTGCTGCATGCCAGACTGTGGCTTCTGCCAAATTTGACCTATCTGTCACACGGAGGGAGGAGATGCATTACAAGGGGCATTGCTTCCTCTCACTCCTAGCAAATTAAGTCTGTCAAACTTTCATCTCCCTCTTGAAGCTATTGGTGGTACCTCATCATTGTTGACGCTTTTTTAGGTATGAAGTTGTGCTAGTCAGATCAGTTTATTCTGGCTCCACCACTACGGCCCTTAAAATGATCTGTGTTGTATTTGGTTTCTCAAACAGTTTACATTCTGATAATGCTTTACTTTTTATTGAAAAAGCCACTCAATAGTGGGTTTATATTCCAGATATTCAATAGACCTTCCATGCATACACAGGATCTTACTTTATTGAGCACTAGAAAGGCTTCCTTAAATGTCAAGTCAAAAATATTTCTGACTTTACCTCCCTTATCTCTTCCTAGTCCATAGTGTTAGGAAGTCAGTTTGGTCACTGAAGTTGGTTGTCTCAGAAAGGGATGCTTTTTTCTGACCTGCTTCATGAGCAATGAGCAGGTAAAAAAAAAAAAAGCTGGGGCATTATGTGGATCTATTTTGAAAATTTGACATTCTGCCCTGACTATTCCTGAATATGATACATCTTTCTTTCCCTTAACAGTAACCCCAGGTAAGCTGGTTGTTATAACCTCTGGGTGCCAGACTGGTTAAAAGGGGACTCAAATGTAATTGTGGTTCTGGCTCCCAGATTCTCTTACTAGATCATTGTGATTCTAGATTATAAGAATAATGAATACTCATTTAAGCATGCTGCTCACCAAGTCTCCAACAATGTCCCACATGGGCCAAAGTGGGTGGCATAATGTGTCTCTGTAAGTTTTATAAAAATACACTTGTCCCTCTTATATTTCATGTTTCCAGATGAAAGATGTAAAGGATGTAAAAGAGATGGCTGGGAAAAAATATGACACTTTAGCTACAGGTGTGGGATAGACTGATTTCATTGCAGTGAAGGGGAAGCAAAAAACCCTGGCATTTGGGTGAGGATAACAAAATGGAAAATGAATGAGAATCTTAGTGGAGACGCAGCAACATTAAGATCTGTGGTTCGTCAGCCCCCAGGAGGCTTTCTCATGAACAAAACCACCCTGATAGTCCCCCAAACTGTTGCAAGTCATGTTTAACTGACTGCTGGATCTACCATTCCTCACAAGACTGCTACTACCATGACTTGATTACCATTCCCCTTAGCCTTACAGGGAAATGAGATAGAGTCTCTCTCCAGATCAAAAGACAGACATATTATCAAGTAAAATAAAGATGAATATTTCCCTCCAGAGCCAAAGCTTCCATGCCTACTGCCCATTATAAAATACTAGTTACCCCAAGCTCTGAGTTTTTCTCCTGCAATTCAACCCTCTGCATGTGCAGTATCACCCAACCCTGTGAGTCACTATGTGGGAATTAAGACTTTGGAAATCAGTGCAAAAAAATATTGGTATTTTAGGCACTGCTATTGCTATGAGTAATAAAGTCCTGTGTTGCTGACCCAAGAATCTCCTATCTTTTGGTAAAACTCATGAAACTATTGCAAGTAAACTTGCTACCTTATGAATAGAGTAAAATCTCAGAATTTCAAGTTTCTTGCCAATACATAAATCCAGATGAAGCATTACTATTTAGGAACAAAGTATCAAGACATGAAGCTGGTAAAATAGATTAGGGCTTGCTTATGAAAGGCCTTATTCGCTATGCCATGGGATTTTGAATTATTCTGTAAGAGGGAGTCATGGATGAGTATTAATAAGTATAGTTGCAGTTTGGAGGAGAGATTGAGTAAAGGAAGATTTACTCAGAAACTGTGTTAGCATGCATCTGACATTCAGGTAAGAGAT
The DNA here is from genome assembly GCA_017311185.1 of Proteles cristata cristata. Classification (NCBI taxonomy): domain Eukaryota; kingdom Metazoa; phylum Chordata; class Mammalia; order Carnivora; family Hyaenidae; genus Proteles; species Proteles cristata. The sequence goes on along the minus strand of JAESUZ010002205.1, from coordinate 2,221,039 downwards.
GACTATGATGTTTCCCAGGTTATTAGATATGGGCATGAAAAAGAGCATAATATTTCAAGAACCATTTTAGAATAGGCTCATGTAAACTGAATATAACTGAATATGAGGAACAAAGAAAGAAAGGATTCTAGTATAACTGTGGAGTTTTGGTTATCTGCCTAGATGTACAGTTAAGTTTGATTAACAATGCATGGCAATCGAAGAACAAAAATTAATCCTCTCACAAAAATGATTGATACCAAGAGTTATTCAAAATAGTTTCCTGAAATTTCAAAGGCATGAACATTTTGGACCATTGATTTAACTGTATTAATATCCAGCTCTGCATGGTTCCTTTAAGCAGTCACATCCTTACTTGTTAATTACAGACACTACATGAAAGGAAAACTTTGCTCTTGTTATATTCAGAGCAGTGGGAAAGGAATGGATTGGAGTCTGTCAGTCACTGGTTTAAATATAACATCTCTTACTAGTCCTAATTACTTTGCTTCTGAGTCCATTCCTTCTTTACAAAATAGGAATGTTTATTCCTAACTAACGAGGTTATTGGGTGAATCACTCAAAGCACACTTATAAAGTTCCCAGCAGGAACTAGGTAGGTCCTAGTCATGTGAATCTTTGCTCACCTTCATTCCTCACCAGGAGTACTACTGAGATCTAAATTGCTTACCCAGGCTCTTCTCCCATTTTCCACTCAGACTTACCAGCCCGCTCTGTCTTCATGGCTCTGTACCCATCACCTTTGAATGTCTTCCTCATGCTGGACTTCCTTGGGCTGCTGTATTTAGTTTAGTCTGGAGCTCCTGTCTCTCATCACACTTCGGGTATTTGCTTCTGAATCCAACTTCTCTATATTGAAAACCAAATAGAATCCCTGAGAGATAAAAATCAGTAACAGTAATATGAAGACTGAGATCTTGAAATTTTCTTTTCAAAAACTTTTTTAATGTTTATTATTTTTGAGACAGAGCATGAGTGGGGCAGAGGTAGAGAGAGACACATACACAGAATCCAAAGCAGGCTCCAGGGTTTGAGCTGTCAGCACAGAGCCCCACATTAGGGCTTGAACTCACAGAACACAAGATCATGACCTGAGCTGAAGTTGAACATTTAACCGAATGAACCACGCAGGCGCCCCTGAAATTATTTTTTTTAGGACTTTTGTTTTCTATTTGATTGGGTAGCATTTTAATGGAGATACCGAAAAACCTTCTGGCAAATCTTCCTGCAAAGAGAATGATGGTTATAAGAAAGAACTAAATATTAAACTCCCCATGCTGTTCCCATAAAGCCCACAGTTTACATCTCAGGTAGGAAAGATCACAACGCCAAAACATTATTCTGTGGGAACCAGGTCCCTAGTCACCATGGTTTAATGAGATGTAGTCTAGCGTTGTGATTAAAATCAGGCTTTGAGTTCATGGAAGGCCAAGATTCCTTTACTAGCTCTGTCATTTACAAGCTCTGTAACCCTGGGCCAATTATTTAATCTCTTTAAATCTCAATTTCCTAATTTATAAAGAAAAAAAAATTGTAAAGGTGCCCATGCCATGCATGGCTCATTCATTAAATTGAATAAACAATATAAAACATAATGGGTGACAGTTGTAAGTGCTCAATAATGTTTAGGTATTCTTATGTCTTATGTATAGGTGGAAAACAAAGACTGGGTACAAACCCAGACATGTGACTCAATGTTTATATTTTAAAATCCCATATGAAATGATCCTAACTAGGAGGTGCTTTATTTGTTTTCATTTGTTTTTTAAGTTTATTTATTTTAAGAGAGAGAGAGAGAGAGAGAGAGAGAAGGGGAGGAGCAGAGGGAAGGAGAGAGAGAACCCGAAGCTGGCCCCAAGCTCTCAGCACAGAGCCTAACACGGCTGACACAGGGCTCTATCTGATCCTACAACTACGAGATAATGACCCGAGGAGAAATCAAGAGTCAGACACTTAACTGAGCCACCCAGACACCCCAGGAGGTGATTTCTTTGTATGATGGTTGTTGCAAGCACAGTATGTTGTAATAGATGTGAAAGCATAACATTAAAAGTGCTATGCAAACATGACATTATTATTATTAAACACAGAAGTAAACAAATAACAGATGTGGTTATTAATCTCAGACCAAATAACTTTTATTATTCAAAACACTTTCAGAAAACATAGTTTTATAAAAAGAAAAAATTGCTAGGAAAGTGAGAAATTATGTATCTTTAAAAGGTTTCATTCTAATAGCACTACTTAGATGACAAATCATAAGATTTCATAGCTATTATACTAATAAAAACAGTCTCATTCACAATGTAATCTTTCAGGAAATATGTTATTTACCAGATACTTAGATTTTAATCTCATCTTAGAGTACTAATTTTTAAAATGAATATTATAAGGACCCTAAAAAATAACTATATGGATAACAACAACCAAAGTACCTGCAATAAAAGTCACATAAACTTCTGCAGTACAGATTGGGTTAGTATTTTATATACTCTACAGGCAGTAAATGCTGTATTTTATCATGTAAATTCATTTCTAGCTACTCCTTATAAATCAGAGATCTGATACAATATATCATAACAGTCTGTCCTGTAAATGCTTTTTGAGTCATGCTTTGTTGACCTTACCATCATATTTGTTTATCAAACAGATTCACAAAACCTATACTGTAAGATAAATATTTATGAGCTCTTATTGCCAAAATTTAAATGTGGTCAGCACTTTCTAGAAGTGTCAGGTATCCCCACATAAGCTATGTCCTTATAAAGTCATGTAGTCAGGGAATCAAACTGTTCACAAGCAAATGTAATCTCCCTCAGCCTTCTTAACACTCAATTTCTTCCCAACTGATTTGAAAAATTCCAGTGCGATGGTGACTATACCAGGAAACATCAGTTTAATAATGTTTCCATGTTGTGGGTACAAAAGAACTGTGAAAAGATTGGGATGTAGAGCAAGTCATGATCACTGGAGTATCCTTTACAAGTGATACTCTTTAAATATTTATTCACTATGTATTTAGAGGAGAGGTTGAGAATTTCACAAGGGCAAGAGGCAGGGAACATCACTCTGAGTGATGGAGATGGAGCTCAGTGTCTCCTCTTACTCCAGATGAGTCACTTTGGTCCCTTGGGTGACGATGCTTCATTCAGCAAAACCAAAGCCCCAGGACAACCCTACCTACTGCCTACAAGAGTCCATCACATTGTATTTCACTCTCCAATTCATAGCAAATATTTCTTTGTGCCTCATAAGACATTTTCCCTGAGAAAATATGGAAATACCAGTTAAACCATCTTGTTGTTTCCAGAGATATTTGGGGGCCCTAATAATGCTTAAATACTTAAAGATTAGTCTCTAGCCAGTTTCCTAACCCACCTCTCCTTCATTCTTCTCTGGGTACTAAAAATTCAGTGATGAAAACGTGTTATCTCCCATTCATTGAGATAATATGTTAGTGATTTCTTCATGGCAATTACATTATATGAAATTTAGCAGAAATTTTCATTTCTTACTTCAGTACTTTGTAACTATTTGTTTCGGTAGTTTTTATTTTATTCTTTTACTAAATATATCAGTTTTTCCTTTCTTTAAAAATTTTTTTGGTTATGAGTTATTTCCTTCTAATCCTTATCAGTATTTAAAAATTAACGTTATTTATGTAATCCACCAAACTGGGTACATTTAAATTGCTCCAAATGTCTGTCTTAGCTTGAGCCACTATACAAAATACTATAGATTGTGATATCAGCAACAGAAATTTGTTTCTCACAGATCTGGGGCTGGATGTCTGAAATCAGGGTGTCAGCGTGGTTGGTTCTGGTAAGAGTCCTCTTCCTGGCTTGCAGTTGGCTAGCTTCTCGCTGTGACCTCAAATGGTAGAGACAGAAAGAGCAAGCAAATTCTCTGGTGCCTCTTCTTTTTCTTTCTCCCGCCATGTTTACTGATTAATTTTTTTTTTTTTTTATGTTTTTTTTTTCTAGGAGAGAGAGAGAGACAGCGTGAGCAGGGGAGGGTCAGAGAGAGAGGGAGTCACAGACCGAAAGAGGCTCCAGGCTCTGAGCTGGCAGTCAGCACAGAGCCCGACGCGGGGCTCGAACCCACAACTGCGAGATCATGACCTAAGCGAAAGTCGGAAGCTTAACCAACTAAGCCACCCAGGCGCCCCTACTGATTAATTTTGAGAGACAGATTGAGTGTGTGTGTGTGTGTGTGTGTGTGTGTGTGTGTGTGTGTGTGTACAAGTGGACGAAGTACAGAAGGCGAGGAAGAAAGAGAATCCCAGGCAGCTGCCATGCTGTGTGTCAGCACAGAGGCCAGCGTGGGGCTTGATCTCAAGAACCACAAGATCATGACCTGAACCAAAGTCAAAAGTCAGATGCTTAACTGACTGACTCACCCAGGTGCCCCTCTGGTGTCTCTTCTTATTAAGGGCACTAACTGCATCATAAGAGCATGACTCATCCAAATCTTATCTCCTCCCAGGAACCCCATTTCCAAATATTATCATATTGGGGGTAGGACATCAACACATGAATTTAGGGGAGGGATAAGTCAGTCCAAGCATCCTGGTTTTGAACATTGATATTTAGCTGATTTTTAATGCTATAAATAGCAAAAAATTAATTAGAAATTAAAACAGGAAAAAAAATTTTTTTGGAAAAATGAAAAGATTTTTTTTGTAAAAATGAAAAGAATCATAAAGGATTATAGAACTGCTCTCTATCAGGGCACCAAAATCCCAAACCCTGACTAACCAGATAACATGATTATTCTATTTTTATAATAGTACTCTTTCTATCAAATTTTATAGCCAACCAAATTGCTTTTTTTTAATTAATTAATTTATTTTTATTTTTTATTTATTTTTTATTTTTTTTACAAATAGTTTATTGTCAAATTAGTTTCCACATAACACTCAGTGCTCATCCCCACAAGTGTCCTCTTCCATGCCCATCCCCCCCTCCCCTCCCACATCCATCAGTCATCAGTTTTTGTCAGCATTCAAGAGTCTCTCATGGTTTGCCTCTCTCCCTTTCCCCCACCATTTCCGCCCTTCTTCTCCCCCTTGGTCCTCTGTTAAATTCCTCCTAATCCTCCTATACGTGCACACATATGATATTTGTCCTTCTCTGCCTGACTTATTTCGCTCAGCATAACACCCTCAAGGTCCATCCATGTTGCTACACATGGCCAGATGTCATTGTTTCTCATTGCCATGTAGTATTCCATGGTATAGATAAACCACATCTTCTTGATCCATTTATCTGTTGATGGACACTTAGGCTGTATCCATGTTTTAGCTATTGTGGAGAGTGCTGCTATGAACATTGGGGTACATGTGCTCCTATGCATCAGCATTTCTGTATCCCTTGGGTAAATTCCTAGCAGTGCTATTGCTGGGTCTTAGGGGAGTTCTGTTGTTAGTTTCCTGAGGAACCTCCACACTGTTTTCCAGAGGGGCTGCACCAGTTTGCATTCCCACCAACAGTGTAGGAGGGTGTCTGTTTCTCCACATCCTCGCCAGCATCTAGAGTTCTCTGATTGGCTCATTTTAGCCACTCTGACTGGCATGAGGTGGTATCTCAGTGTGGTTTTGATTTGTATTTCCCAATGAGGAGGGATGCTGAGCATCGTTTCATGTGTCTGTTGGCCATCTGGATGTCCTCTTTGGAGAAGTGTCTGTTCATATCTTCTGCCCATTTCTTCACTGGGTTGTTTGTTTTTCGGGCATGTAGTTTGGTGAGTTCCTTGTAGATTCTGGATATCAACCCTTTATCTGATATGTCATTTGCAACTATCTTTTCCCATTCCGTTGGTTGCCTATTAATTTTCTGGGTTGTTTCCTTGGCTGTGCAGTAGCTTTTAATCTTGATGAGGTCCCAATCATCTATTTTTGCTCTTGATTCCCTTCCCTTTGGGTATGTGTCAAGTAAGAAGTTGCTGCGGTGGAGGTCAAGGAGGTTGTCTCCTGCTTTCTCCTCTAGGGTGTTGATAGTTTCCTGTCTCACGTTCAGGTCCTTGATCCATTTTGAGTTTATTTTTGTGCATGGTGTGAGAAAATGATCTAGTTTCATTCTTCTGCATGTTGCTGTCCAGGTCTCCCAACACCATCTGTTAAAAAGGCTGTCTTTTTTCCATTGGATATTCTTTCCTGCTTTGTCAAAGATTAGTTGGCTGTATACTTTTGGGTCCACTTCTGAGTTCTCAATTCTGTTCCATTGGTCTATGTGTCCGTTTTTGTGCCAATACCATACTGTCTTGATGATGACAGCTTTGTAGTAGAGGCTAAAGTCTGGAATGGTGATACGTCCCATTTTGGTTTTATTTTTCAAGATTACTTTGGCTACTCGGGGTCTTTTGTGGTTCCATACAAATTTTTGGATAGTTTGTTCTAGTTTTGAGAAGTATGCTGGTGCAATTTTGATTGGAATTGCATTGAATGTGTAGAGTGCTTGAGGTAGTAATGACATCTTAACTGTATTTATTCTTCCTATCCATGAGCATGGCATGTTTTTCCATTTCTTTGTGTCTTCTTCAATTTCCTTCATAAGTTTTCTATAGTTTTCATCATACAGATCTCTTGTATCCTTGGTTAGGTTTATTCCGAGGTATTTTATGGTTTTTTGTGCAATTGTGAATGGGATCAGTTTCTTGATTTCTCTTTCTGTTGCTTCATTGTTGGTGTATAAAAATGCAACCGATTTCTGTACGTTGATTTTGTACCCTGCAACTTGGCTGAATTCTTGGATCAGTTCTAGTAGGCTTCTGGTGGAGTCTGTCGGGTTTTCTATGTAGAGTATCATGTCATCTGCGAAGAGTGAAAGTTTGACTTCCTCTTTGCCAATTCTGATGCCTTTGATTTCCTTTTGGTGTCTGATGGCTGATGCTAGGACTTCCAGCACTATGTTAAACAACAGTGGTGAGAGTGGACATCCCTGTCGTGTTCCTGATCTCAGGGGGAAGCTCTCAGTTTTTCCCCGTTGAGGATGATGTTAGCTGAAGGCTTCTCATAGATGGCTTTGATGATGTTTAAGTAGGTTCCTTCTATCCCAACTTTCTCGAGAGTCTTTATTAAGAAGGGATGCTGTATTTTGTCAAATGCTTTTTCTGCATCTATTGACAGGATCATATGGTTTTTATCTTTTCTTTTATTGATATGATGTATCACATTGATTGATTTGCGAATGTTGAACCAGCCCTGTAACCCAGGAATGAATCCCACTTGATCTCGGTGGATGATTCTTTTTATATGCTGCTGGATTCGATTTGCAAGGATCTTGTTGAGAATTTTTGCATCCGTATTCATCAAGGATATTGGCCTGTAGTTCTCTTTTTTTGCTGGATCTCTGTCTGGCTTGGGAATCAGTGTGATGCTGGCTTCATAAAATGAGTCCGGGAGTTTTCCTTCAATTTCTATTTTTGGAATAGCTTGAGAAGAATTGGGATTAATTCTGTTTAAATGTCTGGTAGAATTCCCCAGGGAAGCCATCAGGTCCAGGGCTCTTATTTGTTGGGAGATTTTTGATCACTGATTCAATTTCTTCACTCGTTATGGGTCTGTTCAGGTTTTCTATTTCTTCCCGTGTGAATTTTGGTAGTGAGTGTGTGTTTAGGAATTTGTCCATTTCTTCTAAGTTGTCCAATTTGTTGGCATATAATTTTTCATAGTATTCCCTGATAATTGCTTGTATTTCTGAGGGGTTGGTTGTAATAAGTCCATTTTCATTCATAATTTTGTCTATTTGGGTGCTCTCTCTTTTCTTTTGGATAAGTCTGGCTAGAGGTTTGTCAATTTTGTTTACTTTTTCAAAAAACCAACTCTTGGTTTCATTGATCTGTTCAATTGTTTCTTTGGTCTCTATGTTGTTTATTTCTGCTCTAATTTTTACTATTTCTCTTCTTCTACTGGGTTTAGGGCGTTCTTGTTGCTCTGCCTCTAGTTCCTTTAGGTGAGCTGTTAGATTTTGGACTTGCGCTTTTTCTAATCTCTTGAAATAGGCCTGGAGAGCAATGTACTTTCCTCTTAGCACTGCCTTTGCCGCATCCCATAGATTTTGAATTGTTGTGTTTTCATTTTCATTTGTTTCCATATATTTTTAAATTTCATCTCTAATTGCCTGATTGGCCCATTCATTCTTTAGAAGGGTGTTCTTTAACCTCCATGTTTTTGGAGGTTTTCCAGACTTCTTCCTGTAATTGATTTCAAGTTTTAAAGCATTGTGATCTGATAGTGTGCATGTTATGATCTGCATTCTTTTGTATTTATTGAGGGCTGCTTTATGTCCCAGTATGTGATCTATCTTGGAGAATGTGCCATGCGCACTTGAGAAGAAAGTAAATTCCCTGGCCTCAGGATGTAAAGTTCTAAATATATCCGTCAGGTCCATCTGGTCCAATGTATCTTTCAAGTCCATTATTTCTTTAGTGATTTTCTGTCTGGTTGACCTATCCATTGCTGTAAGCGGAGTATTAAAGTCCCCTGCTATTAGCACATTCTTATCTATAAGCTTGTTTCTGTTTGTGATTAATTGTTTTAGATATTTAGGTGCTCCCATATTCGGTGCGTAGACATTTATGATTGTTAGTTCTTCCTGATGGATGGACCCTGTAATTATTATGTAGTGCCCTTCTTCATCTCTTGTGATTGTCTTTAATTTAAAGTCCAGTTTGTCTGATATAAGTATCGCTACTCCGGCTTCCTTTTGATTTCCTGTAGCATGATATATATTTCTCCATCCCCTTACTTTTAATCTGAAGATATCTTCCAGTCTAAAATGAGTTTCTTGTAGACAGCATATAGATGGATTTTGTTTTTTATCCATTCTGCTACCCTATGTCTTTTGATTGGAGCATTCAGCCCATTTACATTCAGTGTTATTATTGAAATATGTGGGTTTAGAGTCTTTGTATCCTTTGAGGGTTCATGTTTGTGGTGGTGTCTCTGGTATCTTTGTTCCTTGCAATCTTTCCTTCAGAGCATCCCCCTCAGGATTTCTTGTAGGGCTGGCTTCGTGGTGACAAATTCTTTCAATTTCTGTTTGTTTGGAAAGGTTTTTATCTCTCCTTCTATTTTGAATGACAGGCTTGCTGGATAGAGGATTCTTGGCTGCGTATTTTTACTGTTCATCACATTGAAGATCTCCTGCCATTCCTTTCTGGCCTGCCACGTTTCAGTAGATAGGTCTGTCACCACTCTGATAGATTTCTCTTTGTATGTTAGGGCCCTTTTCTCCCTAGCTGCTTTCAGAATTCTCTCTTTGTCCTTATATTTTGCCATTTTGACTATGATATGTCGTGCGGAAGATCGATTCAAGTTACGTCTGAGGGGAGTCCTCTGAGCCTCTTGTATTTCCACATTTACTTCCTTCCCCAGGTCGGGGAAGTTCTCTGCTATAATTTGTTCCAGGACTCCTTCAGCACCTTTCCTCTCTCTTCGTCTTCTGGGATTCCTATGATATGGATATTGTTGCGTTTGACCGTATCGCTGAGCTCTCGAATTCTTCTTTCCTGTTCCTGGATCAGTTTGTCTCTTTTTTGTCAGCTTCTTGTTTTTCTATAATGGTGTCTTCTAAATCACTTATTCTCCTTTCTGCCTCTTCAATTCGTGCATTGGAGGCCTCTAATTTATTATGTATCTCATTTATCGCATTTTTAAATTCTTCATGCCTATTTTTATTTTCCATTCTGTCTGTAGCCATAGTTTCTTTGATGTCCCCTATGTTTTTTTCAAGCCCAGCTATTAATTTTACCATTATTATTCTAAAATCTTGTTCAGTTATGCTGCTGATATCTGTTTTGAGCAGTTCATTAGCTGTCATTTCTTCTTGGAGTTTCTTTGGAGGAGAGGTCTTTCTTTTCATCATTTTAGTTAGCTTTCCGGCTTTTGTTGGTTTTAAAGACCTGTTATGCTCTCTGTTTCTATGAGCGCTGCTATAACCAAGAAGACTCTTTGACTTTCCAGGGCCTATCCTTTCAGAGAGTTTTTTGAATGGTATCCCTTGGTCTCTCTTGTTGGGACCTAGGTTATTTTATTTTCCTATTTGTAGTGATATTTGGGACTCTCCACCTTGTGTACTCTAGCTTGTTCCTTGAGGTAGCCCTCTCAGTCAGGGATGGGCGTGGCATGATCCAATGCCTCAGGTAGGACCTCTGTCTTGGCGCTTGTGGGGAGGAGAGTGACGGTGCTCCAGTCCCTTCTTGAACCAAGCACTGCACCTCGCTCTTTTGGGCTTATAAACTCCCCGTACTGGGGGCGCAGCCGAAGTTGGTTGCACTCTTCAACCCAGGCCAGTTCCAATCTCCAAATCCCTGTCCGCGCGCCCCGCTGAAATTGCCTTAGACACAGCTTCCCAGGCAACCCCCTCGGGCAATTCCAGGCCCCTTGTGGAGCTCTGGGGGTGGAATCAGAATCGCTGCTTCCTTCTCTGGGTCAGGCTGGTGCGCAGGGGCGGAGGCTTGCCCGCAGGGTGTTCTGAGCCCGAGCCTGTTGGAGTGAGGAAAACCGGGTCCCTCTATGGCTCGTCACCCAAAACACGAACTCACAGGCTAATTTCCCAGTTTTTGGTTCCTTGCCTTCCCTCTCAAGTTCCAGCCAGCCAGGCGCGTGGACGCCCGGTGTCCGTGCGGCTCTTTCAGGGGCCCCAGCCGCCCGGGAGCTACAATGGCGGCAGGCGCGCCACCACTCTGAAGTCTAGCCTCCAGGAGCCAGCACAAAGAAGCAGTTTGTGTGCTCAGGCCCCCCCAGGACCAGTTGGCGCGAGGGGACCTGGTGTGCAGGTATTTGGCAAGTACGGTCTTTCTATGCACCGAGCGGAGGTTTTTTCCCCCCCAAGCGGAGGTTTTTCTGTTTTGGACTCTCTCCTTTTCCCCTCTCACTCCCCGTAGAGGGTAGAGGGGGATCGTCTCCCACCCTCGGAGTCTCCGATCCCGGCCCGATTTTATCTTCCCCGGTTCGCACTCACGTTAGAAGGCTCTCTCAGTGGATTCTGCATCCTTTTTCTCCCAATCTCTCAGGTTTGTAAGGTTTCCAATGGCTTCAGATCTTTTCTGTGTGATGTATGGGCGCGAGTGCAAGTACGGAGCTCCTTACTTCTCCGCCATCTTGCCCCGTCCTCCCAACCAAATTGCTTTTGATTATATTTTTCTTGAATACACTGTTTTTTACAAATTATTTTCAGTCAAATCATGTGGTGCATTTTTTTGTTGCTGTTGGTAATAATGTAACATATATAGACTGATGTCAAGTGAAATGAGGATTTGAGATATAGTTCTAGAAAATGGTGGCTATAATAGTCTAAACTATTTCTCTGGCTCAAATGAGATATATGAAGGATTGATTCCATTAAAATTTAATAACAGTTCCACTGGACCTGTGCTATAATACACTTACTAAGCACTTGTTGATTTGTTGTTTGTCATAGACAAGACATGAGATTGGAAAGAAACGACACTGCTGGCAGCCATTGACAAAAACTTTGATACATCCTGCAAGAAACACTGCCCCTTGGGTTAGTAAAGGACAGTGTGCAATGGTCCCACCACTCACAATCAACAGATTCAAGAAGCTCTAGGTGTTCTTATTCTGGTCAGACTTATCAATAGGAGGCTGACAATAATATTACTGCTATTTACATATTGGTACCACACTGGCGTGGATTTGCATAATGTATTGAGGCTCTATGCTCTAGAGAGTTGCATTGTAACATATTGGTGCTTAATGAACTCTGAAAAAATTGATTTTCCACAGAGTAAATTAAGGAATACATTATAGCTGTTAAAGCAGTCTTAAGGGAAATCCGAAGCTTCTACTGCAGCACCATGCTTAGTAAGTAATAAATTACATGTTATACTTATTTGCCTTAATTCATGCTAATTTTGTCCAATTAATGTATCACAGTAATTCAGAAGCCTGTCACAGGAGAGCTAATTATTTATTGGATTTTTGTGTTCAGCTCCCTAGGAGTCTACTAGCAAACAAACTTGCGACTGTCTTTCTCTTAGGTCCACAGTGACATTCTTATGTCTTACTGTGGGGAAGTGAGATTTGTGCTGCCATCTCAAGTTTCTAAAATGAATTATGGGGTACCCGAGTCATAGTCTTGTTTTTTGACTGGTGAAAGAGTTTGACAGCTTGCCACTAGGTTAGAACAAGGCCTACTATCTTCCTTATCAAAGCATCTCTATTTATGAGTCTGTATATTTTCAGAAATATCATTAAGAAATAAGACATTTTTAAAATTGGGTCCACATTAAAAGATTTCTACTTATTATATGTGTATCTATCTATAGACCCAAAGTGAATTTTAAAAGTGATGTAGTTATCTGGACAACTCATACCAGAAATCCTTTCTTAATTGCCTCAATTCCCTTTATATTTTAGAGCATTCTAATGGATGATAAGATACTGCTATTCTTTTCCTTACTCTGCACAGTCTTGGTTCTAAACCGTAAAAAGCCACATGCACTGTTCTCAAAGTATTGTTTGAAAAAGAACTAGAATCTAACGACAATCAACATCAGCTTTGCAGAAATAAAATTTTAATTTACTGTCATATACCCTTAATTCACAGCCCCAAAATGAATTATTTATGAGATTAATTTGTACAATTCATACCTGTAAATAATGTGGCAGTAGCTAAATAATTTGCACACCACGATAAGATGCAACATCAGAGCCAAAGAAGCAGTGCTTCCCCAGCTCCAGTGTGTTCACTATCTTCGGGAATCCTGACAGACCCCTGCATTTGCAAATAGTTATTTGCAGAGGGTAAGAAGCATTTGATCTCTTTGGCTCCCTCCTGTGAGTATCAGGAGAGCACTTGTCTGTTGATTACCATCTTCCAACCAAATATATAAGAGGTATTATTTATCTCAATACATAATACAGTGTGATGTTTACCAGCAAGGTCTAGCATAGTGCTCCAGCTTGATGGCAGGTGAGATGCTCCACCCTTTATGTCACAGACATTTAAAAAATCTTACCTTTATAGCCCTCTTTAACTTGATGGGAGAAAATGATGACATCTTTTTATTCAGTTGGTTTATACTAATCTGTTTGTCCTTACCCAATTGGGTATCTGAAAATCAGTAAACTTGTCTAAACCTCGTACAGCTTTACAACTTAGTATATGATTACTTCTGCCACCTATGGTATAATGTTATTTTCATTTCCCATCAGTTTATTTTTTTATTACCTATTCAAGACAGGAAATAAATTTCTCTCTCTCCTTGTTTTCCCTCTCTTTTCCATCTAGCATTAAGTTTTCAATCACCTTTTCTTTTTCTACCTTTTTTTGGTTAAGTATAACTTAGAAAACTAAAATTTGGGTCACTTCCTTGCTTCTCGGGAAAGCGAATTTGCAACTGGACTTTCAGTGTTTGTTAACTTTGACCAAATTAATAGAACAGAGTAGAGTAGAAGAGAATTGGAGTAGAAGAGAATAAAAATACCTGGTTTATTACCAAATATATTTCTCCAAGGAAAATGTAGATGTTGTATTGGTTATTTGATATGTATTCCTCTTCCTTCTAAGGTCTAAACTCTCCCAACATGCGCCACCCTCCCTGTTTAGTATTGAGGACTTGCACTGTTTTAAATGTATTGAAAGATTTGTTTTTAATGTTTTATTTATTTTTGAAAGAAAGAGCATGAGCAGGGGAGGGACAGAGAGGGAGACAGAAGAGCCAAAGCAGCCTCTGCACTAACAGCAGCCAGTCTGATGCAGGGCTTGAGCTCATGAACTGTGATATCATGACCTGAGCCAAGGTGGGTCACTCAGCTGAGGTTGAAAACTCAACCAACTGAGCCATCCAGGTGCCACCATATATCTTTTTTTTTTTTTTTTTAAATAAAGGGTTTAAACCTTTGCTGTCCTGACTCTATCTTTGTATACACTTGCTTTACGTCAATTTTTGACAGGACTGGGACTCTGAATTCTTGAGTCCTGACTAAATGCTAATGGATATCATTAAAATTCAACCCCATAGGGTCTGCATTTTAGATTAGTTTCTTTCTGGGTTCCTAAAAATCTTAAGACATTAATAAGCCAGGCTAAGCCAGTTCTTGGGTCTGTTTTTTGCTCACCCTTGAGGGAGCGAAGCATGGCACACAGTAGCTTCCCACTGCCAGTCTCTAGATCTCAGATGACAGCGTTTGTCCTGTGCTCACAGGTTCCCTCCCCGCTCAGTGCTTTCATTTGGCCCTGCTACCCTTGATTGGGCTAGGAGACAAATTGGACACGGTTGAGGTGGCAATGCGGTAGGTGGGTAGTGGGCTCAGCTAGAAACACCTTCAGACTACATTTCATCACAAGGTTTCCCTGGCCTAAACCACTTCACCTTTAAAATGTGGTCAGTCAGAGTAAATCATCACTAAGCCTTCAGGTATGATGTTCGTTTTTCTCTGACTTCAGTCAGAAAGCACCAGTGATGACACAGCTCAGGGGGCACAGCAAACTTGGTTTGTCCCAGGAAGTCAGGCCCAAACCCATGAAAGGACGACGAAAGTCCTAAAGGGCATTTCTCTCTCTCAGCCTTCTTAAATACGGGGAGAATCCCCATCAGTTTTATTTGACAAATTTATCTACAGTTTGTTCTTCCTTTGATCAAACTGCCCAAGGTCCTGAATTTATTATCCATTCCTTTGGCAGCATTTTGGGGTTTTGGAGTTTAAAGAGTTTTGTGGCCCTGAGTGTAAGATTATAGTGGCTTATTCCCTTTGTCCACTTTCTCCTCTGTCATGAGGTCTGAGATACTCTGTACCTCTAGCGGTCTGGGCAAGGTTAGCCACATCCAAAGGCAACCTCCAGCTTCATCCTTGAAGTCCCAGACAGTGACACTGGTGCTGAAAACCTCTCTCTTTCATACACACATATATTCTCTCTCTCTCTCTCTCTCTCTCTCTCTCTCTCTGTCCCTCATTATCATTCACACATAAACCACAAAGGAAAACCAATTAGGAGTCACAGAGAAGTCATATTCAACTAACTTTATCTATTTTTAAATTTTTAAAAAAATTTTAATTTATTTCTGAGAGAGAGAGAGAGAGAGCAGGGGAGGGTCAGAGAGAGAGGAAGATACAAAATCTGAAACAGGCTCCAGGCTCTGAGAAGGCTGTCAGCACAGAGCCCGATGTGGGGCTCGAACCCTTGAAATGTGAGATCATGACCTGAGCTGAAGTTGGACGCTTAACCGACTGAGCCACCCAGGTGCCGCTCAACTAACTTTGTTTTTAAGTGAAAATCTAAGAACGTTCTAGGGAAACTTTAATACATCTCCTTTATGCAGGACCATTTGTTTGTTGCTCTGTCCTGTAAACCTGAGCTTTTCATACTATACTGTGTTAGTATTTTTCTATCTCATTATATCTCCTGTGAAAGCAAGAACATGTTAAGGATATTTAAACTATTTACATTCTCTCCTTATTACAAACAGCACTTTAATTACCATTCCTAAAAGGTAGTTTTAATGAGAATTGAAGGCTCTTAGATGACTTGGCACCACTTAGATCAATACAGTCTCTGAGTAGGCTTGCATCTGTAATATTTAAGAGTGCCCCCAGGTTATTCTAGTGGAGAGTCTTAGGGTTAGGGTAGAAAATCTGTGAGTTAGGTAAATGAAAGCAGAGGCAATGAAAGACTGCTGATTTTAACTTTAGGTTTAGATCCTTTAAATGGTCAGGGATACATAATACTTTTTTTTAGACTTGAATCTTTCTTATTTAGAAATAAAATTAAATCTCTTCTGTGTATGAGAATACTGACATTTCTCTCTTCAGTATTCTTCATATCAGCCATTTGAATATCAGATTCAAGATGAAGGAGATGCTTTTATATGTGCACCTCTTTGGTGTCTGCTCTCCCCTTTTCTAGAAGAATCTTAGAGGCATTCCTGGGGCGTTGGAGTAAGTGAGAAGTGTTAGCAATTGGTTTTCATACAGTCTTTTACTAGTAAGAACAAAATGATTAACACAACCTGTAAACTATAGATACCTTTAAGAGACAACTGGACAATTGGTGGTCAGAATGTTAATATTGGTCCATTCTCCTTCTCGGATGGGGCAGCACGATCCTTTGATGGCTCCTCTTTACAGTATGCAAAAAAAAAAAAAAAACTTAAAACAAGTGAAATTAAGAAATACTATTTAGTTCAGCACTAATCCATTCATTTATGCTTTAATTAAAATATTATTGAGGAATATTAAGAATCACATACTCTTTGACTCTTAAATACAGAGAATAAACTGAGGGTTGATGGAGGGACCTGGCGGAGAGGGGAAAATGGGTGATGGGCATTGAGAAGGGCACTTATTGGGATGAGCACTGGGTGTTGAATGGAAGTGGATCATGGGAATCTAGTCCCTAAGCCGAGAACACACTGTATACACTGTATGTTAGCTAACTTGACAATACTTTATATTTTTTAAAAAAATCACACTCTTCTATTCTTCTATGTGCTGAAGCTACCATGGTAAATGAGTCAGCCAAGGCCCATGATGTCACAGGCCTCACAGTCTAGTGCAGGAAGTTGAATGAAGGGAAGGGAGAGAAGGAAGTGTAGAGGGAGGTAAGAAATGTCAGTAGTGGTGGGTCCTGTGCTAAAAGTTAAAAATATAGAGGTCCTAGATGGCTTTTTTATGTTTTAATTATTTTTTAATTGTACTATGGTTAACACACAGTGCTATTTTAGTTTCAGGTGTACAACATAGTGATTCAGCAGTTGCACACATTACTCAGTGCTCATAAAGATAAGTGTTTACTTAATCCCTTCACCTATTCCATCCATTCCTCCACCCACCTCCCCTCTGGTAACCATCTGTTTGTTCTCTATAATTAAGAGTCTCTTTTTAAGTCTCTTTTCTTTCCTTTGTTCATTTGCTTTGTACTTTATATTCCACATATGAGTAAATCATTTGATATTTGTCTTTCTCTGTCTTATTTCACTTAGCATTATACTCTCTAGATCCATCCATGCCATTGTAGATGGAAAGTTTTCATTCTTTTTATGGCTAAATATTCCATTATGTATAACACATATTTATCCATTCATCTGTAAGTGGACACTTGGGTTGCTTCAATAGTTTGGTTATCATAAATTTGTGATACACATAGAGGTTCATGTATCCCTTCAAATTAATGTTTTTGTATTCTTTGGGTAGATACCTAGTAGTGTAACTACTGATTTATAGGGTAGTTCTACTTTTAATTTTTTGAGGAACCTCTGTACTATCTTCTAAATTGGCTGCAAATTTGCATCCCCATCAACAGTGCACAAGGATTCCTTCTTCTACGTATCCTTGTTAACACTTATTGTTTCTTTGGTTTTGATTTTAGCTATTCTGACAAGTATGAAGTAATATCTCACTATGGCTTTGATTTACATTTCCTTGTTGATGAGCAATGTTGTGCATTTTTTCATGTATTTGTTGGCCTAGATGGCTTCTTTAGATTGTACAGGCAGGAAAGTTATTTGTAAAGTAACATGTTATGTGAGATTTGAATGGCAACTAGGAATGTCAGTTATTCATGGGATGACTAGTTACTAACAACATTCTAGATAAAGGGAAAACCTAGAGTATAGCATTCTAAGATGAAAACAAGTTAAAAAAAACTGAAGGAAGAATAATCTATACAAAAGATCATAACTACCCTAATGTTTCTCACAAATCAGTTGCTCACATTTACTAACCAATCTTTCATATCTGGTATAATCACCATGTTCCTTAAGGGCAAATCACAAGTGACAGCTAATATCTACATCATTGTTGGGGTCCAACATTAACAACTCCTCATTGGTCCTAAGCTGTTTGTGCTCAGTCTTCTCTCTGACCCAAACTCTGGGTTCTGTGCCCCAGTTTTACACCTGCTCTTGTTTCACCTCTAGTCTTTCTGATTCCCTGGTGGGCAGTTTGAGTCTCAGTCTCCTTGCTTAGCTTTTGGCTTTGCCCATTACCTAGGGCTGATTAGGCAAATCCTTTGCTCAGGAAAGTTTTTGCCTTCATCTCAGTCTTGAACATGGTTCTCCCACTTCTTTGGCTGACATTTCAAAGCAGTTTACCTCCTCTTCACCCCCTCCCCACCCTCCTCCTGCAGTAAGGAGATTCAAATAAATGTATATTAAAATTTAAGGAGATTGTGAAGTATTAATTGGGGTAATCCAAGCACAATTCTTCTGGAAACATGTATAGAATCCAGACAGATTTTATCTGTAACAATGTCTCCACTCAGTGAATAGCAGGAAAGAAAGGTAAGAATGCATAAATTACATAATACTTTCTCAACCACATGGTTTTGTTTGCCCTGATTGTTTATTAGGCATAGTCTGACAGTTATAACTCTCAAGAATAATAATGAAATTGAGAATGCTTTTCTTGTTTCTGCTCTTAGGAAGTTTGTATCTTATTGGATGTCAGAATGGTAGTAAAAAAAAATCTCACTTCTAGTTCTAGGAGAGCATTAGGCTGTGCAGAACTAGAGTCTACTTTCTGGAATTTCAGTAAACTCCTGAACCAGATATCTCTGGGCTTTAAGCCTGGTTTGTCTACCTAGTTGAAGCTGAAGTGGCAGGCTCACATCAAATACACTAATGACAAAGGATAAATGACATTTTCATGATGAGTAGAACCCACATCTGAGCCCATGAATTTATCACATAAGAATTAGGTCTCTGTAAGTTCCTTTGATAGCTATATGACCATGTGTTCTCATTTGATGAAGTTCATGGAGTGTACCAACATCAGGACAAACTATAAAATCCAAATCTTTCTTTTTTAAATACAATCGTCATCAGGGCACAAACTGGCACTTTTCACACAAAAGTGCTGTTTATTTAAATTGCTTCCTCCTGGTGTGGAGGAAGGAGTACTAGTTTTGGAGTACTGGGTTTGACTATGACCTCAATTTTTTTTCTCCTGCACTGATCTTGCTCCTGATCTAGAGCCTTATAAGTTAATCTATTTACATTTGATTATTCTTTTAGGTACCTTATACCTAGCTTGTCTAAAAAGAAGCTAGTATCTCTCTCATTATTGTGCACACATAAATATTCATACAGACATCAACTATTAAGATTCTTTTCTTTATTGCAGTTACTGAATACATCTCAAGGTCTTTGCAATCGCTGTTTTCACTGCCTGGAATGCTCTCCTCCCAGATATCTACCTGACTCACTCTCTCATCCTTAGTTTTTTAAATCTCTTCTAAGACCCTTCCTGGCTACCTATTTAAAACTATAATACACTAGCAGCATTCCTTAACCCCTTTCCCTCATTTATTTTTTTCAATATTCCTAATACTACCTGACATACTATATATTTTTTCTTATCATTTATTTGTATCAAATAACTACTCTTTAGGGAGGATGTAATTTTTCTACTTTATTCACTCTTACACTCCCAGGACTTAGGACAGTGGATTCTGGAATACAGTATTCACTCATTGTTTGTTGAATGAATGAGTGAATCATTTTCTTCATCTTCCAAGCTAGAATCCTCAATTCAGTCCTGACTATTCTCCTTCAAAATCCACATGTGACCTGTTATCAAGTCTTAATTGGAAATAACTAAAAAATTATTTTTAGGTATCACCATTATTCTTTCTTTCTGCAATCACCACCTAATCACTATGTCTTCCTTCAACTATTAGAATAATCTTCTACATGTTCCTCCCTCTAGCTGGAGTCTATCTTATACACAATTGCCAGACCTAACTTTCTAAAATTAAAGCTAATCTTGTCATTATCTAGATTTGAGACATTGTTAGTTCACCATGACCTATGGGGGTAAAGCTCCCCACATTGTCTGTCAAACTCCTATATTCCCTCTAAGACTCAGTGTCATCCTAGAAAAACTCCTAGCTTCTTCAGGGGACATTAGATTACCTGGGCTCCTAGTTCTACAATCATGTCTCTATTATAGCAAATTAATTTTTCTCTCAATGGGCTCTTATTATTTCATTATTTACCATTTTAATATATTATTATATTATTTCTTTCATTATGTGTCAGGTGCTTTAATTACTGCCATAGACGAAGAGGATGCAAAAAAAGGAACTTATAATCTAATGGAGTAGATCAATGACACCAAATCCCAAAATACCAACATAATACCCCACTGAAAAGATAGCATGTTTTTTCTGAGGTATGTTCTGTGAGATGCTAACGGATAATTTGTGGAGATGACATTGTTGGTGTTTCTGATGTACCAATATAAATACCACTGCTGATGCATTAAAATTTTCATGTGCTGCTAAGGTAAATGGAGAAGCAATACCTGCCTTCTCTTTTATTTTATAAACTGTTAAAATGGTGCCAGATGGATTAACCAGCTTTAGGTAATGGTATGGTAGTTTAGTGAGACTAATCCTTCCACAGGTAACAACTTAATATTTAGACAAAATTTTAAAAAGGAAATTCTTTTTTTCTCCCTTCTCATATGTTCATCTGTTTTATTTCTTAAATTCCACATATGAGTGAAATCATATAGTATTTGTCTTTCTCAGACTTAGCATAATACATAATACACTTAGCATAATACACTCTAGCTCCAGCCACATCATTGCAAATGGAAGGAAATGAACCATAAGAGACTCTTGCCGATAGAGAACAAACTGAGGGTTATTGGAGGGAGGTGGGTGGTGAGTGAACTAAATGGGTGATGGGTATTAAAGAGACACTTGATATAATGAACACTGAATATTAATGTTAAGTACTGAATCACTAAATTCTACTCCTGAAACCAATATTACACTATATGTTAACTAACTAGGTTTTAAATTAAAATTTGAAGAAGAGGGGTGCCTGGGTGGCTTAGTCGGTTAAGCATCCAACTTCGGCTCAGGTCATGATCTCATGGTTTGTGGGTTTGAGCCTGGTGTCTGGCTCTGTGTTGACAGCTAGCTCAAAATCTTCGGATTCTGTGACACCCTCTCTCTTTGACCCTCCCCTGCTCATGCTGTCTCTATCTCTCTCTCAAAAATAAAGAAAACATTAAAAAAATTTTTTTAAAGGGAATAAAAAAATTTGAAGAAGAAAAAAAAAACCCATTTGAAGACATTGGAAAATAATGAAAATTAGGTAAAAGCTAGAGAGTAGTCAATCTTTGAAAGACCAAGTAAAATTTAACTTAACCACCCCAGATAAGATTTATATGTTCATGGCTTTTTGCCTAAAAGTACTCACCAGTACACATTACTGATGGTGGCAAAAAAATTTCAGTTATCCTCTGTGTTACCTGTTTGAGATTGTAGAATATGGAGTTTGAGATTGATAGAGCCACTGGAAAGTTGAAAGGGGAAATACTGAAAAAGTGGTGCCACAGACAGAGTAATCCAAAAAATTGTAGATATATGCCTGACCTCTGAACTATACATTTGTGAAGAGACTCCAAAAGGCATAATGGAAAGCAGTAACCAGGGGTGAAAGAACTGAACAATATTTCAGCCGTTACCTACTGAAGCACAGAGTCCAAAGTTTGACTCCAGCCAAGTTAACTATCAACTAGAACAAAGTAAACACACTTTTGAGAAATATAAGCGGATGAAGTATTTTTATAACATATAAATGCCCAGCACACAGTCAAAAACTAGTAAACATATAAGAAACAGAAAGAAATGATTTGTATTCAGGAAAAAAAGCAGTGAGTAAAAACTGAACCAAAGCTGACCATTTTTGGAATTAACAGGCAAACAATTAGTATGATTGGTATAGCCAAAATAAATGAAATTATGAGAAATCTCCACAGAAGAAAAGTGAATTATAAAGAAAACCCTAAGTTGGAACTGAGAAAGTATCATAAGTGAAATAGAAATATATACTGATTTGGGGCACCTGGGTGGCTTAGTCGGTTAAGCGTCCGACTTTCGCTTAGGTCATGATCTCTCGGTTCGTGGGTTCGAGCCCCGCGTCGGGCTCTGTGCTGACTGTCAGCTCAGAGCCTGGAGCCTGTTTCAGTCTTTGACTCCCTCTCTCTCTGACCCTCCCTGCTCACGCTGTCTCTCTCTCTCTCTCTCCTAGAAATAAATAAAAAAAAAAATTAAAAAAAAAAGAAATATATACTGATGTGGTTCAACAGCAGCTTAATAATGACAGATGAGTCAGTAAACTTAGAAATACATCAACAGAAATTATTTATTCTGAAGAACATAGAGAAAAAATTAAAGAGAAGTTAATAGAATGTTGATGAATTGAGGATAAAATCAAGCAGTTTATTTTTATTTTTTTTTAATGTTTTTTTTTCTATTTCTAGGAGAGAGAGAGAGAGACAGCGTGAGCAGGGGAGGGTAAGAGAGAGAGGGAGTCACAGACTGAAACTGGCTCCAGGCTCTGAGCTGGCAGTCAGCACAGAGCCCGACGCGGGGCCCAAACCCAGGAACCGCGAGATCACGACCTAAGCGAAAGTCGGTCGCTTAACCGGCTAAGCCACCCAGGCGCCCCAAAATCAAGCAGTTTAATATGCAGGTATGTTATTGAAGTCCCAGGAGTGGAGAGAGAAAATGGTGTAGAAAAAAAAACTGTTTGAAGAAATAATGACCAAAAATTTCCTGAGCTTGATGAAAAACATCAATTTATAGATTCAAGGATCTCAACAGACTCATGAAGGATAAACACCAAGAAAATCACACTGAGTATACACATAGTCAAACTGCTGAAATCTAAAGATAAACAGAAATTTTTGAAACCATCCAGAGAAATGCATTACACACACGAAGCCAATATTACAGATAGTATCTGTTTTCTATCCAGAAAACAAACAAGAACAATAAAACAGGTCCCAGAAGACAATTGAATGACATCTTTAAGTAAAAATCTGTGAACTTAGAATTTTCTTTCCAGTGAAAATATCCCTCAAAAATGAAAGATAAATGAAGAAATTTTGAGATAAATTTAAGATCATATTTAAGATAATGGAGAGAATCTGGAACCAGCAGATCTGCACTATGAAAAATGTTTAAGTTCTTCAGGAAGAAGGGTGAGGGCACCAGATGGAACTTCTAGTCCTCAGGAAGTAATGAAGAACTCCAGAGAATGGTATATATATGGGAAATTTTAAAAGATTATGTATATTTTTTATTCTCTCAGTTTAAACAACATATGACTATATAAAGGAAGCATAACTTATATTATAAGGTTTATATATATGTAGATATATAGAACACTAGCACAAAAGGCAGAAGGTAAGTGAAACTAAGCTTTCCAAGTTTCCTATAATTTATGAGAAGTAGTAGAATATTAATTCTAAATAGACTGTGATAAGTTAATGATGCATAATGTAATCCCTAGAGCAACCATTTAAAAATCCATAGAGATATAGCTAAAAGACAGAAGAAGAATTAAAATTGAAAATGAAAAAAAAGATCCTATCGACTCAAAAGAAGGTAGGAAAGTAGGATCAGAGAAACAAATATGAGATAGACAAAGTAAAGAGTGCCAAATGGCAATGGTTGTTGGTGCTTAACAGATTTTGCAAAATTTCTACTTAAATGATATTTTTTTCCTGAGACATAGAATGGTCCAAAGGAAAAGGGGCCAAAGATAAATTCGAGAGATAGAAAATAATTTGCATTCCTTTCTCTAACAAATAAGTCTTGTTAGTGAATCAAGTCTGGGAGTCTGACTGCTATACACTTCCTTTATGAGTCTCTACTTTCAAGAGGTGCCTGTGTCTTTCCCACAAATAGACTTTTGGTGGATTACTTGTCCATAAACAATCATGGGCTTGTATTAAAACCAAATATGGGTACAGTTTAAGTTCAAATTGAGACCACTGGCTTTACTAGCAAACTAGAAGTCATTCTTGACTAATTTCTCACTGCATACATTTAATAAACAGCAAAATCACCAGGTCTTGTACATATTTTCCTCCAAGGAAGATAGTTCTTTAAATATATATATATGGGGGGGGTGGGCATCTGGGTGGCTTAGTCAGTTAAGCATCTGACTTAATCTCAGCTCAGTCATGATCTCATAGTTCATGAGTTTGAGCCCCGCATTGGGTACAAGCACAGAGTCTGCTTGGAATCCTCTCTGCCTGTACTCCACTTGTTTTCTCTCTCCCTCTCTCTCTCTCAAAATAAATAAATAAACTTAAAAATGTAAATATATACATATTTTTTATTTTAGAGAGAGAGAGAACATGAGTAGGGGAGATGGGCAGAGGGAGATAGAGAGAAAGAGAGTTGAAAGAAAGAGAAAGAGAGAAAGAATCTTAAGCAGGCTCCACACTCTGGAGTTCTTTGTGGTACTCAACCTCATGACCCTGGGATCATGACCTGAGTCAGAAGTTCAACTGACTAAGGCACCCAGGCATCCCTCCAACGAACATAGTTATTAAAGACATGTCCTCCCTCCTTAAAACTATCCCATTAGCCTTTACCATCGTCTACCTTTATTACTCCAATATCTTCTCATCCATTGTTGTTCCCCAGACGCATGAAGTTTACCAAATTAGGTTAGAATGTATGTTGGTGGAATTTCTTTGAAAAACTGTTTGGCAGTTACTTAAACATTTAAACCTATATCTATCATAAGACCCAGACATTTCACTCCTAAATATTTACCTGAGAGAAGTGAAAATATGTTTTCACAAATACTTGTAAACAAATGTTTATAGCTAACTGCTTCATTGACAATAGTCAACAACTGGAAATACCCAAAATGTCCATCAATGCATGAATAGACAAACAAAACATGGTATAGCCATACAATGGACTTGGCAATTAAAAAGGGCATGACTCTTTGATGCATAGGACAATGCGGATATTTTGATAACATTATGCTGAGTGAATGAAGCCAGACATATTGTATGATTGAATTTTTATAAAATGCCAAAACAGAACAGTGATTTCCTGGAGCTAGGGATGGAAGAAGGGATAGACTTTAAGGGGACAGGAACCATCTTTTTAGAGTGAAGGAGATCTTTCTTGTTTTGATTGTGGTAGTGGTTTTACAGGTACATACAATTTTAAAAACTTATTGATTTGTATAATGTGTTCAATTTAAGAGGGTGCAGTCTGTTGTACTTGAATTATTCCTCAATGTTGATGATAAAAAATCTGGCACCCATGGAAGTGGGAAGAGCAACTTATTAAATAGATAAATTATTATAAGTAACATTTCTGTTTTATGCATAAGGAAACTAATTTCAGAAGGTTGTGGTGCTTGCAAATAAGTAGCAGAATGACAATTTTAAGTCTAATGCTTTATCTCAACATTCTGTGAGGTTCCTATCAACTTTGATCCTCTCATCATAGATGATGGAAGTTGGAGGAATAGGGTGGTTAAGTGTTCCAGTGTGTAGGCTCTGAAATCACGTGGTCCTGCATTTGAATCCTGACTTCACCATTTATGAGCTCTGTAATGTTAAGCAAATTCTCAGACAACCCCAGTCTTCTTATCTGCAAAATACCAATAATAATAACTGTACCTACCTCATGGGATGTTTATGAACATCAAATAGATAATACAGTGGAGATGTCTGGATGGCTTAATCAATTAAGCATTCAATTCTTTTTTTAATTCTTTCTTAAATGTTTTATTTATTTTTGAGAGAGAGAGAGAGAATACAAGTGGGAAGAGGCAGAGAGAGAGGGAGACACAGAATCCAAAGCAGGCTCCAGGCTCTGAATTGTCAGCACAGAGCCTGACACTGGGCTCAAACTTGTGAACCAGGAGATCATGATCTGAGCTGAAGTCAGATGGTCAATGTACTGATCCACTTGGGTGCCCTGAGCATCCAATTCTTGATCTCAGCTCAGGTCTTGATCTCAGAGTCATGAATTCAAGCTTTGCTTTGGGCCTCTGGTCATGAAACATACATAAAAAAAAAAAAGACAGTACAGTGTATACAAAAGACTGAGACTGATGCCTGACACATAGTCCAACAAACCTTAGCTGGTATGTTTTGTTTTCTTCATTTGTAACATGAATATAAAAATACCGTCTACCTATAGTGTATTCAATGATGGCCTAGAAGATATGCCTACCTCTTAATTCCTGGAACCTATGAATGTTACTTTAATTTGGGAAAGAGTCTTTGCAAATGTAGTTAAGCTAAAGATCTTGATGTGAGGGGATTGTTTGGAATATATAGGTGAACCCTAAATCAGTGACAAATATCCATATAAGAGACACACACAGGGGTGCCTGTGTGGCTCAGTTGGTTAAGTGACTTTGGCTCAGGCCATGATCTCACAGTTCATGGGTTTGAGCACCATGTCAGGATCTGTGCTGAATGTTTGCTTAAAGTCTGGAGCCTGCTTCAGATTCTGTGTCTCCTTCTTTCCCTTCCCCTTCTTTGCTCATGCTCTCTCTCACTCTGTCTCTCAAAAATAAATAAGTGTAAAAAAAAAAGAGAGAGAGACAGAGAAGACAGAGGCAGGAGAGGGGGAGACAATGTGATCATGCACACAGAGGCTGGAGTCATGTAGTCATAAGTCAAGGAATGCCAACAGCCACCGCAAGCTGGAAAAGCCAAGGAATGGATTCTTCACAAGAGGCTCTAGATGTAGTGCATCTTTGCTGAATTTTCAGCTTCTAGCCTCCAGATTTGTGAGAGAATAAATTTCTGTTGTTTTAAACCTACAGTGTTGTGGTAATTTGTTACAGCAGTGTAAGAAAACTAATACAGTACCTCAAAGGAACATGGTGTGGATAGAAGTTAATATATATAAGCACTTAGAGCCTGTACATAATATATTATATGAAGATCAGTTATGTTGTGGTTGCTATTATTACCAGCCAAATTCTAACTCAGTTACAAATCTGTAGTCATTGGCCTCTGACTTGGAAGAAATTGTGAAATGAAATAAAGAAAGCCCCCACTGTTAATTTCTTCAATCTAAACTTTAAACTGATTTGTTTTGTTTCCATTTATCTACAATAATTCCTTTAGGAAATCTATTGCTCTGATGCTAATTTTCACTGTATTCATTGTTAAGTGCTCTAGGATTGCAGAACAAAGGGCACAGTAGCAATGTGAGAATGCATTGTTCTCTGTTTTATTCCAAAGGGATGTGTTAATGACAGTTTTAAGCTAAACTCATAATTTCTAGCATTTTGTTGTTTTAAATTTTCAATCACTCTACTCTTGGAATTGATTTTATTCCAAATTTGAATATAGTTCAACACTGTAATACTTTAGAAGTATTCCACTTAAACCTTTACTCATATAGTACATCTGAGTGATAAATTAAAAGCAGAGATGTCCAATTAGCATCCTATCGTGTAATGGCGGAGCCAGATAACATTAGATTTGTATTTTCCAGGATATATACAGACCATGACACTGCTCTACATTTTTCTGTAAATAATTTAGGTTATCCTTATACAAATTCCCATTGTACCCTGTTAGTTCAGAACTGTGGCTTACCATTTTAGCTAGCCATCCAATTAATTAATTAAAGAGAACAATTTGTTTCACTGACTAATCTGACAGTTCAGCCATAGTGGTTGGACTGCAGGTATAGACACATCTAGAGAGAAGCATGGGATGAACATCTGTTCCATTCCCCATTCACAAGGCACCAGTATCCTGTTTCCACCCAATAGGCCCAGATCTGGAGAAGAAAGACGAAAGGGAGAGACAGAGCAAATAACTGTCTCTCCATTTTCCCAAGAGTCTTGGATTACAATAAGAGAGAAAATCAATCAGGGTGTTTCTTTATTTCCTTATTTGAAAGGGACCACACACAGTGAGCATCAGTAACAAAATACAACTGTGAAAACAAGATTTTGGCAGGCAAGAGAGGTGTGAGGAGGAAGGTGAGAAAGGCATATTTGGAAGTATTTCACCTCATTTTTCCTGGGGATAGCGGGTGAGCCCATAACATAAATCAAGAAAATGCTTAAAAACATTCATTATCGTTGAAGATCATTTGTTACGCATATATGAGGTCTGCCGTGATGCTCCGTAAAAGAGAAAGTGTGTGTATAATAATTGCTTGAATGATCAAGAAATGAAATAACATGTTTCTTTTTTTTCAAAAAAAAAAAAGCGACTGTTGAGTAATATATTT
The DNA here is from genome assembly GCA_017311185.1 of Proteles cristata cristata. Lineage (NCBI taxonomy): Eukaryota > Metazoa > Chordata > Mammalia > Carnivora > Hyaenidae > Proteles > Proteles cristata. The sequence continues at coordinate 2,193,029 of JAESUZ010002205.1, read as the reverse complement.
CAAAACTCATTTGAATAAATAAAATTCCAGAAGGTACTTGTTCTTCCTTGAGTGCTTTAAAACCAGGAATGGGAGGATATCGTTTCTGATGACATTATTAAACACTATTTAGAAAACAACAGTTGTTTTCTGTAAAAAAAAATTAACATTCTTCTAATAGTATAGAATTTTCCACACATCTATAATAATGCATGGGACTTTAGATGCATGCTACAATGGTTTGAAAATAATTTATTTCTTATTAATATATTCCAGTGATTTCTCTCATAATCATATTTGCTATAGAAGCTAGTGAAAATAATGGTGGTGAATACCTATGTAACATGGGCAAGATATTGCTTCTAAGGTATGTAGAGAAGGAAAGTGTTTTTACTCTACCCTTCTAGGTTCTTTCGGTTGATCTATTAATCATAGAGACAGATTAACAAATTATGTATGTATAGGAGCCCGGCAAAGACTTGAGAAGATCATACAGTCAGGCAGTTGAGGTTTATGTACCATCCTGAGCTAATGACAAGTAGGGAGGGTCTGAGGCTTCAAAGGGAAGGAAGATAATTCACAGGAAGATGGGAAGAGCAAATGTTTGGTAAACAAACATTTGTCATGCCATGCAGACACACTGGGTTACATAGAGAATTGTGAGCAAACAGGCCAGGCTACCCCAGCTTAACACCCCTAACCCATACTCTTTGTAGTTGTCTTAGGTGATAGCTCTCTTCCTGGATCAGACCCTTTATCTAAATTCTTTTAGGCAGTTAAGGGGGTGATGAAAACCTCTTCCTGAGTCTTTTAAGCCTTGATTGTTTTCAGCCCAAAATAATTTGCATGCTTAAGTGGCACATTCCCTGGTGGCATATTTTGCTCCCCTTCAAGTGGTAAATGAAAAATTCCAAAATATCAGACTTCAGATGAAAGTCATGTCTATTAGAAAAGGTAAACATTAGCTTTGGAAGAACAAATGGAATATTTCTTAACAGGTTTGGCAAGATGCATGGAAAATATTTCTCATACACATTTTTTTTCCTGAGCAAGGGAAAATTTGTGAAGGGATAACTTAATGTAGGAAAACAAATTGGGATAGATTGTAAGCAACAGTTTAATGAGCAAACCATCTCCCGATTCCCAGAAATTGTTAGGCACTGAGAGGGCTTGTCACTAAATTTATGGTAGTGATTACCTTGAAAACCTCATTCAACTCAGAAACATACAGTTCATTATCCCTAATATAATTTTTCTGAGTATTTTTGCATGTGTACAAATTTCACCCAAAGCCTGGAGACTGTAATTTTCCTTCTTTAAATACATGGATTATCAGTGTATTTGGTTTTGACAAACAGTGGTAGCCAGACATAATTCAGAAAGATACATTTTTATGGTAGAAATGTTTAATTATGGGGCAGAATGAATTGGTAATAAGAACTTAAACATTTATTATGTGTCTGGCATTAGGTAGAGAGAAATATTAAGAAATATGACTATGGCTACTGTTTTCAAGAAGCTTAGCCATTTTGTTGAAGAATTAAAATTAACACACAAGAAATAAGTAATAAATGGATCTGTGTCATTTATAAGTGCCTTAGGAGTTCAAAGAAGGAAAACAGTGAAAGGTGACATTTAGAGAAGGCTAAGATCATGCCAACATGAGAGGAGTATGGAACTTAACTGTATCTGTGATTTCCAAAAGGAAGGAGAATATAACTCCTTTGAAGTAGAGAGAAAGGATGTTATTTGAAAAATGCATATTCAATATGACAACAACTTCATATTTTTAAAGAGATAGTGAGATTTGCTTTCATAATATAAATCCAGGGAGGTACAACTTTACAGACTTGTATGTAGTACGATAAACAAAAACCATAATTTTTAATGGGATGAAGGAATGAGGGGCATATTAGAATCTCTGGGAGCAACAAATTTTGGTTGAGCACAGTTGAGAAATGCTGGGCAAGGGAGCAAAGTGGATGAGGATGCCTCTGGGCAGTGATGAAGTAGGGTGGGGAAGAAGTGGGGAAATGCCTTGAAATGTGCGGAATAATATGAAAATATGGGAATGAAGAAGGGTACAGGCAGATAGGGAAATCATTGAAAGGTAAAGTACCAAGCTCAGTGACTGGATTTGATTTGATGGGCAACAAAGAGCCATCTTTGCTTCTCAAGCATGAGAGTGTTAAGATAAATGGAATTTAGGAAAGCAGGTCTATTTGATATTAATATGTAGGATGGAAAAAGAAGACTGAGAGAGTAGAAAATAAACGAAGGTACATGAGTTACAAATATATTGGAAAATTTAGCCATGATGAGCCAGGGTTGGGGATAAAGTGAGGTTAGTAGACTTCTGTCCCAAAGAAAGAGGGAAATGTATGACTTCACGTCTGGAAAACTAGAAAGATTTATTGTAATCATGCATGTAGGTATGCTCTTATCATGCAAATAGAAGGACAGTTACTTGGCAAACATGATTATTAGTTAAAGTAGGACCTAATATCAAGGGCTCAGTATATTTCATATGATGGTGTAATTACTCCCTCTGGATTGGCATTCCCCTTGTTTTTTGTTAATAAAAATAGTGCTCAATTATAGAAACAAAATTCAATATCTCCTTCCAGTTAGGTCAGGTAAGCTCAAAAATTATGAAAAAAGTGTTTTTGCCTACAGGTATATGGAAGACAAATAAGTAAGTGCCTTTTCACTTTTCATTTGTGTGCTTCTTCCAGCATATGGCCTTCCTTGGCTGTAGTTAAGTAAGAGTTATACTTCAAAATTTCAAGTCAAATGGTATTGAATTGTCCCTTCCCACTTGTACATTCCCACCTTAGCTCTTAGAGTTGTCCAAAAATCTGTGTTTCTTGGCATGTGGAGAAGTTACCAATTGTGGATCCAAAACTGTCTACTTGAAGGGGGCATAAAGTGAAGCAAGAATGTTTTATACCTGTCCAGCCTATAGACTGAGTAGCTGTACCCTATGGAGTTAGCATGAGAGAACTAGGTAGAAGTATTTAAAAATGTATGGTTTTGATCTTATCTCTCTCACAGTATTCTTAATCAAAGTCAGATCTCTTGTTCCAAGTTATTTTTACCATGGCATGGTGAAGTATGATTTTAAGTGCCAGTAATATGATTGTTTCCACAGTACTGTAACATTTATTTTCTTAAAAAAAATTAAAAACACATGTGAGTCACCCTAAGGACTCTGTACTGTCACTGTCACTTTTAGTGGTGTTGGAAAAGCCACTGCCAGTTTTGACAAGACAAGTCTACAAATATAATCACCACTGCTGCACAAATCACCAGAGAATATGGTGTTTGGAAGAGCTAGAAGTAAATTATTTAGTACTTAGTGTGCCTTTGTGTTCCACATAACACAACCCAGATAAAATGGTTTAACTCTATAGAAAGAAGCAGTTAATGAGAAAGCACACATAGACACACACAAACAAACAGTACCAGCTGCCAGTGATTTCACTGGATTTGCATACAGTTTCAGCTGGAATATAATATTTTAAAGAAAGTAATGAAGAACAGGAGAAAACTAGACATGAAGAAAACAGAGAAGAAAAGAATAGGATACTGGGTGGGGTGAAAATATTTGCTGATCTCTTTGACAATTTAGTTTCCACACCCCTCAAATTAAGACAAACCAGAAAAAGGAAAAGTCAACCCCTTTGGTACAGTACTTTGTATATAATAACCCTTACCATAAATTGCTAGAGTTAACAACCTGTAACAACTAACAGTTCAAATGTAACTCATAGGACTGCGAGAAGAACAGAGACTGTTTACATTAAACATTTTTCCAAAAGACTTGAATAAAATAACGTAAAGAATAATGGTCAAGTCTCATCAAAGCAAGAGAAGAGAACTTTGGGCAGAGCCAGTACCAGTGTTTAGAAGGATAACAGAGAAAGGGTAGATTACATCCAGTTCACGTGGGCAAGAAATGACATAAACTTTTAGCAGGTCAAGTCCTGATCAGATTGCTAAGAGTGAGTTTATAGGGTAATTTGTGCATCTTGTGTCCTATGGTCCAGAGGGAGGCAGCAGAGAAAATGTCTGAGAACCAAGCAACAGCACCATCCTGTATGGCTCCAGCCTGTTCTTGGGAAAGAGAGAATAATGGCATGGCAATGAATATAAAATTTAAGTTTTAGACCTAAAGGGCCAATTATTGAACACCAAAACTGGACTGTACTAATGGCCAGTAATTATACAAAAGTTATGGAATCTGGCTAAGACACTGTTAAGGAAAGAAAATAGAGAGGGAACTTAATATAGAATAGCTGATATTTATTTTAAAAGATAATTTTTTTCATGTTTATTGAGACTCCTCACTAAAGTAGTGCTATGAACTGAATTCATTCTCCTAAAAGTTATCTGTTAAAATCCTGTGCCCTCAAAGGGGTGGGATTAGGAGATGAGACCTTTGAAAGGTGAATAGGTGAGGAGAGAGCCCTCATGAAATTAGTAGCTAAATAAAAGATATCCAGAGAGTTCCCTAGCTGCTTCAGTCATTTGAGGGCACAGCAAGAATCTGTGCACCAGAATGCAGGCTTCACCAGACATTGAATCTGTCCACACCACTTAGACTTCCCAGCCTGTGGAACTGTAAGCAATAAATGTATGTTTGTATTAGCCATCCAGTCTACAGTGTTTTTCTTTTTTTAATCTTTTTTAAAAATGTTTATTTGTTTTTGAGAGAGAGAGAGAGAGAGCGAGTGAGCGCATGATCAGGGGAGGGATAGAGAGAGAGGGAGACAGTCTGAAGCGGACTTAAGGCCCTGAGTACAGTGTTTTTCTTATAACAGCCTAGATAGACTAAGACAAGCAGTATGTCTTTGCTAGTGAAGAGGTCTCTTCTTATATCTTCCTTGTCAATTAACATTGTTATTATTAATGATAGTCTGCATTTGGTCCTGATGTTTCACACATGTATAACTGGACCCCATTCCTGAAACCTGCTCTCCATGTCTGCATCCACTCCACCTCCATCCTTAGCTAGAAATTTTTGGCAGAGTTATTGGGATATAATTCACATACCATACAATTCACCTAAAACATATTATTCAGTGGTTCTTAGTATAACAGAGTTGTGCAATCATCTGCACTATCAACTTTATAATATTTTTATCACCACAAAGAGAAATGCCACACTCTTTATTCATAATTGCCCTTCCACTTCACCACCCCCAGCCCTAAGCAACCACCAGTCTACTTTGTCTCCATAGATTTACCTATTATGAACACTTTATATAAGTGAAATCATGCAATATGTGATTCTTTCTGACTTTTTCATTTAGTGTAAAGTTTAACAGTTTATCCATGTTGTAGCTACGATCAGTACTTCATTGCTTTTTATTTCCAAATGATATTGTGCTATAAAGATATACCATATTTTATTCTATTTATCAAAACCTTGACATTTGGGTTGTTTCCAATTTGGCCTTTTATGAATAAGGCTACTATGAACAATTTATGTGCATTATTTTACAGGCATAGTTTATATTTCTCTCTGGTGTGTACAAAGGAGTAGAATTGTTGGGTCATGTGGTAACTTTATCTTTAACCTTTTGAGGAACTGCCAAACTATTTTCCAAAGTGATTGCACCATTTAACTTCCTTCACTTAATGTCTAAGTGTTCCAGTTTCTCCACAGCCTTATCAACACTCATTACTTCTCTCTCTCTCTTTTTTTGTTATCGTAGTCATTCCAGTTCATGTGAGTGGTATCTGATGATGTTGATTTCCACTTCGCTGATGGCTAATTCTATGAGCAATTTTTCATGCGACTATTGGACACTTGTATCTCCTCATTGTAGAAATGTCTGTTCAGAGCCTTTGTCCATATCTTAATTGAGCTATTTGTCTTTTTGTTATAGAATAATAATACTTTTCTCTATATTCTAGATACCAGTTCCTTTTCAGATGTATGATTTGAGGTGTTTTTATTTTTTACCCATTCTGTGGGTTATCTTTTCACTTTCTGATGGTGTCCTTTAAACTATTAAACATTTTTGATCCATTTATCCATTTTTGTTGTTGTTGCTTATACTTTACTATTGTATTTAAGAGAAAATTGATTATTCCAGGGTCCTAAAGATTTGTGCCTATGTTTTCTTCTAAGAGTTTAATAGTCTCAGCCCTTATAGAGAAGTCTTTGATGCATTTGAATTAATGCTTATATATTGTGTGATGTACAGGTCCAAATGTATTTTTTTGGATGTAGATATTCTGTTGATCCAGATCCAATTTTTGAAAAGACTACTCTTCCCTCAGTAAATTATCTTGGTACCAACTAATTTATTTTTAATTGAAGTATAGTTGACATACAATATTATTAGTTTCAAGTATGTGACATAGTGATTTGACAATTATATTATAAAATGTTCACCATAAGTATAGTTACCATCTGTTACCAAATGAAGTTATTACAATATTATTGACTGTATTTCCTATGCATAGTTTTCATCAATGTGACTTACTTATTTTACGACTGAAAGTTTGTGTCTCATAATTCCCTTCACCTATTTTTTTACCATCCCCCTACCCTTCTCCTTTTTTGGCAACCCCTAGTTTGTTCTCTATATTTATGAGTTTGTTTCTCTCCTTATTGTTGTTACTCCTTGTTTGTTTTGTTTCTTAGATTCCACATATAAGTGAAATCATATAGTATTTGTCTTTCTCTGAGTGACTTATTTCACTTAACATAATACCTTCTAGGTTTATCCATGTTGTCATCAATGGCAACACTTCATTCTTTTTGATGGCTAAGTAATATTCTGTTGTATATATAAACCTCATCTTCTTCATGCATTCATCTGTCTATGGTCACTTAGGTTACTTTTACATCTTGACTATTGTAAATAATGCTGTAGTAAAATAGGGTGCTTATATCTTTTTGAACTATTGTTTTCATTTTTGGGTGGTAAATACCAAGAAATGGAATTACCAGATCATGTGGTACTTCTAGTTTTAGTTTTTTGAGGAAATTCCATATTATTTAACAGAGTGAGTACACCAATTTACCCTCCTACCAACAGTGTATGAAGGTTCCTTTTCCTCCACATATTCACCAACATTTGTTATTTCTTGTCGTTTTTATACTATCTTACTGGCGTGAGATGATATCTCACTGTGGTTTTGATTTCCCTCATGATGAGTGATGTTGAACATTTTTAAATATGTCCATTGGCCACCTATCTATCTTTTTTAGAAAAATATCTATTCAGATCCTCTGCTCATTTTTCAATCTGAATTTTTTTTTTTTTTTTTATGAATTTGAGTTGTATGAGCTCTTTCTATATTTGGATAGTAACCTTTACCAGATGCATCACTTGCAAGTATTTTCTCCCATTTAGTAGGTTGCTTTTTGTTTTGTTAATGGTTTGCTTTACTGTGAAAAAGTATTTTAGTTTGATATAGTCCCAATTGCTTAGTTTTGCTTTAGTTACCCTTGCCTGAGGAGACAGATCCAAAACAATATTGCTAAAGTAGAAATTCATGAGATTACTGCCTATACTTTCTTTAAAGAGTTTATGGTTTTAGGCCTTACATTTAGGTATTCAGTCCATTTTAAGTTTATTTTTTGTGTACAGTGTAAGAAAGTGGTCCAGTTTCCTTCTTTTGCATGTAGCTATACAGTTTTCCTAACATCATTTTTCCCATTATATATTCCTGCCTACTTTGTTGCAGATTAATTGACCATATAAGTGCAGGTTTATTTCTGGGCTCTCAATTCTGTTCTGTTAATCTATGTGCCTATTTTTGTGCAGCACCACACTGTTTTGGTTACTGTGGCTTTGTAGCATACTTTGAAATTGGGGATTGTGACACTTCTAGTTTTGCTCTTTCTCAAGATTCTTTTGGCTATTCAGGGTCTTCTATGGTTCTATACAGATTTTAGGATAATTTGTTCTGGTTCTTTGAAAAATACTATTTCTTGGTGTTCTGATAAGGAATGCATTGCATCTGTAGATTTCTCTAGTTACTATGGACATTTTAACAATATTAAATGTTCTAATTCATGAGCATGGAATATTGGCACCAACTAATTTTAATCTGACTTTTCTACTCATTTTTTCCTTCACATTATGCTTTTGGATTTGGCTCCAAATTCTTGGAGCTCACATTATTTCTTGCTATGAAATTTGGACCTTGAAATGTTCTGGGTAAACTGTTCTCTTTCTTGACTGGCCTGAAATCTTTAGCTGCTTCTTCCTGAATCCTCAAGCATGATTGCAGAAACCATCACAGTTCTGCTATGGTGCAACCTCTAAGCTATAGTTGAACTCAGTCCTGGTCCAGCCCATAGTTAAGGATCAAAAATTCAGCTTCTTCACAAGTTACCCATATACAATTTATTTTCATATGTAAACATCTAACTTTAGAACCTCTCTTAAGCTGTAAACCTAAATTTCTAACTCCTGCTGAGCCTCTTCACATGGATGTTTCATCTCTACTGCAAACTCAAATATATAAAACATTATGTTATCTATAAAACTTGTTTTGACTCTCATGTTCTATTTTCTAGTAAAGAGGATTATCAATCCTCCCAATTAATAGTCCTGAAACCTCAAAGTCATTTCTGATACTCTTCACTAACCTGTCTTCTGGTCTACCTAATTTTCTGTTTGTTTGGATCAGTGGACAAATCAGAAGTACCTTCCTAGAAATTTTAATCTTAAGCAAAGATTGTATTAGTTTGCTAGGACTGCTCTAACAAAGTATCATGTACTGAGGAGGTTGAACAACAGACAGTTATTGCCTCAGAGTTATGAAATCTAAAAGTCCAAGATCAAGATGACAGCAGAGTTAGCCCCTTCTGAGGACGATGAGGGAAAAAATTTCTGTTCCATGAGTCACTCGTAGCTTTTGGTAGTTTACTGTCAATCTTTGGTATTCCTTTGCTTCTGCTGTATCATCCTGATCTCTACTCTCATCTTCTGTATGTATATGAATCAAAAAGAGAGAGAGACAGAAAGAAAGAGAGAGAATTTCTAAATTTCCTATTTATATAAGAACACCAGTCATACTGGATTAGGGGACCCTATTGCAGCATGACTTCATCTTAACTACGTTTGCAATGACTCTATTTCCAATATGGTCCCATTCTGGGGTCCAGAGGTTAGGAGTTCGACATACAAATCCTGGGGAATCACAATTCAACCTATAACAAAGACATTGAAGACCAAAGGAGGTTAGAGAGCCCTAAATACACAGTTCCTGCTTTTCTACTGTTGAAAGCATAGAGCCCATCTGATTACTTCACTTTCCAAACTTTGTTACTTTCATAGGTCAGGGTTTCTGAGGAGACAGACTCTGAGCCTAAGATCTGCATCTGGGAAGGTTGATGAATTACAAAGATTTCCCATGTATAGATATTTAAGGTACTCACATAATCCACAGAGCATACACATGTAAGTTTTTTATTTAAAGACAAAGATACAATGTCATAAGAGAGAGAGTATAGGCAAGCATTGGAGTGAAAAAGACATCCAGTTGCTAGCTCCCAAATGCTCTTATATACACAAGGAATGTGCTTTGTATCTGGATTTAACCAAGATTTCTGTAAGAAATCTTTTCTTTGGGAGAGCTCAAAGCAGAAGTTCCCGTTAAGATATTTATGCCCCTTTGGACATGCAGTGAAACCAGGATGTTCAAGCCATTTGGAAACTATCAGCAAAAACCTGACATTGACTATTGTCAGGGAAGTTTCAAACTTTTAACAGGAAATCCCACTGCCCTTATCTTGGCCAAGACTCAAAGTCAAACATTCACGTATCACTCAAGGTAAATATACAGTTTTTTTCAGTAAAGCTATAAATCAGCTGTATCCTCCACAGGATGGTCCTTGGGATCAATGCCTACCTGTAAGGGAGTGAAATGAAGCTGATGATGAAGAAAGAGGGTGTGAGCTCCAATGCAACATTCTTCAGCCAATTAGAAAACTCTGGAATCATAATGGCACCTGGGCTAGAGGTGTCCTAAACTGAGGCAAGGAGGCAAAGATATATTACCCCATCACACTGTCATGGGATGAGAACTGAAGCTGTCCAAAGATAGTAGCCTTAATCAAAGTCATGTTCCTGGGAAGATGACTATCTTCTGCCAAGTTCAGTTCCCAAAGAGGGAGTCAGTTGAGAGCTGTCATCTTCCAACACTCAGAAGCCAAGAAATGAGGACCAGATCCCGGAAAGGCCAGAGGCCAGGAGATTACAGGTATATAGCTCTTCCTTCAGTTCTACATGCTACTCTAGTATCCTTCCAACAAATTAGCTTTTCACTTAAAGTGTCAGAATTAATTCATGTTTCTTACCATCAGTGAACCCTAACTGATATAAGGCCTCTATAAAATAAAAGACCTGCAACTTTTTTCACTATCTTCATTTTGGTTCTCTTGACTGGAGTGATATGATTGTCATGAGTCCTGCTTCCAGTCTCTTATAAATCATCCTACCACAAACAAATGCAAATGTATCTCTTTATTCCAAATGATGTCTACCATTCTCTTGTAATCAGAGTCTGTCTTCAGTAAAATTTGTCACTCTGATGAAAAGAATGATGATCCTCTCAAGGCTACCTAACTCATACATGGAGATGAGAGAAAGTATAATATTTGATATAAATTTGCTCATAAAAAGTGGGTAAGAATCAAGGAAATAACTACCTAAAAAGTGTCTTGCTCCACAATATAGTTATAAAAGTGTCAAAGATCCAGAATCCTGGAAGTATGTGCCAACTTTATGAAAGTAGTCGGCATAAGGGTGCTTGGGTGGCTCAGTTGGTTGAGTGTCATGAACCGAGGGTCAGGGGATCAAGCTCAGTGTCAGGCTCCATACCGAATGTGAAGCCTGCTTAACATTCTTTCTCTCTCTTGGGTCGCTTAGGTGGCTTAGTTAGTTAAGCATTCAACTGTTGCTCTCAGCTCAGGTCATGATCTCACAGTTTGTGAGTTTGAGCCCCACAGTGGGCTCTGGGCTGAATGTGTAGAGCCTGCTTGGAATTCTCTCTCTCTCTCCCTTTCTCTCTGCCTTTCCTCCTCTCTCTCTCTCTCTCTCAAAATAAAAAAAAAATTATCTCTCTTCCTCTGCTCCTCTCCCCCATTCTCTCTCTCTCTCTACCTAAAATAAATGAGGGGAAAAAGAAAAAAGAAAAAGAAAGTAGTCAGCATAAAAGACCCTATATGTGACAGTAGAGTTCCAACAAGTTTACAGAGTATCATAACAACAGAAATTGAGATGTGCAGTGCTCCTCAGGCATGTAACCGGTCAGAGGACATGGACCTCAGCTTCTGGGCTGGCATTTAAATACAAAATTCTATGGGCACCTGGTGGCTCAGTTGGTTAAGTGTTGGACTCCTGATTTCAGCTCAGGTCACAATCAGATGGTTGGTGAGATGGAGAGCCACATGAGGCTCTGTGCAGAAAGCAGATTCTCTCTCCCTCCCTCTGTCCCTCCCCTGTGTGTGTGTGAAATCTCTCTTTCTCTCTCAATATAAATACACTATAAACAAACCAACAAAGAGTTCTAGTGCAAGAGCCAAAGACTATTGAGTTTAGGGCAAAATATCAAGCTTTGAGGCTAAATTCCTGGCAGATTTCTGGCATGAACATAAGGGTAATGGCCGAATTAAAGAGTAAAGGTGAAAGCAGATACTCAATGTTAATGGATTAAGCCAACATGGTAGCTTGGAAGCAGTCTAAGTGTCTAGTCATTGAGATTGAAGAAACCAGATCTTGGAGAGATCAGTGAGAGACTTTTAACAGCACATGGTAAATCCAATATAATGCAAAATCATAGCTAAAACTGTAGGGTTTGCCCAGAACACTCCTAGTTTTGCCTATTATCCGAGTCCCATTTCATTTATCATTTATCCCAGACAAAGTATCCACATTGGATGATATATTATACGATCACCCTCTAGTCACATGATTTGGAGAGTAGGAAGGCCAATTACTAATGAATTTATTTTTACCTGACTCTGCCAGAATTAGCTTGGAAACTACGGTTGAAAGAAGAAAGAAGGAAAAACTAGCAGAGGTGCATAGATTAGGACTGAATGAGGCAAAAAGGAAAATATGATCAAAGACCCCCTATCCAGACAGAGAAAAAAATGTACTCTGATATCCAAATACAGCTTTCATTTTTTAAAAAACAACACTAACACTGATGCTTTCATTAACTATATAATGCTTCCCCCAGTTTTTTGTCTTCTCAATGGGAAGCAACTCAGTTGTATCCCAAATGAATCAGTGATTTGGTTGGATTAATTTAACTAAAGCAACTGCTATCATCATTCAAAAATGTTGACTTTCCAATTAATATCATGAAAATGATTGTGTGGCTGTGGTGTAAAGAAAGCATACAATTCCATATAAATAAATTTCTACTGAAACAAAATGATATAAATCCAGTAAAATCATACATTTTACTAATTTACTTTAATTCAAGTGAATTCTATAGCTTAAATTTGACATTCCCACTCCTGGGAAGACAAATTCTTTAGAGATTGAACATCTTAAATCCTTAGGCCAAGACAGAGCCTTTAATTGAAAAATAATTTTATTCTTTCTTTTTTGTTTTAAAGGGTAAAAAAATTAAAATCACTGTATTTTTTTTCTCTTTTAGTCCTAAGAGAGGTTTCCCCATTCATGACATAATTGAAAGTTTTCAAACCTAAACCAGTTTTAAAACAGGAACAAATCAAGACTAAATAGAATCCCTCTCTATGCTTTTTGGAGAACAGTTTCCAGGAAGCTCTCAGAGGGCTCAAAGTAGGACAGTGTAGCAAGAAATGAGGCTAGAAATAAGGGCAAGGTACCAATGGGGAAAAAAAACCTTAGCAAATAATTGCCTAAGAAAACACTTACCAAATTTTAAAACCTTAGAACCAGAGTGGCCACCCAATAATGTTAGATTTAGTTCAGTTGCTATATAAATAAGTAACAAAAAGAAGTATTTTTAATATAAAAATTTCTATATTTAATGAGTTTCAAGGCAGTACAGTGCAGAGGTTAAAAGTGCAAGCTTGAAAATCAGTCTCCTTGGATCCAGCTCTTAGCTCCACCTCCTACAAGGTGTGTGACCCCAAATACATCACCTAACCTCCAATTCTCAGTTTAATCATCAGTACAATGGGATTGGCTATCATAGCATGTCGTAGAATTATGAGAATGCATCCAATTAATGTAGGCTTTAAAAATACTTAAAATTATTTTCTCTAATGCTATTTTTCATTCTGTCAGCCCAAGTCAGAAAGAATTTTAATAATTCCTCATATGGGAACTGGATATTTAAGGTTTCCCACTGACTGAGATGGTTTTATTCATTCATGCTTCTCTATACAATTGCCTCTGGAACTCCTTTTCAACTCTCCCTGGTCCAAATACTTGTTGACTTTTACACATGTGGAGCTATTTATCCAGATAGCCTGGACAACAGATTTACTTTAGAAGACGAGTGCTTCTGTTCTGTTTCTAATGTGGTTTTAGAATTCAAAGCATATTCTTCATCTCAAGGCAGAGTCACACACTGCACAGCTTGTAACAAATAAAATAATCAAAGACACCTGTAACGTACACTGAGGCTAAAGTGATAGAAGAATGGGTGTAGTCAGTGCTTTAATGCCTAAGTCTTAGAATCAATTTTAGCTTTTTGGTACTTATGCCAAGGATAAAAATAGGGAAGCCTCCATGAGTATTACTTGGAATATTGAAATCCATTGAATAACAGGGCCGCCTTGGGAGTAAGTTGGAGGTCTTATTGTAAGTAACTTTCCCCTTCACCTCTTTATGTGCAGGTGCTCATAAAGATACCAATTCTAATATTTGTCCATGAGGACACAATTACTATACCAAAGGAAAGAATGTTTAATAGCTTCCTTAACTGGTTGAAACTTGTATCCTCATGGGAATAAAATGGGTATAATTTGGCCTACCTTCTGTAGTAGTAATGAGGATTAAATAAAATAATGCACTAAAAGCAAATATAGCATGGTTCCGGGCACATTGCAAATGCTCAATAAATGATGTAGATCTACTAAGAAATCATTAAATATTATATAGGTTCAAAATGAAAATGTCAATAAGAAAAAAAGAAAAGGAAAAATTATTTATAATAATCATCAGCTCCAACTAGAACAGAGGAATTGAATTGGTACTAAGCTTATTCTGCCATTAGAAAACAAAAAACAGAAGACAATTAAAAAAAAAACCCCAAGGAGAAGAAGAAAAGGAACTGGGCCAAATACATGAAGCAACTCTTTTAAGCATTGGGCAGTAGGCAACACAAGAGCACAATCTCTGAAAGGAGAGAAATTCATAAGGTGAATCACATGTTTATTACAGTTCTCTGCCTAGGGGGTAATTTCTGAGTTTCTCAGCATAGGGAGCTAGAATCCAAGCAGAGCAGAGTGGTCCTCCTGAGATGAGGAGGCTGAGATCTGAGTTTCAGGCAGCTAAAGTGACTAGAATAAATATGACATATAACACATTATATTATGTTAATGTCATTATAATATTCATATTATATAAATGAATACATGATATGTACCTTTTATGAATATATATTAATATATATTGATTTTCTTTGACATGCAATGATTCACGATAGTCATATCTTTATTCTGAATTTTACTCTTTAAAGTTTATTTATTTTTGAGAGAGAAGGGGCAGAGAGAGAGAGAGAGAGAGAGAGAGAGAGAGGGAGGAGAGAGTCCTAAGCAGGCTCTGCACTGTCAGCACAGAACCTGACCTGGGGGCTCAAACTCATAAACCAGGGGATCATGACCTGAGCTGAAATCAAGAGTTGGAAATTCAACTGACTGAGCCACTCAGGTGTCCCTTAAATTTTACTCTTTGGAAGACAGAGTCACTCTTTGTTCCATTTAACATGTACTTTCAGGGACAGAGTCGGTTTAGTGTCTGACATTCTTGATTTTAGCTCAAGTCATGATCCCAGGATAGTGGGATTGAGCCTGCATCAGGCTCTTTACTGAGTGTGAGCCTGCTTGAGATTTTCTCTCTCTTTCTCTCTCTTTCTTTCTGTTTCTCTCTCTGTCCCTCTCCCAGATCTCTCTCTAAAGTAAACAAAAATTGGGGCTCCTGGGTGGCTCAGTCGGTTAAGCGACTGACTTCAGCTCAGGTCATGATCTCACGGTTCGTGGGTTCGAGCCCCGCGTCGGGCTCTGTGCTGACTGCCAGCTCAGAGCCTGGAGCCTGCTTCAGTCTGTGACTCCCTCTCTCTCTGACCCTCCCCTGCTCACGCTGTCTCTATCTCTCTCTCAAAAATAAATAAAATTTTAAAAAATTTATAGATAAACAAAAAATAAACATACACTTTCAAAGTACAGTACAGCCTTGGATTTCAAGTACTTTATTCTGTGAGTATGCAGCAAGACAAGCATTTCTAATAAATTCTAACTTGATAAACAAGCAATGTCTAGCAATAAGAGTAGTGTGAGTAGAACATGACATTGAACATCACATGATCACAACAGAGCCAACTCTTCTTGAAATTCGCTTTGTTATACAAGTGCTTTGGATTACAAACATGTTTCCAAAATGAATTACACTTGCAAACCAAGGTTTTACTGTAGTATCAATATATGTTGTCTTTTTAATTACATTTGTTTGACATAATTTGACTAATATGCTATTTCAGATTTTTCTGTGTGTTTTTAGAATGTCTTAAAGACAACATACAGTTGAATTTAATTTTTAAAATTAAATCTTAAAATCAATTTGATGTCAAGTCTAATTTTATTTGTAATCTAGAGTGATATACCTTGACTTAGGTTAATCTTTCATATTTCTAATTTGTAAAGCTACTTATTATTTTTCTCATTTTATATGAGGGTTCTTTTTCTTTTTTTTTCTTTTAATTTTCTCCAATGCTTTAGAAAATGTATCTGATTTCAATCCTTCTAGAAAGATATCAAAGTTCTCAAAAGCATTTTAAAACTTATTTATTTAATTGATATCATCAAAAATGTACTTAAGGCACCTGGGTGGCTCAGTTGGTCAAGAGTCAGACTTCGGCTTAGGTCATGATCTCACTGCTCATGAGTCTGAGCCCTGCATCTGGCTCTGTGCTGATAGCTCAGAGCCTGGAACCTGCTTTGGATTCTGCATCTCCTTCTTTCTCTGACCCTCCCCTATTCACACTCTGTCTGTCTGTCTCTGTCTCTATCAAAAATAAAAAAAACATTAAACATTTTTAAAAATATACTTAAGTCTTCTTCATTTAGGAAAATTTTGCTCTCTTTCTAATAACTCCCCACACATATATAGTACTTGGAGATTTGATGATATTACTGGAATTTCTAATTGTTATAGGTATTACATATTTTCAAATGTAGATTTTCATTTAAAAGTAATTACTATATTACATTCAGTTTTAAATCCAGATTCATATAATCTAATCAGTTTAACACTTAATTGCTGCTAATGCTCATTACTATTGCCAAACTATAGTCAGTACCATTGTTGTGCCCCTTGGTGAAAAACATTTCTCTATTTGAAGCTAAAGTCTCTAAGCAGCAGAACTCAAAATTGGAGAAAAGGAAGGAAATTTCTATGAGTGTGTTATGAGGTGTAATGAAAGGCTTCACAAGGTGCCTGAGTGACTCAGTTGTTTGAGGTCTGGCTCTTGATTTCTGCTCAGGTCATAATTACACAGTTCATCTGATCATCAAGCCCCTTGTCAGCACTGTCAGTGCAGAGCCTGCTTGGATTTCTCTCTCTTCCTCTCTCCCTCTGCCCCTCCACAACATGCATGTTCTCTCTCTCTCAAAATAATAAATAAACATTCAAGATATCATTATTTTAAAAAAATAAAGAAAGGCTTCATTTACACTGCCATTCCTGGATCCCTAGATTCACATACTATGACTTTGGGAGAAACAGTGATATTGGTCTTTGTTTCTAAGTATATATAGATCCTATAAGATTGATCTCCCAATCAATCCTTATTGGGAGGGTTATTATCACCTCACTAGTGCCATAACTTGACTTTTGGGAACTATTCCATTGTACTGGCCAGATTATTTTGGATTATGGGGCTCATGGTAATGCTAGTGAATTCCATACCTGTGAGTCATTGCCACATTTATTTTGGTATGAAATGAGTTTATTGGCCAGAAGTAATGTTGCTTGTGCCATGGTTATGAATAAGGTATTCATAAATCCATGGATAATGGTGCTTATAGAAGCTTTGTGGACAAGGAAAAGAAAGTCTATAACCAAAATAAGTATGTATTCTAATGATGACAGATCTCTTCCTCAGCCAAGATGGCAGGAGCACAATGTAATTAACCTGCGATGAGACGTCTGGCTCATGTTTGTTGGGAAGATCAATATTAGTCTCTGCGTAGTTGAACTCCAGGCCTAAATCCTATGTGTAATCTTTTAGGCCCAACCATAGACAATTGCAAAGGCTTTGTGTGCCAGACAGAGGAGGGGGTGCATCTTGGCTAAGGCACTTTTTTTCACTCTGACTCAATACATTCCTATTATTAGCTATTCACTTCCCTTATATTGCCCCCGTTCCCTAGCTCCCCAGGTATATAAAATGGCAGGAACTTTTCTTCAAAGTTCATTGGCAGTGAACCAATTTCCTCTGCCTGTGCTGCATGTCATTTGACCTTCTCCTGGGGCAAATTAAATAAAGATTTGTGACCTGTGCTTGTGGCATTGTTGCTGGAGACCCTGTCCACTCTCCAGTCTTGGGATTTTGGTGTTGTGAGCAGTTAGCTCTGGAACCCAGGTGAAAGGCTATGACTCCTCCTGTGGTGACTTAAATCAGATTTTTAACTACCAGGTCTGGAGTTTTTTCTTCTACAGATTTAGATCAAATAGTATTTTAGTAAAGTGCCTATCTATTTCTGTCTTAGGGATACTAAAATCATAAGCTGCAACCAAATATCCCTGCAGGCTAAAATATTCTCAATGCTACCTCATGACTGCTCCCCCTTCTTTCTAGTAGCTAAGTGCTGTCAATCGGCCTCTACTATAAAAGCCTATCATCCCCTTTCAAATCACAGAATACTGTGATTTCAAGGATACTAAACCCCATCTCCCCCAGCCTCCCACCCATACCAATATCTTCCTTCTTTAGTGAAGGAAGTATCCTCAGTGCCCTCTCAGGGAATGTAGTAGAGATGGGTAGTCAAGTCATACATGGTAAGTTTACTCTAACATTCCTATATCCCTAAGTATTTAGATTCCTTGCTTTACATTATGCCAGGGAAGCTCATCTCAATCTTATTAAATGTAGGCCAGTACTGAATCCAAGGTTTGGTCATCTAAACAAGTAAACTATTAAAGCTATTTTCAGTGCCGAAGCTAACCCATTAAATTCAGAATTGCCATTAAATGCCCCATATCAATACATTCAGTCCAATCTAGCTTCTTCCATTTGGCCCGAGATCCTTAAAATCCATTCCCATATATATTCCCAACGTTTCTACGGAGACATACATATATATAAGCAAAGTCTTACAATCCTTTTGAAGTATAAGCTATTTTCTCCCAGGTTAGGCTTTGCATTTATCCCCCTGGAGTATACCAAGATCTGATTCTAGTTATATATCTAGAAACAACAAAGAGGATGGAATGGATCTTGAGAAAATGAGGATTTCCCTTGCAAAGCAGCTGCCCCACAGGACCTTATTACGAGGTCTTCAAGCAACAAAAGGCTAGTATCCTTGGGTCCAGGAAGACAGAGAGCTTCTACTGATAAGGGAAACCCAGAGAGCCCTGGGGGGTTCAAGATTCTCAGCTTCCTCTAAGACCACCAGATATCCGCATTCCAAATATCAGGGTTTTAGTCATTGCGAATCATTTCCCAAACTGTTGCATAAAAAGCTTAACAAGTCTGAATTCATCTTGTATTGTCATTATGCAGCACACCCAATTAGATCTTTAGTCTGATTTTCAATAAGGTTGATCCTGTAACTCTAAGAAATAAAGCTTCTCTTAGGGTCATCACAGAAGTTTGCTGGTTGTCTGACCTTGGCTAGAACTGAAAATGGAAAGTTCTGGGTTTACCATCTCCTCCTGCAAAAATCTCCAGTATGGAGAAAGGAGCTGTCAAATTCCTTTATCTTACAGCCATCATTATTTCCCTAGCACTCAAGTTCAGAAGCAATTTGTCTCCTCCCCCTTCCCCCCCATACTTTTTCAGCAAGCATTCTGTTACCATCAGTAATAAGTGATAATGTGATTAACTGCAAGACCACTGTAAATGTATATCATGTCAAATTGGCAAGGAGTTCAGCACAAGATCAAGAACATAACCAATCCCATTCCAAATGTTATACCAACTACATATATGTCTGAGTTCAGTCAGGAAGCTAGAAATCACACTAGTTATTTTAATTGAAAGAATGGATACAAACAAATTGGTCAAACGGGCACTGTAGGACTTAAAAAATAAACAAACACGAACACTGAGACAGGTGAGTTACTGAAGGCAGGAAACAGCAACCAACCCTAAGCTGGGAGGGCAAAAGAGAAGATGCTGGAAATATCTGAACCTGTAGAACTAACAACACCCTCCTGACTGCCACTAATGCTCCATTTGCTCAGAGGAGGGATCCCACCAAAGGTGGGTTCAGAACTCTGAGGAAAGTCTGTGGCACGCTGTGGCTGGTGTGGTGTGAAAAGAAGCCGGCCGCTAGAGGCTACCATCCTTTCTGAGGTGAAGGGATGTTTCTCAGAGGTGATGACCGACAAGAACAATAAACAAGCCGGAAGAAGCAAGTCCCTTCTCTCTGCTCCCACCTCCCAACCTCCCTCTACTTGCCCTTATTGGTATTATCATCTGGGAAAACACCTGGCAAAGAAGAAGCAAAGTTTGCAGAATACCAGCACAGGATCGCAAAGCCGATTATAGAAAGCTGGGTTTGGATCTGAGAGACAAGCTTAATAATTGGCACACAATATCCTCACAGTTCTTAAGCTCTTAATTTTGATTCATCTCTGGATCAATTGGAATGAATCTTTATGTAATTTCCACGTTATACTTTTCATGCATTTGAAATTTGAGAATATTATTGCCTTGCCTTTGCTAATAAATCACAACTTTATTGTTTATAAGAATCCTGGGTTCTACTAAAGTTTCTACTAAAAATTCAGGAACTTAGTGTTGTAGAGAGCAGATTGAATGCCAAATTGTTTTGTTTCTTTGTAGGTAATCTATTTTCCTCTTGAATTGTGATTGTTTTATTCTTATTGATCAAAGTATTAACCAGAACATGTATAGGCATCTCTGAATTCACTTGGTTTAGAATGCTAAGTAACCCTCTTTCTATCTGTAACAGTTTGTTTTTGACTTGGAGATTTGTTCTTTAATTTTATCATCAATTACTGCATTGTTTTCATTTGTTCTAGTTTTTCTTCAGAGAGGGAAATTATCTATATGTTGGCTTTCCAGGGTTTCTTTTAGATACCTATCATTTTATTTCTTCTTATTATTTTGTGCATCTTTTCCTTTCTGTTTGATGACCGGAAGACCTGTTAATATATCTTTTATATCACAGATTGTAGTATCACTTCTGCACAGGACTGCGATTATATTTTAATTTCCTGGCAATGCTTTCTCACTAAATCTTGTTGTCTTTCCCTCTTATCCTTGTTGCCTTTTAATATTACTCAGTTTTCTCTTTATGAATTTCAACTCCTGTTTCAATAAATGCCATGCTTCTTTGCAATCTGTTGCACATGCCAAGTCTTTTACTGAAATTTTTATCTGTACCCCTTACTAGATAATATTCAGAGATATCTTTTGTTTCCAAGTCTTAAACATACCATTCTCATTACCTTGTTCCTCAGTTCAATCTCCAGATAGTGGTATGTTTTTTTTACTTTTAATCCATCTCCCCTAATAGTGTGTTATATTCAAATCCCGTATCTCCTATCAGGTAGGATCTCCTATCCAGATCCATAATATATGGATCGTTCTGTGTCTTTTCTTCCTGTGGCAAATATCCTTCTCTAAGCTTACATCTCAAAGACAAAGTTATTTGTTCAGCTTCCAGTCTATTTCTCAGTTTCCAAAAATATTTCTACTAGTTGTCTTTTAAGATGAAATTTTTTAGTATGCCTACTTCCTGGTATCTGTCATCCGGACCATAAAGTGTATGTGAAAACTTAAAGAGTTTCCAGCCATCATGTTCTTCTATCAGAGTTACTAATGTTTCCCCTTCCAACTTTGGAGTTTAACTTGTGGTGATTATTCCACTTTTAATTCAGGGGGCTATTGGCAGTACCTTCCAACCCCCTTCCACATTAGCTTAGGATTTGTTCTCTCTCTCTCCTCTTCCTCAGTAAGATGTACAGAGTAGATACCAATTCTGGTTGATTCACATCTAAGTGGAAGACTTGTCTACCTATCCTGGTTAATGTATTTCCTGAATATTTGAATCAGAATGTAGATATACCTTTCATTCAACTGAAAAAAAATGTTTCACAATATGAAGCCAGAAGTATCACATTAGGAGTGTCTGAATGTGTTTTTCTTAATCTAGCTTCATGTGTATTTCATCTCTTATTTCCCTGAAATCAGAGCCCAAGACAACAATTATTTGAGCTGCATGAACCTGGGACAGCAAAAGGGAATTATAAGGAAAAGGAGGTGATGAAAGATTCAAAGCGGTGCAAAATCATGGATCAGTTCACTGACCACTGCTTCATTGCAATGCCTCTGCTGGGCATGTTGAATGTCTCAGGATAGCTGTATGGAAATAAATTCTCAGAGCAGTCCATGTGAAGCAGGGAGAAGGTGGGACTTTATTTGCATGCTCTTTCCAGTCTCTTGCTTCTTACTGGGCAACGTTTGGTCTCTGGGGAGGTACCTCCCACACTTCCTGGTTGCTTCATGTGGATCCTTCAGCAGCTGAAATAATCATGAAGCTAGATTAAGAAAAACACCTGATGGCCTAAAGTGTGTATTCCCTTCATGTCAAGGAATGGCAGGATTAGCCAAAAAGTCTGGGCACATAAGACTGGTCAGCCTGGTTGCACTGAGCCGGCCAAGAGGAAGGATCTGGCACCCTCAAAGCTTGTTGGCTGCCCCGGATGGAGTCAAAATGGTGCAGGAAGCAGGGCCAAGCCAATCTGGAATGACAAATATGATTTATATGATATGATGTGCCTTAGAGTTAATCACACACTTTTGTAGATTTTGGTAGTAGGGCACCCATCAGACCTGAATTTCATTAATTTTTATTGCTTTTTGGCAACTGGGCTCAGGTTTTTTTAGTGAATATTTTTAATGAAAGTGTAATGGGAAGTTGGTATCAATAGCTGATGGCCAGGGGTGCCTGGGTGGCTCAGTCATTAAGTGTCCGGCTTCGGCTCAGGTCATGGTCTCATGGTTCATGGGTTTGAGCCCCACGTCGGGCTCTGTACTGACAGCTAGCTCAGAGCCTGGAGGCTCTTTCAGATTCTGTGTCTCCTATTCTCTCTGACTCTCCCCTGCTCATGCTGTCTCTCTCTCTCTCTCAGAAATAAATAAAACATTAAAAATTAAAAAAAAAAAAGCTGATGGCGAGATATGAGAATATATTTGATATATGCCTGAATGCTTCAAACAGAAGTTAAGTTTTACCTTAACACATACCTTATAGTTATTAGTATGTCAATTTATAAAATAATTCAAGCTCTCCTATTTTTAGTAGAAGGAGAACTCCAGTTTATTAGTTGACATTTTTTAATTCCTTGTTCAAAGTTAAAAAGGATTCATTCTCTGCTTGAATGTCTAGTATTTGGCATGTCACATTTTCTGCTTATATTTTCTTTTGAAGGAGTTGGCCAATTTTGATAAAATACAGAAAGCTAATAAGAGCTAATTATAAACTCTAAAATTACCTTGTGGCTCTGGCTGCTTTTTTGGAAAAAAAGAATGAGAAGTTTTTATTTTAACATGTAAAAATGTATGAATCATGATTTAGAGTTTAAAGAACTAGAAAACAAAACTAAAATATGTCCTCTATTAAAAATATTTTAATATATAATGATAATAAGTTATTACCCTTTGGAGGAATATCAGAAAAGAAAAATAAGTATATAATTTCCTCTTTTAATGATCATATGTCATCTTGCACAAGAAAAAGTAGTGATACTGATCTATCAAAACAGGAAAATGGTTCTGAGCAATTTTTCTAGTACTGATAGAAAATGAATTTTGCAAATTAAGCTTGACACTGTGATCACAGCTGCAGTCATTTGAAACATGTATTTATAATAGAAAAAAAAAATCAGGATTCTTTGTTCAGTATTCCAGCGGAGCCAAATAAACCTAAATACATGCATTCTGCTCCAAATATATACTTTGACCAGTTCTCTTCTGTATTTAAAACAGTGCTTTGTTGCTTAGAAAATTTTGTGTCATGTAGAAAATATGAAATAAACTTTTCCCTAACTGGTTTTAACCTTGCTTTTGTTTATGTAGTTGATAGGGCAGAAAGGGAAAGAAAAGTGTATAAAGGATGGAAAAAAGAGTAGAGAGAACTCATGGTCAAGGCTAATTCAGAAAGGTAGACTAAATTTGTCTGTCAGGTGTTGGAAATCAGCATTAAAAATGTAAAGCACTGGAACAAGAGCATCATTCCTGTCACAAACATAGAGAAGCATTTCATTTCATTATTTGTAATTCAAATATGCAAAATATTCAGGGTACATGGGTGGCTCTGTTGGTTCAGAGTCTGACTCTTGATTTCGGCTCAGGTCATGATCTCACAATTCGTGATATGGGGCCTTATGTTGGACTCTACACCTACAGCATGGAGGCTGCTTGGGATTCTCTCCCTCTCCGTCCCTCCCCTGTTTGAAAATCCATGAGCATTCTCTCTCTCAAAATAAACATTAAAAAAAAAATAAACCTGTAAAAAATTCTAAATATTCAAAAGGTATTTTTTCCAAAGAGCCAGTACTTCATATTTTAATACTCATCAAATTAACATATACATCCTAAGTTCCTAGATGACTGTATTTTTCATTATAAGGAAAAGCAATTTTTACCAAAGACGTTTTTCTACCTACGTAATAGAATATCATGTTCTACTTTGTGAAAACTGAGAATATGTGGAGAAGTTATTCTGTACGTTTCCTCTCAGGATCTGACTGTAAAATGTGACCTTTACTGAAAGCTGGCATTATGTACAGATATTTTGATATCTCAATTGCATGAAAACATACCTTCACAAATTGAAAGCAGTGACCTGTCTCTACTCTCAAATATATAAAGAGAGAGTAGAATCTTTCAAGCTAAGGGGAAAAGGTGGGGAAAGGGTCACCAAATACTGTTAGAGTAGCTCCACTGAAAAGCAGTGCAGGAGTGAAGCAATAAACCATTCTCGTTCTGTAATGAATGCTTTTAATAGAAAAGATAAAAATAATGAATTTGTTTCTTAAATTTGGGTTTTTGCTTTAAAATGTGCTTTAAAAAATAAAAATATGCTTTAGCTGGACTTAATTTTGCACACCTGAGTCATCATAAATTTCCTCGTGTAGCAATATTTGCCTTCTAGCATCAGCTTTTAGGAAATCTACCAGGACAACTCACATGAAAGATGCCAAAGAAACAAAAACAAACAAACAAACAAACAAACCCAAATGACTCATTTCACTTGTTAAAAAAAACAACTAACAGTCTTTTCCAATTTTTAATATTTCTGTCAGTAGAAAGAGGTTTCCAGTTATGACAGAGACACCTTATCTCATACTGCAATTCTCTCAGGCAATGCGTGCGCCTTGTGTGTCCTTTCACAGTGCAGTTCACTTGGAGACAAAAGCAAGAAGAATTTGTTTCACTTGAGCTACTCCCTTTTAACATATGCTTTCCCGCTGACTAAAGTTATCTTTAAAATTGCAGCAGTCAAAAGGGCATCAGCCATAACCATCAAAATTGTTATGGATTTTTTAGCACTATCATGCTCACTATGGGGATGAGAAACTTGTTCTAATTTGTTCGTTAATGTTCTAGCTTTCATAATTTACCATGTACATACGCAGTCCTACAATTACCTACAAATTAACTATATTAAAAGATATCTGGTTTTAAAATATCATGTTCAAAAACTACCTCCTGTAAAATATGACCGCTGGAGAAAAAAGAATTCTTATGTTGCCATTCTAAATAAGAATATCTCATTGGCCTTGCTGTTAAAAGAACAATAGAAGACTAATTAGCTCAACTATGTATTAGTCCCAGTGAGGGAACCCCAAAGCCCACAGTAATTTTGACACAGATGTATGCCACATGATACCTTTATTATATGCTAATGATATTTGACCAGGAAACATAATCAAAACTTTTTTTAAAAAATCAACTAGAACTATTTCATTATAATAAAAAGAAAAGATCTATGTTCACTATAAGTTCTTTAAACATTTTTTGCTAATTTATTTTCTGTGCATCTCTAATAGATCAATCTAATGTATTTTCCATCTGAAATAATCATTTTAACATCTCTAAATGACCACGTATAATATTTTGGAGGCTATAGAACCATACAGAGTCAGCTAACAAAAGATTCAGGTTTTCATTAGTCCTTTTCCTATGATTGCTGCTGCATCGAGTAAAGGTACATCCATGCCTTCCCTTCCCCAGATTTTCATCAGGAGGTAAAAATTTATTTAATATATTAGCCATTAGAGTTTTGTTGGTAGTTGTGCTGATTGGTTTCAGTCAACATCAGGAATATAGCCAGGAAATTTTAAAATATGTGTCTTGGTTCACAGGTCTTGAAAATTAACTAGCAATATCCTATGGTCCTCTCTCTGTGTTTTTCCATTCTGCTAGACTTAAAATTGTGTGTGATCAGAAGCTATTTCTACTGTGTTTATCACTGTATGTTCATCATCTATCACAGTATCTAGATTTTAGTCAATATTTATTGAATGTTCTTTCTTTTTTTTTTTTAATGTTTTTTATTTATTTCTAGAGAGAGAGAGAGAGACAGCGTGAGCAGGGGAGGGTCAGAGAGAGAGGGAGTCACAGACTGAAACAGACTCCAGGCTCTGAGCCAGCAGTCAGCACAGAGCCCGACGCGGGGCTCGAACCCACGAACCGCGAGATCATGACCTAAGCGAAAGTCGGACACTTAACCAACTAAGCCACCCAGGCGCCCCTATTGAATGTTCATTCTTGAATACAGGAAGAAATGAATGCTAAAATTCTAGATTACAAGGAGCTACAAAGCAGGCATCCATTTTAAGTTTTCCTTAGATGGCATCTACCTTTCTGCTTTGCCCAATTAAACATCAAATAAAAATTATGTGCTAATGATGATGGAAAATGAGGATAATAATCACTATCGTAAAGCATTAGTCTCAGCCTTGGCTTTACTTCAGACTCACATAATGTTAAAAACACCATTGCCTTGGTTCAACCTCCATTTTATAATTGGTCTGGTGTGTGTTAAAGCCTCTCCAGGTAGTTCTAGTACAGCTAAGATTGAGAACCACTGTTATACATGATTACATCATGTGTCTATGATGAAGGGAAATTTCAGAACATCCACCTTATAATTTTAATTTATGAAAAATAAAAGGAGCTTGTTTAAAATAAAAAGCCAAGTTTAGGAAATATAACAAATCCCTTTACATTTCTCCTTGATATACTGATGTGCACACACACACATATACACACATGTATGCACAAATACAAACTTAAACACTTTCTTTTGTTCTTTTCCTTACAGTCCAAAGAGAAAAATGTATGTAAAAAACGGACTTAACACGAGCTACATTTGATCTGCTCCTTAAATACTAACAACAGAAATTAGTATAAAGTTAAGAAGCCTGGGAAAGGGGAAAAGGAAGTGGAGAGAAAGGCTACTGATTCTAAACGTACAAAGGTACCCATTTCCCATAATAACAAAATGCGAAGATGCACACATTCAGATAGATGCACTACCTGAGCGGGTGCTTTCTGCTCAACTGTCTACTCACTGGCCTGCCCCTTGCCATTCTGTTTTATTTTTTTTTTTTTTATAAATAGTTTATTGTCAAATTAGTTTCCACATAATCCATTCTGTTTTAAACTAAGATTACTTAACTCCAAGATTACTGTGCAAGCAAAGACCCCTGAAACCAATCTTGTCACAAATTAAGAAATATTTAAGAAGTTTGAATGAATAATTCAGAAGCTCAGCCTGGTGTTATTCTACTGTGACTTTGAGCTCTGGTTTCGGTAAATGGATTTCCACCTTGTCCCCACATATACAAATCCTTGCTTTGAAACATTTATCAAATTAATTAATTAATTTTATTTTTTTTGAGATATAATTAACCTTATATAATTTTAAGGTGTTCTGTGTGTTGATTTGTTACATTTATGTATTGTAATATAATTGCCACTATGACACCACTTATATGAGGAATCTCAAAAAGCTGTGAAACAGTCTTTACCTTCATTATGCACTAGTTTTGGGACGAGGGTTCTTGCTTGGTTTCTCTCACCTCTCAGGAACCAGAATACTGCTCTTTCTTCTCTCCAGAAACTCTTTACTCTTTTCAGAATAAGTATAAATTTTGGGCAAAGATGACCAAGCATCTGAATTGATAGACATCAATGGATTGTAATTTAAGATCTACAAATATCCCGTGTAAAACACATCCCAAAATATCTGCTAACGTATCTCTGCTAGAAATGGGTTCTGTTCAACCAATTCTGATAGTGTGCTAGGGCTATTGTTATGGAAGGTGAATTTTCCAAACTAAAAATTAGATATATCTTGAGAATGTCTAGCAATAGGTGAGAATATTTGATGCCAAACTCAATAAATCCAAAGTTAACTTACAATTTTTCCTAAAATATTCTTTTCGTCACAGACTAGGTCACTGCTCCTTATGCAAAAATTTTTACTACATCTCAGAACAGAGAAGAACTATTTAACTTCTAATGCTAGAACTGTTTAGAAAAAAATGAAAACAAAAACTATATAAAAATGGTTCATGAATAGAGCAGTAGTTTAAACACAGTATTTAATCTGTAACTTTTCTATTGACTGCATGAAAACTGGAAAAAAATTCTCTACATTTTTCTTTTTTAAAAAAAATTAATGTTTTATTTATTTCTGAGAGAGAGAGACAGCATGAGCAGGGGAGGGTCAGAGAGAGAGGGAGACACAGAATTTGAAACAAGATCCAGGCTCTGAGCTAGCTGTCAGCACGGAGCCTGACGCGGGACTTGAACCAACGAACTGTGCAATCATGACCTGAGCCGAAGTCTGATGCCTAACCAACTGATCCACCCAGGCGCCCCTCTCTACACAATTTTCTTGTGTATAAATGAGAGAATAATGCAACCAGGCTGGTGCCCAGAGAAGCAGGTATTAACATGTAGTTCCTAGAATAATAATTAATATTGCAGCCAAGAATAGAAATTACCTTCTGTGTGCTTCGAAAGCTTGTAAACACTTATTTTGCTCCTTTAGTTTATAAGACCTTATTTGTGAAGGGTGTTGAAAGTGCAAACTATCTCATAGCTAATCCACTCACAAGAAATACAATAGGAAACTTTCTGAAAAAGAAAGGAGAGCTAACAAGGAGATGCTGTCACCGATTTTAAGCTAATTTTTAAAATACTTATATTCCACAGCAGGGTTGTTTCAGTTCCAATAGCTCTTCATAGGAAACTATCAACCAGGTTAGGAATTTAGTGCATAGTTATTGTGACATGAGTTTTTGATGAGAGCAATCAGCTATTGTTAGCAAGTGGAAGTTGAAAAGACTGGATTGGTCAAACAAAAGCACTTTTAGGCTGCAAATGCAATTGAGAAAAGGCAACAGTCAAAACACTGCCAAAGTGATTCATGACATTGGAATGTTATCTAGATTAGGTCAGAGGAAATGTTGAAGTGGTGTCATGGTGTACAGCTCAACTTCCAATTTAGATTTTGATAATCTAAGATTTAATAGAAAGTTCACAAGCATGGTCATAATGGAGTAATAACCACAAAATGTTGGTGAATATGTATCATTTAGAAAAGAGAATATAGCAAAGGTGCATAAGAATTTTGCTTAAAATCCTCTTGTCAAAAGTAAGTTATATATGTATATTATTATCAAATAAGTTTTTTGCTTCAGTTTTGATGTCCTGAAGTTTTTGTTGCATGTTTATTATTATTTGCTTATATTTGGCAATCTCAAGCTCTTACTGAAAGTAATTGGCTTGTGATAACAAGTGGGTGGTTTATTTGGAACTATTGGAAAGTTACTAATATATAATGTAACCATAGCATTTAAAGAAATTAGCAAACCCAGCAGCAGGTAATACCTATTAAAAGAAGAAAGTTTATAAATTAGTTATGGTTCTTGGATTATGGAAGAGATTGCTCACTGGGTCCATGGTAAGAGGAAAGGGAACAGAAGGCTTTAGGCAATAGTTCCTTCACTCAATTCTATCATGTTAGTGTGATTAGTGGATTGTTTATGGCTTTGAGAAAAATTAGGTTGACAGATCAGAAAAGCTAACTCTAAGAGTGTTTTCCATAAGCTGTTCTGAAGCACTGGAACTGATCAACACCATTCATTCATTCATCTAACGAGTGTATGTTAAATGCTTGCCAAATAACACACAGATGAGTACGAAGTCATAGGGAGATCACATTGATGACTTGCTTGCATTAGAAGCATTTTTGGCAACATTTTTACTGAGTTTCAGAGGTGAGTCGGAGTATATGACACAGAGATTAGTAGATATTTTCAACAGGAAACTAAGGCTGTGAAGATTGGAACCAGGATGAGAAAGAGATGGAGGCTAGGGAGGAAAGGTGGATGGGATTTAAAAGGATGAAAGAGCAAGCAATGGCTCTTAGATTCCTTTTTATTTGTTTTTATTCTTTTTTTACTCTGAGAGTAGGGGGAGGGCAAAGAGAGGGAGAGAGAGAATCGCAAGCAGGCTCTGAGCACAGAGTCTGACATGGGTCTCGATCTTGAGAACCAAACTATGAGATCATAACCCGAACAGAAATCAAGAGTCAGACACTTAACCAACTGAACCACCCAGGCACCCCTGAAATTCTTAATCCAAAACCACAGCAATTCAGATTCAGGGTGCCTAAACTTTGGGGCCATGTGTATTTAATTGGCTTCTTTTTCAAACAGTGGCCAAATAATTCTGATGTAGGTGGTTGTAAATCCCAGGGTGAGATACCCTATGCTGGGTGATAAGGAGTCTATGAAGAATTTAAAGCAAGTTTAAATGGAAGAATTTAAAGTAAGGATTAAGGTGGGAGGGAAAAGGAAGGGAAATATCCATGACAAAAATTTCTAGCTACAATGACTGAACATCCTAGTGGGTGTGGCTATTAACCTAGACCAGGAATATATCCTGAGAAAACTTCTAATTCTAAAGTAAAAGATTCAGTTTATGTTTAAAGTTGTCTATTCAATCCTGGAAGAAATCAGAGTTCAATTATGCCATAGTTTATAAACACTAGAATGCATAAGATAGCTAGTTTACCTAGGCTCATTAATTCATTGAGGAAAAGTTTATTGAACCAGGCAATATGAGGGGTGTCTACTTTTACCTTCAACAAAAGATGTTTAAGATAATATCTGGCCTTTCTGTTGAATGGAGTCACCTCTGCTACTTTTGGCCTTTGGGTCTTCAAGTCCATGTAGATAACCACTAGTGACTGAGCCATGTGGTGAGAGTGATGTGAAAACATTGGGGTCTGGAGTGAACGATCAAGAAACAATTTTTGAGACATTTTCAGTGTAAAAAGGTGGTTTTATTAAATATAATTTCAGGACCTGTGGGCAGGAAGAGCTGCACTTGGGTTGTGAGGGGTGACAGATTATATACTTTCAAGTTGGGAAGAGGTTAGGGATAGCATAAGTCTCCAAGGAATTTGTAAGTTTCCCAGGACCTTGAGGGGGCTACCTATAGTTAGGAAAAGGTCATTTATTATTGTCTAGTAAAACTTAGTCATGTGACCCTTCAGATGATGTATCAGTGGACCATATGCTTGATGATTGCTAACACATATCTTGGGAATAGAGATAAAGGAAGGTTCCAAAGGAATTTTTATATGTTAAAGGAGACTTATGGGATTCTGAAGGTTGGGATAATGTTAAGCTAAGATCACCTTTTGCCGTGAACAAAGAATTGACACTGAGGCAGTTGAGTTCCTAGAGGAAGGTTACTCTCCCTGATTCAAGGACCTGTCAATGGGCAGTATGTTATAAGGAAATTTAATTTTTTTCCTCTGCCTATGTTCCCCATATCAATAGGAGTGAGGACATGTCCAGCTCACCTGGTTTTTTTCTCTTTTATTTATTTTTTTAATAGTATGTGAAGTTGGTTTCCATATTACACCCAGTGCTCATCCCCACAAGTGCCCTCCTTGATGCACATCATCCCTTTCCCCTCCCCCCACCCCATCTGCTCTCAGTTCTCAGTATTCAAGAGTCTCTCATGGTTTGCCTCCCTCTCTCTCCCTCACTATTTTCCCCCTTCTTCTTCCTCGTGGTCCTTCGTTAAGTTCCTCCTAATCCTCCTATACGTGCACACATATGGTATTTGTCCTTCTCTGCCTGACTTATTTCGCTTAGCATAACACCCTCAAGTTCCATTCATGTTGCTACACATGGCCAGACTTCATTCTTTCTCATTGCCATGTAGTATTCCATTGTATAGATAAACCACATCTTCTTGATCCATTCGTCTATTGATGGACACTTAGGCTCTTTCCATGTTTTGGCTATTGTAGAGAGTGCTGCTATGAACATTGGGGTACATGTGCCCCTATGCATCAGCACTCCTGTATCCCTTGGGTAAATTCTTAGCAGTGCTCTTGCTGGGTCATAGGGGAGTTCTATTGTTAATTTTTTGAGGAATCCCCACACTGTTTTCCAGAGAGGCGGCACCAGTTTACATTCCCACCAACAGTGTAGGAGGGTGCCCATTTCTCCACATCCTTGCCAGCATCTAGAGTCCTCTGATTTGTTCATTTTAGCCACTCTGACTGGTGCCAAATCACCTGTTTCTAATTGGACATTATTTTACCCAAGTGAATCCTGCTGAACCAAATTTCCAGGATCAGCCACTGACCTAGTGTAATTATACAAGTTTGTTTATAATGGGGCAGAGTAAAATTTACCAGATCAGGTATGGGAGTCATTTCTGATCTTGCAGGATAAAGACTAGAGCCTTCTAGAAGAGACTGACAAATTCTCTTGCTCCCTCACTCATGGCTGCTTGCATCAATCCCTTTACATAGTCTCCTCTTTCAACCTGGTCCACCCTGCAATCCAGTACCCACTCCTTACCCTTCCCTGCAACTGAAGACAGTACCACACCCCACCTTAATCGTGGTTTGTAAATGAAGAGCTCAAGCTTTATCTGGAAGCTCTAAAAGGCACTCTTGGGATAGAGAATTGATTATTGCACAGGAGAATATTGCACTCTCTACCAGTTAAATTTCTCACTAGTTACCTAGAAAACGTACAAGGTCAGCACACAAAATTGTGCAAGTTGTACAGGCTTTGCTCTCTACAAACACTCCAGCCTGCACTTGACTTCTCCAGTGTGAGCCCTGTAACTGGGCTACATCCACCAAGAGGGGTGCCTCTTTTCTGTTTGCTCAAAGGCACTACCATCTGGTCCAGAGGTAACCCTAAAGGAAATTTTACCAGGGTGAGTCTTAGTTTACCATAGAGGGTGTGACTCATTCCAGACCCTAACCTACATTAAAACAATTATGATAACTATAAGTTACATTCATTTGGTCTTCTGGGATGTATGGCATCAGTTTCTGTTAGGTCCAACGATTTTGAGGGCTATGGAAAAGCAATTTATTATTTCCTGCTATAGATTACTAAAATATTATTCTGTCCATAAAGGAGTCTACAAGCTAGCAGATCAGAAAACGTATACATATGCAAATTAAAGCAGTGGAGAAGAACACAGTCTTTCGTAAGTGTAGGGAGGAGGATTTCTTCTGACAGAGGAAACTGAAGGCTTCCAGGAGACTGTAACAATCCCAGGCCATTTAGAGGTAGACAGATCAAATGAGATCACACTGTGTACAAATACAACCCAAAGGCAAGGTGATAGGAAAACTTGAAGATATGATGAAACTATAGTACTTTCAGGGAGAAAGCAAGTACTTCAAAAAGAGTAAGAAAGAGTAATGCTAAATTTTTAAAGTTTATTTACTTTGAAAGAGAGAACATCCATTCATGCATGTATGGTGGGGGGAGGGGGGGGTTGGAAGGGCAGGGAGAGAGGGAAAGAGAATCCTAAGCAGTTGCCCTGTCAGCATGGAGCCAGGTACAGGGCTCAATCCCACCAACCATGAGATCATGACCTGAGCCAAAATCAAGAGTCAGACCTGACTGTCACCCAGCTGCTCCAGTAATGCTAATTAATACTGTAAAAGTATAATCATAAGAGAAGGACTGGAGGACTCATACCGACCAGTCTGGATTTTAAACCTTACAGCCCAGAACTGCCCATGTGACCACTCTTCTACCAGAAGAGCTCCATATTCACCTGCTATACAAACCAGTGTCACAAGCTAAAAAGAAGACAAACAAGGGGCACCTGGATGGCTCAGTCAGTTGTGCATCCGATCGGCTCAGATCACCATCTCAGGGTTTGTGGGTTTGGGCCCTGCAATGGGCTCTGTGCTGACAGCTAGGAGCCTGGATCCTGCTTTGGATTCTCTGTCTCCCTCTCTCTCTCTGCCCCTCCCCTGCTTGCAACTCTGTCTCTCTCTCAAAAGTAAATAAAACATTAAAAAAAAAAAAAAGGGAAAACAAACAAAACAACCACTAGTCAAGTCTGGTTTCATTTTTCAGATGGGGAACTGGTGACAAGAAAGGTACAAGAGGGGTGCCTGGGTGGCTCAGTTAGTTAAGAGTCAGACTCTGTTTCAGCTCAGGTCATGATCTCCTGGCGAGGTGGGTTAGAGCCCCACATCGGGCTCTGAGGTGGCAGTGCAGAGCCTGCTTGGAATTCTCTGTCTCTCTGTCTCTCTGTCTCCCTCTCTCTCTGCCACTCCCCAACTTGTGCTATATCCGTCTCTCTCAAAATAAATAAACTTAAAACAACAATAACTAGTAACTAGTTAATGAGAGTCCAAGACTAGACCTTGAGGTTTTTTTCCCTTTCCACTTCTCAGCTTCTCATCCTGGAATGTTAATATCCTCTGGTGCATAGGACAGTGCATTAGAAAATCAGTGAGGTATGAGTTAAGATGACACATTCTGGGGAATATGGATTTAATTCTGAACATTTTAGAAAGCATTCTGGTGTAATGAGGGTGGAAAAGTAGTTTGTTGCCAAATCCTGGAGGTCCTTCAACATCAATCCAAGCAGTGGTTGGATTCAATTCACAAGGCAGTGCATAACTACTAAGCTTTTAAAACTGTGGAATGCAATTATTGGGCTTAACATGTTTTAATTGCCTTACTTTATAGCCTCTATTGCTTATGTCTCTTCTGTAAGATATGAGCGTTGTCTTTACCTTTGTTGTTGCTGTTGCTGAACTGGAACCAAATTGTCAGTTTAGTTAGTTAGCTGAGTTTTGGGTTTTCTTTTCTTTTCTTCTTCTTCTTCTTCTTCTTCTTCTTCTTCTTCTTCTTCTTCTTCTTCTTCTTTTTGCATTCTGTTTTTGTTTTTCCCAATTTATACGTTCTTTGAATTTCTTTTAGATTTGATCTGAGACTTTAGAATAGTTGAGAACAGCACAGTACCTCTAAAGATTTCTCTCTGTTGGGGCACCTGGGTGGCTCAGTCACTTAAGTGTCTGACTTTGGCTCAGGTTATGATCTCACAGTGTGTGAGTTGGAGCCCTGTGTCCAGTTCTGTGCTGACAGCTAAGAGTCTGGAACCTGCTTCAGATTCTGTGTCTGCCTCTCTCTCTGCCCCTCCCCTTACTCGCACTCTGTTTCTCAAAAATAAATAAACATTAAAAAAATTTTTTTAAAATTTCTCTATGCTGAGTGTGAAGAAACTTAAAAAAAAAAAATGTGACTGCCACGGGTACCCTCCTACTGAATAGGCTAAGTCTAGCTCCGATATTAGGGAGGCTCACAGAGTCGAGAGTTCTTGAGAGTCGATGATACGACTTGCGGTGGAAGGTTTGATCCTGGTATACTGGAACTGCGGCTGCACTGTCCAACACAGTGGGCATGCTTTGGAATTTAAATTTAGAGATCTTTTATTCTCTGCAGCTATGTCTGGGGAATCTTCCAAATCAACAGTCTGCTGTATTTCAAAGCCTAGACAAAAATATTACAAAACATAGTTTAGTTTTTCCTTTGTAAGTTGCATAAAGTAAAAATTCACAATAGCTTCAAGAAGTCAAGTAAAATTCAAAGCTGGCCCTATTACAGCGCAGTAATCCTTCAGCCTACCAGATGATCTATCTCGTTATGTTCTCTGAGGAACCAAGGATATGATCAAGCAACCCTGGTTGGGGAACCTGGGTGGCTCAGTCCATTGAGCACCTGACTCTTGGTTTCAGCTCAGGTCATGATCTCACAGTTTTGTGAGTTCAAGCCCTGCGTCTGGTTCTGCCATGACAACGTGGAGTCTACTTGGGATGTTCTCTCTCTACCTCTTTCTCTGCCCCTCCCTGATCATATTGTCTCTGTTCTCTTTCAAAATAAATAAACTTTAAAAAATTAAAAAAGAGGGGTGCCTGGGTGGCTCAGTTGGTTAAGGTCCGACTTCGGCTCAGATCATGACCTCACGGTTTGTGGGTTCAAGCCCGGCGTCGGGCTCTGTGCTGGCTGACAGCTAGCTCAGAGCCTGGAGACTGCTTCAGATCCTGTGTCTCCCTCTCTCTCTGACCCTCCCCTGCTCATGCTGCCTCTCTCTCTCTCAGAAATAAATAAAACATTAAAGAAAAAATTTTAAAAAAATTAAAAAAGAAACTCTACTTAGAATTGAAATTGATTTTTGTTTATTTAAAAAATGTATAATATTTTATTATAATGCTATAATTATATTAGCTTGGACTTTCAATAGGAATAGGTAACTTTGATGGTTAGATTGATGTTTTCATTGACTATGAAAATAATAATATTGTATGACTGAAATGAAATCAATGTATAACTTACCACATATAAAATCACTTTTTTGAAATTTTTACTGTCTCAAGGCTTAAAATTTGTGGAAGTCCAAACAAGTTGGATCCAAGGGTAATAATTACAGTGTGAAAATCCAAGAGTTTTATGGCTCTCACGAATTGTTCCTAAAAGATAGATTTCAATGTCAGCCTGATGTGAGATGTTCTGTTGTGTTACTCAGGGTAACTTTCAACCAATGGATATATTTTAACTTTATTAAAAAATTCTGAATACTTGTTTCTCTTACCTTTCAAATGTCATACATTTTGTGGTGCTTTCTTATTAATGCTATTGTTTTTAAATGAGACCCAGAGACTCCTGATCTCAGCAAATATCTTGGTGAATACACTTTTGCTTTGGGGCAAGTACAACTTAATATTCATAACTCTTGGAAGGCAGAAGCAAAACGTGAAGAGAATCATTGTGATTCCCAAGCTTTAGGTATTGGGGCTAAATAGCTGATGTGAACAACTTATCAGGGGATTGGCAACATTATTAAAGTATCATGTAAAAGCCCAAATCGCTCTGAGTTTTAAAAATCTAAGGAAGGGAAAACTCTACTACTAGTTGACATTTCAATAAAATATGGCTAAGAAGAAAATACCTTGTATCAGGAGATCTCAATGGGCTAGCTATGAGCAAAACAATAAAGCAGAGACAAAGCAGTAAAATAAAAATACATCCCAGTGACAACACTTGAAATCTGAAAATCAATTAAGGTAATTTTAAATAAAACAGAATTAAGTCATTTGAGATATTCGAATGAGAACCAAGTAAGTGAGGTGCCTGTGTGTATTAGTGTTTCTGCTTCCAGAGGTTTATTGCTCTCTCTCTACCCTGCAATGGTCACTAACATCACTGAAGATGCCAAGGGATTCCAAAGCTCATTTTTTTCTATTGCATGAAATTACTGTTATGTCACATGAATCGCAGTGCATAGAACAAGCAAGAACTGTAAACTATTCTTAGACTTTTAAGGATCTGAGTAAAGAAACTTGGAGGGGTGGAAGTGCATTTCTTTTTCTTTCTTTCTTTCTTTCTTTCTTTCTTTCTTTCTTTCTTTCTTTCTTTCTTTTAGGAAGAACAGATATTATTTTTTTTAAATAGTTTCTTGTCAAGTTGGTTTCCACATAACACCCAGTGCTCATCCCAACAAGTGCTCTCCTCCATTCCCATCACCCCACTTCCCCTCCCTCCCACCCCCATCAGCCTTCAGTTTGTTCTCGGCATTGGGCATTCAAGAGTCTCTCATGGTTTGCCTCCATCCCTCTTCCCAACTATTTTTCCCCTTCTTCTCCCCCATGGTCCTCAGTTAAGTTCCTCCTAATCCTCCTCTATGTGCAGACATGTGGTATCTGTCCTTCTTTGCCTGACTTATTTTGCTCATCATAACACCCTCAAGTTCCATCCATGTTACTACACATGGCCAGATTCCATTCTTTACTTTTAAGTAGGAACACTTCATTGCAAATAAAACATATCAAATGATATCACGCATGTATATTTCTGTCTCTGTTCATCAATTTTTGTATTTCTGGTAATATTGTTTACAACATTTTTAATGTTTATTTTTGAGAGAGAGACAGAGTGTGAGTGGGGCGGAGGGGGAGCAGAGAGAGAAGGAGACACAGGATCTGAAGCAGGCTCCAAACTCTGAGCTGTCAGCACAGAGCCCAATGCAGGGCTCCATCTCATGACTACAAGATCATGACCTGAGCCAAAGTTGGATGCTTAACTGACTGAGCCACCCAGGTACCCCTGTATTTCTGGTAATATGGTACACTATGGCCATATACTATTTTACACACTTAATAAGATCATACACCATTTGTAAATTCATATATTGAGAATGGACAAATAAATAGACTGGTTATGCTGGAAAAGAGAACACTGAAATAGGTTTATCAGTGTTGAGGGAAAAAAAGATAACTTTAATATTCCTAAGATTATTCCCTAATATTGTACATCCCATTTCTCCATTCTGGAGAAATTTGAACTAAGAGTGAAGAGGCAGACTTATGCCAGTTTCCCTAAATTAGTGTCTCTTAAAGTAGGGACATCAACAAGGGCAAAAAGAAGGACTTCAAAATATAATCAAGCAAAATAAGGAAGAATTGAATTGCAGATCCAAAGGATGTATTATAGTCTATGACAATTTTCTATAGCAATCTACACTAAAAAAAATCCTGATGAAGTTTTAACTTAAATAAAGAATTCTTTAGTCAAAAAAAATTGTGTGTGTATGTGTGTTTGTGTATGTATGTGTGTGTGTGTGTGCGCGTGTGTGTATAAATTTAAAAAATGGTAAAATGTCAGACAGTTCAAGACTTCTGCTAAACCTAATCTAGTGCCAGAAGCTACCATAAGACAAAGGCACAAACATTAACTACATTTAATGGGAAAGAGTGTAACTAAAGATTGCATACAAGGGTGCCTGGGTGGCTTAGTCGGTTAAGTGTCTGAGTTGATTTGGCTCAGGTCATGATTTGATGGTTCCTGAGATTGAGCCCTATGTTGGGCTCTGCACTAACGGTGTGGAGACTACCTGGGTTTCTCTTTCCCTCTCTCTCTCAAAATAAATAAGTAGGGGAGCCTGAGTGGCTCAGTCGGTTAAGTATCCGACTTCGGCTCAGGTCATGATCTCACGGTTCATGGGCTCGGGCCCCGCGTCAGGCTCTGTGCTGACAGCTAACTCAGAGCATGGAGCCTATTTCAGATTCTCTATCTCCCTCTCTCTCTGACCCTCTCCTACTCACGCTCTCTTTCTCTCTCTCAGAAATAAATAAAACATTGAAAAAATTAAAAAAAAAAACAAAATAAATAAGTAAACATAAAAAAATTATTGCATACAAACAGGTTATCACATTTGGGCAATGGGAAAACATTTCATAAATAAAACAGCAACAACCAAAAAATAATCAGAGAAGATACAACTCATGAGCCTTTCTTAAAAAAAAAGGAAAGAAATTACTTGATGTTAAATACCTAACCAACTGTGTTGGTGAGGATGTGGAGAAATGGGAACCTCTTGCACTGTTGGTGGGAATGCAAACTGATGCAGCTACCTGAGAAACAGTATGGAAATTCCTCAGAAAGTTAAAAATAGAGCTACTCTGTGATCCAGTGGTTGCATTACTAGGTATTTATACAAAGAATACAAAAATATTAATTCAAGGGATACATGAACCCCTATGTTTACAGCAGCATTATCTACAGAAGCCAAATTATGGAAACAGCCCAAGCATCCATCAACTGATGAATGATAAAGAAGATGTTATACACACACACACACACACACACACACACACACACACACACACACACAGAGGAATATTATTTAGCCATAAAAAAGAATGAAATCTTGCCATTTGCAATGACATGGATGGAGCTAGAGACTATGATGTTAAGAGAAATAAGTCAGAGAAAGATAAATACCATATGATTTTTCTCATATGAAGAATATAAGAAACAAAATAAGAAAGCAAAGGGAAAAATAACAGAGAGAGGAATCAAGAAACAGATTTTTTTTTTAATTTTTTTAATGTTTTATTTATTTCTAGGAGAGAGAGAGAGAGAAACATCGTGAGCAGGGGAGGGTCAGAGACAAAGGGAGTCACAGACTGAAACAGGCTCCAGGCTCTGAGCTGGCAGTCAGCACAGAGCCCGACGCGGGGCTCGAACCCACGAACCGCGAGATTATGACCTGAGCGAAAGTCGGGCGCTTAACCGACTAAGCCACCCAGGCGCCCCAAGAAACAGATTCTTAATTATAGAGAACAAATTGATGGTTACTGGGGGAGGGAGAGGGGGATAGGTTAAACAGGTGATGAGGATTAAGGACTGCACTTGTGATGAGTACTGGGTAATGTATGGAAGTGCTGAATCACCATATTGCACACCTGAAACTAGTATAACGCTGTATGTTAACTAACTAGAATTAAAATAAAAACTAAAAAAATACATACTTCCAGCTACAAAATAAATAAGTCAGGGAATAAAGCATAGAGAAGATAGTCAATAATATTGTATTAACTTTGTAAGATGACAAATGACCATTTTGCAATGTATACAAATATCAAATCACTATGTTGTATACCTAAAGCCAACATTATGTTGTGGGCCAAGTATATCTTAGTAGCCAAATAAAAGATTTTTAACACAGAAAAAATAATCAAACCAACTGAAGATACTTGATCAGAGATACTGGGATAAAAGAAGAAAGGCATCTGTCAATGCCCAAAGATAGTAAAGCAATAGTTACAAAACTGTGCAATAAAGAAAGCATGGTTCAAAAATGTATACTCAACCAAGTTATTATCCAACTATAAAGGAAATAGAGATTAAGATTCATGGAGATAATGCCATAGGTAATGAACTTTATGGAGAAAACAAAAACAAGTTCAAGCAAAAGAAAAGAAAAAAAAACTACATAATGAAATCCTGTCCCAAGAGATGGATTTTTAAGTTCAGAACTGAGAAACAGTTAAATTGACAGAAGAGAAAGGATGGTGAGTTTTGCATTCTTTTAAATATAAAACAAAGAGTTAAAAATGTAGAAATTACAGACAATTCATATTATTAACTTAGATAATATATATAACAGTATGGCTTACACAATTTGGGAGGAAATTATGCTCTGGAAAATAGCTCTTTAGTCAACCTAAAAATTAATTAAATTTATGTTATGAATTTTCCCTTACCACTCCTCCAAAATATTTTCCTATATACAGGTCATGAAGGCTGCATTATTAAGATTGGTAATTCCTAGTTCTTAGCAATTTGAATCAGGAAAGGAAACCATGGGAGCATGTTTGAAAGGGGTTTTTTGGGGTTTTTTTGTTGTTTTGTTTTTTGTGTTTTTTTTGTCAACCCTACATCATGTGAGATATTTTACCACCAGCAATGCTAAATTGCTTTAAAAATTTTTTAAATATTTGTTTATATTTGAGAAAGAGAAAGAATGCGAGTGGGGAGGGGGTGGGAGAGGAGAGGAGGGTAGGGGCAGAGAGAGAGATGGAATGATGCTGAATTTTTATCTAGAGTTTGGAAATTCCATCAGTTCTGCTTCAGTTTCCAAATTCTGTTAAGTGTCATCAAAATTAAAATTGATATTTTTATTTTAAAAATAGCATAGTATTATCAAATCATCTATCTACACATATAAAATGTACCACATTGAATAAAATTCAATTTTATTAATCATTACTTTACCTGGTCATAGTTTGGTTGAGCAGGGTTTTTCTATTTTTTTCTATAATTTACAATTTTATATAAAAAATATAAAATATATATAATTTATATGTATATAAAATATAAAAATTTTTATATAAAATTATATATTTTTCTATAATTTACAATTAAAATATGTCATTTTTTATAAGGATTATTTGTAGCAGTTTTTGTTTCATAGCAAAACTGCGGAGAAGGTACAGAGGTCATTGGGTGGTTCAGTCGCTTAAGTATCTGACTCTTGATTTCAGCTCAGGTCATTATCTCATGTTAATGAGATAATAACCATAATCTCATGGTTCATGAGATTGAGTCCTGAGGTAGACTCTGAGCTGACAGCTTAGAGCTTGCCTGGGATTCTCTCTCTCCCTCTCTTCTCCCCTCTCTCTCTCTCTCAAAAATAAATAAACCAGCTTTAAAAAAGATTGAGGGTAATGTACAGATATATCCTCTGTCCACACTCATGCACAGCCTCCATTATCATTCCTCACAAGAGGGATGCATTTGTTACCACTGATGAATCTACATGGACACATCATAACCACCCAAAGTCCACAGTTTACGTTACAGTTCACTCTTGGTTTTGTACATTCTGTGTGTTTGGACAAATGTATAATGACAGGTATCCATTAGTAGGATATTATACAGAGTATTTCCACTGTCCTAAAAATCCTCAATATTCTGCCTGTTGATTCCTTCCCCCTCCCGAACCCCTGGCCACCACTGATCTTTTTACTGTCTATTCCAGAATGTCATATAATTACAATCAGTATGTAGACTTTTCAGATTCATTTCCTTCACTTAGTAAATACATTTAAGTTTCATTAATGTCTTTTCATAGCTTGAGAGTCATTTTTGAAGGGTAATTTTGCAGGGTGTTGCATTCTAGGTTGGTGGTCTTTTTCTCTTAACACTTGAAATATTGCACTCCAATTTTCTAGCTTGCATGGTTTCTGAGAAGCTGAATGTGACTGTTATCTTTGTCCCTCTATAGACAAGGTGTTTTTCCCCCAGCTTCTTTCAGGAATTTTTCTATATCTTCAGTTTTCTGTATTTTGACAATGTGTGTCTAGGAGTTTTTTGTTTGTTTTGATTACTTTGGGCTTTTTTTTTTTTTCCCATTTATCCTGCTAGGTGTTCTCTGGATATGTGATTTGGTGTCTGAAATTAAGTGGGGGAAAGGAAAATTCTCCACCATTTTGTTGCAAATATTTCTTCTTTTCTCTTTCTTCACCATCTAATTTTCATATTAAGCATATTTTACACCTTTTGTAACTATTCCACAGTTCTTGGATATTCTGGTTTTATTTTGTTTTTGTTTTAGATTTTATTCTCTTTGCTTTTTGATTTTCCAGGCATCTACTGATATGTCCTCAAGCCCAGAGATTATTTTTTTTGTCAGCATGATCCAATCTACTAATGAGCCCATCAAAAGCATTCTTCATTTCTGTTACAGTATTTTTTTTATCTCAAATATTTCTTTCTGGTTTTTTGTTAGACTTTTAGTATTTCTGCTTACATTCCCCATCAGTTCTGGCATGCAGTCTAATTTATCTATTAGAGCCCTTGGCATAGTAAATATAGTTGTTTCACAGTATGATAATTCCAACATCTCTGCCATGTCTGGTTCTGATGCTTGCTCTTTCTTTTAAAATTGTGGTTTTTCCATGAGAGACTCTAGAATGTTGAGAACAAACTGAAGACTGATGGGTATGGGGGGGAAGGGAAGAGGGGTGATTGGCATGGAGGAGGGCACTTGTGGGGATGAGCACTGGGTGTGATATGGAAACCAACATGAAAATAAAATATTAAAAAAGGAAAAAAATCAAAATTAAAAATAAATAAAACATTAAAAATAAATAAAATAAAATAAAGTAAAATAAAATAAAATAAAAAATTGTGGTTTTTGCTTTTGGCATGACTTGTAATTTTTCCTTGATAGCCATGCATGATGTGCCCAGTAAAAGGAACAGCTGTAAATAGGCCTTTAGTAATATGGTGGTGCAGTGTGGGGCAAGGGGAAGTGTCGTTTAGTCTTGTGGGTAGATCTCCATCTTTCAGTGAGCCTATGCCTCTGGATTATTAATTTAAGTGTTTTCTCTGTTCCTTTTCTCTCCCTTTCTGTGGGAACATATAGCTAGTGTTGCTGGAGTTGGATATTTCCCTTCTCCCTTGTGGAAGGCTAAAGCTGGGTTGAATTAGGGATTTCCCTACTCCTAGATCAGTTAGGCTCTGATAATGCCCCAGCAGGTTAGGCCCTGGTTTATTAGTTTCCCCTGAGAGCAGCCTTTATAAAGAACAGCTTTGCTCTGGTATATTTCAAAATGGCCGCTTTTCTCCTCTCCATGCTTGAAGCAGGAGACAATCTTTTTCTCCAGATTTAATGTGGGACCAAGACCAGCTTTTGGAGGTAAATCTCATAATATAGTGGGGGCCCCCCTCTATGACTGGGTTTCCCTGGAGCTTTTAACTCCTATACTTGCCCACGCTGAGCTATCAGCAATTTCTCAAATGCATTTCAGGACTTCCTACTCTGGCACTCATTCCTACGGAGGTGTCAGCTCTTGAGTCTCTGCTCCGGTAAGTTAAGTTATGACTCCCTGAATTCACGTGTGTCTTTCCAGTCGTGGGAGTAGCCATTTGCCTTGTGTCCTCCCTTCCCTTCAGAACTTGAGAACAGTTGACTTTCCAGCTTTTTATTTCTTTAATTTCAGCTAATTATTTTATTTATTTAATTTATTATGGTTTTTTATATAATTTATTGTCAAGTTAGCTAACATACAGTGTATACAGTGTACTCTTGGCTTTGGGGGTAGATTCCTGTGATTCATCACTTTATATACAATACCCACCCAGTGCTCATTCTAACAACTGCCCTCCTCAATGCCTATCGCCCATTCCTCACCACCCCCATCAACCCTCAGTTTGTTCTCTGTAAATTAAGTCTCTTACAGTTTGCATCTCTCTCTGTAACTATTTTTTACTTCCTTTCCCCCATGTCTTCTGTTAAGTTTCTCAAATTCCACATGAAAACATGTTATCTGTCTTGCTCTGACAGACTTCTCTTAGCATAATATCCTCCAGTTCCATCCATATTGTTGCAAATGGCAAGATTTCATTG
Organism: Proteles cristata cristata; assembly: GCA_017311185.1. Lineage (NCBI taxonomy): Eukaryota > Metazoa > Chordata > Mammalia > Carnivora > Hyaenidae > Proteles > Proteles cristata. The sequence continues at coordinate 2,148,593 of JAESUZ010002205.1, read as the reverse complement.
TTTTTCATTGTTGAGTAGAATTCCATTATGTATATATACCACATCTTTATCCGTTCATCAATGGATAGATATTTGAACTCTTTCGATAATTTGGCCATTGTGGATAGAACTGCTATAAACATTGGGGTACATGTGCCCCTATCAGTCAACACTCCTGTATCCTTTGGTTACATTCCTAGTAATGCTATTGCTAGGTCGTAGAGTAATTCTATTTTAAAATTTTTGAGGATTCTCCACACTGACTCCCCCTCCCCCAATGCCCACAGCTACTTTGTTCATCTTTTTACTTGTTAGAATGAAGTGGCAACTTCTAAGCTCTTTGCATGCGGAAATGAAAATCAATGATATTTTTAAAAGTAATTTTGAAACAAAAAAGTAAAAACTAGTGAAGATTAAAATATAAGTGGATAACATTGTAATCGATACCATAGTATAATTTTTAATCTATAGAAGACTTTTCCTTACAAATGGCTTAACTAATATTTTGAAAATACCCACATTGAGACATTTTTGATTTCCTACAAATTGCAACTTATACCTAGGATTTCAAAATCTTAGTCAGGAATAATAATTGATATTTGAGTCAGAAGTATCATACTTAAAAGTCTTTCAAACATTAATTTCACTTGCCTGACACCAAATTCTTATTCCATTAATTTATTCAAGACTATTGTAATCTCACATCACTTCGTATTGATTTGAAATTTCCTATTTTCAGCCTGCTAATTGAAAAAACTAACAAATGATGTTTCTAACATAAAAGTGGTATCTTTTTAGAGGTGGCTGGGTGGCTTAATCAGTTAAACATTTGGCTTTGGCTCAGGTCATGATCTCACAGTTTGTGGGATCAAGCCCCCCATCAGGCTCTGTGCTGACAGCTCAGAGCCAGAAGCCTGCTTTGGATTCTGTTTTGCCTCTCTCTCTCTGCCCCTCCCCTGGTCATGCTCTGTCTCTCTATGTATCTGAAAAATAAATAAACATTAAATTTTTTAAAATAAACTTAAATATATATTGCAATATGACCATTATCATAGTGTTAGCTAACACCTCTATCACGTAATTATTTTTTTTGAGATGAGAATAATTAATATCTAATTTCTTAGTAACTTTGAAGTTGATAATACAGTATTTGTGACTATAATCACCCTGCTGTGTGTTAAATCCCCAGAACTTAGTTGTCTACTAGTTTCAAGTTTATCCCCTAAACATCTCACCAATTCCCTCACGTGCCAACCCTTGGTAATCACTATTCTTTTTTTTTTTTTTTGGTAATCACTATTCTACTTTCTGTTTCTGAGTTCAGCTTTTTTAGATTTCACATCAAAGTGATATACAGTATTTGTGTTTCGCTAACTTACCTCACTTTGCATAATGTCCTCAGGCTCCATCCGTGTTGTCACAAATGGCTGGATTTCCATCTTTTTTGTGGCTGAGTAATATTCCACTGTGTAAATACTCGCCACCTCTTCTCTTTTCATTTATGTATTGACAGACCCTTATGTTGTCTCAGTATGTTGACATTGCGAACAAAGCTGCAATGGACATGGGAGTACAGATACATTCCCAATATTCTGTTTTTATTTTCTTTAGAAATATACCCAGAAGTATGATTACTGGATAATAGGGCAGTTCTATTTTTAGTTTTTTGAGGAAACTCCATACTGTTTTACATAGTGGCTGAACCAATATACAATGTCACCAACAGCATAGGAGGGTTCCTTTTCTCTTCATCCAGCCAACTTGTTATCTCCTGTTTTCTTGATGATAGCTGTTCGAATAGGTTTGAGGTGAATATCTCATTGCAGTTTTGATTTGTATTTCCCTTAATGATTAGTTATGTTGAGCATCTTTCCATGTACCTGTTGGCTATTTGGATGTCTTACTTGGAAAAATATCTGTTTAGTTCTAATGTGTCCTGACATACTTTTAATAGATTCTCTTTGACTCTCAAAAGTAAGCCATTTTGGATGATAGATGTTAAGAATACTTTATAACTAAGAAGGCAAAAATGCATCACTGGAAGGACATGGGTTGAGATTAGAACTAAAACATTTTTTAAAATTAATGTTAACTGATAAATTGAAATAAAATGTTTTAGGCTTAAACACCTGTTAACAATTAGTAATTCATTCACTAGTTCATTTAACAAATGTTTATATAGTGCCTGTTTTGAGGATAAATCTTTGAAGAAGACAGAACAGCTCCCTGCCCATGGAGTTGACCTTTTGTGAGAAACAGATATTAATAAGTAAACAAATACCTAGAATACTGACATATGGTAGCCATGAATAAATGTTTTTTAATTGTTTTTAAAATAAATATGACTGATTTTGATAAATGATTTGAAGAAAATGAAATCATAAGAGAAGGAGAGTATTCAGATGATTAAAAAAAAAAAAAAAAAAAAAGGCAGGATCCTCTGGAAATGACCTGGATGTTCAATCTGAATTGCCTAGATTTGGACAAAATAGCTATGGCCAGCCCTATTTCCCCCCCTGGGGGAAATCAAGTGTCTTTCTCCACCTGGGCCCCAGGGTCTCCATGTCAGCTGAAGTCCATGAACAATTGTAATTCCTATAACACTTCACCTTTCAAATCCAGATGCTCTGGCATCCAAGCATGATGAGGACCTTCATTAATAATGTTTCTCTAATGCCTGACTTGGTAAAAGGAAGAGAGGAAACAAGGTTTATCCATTATAAAATAGACTGAAACTACATACTTAGTGTTGTTCTTTGTCCTGGCATATCTTTCTGGGTACTGGAAGAATCAGGTGTATCCTTGCCTTTTCTCTTGATGATGCTAACCTTAAAGGTTTTGTATTTTATTTTCAAATTAATGTAAAGTCATCGAAAAGTTTAAAACCAGGGAATGACACTATCTCACTTAAGAAAATTATTCTAATAGCCATGTAGATAATGGGTTGTAGACAATTAAGAATGAATATAGGAAGGTCATTTCAGAAGTCAGTGAGGTGGTATGGCATGGACAAGGATTCTGGTGGAATGAGTGGAAGAAATATAATAACTTGAAATAGGCTTTGCAAGATTTGTCAATGAATTACATGTCAGAGGTGGGAAAATGGAAGAGTCAAAAATAACTTGGTGTGTGGTGGTGGTGGTGGTGGTGGTGGTGGTGGTGGTGGTGGTGGTGGTGGTGGTGGTGGTGGTGGTGGTGTTTTCTCGGATGCACTGGAAGGTGATTTGGGAGCCTGGTTAGCTTCAAGGGAACTCTCAGTGGTATACTGGCCTGGAAGGGGAATACCAGAGTGCCCAGTATACCTTACTCTAGTTCATCATTCAGTAGTAGTCATTATCCCATAAAAAAACATACATGACAAATTCTTTTTGTGGTACTTGCGTCAAGGAAACTAATATTAATGAGAATTTGAATACAGGTGGTAGAATTCATTACAAGGAGTAACCTTTTCAAGATGGACTGATAGAGACCTTCTCATAAAGGGACATAGGTGTGCATCATAATATCTATTCCAATATTCCTTTTGTCCTTATTTAATTATAGCTTTTCTAGTTCTGTTTTTACATTCACCTCTTTCCTAAGTAAAATTTGGCACAATTAATAGGGTTTAAGTTCATAATGTTAACAATATAGGGTTCCTAGTAAGCAAAATAGCTTTGCAAGTTCCAAATACAGTGCAATATTGGCAAAACATGTTGAAGTACCTGAAGAGGAAAGGGGAATGGGAATTAGCATGACTTTTTAAAAATAGTTTATTGTCAAGTTGGTTTCCGTATGACACCCAGTGCTCATCCCAACAAGTGCCCTCCTTGATGCGCATCATCCCTTTCCCCCTCTCCTCCACCCCCATCAACCCTCAGTTTGTTCTCAGTATTTAAGAGTCTCTTATGGTTTGCCTCCCTCCGTCTCCTTAAAAACCTTTTCCCCTTCCCCTCCCCCATGGTTCTCTGTTAAGTTTCTCCCATTCCACATATGAGTGAAAACATATGGTATCTGTCCTCCTCTGCCTGACTTATTTCGCTCAGCATAACACCCTCAAGTTCCATCCACATTGCTACACATGGCCAGACTTCATTCTTTCTCATTGCCATGTAGTATTCATTGTATACATAAACCACATCTTCTTGATCCATTCGTCAGCTAATGGATATTTAGGCTCTTTCCATGATTTGGCTATTGCTGAATGTGCTGCTGTGAACATTGGGGTACATGTGCCCCTGTGCATCAGCACTCCTGTATCCCTTGGGTAAATTCTTAGCAGTGCTATTGCTGGGTCCTAGGGGAGTTCTATTGTTAATTTTTTGAGGAACCTCCACACTGTTTTCCAGAGGGGCTGCATCAGTTTACATTTCCACCCACAGTGTAGGAGGATGCCCTGTCTCCACATCCTCGCCAGCATCTACAATCTCCTGATTTGTTCATTTTAGCCACTCTGACCGGCATGAGATGGTATCTCAGTGTGGTTTTGATTTGTATTTCCCTGATAAGGAGGGATGCTGAGCATCGTTTCATGTGTCTGTTGGCCATCTGGATGTCCTCTTTGGAGAAGTGTCTGTTCATACCTTCTGTCCATTTCTTCACCGGATTATTTATTTTTTGGATGTGGAGTTTGGTGAGTTCCTTATAGATTTTGATTACTAGCCCTTTATCCAATATGTCATTTGCAACTATCTTTTCCCATTCTGTCAGTTGCCTATTAGCTTTATGGATTGTTTCCTTTGCCATGCAGAAGCTTTTAATCTTGATGAGGTTCCAATAGTTCATTTTTGTTCTTGATTCCCTTGCCTTTGGAGATGTGTTGAGTAAGAAATTGCTAGCATGACTTTTTAAAATTTATTTTTACAAAGAGTGCATGTGTGCATGCACAAGAGTGGGGAGGGGCAGAGAGAGAATCCTAAGCAGGCTGCAAGCCTTTAGTGCAGAGCCCAGTGCAGGTCTTAAACCCAGGAACCTTGAGATCATGACACGAGCCAAGATCAAAAGTTGGACACTTAACTGACGGAGCCACACAGGTGCCCTAGGCATTAACATGATTAATGAGTCTATTTTTCCCCCAACTGTCTTTCTACATTGTACCAACTTGGTATTACTAATTTTTTAAGAAAAAAAATTTATTTACTCTTGAGACAGAGAGAGAGACAGAGGCATAAATGGGGGAGGGGCATAGAGAAAGAGGAAGACACAGATTCTGAAGCAGGCTCCAGGCTCTAAGCTGTCAGGACAGAGCCCGATACGGGGCTCGAACTCTTGGTCTGCAAGATTATGACCTGAGCCAGAGTGGACGCTTACCAACTGAGCCACCCAGGTGCCACAAACTCAGTGTTGCTAAGTGTAACATTTCTCCTATCATACTTAAAGTTTTCTTCAGGGAAAAGAAAAGAAAAGCAGTTTTTCTCTTTAGGAGTAAAGAACCAATGTTATGTTGTTGTTATGGCAACCAAAGTTGCAAAACATTTAAGAGAAGGTTGGTTCTTCAAAAGTTGCTGTAACTTGGTAATCATGCATGAACAATGCCATTTGTTTGAAATGCACTCATTGTTACCTGATTATAATTGTCCCTGAGATGTTCCAAAGAATTTCTAGAAGAATTACTTCCTCAAAGCCTTTTAAAAATTTAACAAGCCAATTATTTATTACTTTATTAATAATTATTCCCAGCATTTCACTGGGTCTAGTATATTTAAATCTATTTTCCTGTAATTTATGCATATCTAGAAACTTTTATATTGACTAAAAGTATGCATCACTTATAGCTAGGCAAAAGTCTATAAATTATCAGCCATGCTTACAGCTATTTAATTGGCTTTTGAGTGGAGGACAGTATCAGTATTTCAGATGATTTTTATTCTTTTCTGACTCCTTGGTTATAAATATATGATTTGCATGTATAAAATGTAATGATCATGTAATATATATGAAATTGTGTGTCAGTATTTGTCAATAAGTTCATTCCGTTTCTAAAGCGATTCTAGTCTTAATATCCTTAGTTTCTGTATTTCTTCAGTATATGTGAAAATTTTATTTACTACAAAATGGAGATAATATCACTACATTACTTAGAAGCTTAACAAAAATAATTTCAGTAGCAAATACAATGGAAATGTCCCCAAGTCTGATACAGTAATTTTCAGCTGTGTGCATGGATGTTTTCTAAGGACAACTTTCAGGTCCACATGCTGGGAGGTTCTGATTCAGTAGGCTTGGGATGGCCCTCTGATACTCTATTTGTTTCATAGATGATTCTACGTAGCATCATCACTGTTTGAGATCCTTTGAACTGTTTTAAACAGGAAGCATTTTTTAAAGCATTGTGAACATTGTTAAGAATTCTGTAATAGGAACATGCAAGATCATTCTAAATATTATATTGAAACTTCAATTCTACAGTTGACTAATTCTTCCAAATAAACCTGGAAAGGATTCTCTTGGACAACATTCTCAACAGAGTTTGTCAGTAATTCATTGCTGGAAGAATGCTGTGGGGTCAGAGAGACAAGCAGCTGGTCCTGATGCCTGCAGCCTTGCTGTTGAAGCTTGAGCAGTGCATTCTAATTGTTTTTAGTTGAACTAAATATTTGTAAACTTTACTTAAAGTTTAACCATTTAGTTTGTAGTTTCTCTTGGAGAATCAGAAGTAATAGCAGCATGGGACCTGCTTTCCCACTGAGACTGGACTATGCACATGCTTCTGGATTATCTCTGGTTTCTCCAGGTTTCCCCAGCTCTGCCTCCTAAACTGTGTGTGTGTGTGTGTGTGTGTGTGTGTGTGAATTTGTATGTATTCCCCTTTGCTAGGGAAAGCTTCATTGGCTTGCAGCCTCTGCACTTCCTCTGGACCTTGCACATTAGGTAGCTGTATGGAGCTCTTCATTCAGATCTATGACTTGACTGTCTCCCGTAGCAATGGGCTTTTACTCTGGTGCCCACCAGGTTTTTTTTTCAACTAATGAACCTTTTGTCGCTTGGAAGATTCAGCTCAAGTATTTTCCTCCAGGAAGCTTTATCAGAATTGCCAGACTAATTTAAGTGCCCCTTTTCTAGGCTCCCAGGGCACCCTATTTATTTCTGGAGCCTTAATACATTACATTGGGAATATTTGTTTTTCTTGCACTAAGACCAAGAATGGAAGGTGGGTGTTACACACATGAACTATGTGTAGGCATAGAAGAGGTTGGTAACAGTACTGTGTAAGCCCAGTAAGGACAGGGACCTTGTCATTCGATCAGTCAGCCATGCACGTACAAAGATTTGAGCTCCCACCCTGGGCCATATTGTGTCTGTAGTATTTTGATGAACATCACAGTGTTGTTAAAGGGGGAAATCTTTGCGCTTACTGGAATTTGCGTGTTTGTACCCAGAATATATAGTAGGTATTAATAATTACTAAATTAAAATCAAAAGAATAATACATTTCTGAGGGATTTTAACCCTTGCTTGTTCTGTTTTTCCTTCTCCAAAAAGGATAAAATGATCAATTTGCTTCAGGCTTAGATTAGGAAATCATATCAGCTAATAATTTCCTATCTGAAGATTAAAGATCAAAGCAAAAGATTTGTTCACAGATGAGTTATGGAAGTGTCCTACCCAAGAAGCCGGTGCCTTAGGAATGAGGAAAGGAGAGAGGAGAGAGGGTGAAAGATGAATGAGTATATAGTTACAATTTGTAGGGTGGATAATGGACCAGGGAAGATTTGTGTAGAGAAATAAAGTACAAAAATTCATCTTAACTATGAATGGCCTTAATATCCCTCAACAATTGGGGCACCTGGGTGGCTCAGTTGGTTTAGTGTCCAACTGCGGCCCAAGTCATAATATCAAGGTTCCTGGGTTCGAGCCCCGCATAAGGATCTGCACTGACAGCTCAGAGCCTGGAGCTTACTTAAGATTCTGTGTCTCCCTCTATCTGTCCCTCTCCCTCTTGTGCTCTTACTCTCTCTCAAAAAAAAAAGTAATAAAAAATATCTCTCAACAATAACAACAGCAACAAAAAATAAGCAGGGAGGGGGGCGCCTGGGTGGCTTAGTCGGTTAAGCGTCCGACTTTCGCTTAGGTCATGATCTCGCGGTTCGTGGGTTCGAGCCCCGCTTCGGGCTGTGTGCTGACAGCTGCAGAACCTAGAGCCCATTTCAGAGTCTGTATCTCCCTCTCTCTCTGACCTTCCCCTGCTCACGCTGTCTCTCTCTCTCTCTCCTAGAAATAAATAAAACATTTTTTAAAAATCCTATAAAAAATAAGCAGGGAGGAAAGCTTAGCAGTTGAAGGCAGGGTAAAATTTGAATCACAGGGTGAGGAAAGTCTTTCAAGCCTCTACAAGATATACGTGATGAGTTCTTGGTTAAGATCACTGTGGAAAAACCTGCAATTTTATTCATTCCGAAAGACAAATCTTGTAATATAGAGCTTTTTTTTTTTTCTTTCAATTTTGGGTCTTGGAATGCTATGGGAAGGAAAAGGAATGAAACAAAAAATGGGATAAACAGAAATTTACCTGGAGCAGTAAATGTCTAAACAGCCAATTTTTATTGTAAAACTCTCTATCCAGGTGTTTTGGGACTAATAGTCAACAACATTAGTTGCTATGATCTCCCTCCATGGACTGGGAGAATCTAGGTGCACACAATTTGGAATACTTCAATATTAGATGAAGTATTTTCACACCTCAGTTCATTTTACAAAGAGATACTCCAGTTATTAACTTAAACATTGGAAAATAAGCAAACAAGCAAAATCCAAAATTAAAATTTTAACATGTATTTTTTGAAGCCTACTCCATAGAAAAAGTAGAGCAAAAGGAAGAAAACAGAAAAGTAAATGTTAATTCTATTGTCCTTTCATTTATATTCTGGTGATTGTTTTTTTAGATTTTAATGACCTGTGTTATAAAAACATTTTCCCTTGGGACTCCTGGGTGGCTGAGGTCATGATCTCATTGTTTGTGAGTTTAAGCCCTGCACCAGGCTCTGTGCTGACAGCTCTGAGCCTGGAGCCGGCTTCAGGTTCTGTGTCTCCCTCTCTCTCTCTCTGCCCCTCCCCTACTCATGCTCTGCCTCACTTGGTTAAAAAAAAAAAAAAAAGGGAATAAATGTTTAAAAAAAAATAAAAACTTTTCCCTTGCTAAAAGGTATTCTTCAATATCAACAACTTAAGATGCACAGTGTTTCTTTTTTTTTTGTAACGTGAAATGATTTACTTAACCAGTCCCTTACTCTTGAGCATTTGGCTGCTGTATATTTAACGTGAATGTAACTAATCCCATGATATGCATCCTTCTCTGTGTAGATTTATATGCCACTCTGAGTATTTTGGGGGGATAATTTCAAAAAATTATTTTTTTTCTGGGCTTAGTCTGGTGTTGTCAATGGTCCTTCAGAAAAGTTGTATGGATGGATATATAATCCACATTTGGAATGAGAGGGCTTCTATCTACATATTCAATCCAGCATTGAAGAACGTCCTTTTTTCTTGGCAGCAAACATATACCTTCTTTGTATAAAATAGAATTCTAAGTTTGTGATTTTATCCCCCATCTCATTCTTAGAGTGTGTATGGCTAATTTAATGTATATTTAGTTTAGACTGCTTTTTGTTTCAACTGATGGAAAACTGAACTCAAATTGGCTTTAGCAGGAGCAGCAGTTCATTGATTTGCATTGGTAAATATTCATTTAGATCTCACTCGAGCATTCCTGAATACAGAGGCTCAAAATATTTTACAAAACAAAACAAAAAAACCCCTTTCCTCTATACTGCCTCTGTTTTGGCTAGTCTCAAATAGGCTCTTCCTTATATTACAAAATGGTAGCCAGTATCTCCCAAGAATGGGTATTTACAGTTTCTAAAAAACACAAAAGAACAAGTCCTTTGGTGCCACCAAATATCCTTAGTCATTCTCCTGGGACCAGCACTGGCCATGTGGTCATACAGTATCTAGGTACTGTAGGCAATGCTGACTGGCTTGGGGCCATGATACCGACTTCTTCTCTGGTCCAGTAGTAGCTTGTGAACTGAAGTGGTGGAAGGAAGCTCATTAAGTGAAAATGCCAGAAGGAAGTGTTGAGATAAATTACAAATATTCACTTTAATATTGTTTCTCTCTCTCTCTCTTTCTCTCTCTCTCCCCGTGTGTGTGTGTGTGTGTGTGTGTGTGTGTGTGCGCGCGTATGTGTGTGTTATTTATTTTTTGACAAAACTGGATTGATGGGCTTGTCTGTGTAACTGGTTTTTCAAAGAGTATGTGCCTAGATTTACTTGAAAAACTGTTTTCTGAGAAGTGAATCTCTACCTATACCCTAATAATCTTTTCCATCTGCTTTTGTTTGTTTGTTTGTTTTAATTTGTTGGTGTCTTTCAACTTTCTGATTTGAATACTATGAGTTGGCTATTTAAGTTGAGGTAAAACCAGTTGGGCAAGAGCATGAAAATGGAATAGTTTTAAAGAATGGATTCCATAGTATATAAATTAGAACATCTTATTTACACCAATTCAGCTTCTCCTTGCTAAACAATTTCCAGCTGTCACATGACACAACATTACCAACGGAGAAAGATTTCATCATATTCAAGTAGAAGAACATCAGTTTCCTGTGAAAGATGATGTGTTAAAAAAAAAAAATGACATCCTAAGGGAGTCAATTTGGAACCACTCTAAAGGTGATAAGTCCAGTCCTGAACTGAAGGCCCTTTTGGCACAGCAGGAGATAGGTTAAAAAATAAGACTAAGGATATGTATACATACATAAAGTTTCTTCATTGCAATAAGCACAGACCACAATGAGTCTAATGGGAATCGTTTATGGAAACATGCATTAAGCTATTAATGTCCATTTTATAAACTTGAGTTCCACACTATATCAGCACTTGTGTTAGTTATGGCACTTCAACTAACCTGTGCTAACCACTTCCTTGCTATACCTTAGAAAATAATAAATTGCTTAATATTAAGTAGCCACCCTTGGCTGGGATGAGACACAATGAAGTGAAGCAGTTCTAATTCTTTTACTCAGGTATTTAACTAACAATGATGATGCCTTTTATGTCCAAGACAACATATATTTTCATGGAAATAACCACACAAAGGCCTTACAGGCATATACTTGCAAAATATCCCTGACTCATTTCTCACTGAATATTTTTTTAGCATTTCCTTTAAATTATGCTGTCAAACATCACTAAATCCTGTTGTATTTTTATACCTCACAGTCTACACAACTGCATTGCAATCTCAGGAATAAAATGTTTTAGATCAGTATTTATTAAATTATAGTCAAGAAGCCAGCCACTTAGGGCCCAGATGGCATTGCCTGTGAGTAAATGAGGAAGATCCAAGATGAAAAACCTTTCACTTCCCAATGTAGTCTGACTAGAGTACAACCAAGGTTAATTTACAAAACAGCATGGTAGTTGACCCTGATGATGTTTCAACACATTAATCTTGGATCTAAGTGGCAGGCTATGTGAAAGACCTCGCCTCATCCACCTCAAGAAATACTCTTTGTAACAGAGTGAAATTTATAAATTATATTTAAATATGACTTTTTGTATACTGGTTAAGAACAGAGGTGGTAGAGCCAAATTTCCTAGGTTCAAGTCCTGTTTCTGCTTAAGTGGCTCTGCGACTTTAAATATTTCATCTCGTGATGCCTCAGTTTCCACATTTGTAAAATTAGATTAATAACAGAAACCTACTTCATAAAGCTTACTAAAAAGATTGAGTGAGTTATTATATCAAAAGCTGTTCTAACAGTGACTACTCTAGAGAAAGTGCTACTATTTTGCATTTCTGTTTTAGTGGGGCTGCCCACACCTTCTTTACCTTTGTCTCCTGTTTTGGGATTATAATAATAAATATAATAAACAATAGATATATAATAAATAATGCCCAGGTATTTAAAGCATTGACACTTGTGAACCTAAAAGGACATTCACATGGTGAATCAAAAAAGCAAACAAGTGTTAGGGTTTCTGTGACTTGGCAGCATGAGAGGCCCAGACATTTGATGCCTGATTCCCCCATGGACCAGGTCTTCTCAGACTTCTCTAGCTGGAGGAGGTGACCCTCAAGAAACAACAGGAAGAAGGAATGAGGAATGTAGTAACCCATGAGGAACCAATCCGGTAGAGCAGGTAGACCTCAGTTCCTGCTCCATGTCAGAGCTACACACACTCTGTAGGGCTTTCAGCACAAGTACTGTGAGTGCTGTTCTCACCTGACTTCTCAGAGGCCAGATCCAAGAACTCTGCTGCCTCATCCCCTCAGTGCCAGTCCCTGACCCTGCTATCTGGCTTCAGGGTAGCAGAACTAATCAGCCTGAGCTTGCTGTTTTCCTGCCCATAATGTTTGACAACGCTGAGACTGTGTAACCCCCATAAGGCCTGCCGCATAATCAGAGACATGAAATTCTTCAGGTGAAACCCTGAGAGCAGGAGGGCTGTTAGTCTTCCAAAAACACACAGAGAATGAAGAACGCACCTGCTCTCTTTAGATACTATTTCCCTGCCAAAGCAATTGGTTATAAAGATCCTTTTTAAAGTCACAGTTCAGCTTAGCCTTCAGATTAGAGAGAGGCAGAGCAGAGGCCAGAGGGTTAAGGTCTTAGCCTAGTGCCAGACAGGTGACAAGTCTTGTATAAATGCTGTTGAAGCTTATTATTATGCTATTATTGTGACTGAACAGTTAGGGTGGCCATTTACAAGGACAGAAAAATTAACTAGAGGGAAAAAATTGTAAGAGCATTGGAGACATCAAATCTTAACAATGGCATCAAAAAAAAGTTAGTACTTAAAGTGAAATTGGACCACTATAGTGAAATTGGACCACTTTAGATAAAAAATAAAAATGTTCACTGCCTAGGCATTGCCTTAGACTCTGAGAAGCATCTCCACTTTCAGCCTCAATCTGCTTGCTCCTTGACTTGTGGGATTTTTCCAGATGGCAAGCAAATCATGGTTCCAGATTCACTTGGCTTGGAATCTTGGCTCATGTTTCTTACTCCATTTGGACTTGTTAACAAGGATCCAGATTGTCTAATTCATGAATAGCTTATAAAGTACAAGACACCCTAACACTAGGAATTGTCCCTGATATTGCCTCTCTCAGCCCTAAGTGGGGTCCTTAGAATTCCCACCATAAGAGGGCAGAGAAAGATGGCCCCAGAAAAAGAAAGTGGCATCTCAGCAATGCCAGTGTGGACAAACAACTGATTACTAATCTTTGGAAAACTTATAAGTTAGAAATTGCCTTGTTTGCTCAGAAACTGTGCTCCAGGAACAATGGACTCTGTTTTCCTCAATTCCCAGGAAAGGAGTAGTTATATTATGGCCCCACTATACAGTAAAACAGTTGAGTTTGATCATCCCTAACCAATTTTTGTTACCTTCAAAGAGTCTAAAAGAGTAGATTTTACCTATTTCTTCAAAACATGGATTTTTAAAGTGGGGAAGCCATGAAGCAGAATGCTGCCGAACAAAAATTTCAGTCTGTACAATGATACCCATTAAATATGAAGCCCTTCAGGAGTCTGCTGTTTCCTTTTATTGGTGTGATCTACCTTGTTGATTCTTTACGGAATTGAGATCAGGATTATCTAACATCTGACAGTCATGACTTCTGACTATTCTTTTTACTATAGTGCCCATCCCTACCCCTAAGTTTTTCTCATAATATCAATGATTTCTTTCATAATGTTTATGGTAATTTATAGTTTTATTTTTTAACTGTCTCTTAGGCTTTATGAAGTTGGTTAGAACAGAGACTTTCTCTTGTTCAATGCTAAATTCTCAGCTTCAAATAGAGCCAAGTACACAGGTGCCATGCTAATATTAGTTAAATATATTAACCTGGCCCTACTCCTTCATGCTGCATTTACAGATAAGAAAATGAGGGGAGATTTAGTAGAATTGCATTTGATATATCGGAGATCTTTTGTTCAAGGCAAAATCTAGAAGTGAGCATTAGTCTGCCAATTCTTAGGAGATATTTTTCCTTTTACAACAAGTTACTTCTTTTCACATGTTAAAAAAAAAAAGTCGTTGGTCCCCAAGTGCACAATACAGTCACCTAGGGAGCTCTGTAAAACCTCAAAGCCCACACCCCACTTCTCACGAAATACTTAGCATCAGCACGTTTGAAGCTCTGTGGAAGGGTCCAATGAGCATTCAAGTTGAGAATCTGTGTATGAACACAGGTGTGCAAGGGCAGGGTCCAAGTTTGGATTTCATTTAGGAGCCAGTGACGGGTTATACAAGCATTGCCCAATGTATTTAATTTAGCATGCACCGATATAAGGTTGCATTTGGAACTTTGGTTCAATTTAAGAAAAGGTCCAGCTGTCTCTTGATAACCTTTGAATCCCAAGTGTTGGTTGGCTGTATTGTTTATTTCCTCCACAGGTGATTTTTCAAGTCCCCATGTCCTGGGAAGGCTTATACGACAACTACATAGGCCAGTTTGGGGTAGAGATAGAATAACAGCAGAATAACCAATTTCTATACTAATGCAGTTCTCTAAACAAGAGTAGGAAAGACCTTGACTCAGGTGGTAACTGTGGCAGTATAATACAGGGAATAGGGAATATATGTGAGACATTGTGGAAATAGCTCTATAAGATTTGGCAACTGAATGAATGTGAATGCTACATGGGGGGAAACTTTAGAGAGCCTTGACAATTTTGCCTAGCCTGATTCCAGAAGTAATTTGTTACCCACATGTGGTAAATTAATACTTTGAGTGACAGTGTACCAATTTGCAAATTACTTCTTTCAGGGCATTAATGACTGAAGAGCATAATCACCATGGCATTATTTTTATTAGCATTGATAAATATTTCATGAGCAACCAAAAATTACAGTGCCTATATTTTGAAGAATAGGTATTCCTCCAAAATATGAAATAGAAACTTCAGGATATCACCAGTGCCAAAAATTCTGTAAATATTTATAAATAACAATTCATTTGAGTAGAAGATTAATTGAGATGAGTTGAAATTATGCTTAATGTTAAATAGTTTTGTTTATGTCATTATAAATTGGAGGGCTTGAAGAACTGAGCAGCATGAATTCCAGTAACAATTTAGCTGCAACATTGGAAGAGTTTTATAAACTCTACATCTCAGTTGTCTTATCTGTAAACTGACTAAAATAATTTTTTATCCACCTGACAGCAACAGTCTGGACCAGATTTTTCCATTTACTGGAGGTCTTAAGAGGTTTTTTAAAAACCTATGGAGGTTGCTATAGTATGGAGAAAGCACTGAATAAGGGATCTTAATGTCTTTTGATCAAGTCTCTATTCCAAATGATGGAAGAATTAGACAAACCTCTTCTTTTGAGCTCAAAATCCAAAATTTAATATCATGGAATATATTACTTTGAGGAGGATGAGTATAGCAAGATAATCAAGGAAAGCTAGCTTAATGAATTTCTAGAAAGACAAGGAAGCATAGTGACCTGGATCTAAGAAGAAAAGAGGAGTCCTAGGATTGTTCTTGAGACTTCCTTCATCCATGATTATACGAAAGTTCCAGAGGCAGAGGATGACAGTGCAAGGTCTTGATATAATATTTTTAATTTTTTTTCTAACAGAGGTGATTTTATTGCCATTTTCAAATTTAGGGAGACAGGGTTTTTTATGGGTAAATTTCAGAAAATTTGCAAGAGAAGTCTTCTGCTCTATACAAATGCCAGGGATGCAATAAAGAAGGCACTTTATTTTGTGGCATTTTTGCAGATTTCTTTTCACCATGCTTGTGTAGGCATGTAAGTAAAATAAATTAATGATTTAGTAGGATTGAGTTGATGAAGTGGAGCAATAAAGACTGCCAGGTACAGGAATAATTCAGTCTTTTATTTTAAGCCACTTGAAAGCTATAACACCAGAGGGAGATAGTCACACCATCAGCAAGCCCATAGAAAATGCTTTCACACCATTGGGAAAGGCTCTGCCAAATTTCTCAAGAAATTATGAAGTGAACGAGACAAAATAAGCCAAGCCATCAAACATCAGCAAGACAGGTGTGAGTGGCTGGTAAGCACCATTTCCCTGACACATGTCATTTAGAAAAGCAGGCCAGAGGATTATATAAAATGCAAATATAAAATGATAATCTCTAGCATTGGGATCACTGCTTCAATAAGATTACTTTGAAGGGGGGAAGTTAAAAATAGAATTCTTAAGAGTATGGTACTGAGATCTGATGTAAATGACAAAGTTACTTAACAGGAAATGTAGAAAGTACTAAAATTAATCATTTTTGAGGAAAGAAATAATTCCAATATTTATTGAAGACCTATGTGCCAGACCTAAAGCTTAGGCACTTCAGATGCATTGGCAGAACTTACATTCTGAAGAAAGAAAAACGAACAGTAATGATAGTAAATTAGATAGCATGATAGAAGGGGATATGCCCTGGATAAAAAGAAGAAAATTAGTGTAAGGGACTGAAGTTTTGGGTTTACTTAAGGAGAATATAGACAGAGTAGTCAGGGTAGGATTCACTGAAAAGTAAGCAAAGATTTGAAAACTCTGATAGCATTGGCCAGGAGGAAGGGGGTTGGCTGGGAGATGTGTTTGTTCATCTAGGCAGAAGAAACAGATAGAGCCAAAGTCCTGAGATGTGAGCATGCATGGCACATTGAGAAACAGCAAGGAGTTGAGCTGGTGTGGCTCAAAAGGCAAAAATGATTGAGGGAGCTGTAGGTAACCAAATGAAGTCAGAGAGCAAGTGAGGAGGGCAGACTGACCTTGCAATCAGGTTGGGCCTGGCGGCCATCTTGGGAAGAATGTTGGATTTCATGCAGGGTTTTAGGCAGAGGGGTGACATTATTGGCACAGAGGAGGTAGAACTTCTGTATTGAGACTAGACGGGAAGTGTGGGGTAAGGTAACCTGCTAGGAGGCAAGGGTGGTATAGAAATAGAAAGGAGCAGCATAACTTTCATGAAATGTGCTCCTAGCTGATTACCTATAAAGGGAAAGAGTTCTGTGGTATATTATCCATATCTGCTTTCCCAGTTTGACTCATAGGCAAGTGCACATAAAACAGAAGTCAGAAAGGGAATTGCCCAAACGGGGAGATCTGGTTCCTTTTCTTTTTAAGTATCTCCTTCCTCTATTTCATAGTTGAAGTACTTATGTTCTCTTCTAAAACTAAAGACATATTTCTGGTTCCTTCCTCTTGCCTGGGCCCTAATTCTTTACCTCTAAGTAACTGCTAGTTGCCACTTGGTCATGTGTCCATTTCTCCAAAGCAGTGTTTCTAAAACTTAGTTTGTTACTACATGAATCTTGAAGTCTGTCGATCATGCGGTGTTAACTCCAGTCTTTCCTTCTCCCATATATGCAGGCAGTCTTTGAAAGGAATTAATGATTCTTTCAAAGCATCTCTTGTATAAAGTGTTGCTTCTTTTTCCTATGTCTGTCATTTAAAACAAAGCACATCACATCTTTGCATTACTGTGAATGTCCCAAGAGTTCCTACCAGCTCCTGCCTAAGACTCATTTGCATTGACCTCCAGAACACTTCAGATGTCTACAATGTATAATCTAGCATCTAAAGAAGGATCATTAAATGTACAAATATTGTTAGAAGGAACAAAAGGAAAAGTCAATAGTTTTGACTGTATGATGATTAATATCATGATATATCAAAAATGTAATGATTGGAAAGATAGACAAACCAGGAATAGTAAGTTTTTACAAATGTTTCTAGAGGCCATTGTCAGAACTCCAACCATTTTCTTCTCATTGGACTGTAGTCTTGTTGCCTTCTAATTCATCCTACATGATTGGCACTAGAATGAGCTTTTTAAAACATTGTTCTCAGTGATACTTGCTGCAATGATGAGAAAGTTCTATTCTGTATTGTCTCATATGGTCACAGCCTAGACACATCAGGTATTGTACAGCTTGTACAACAGAAGAAATGAATTTTTAATTATATTTAATTTTAATTAAGTTAGATTCAAATAGCTGCATGTGGCTGGTGGCTAAAGTATTGGACATGATAGTTCTAAAATACGCTTACCTTTTGATGGCTCCCAATGCCAAAAAGTTCTAAGACGTCAACATGCCTGAAGAGGCATGATCCTCCAAATAGCTTGTTAGGAAAGCAGATGCTAAGGTTTTATTTTGTTTTTGTTTGTTTGTTTATAGAAGAAAAGGGCCACGGGCCTACTGGACTGTAGTGATTTTCTCCCAGAGATGGAAAGTGAGGGGCTAGATGAGTTGGTCATTCTTCTTCTTCTTTAGAGATGGACAGAACAACAGGGAACAGTTATAGCCTGTACCTAGGCTCGGACAAATTGTCGATACAGGGCAGACCCAATTTCCATCACCTCTAAATTAAAAGATTTATTCATCTTATACTTTATTTTTTAATAAAACAATTTTTAATGTTTTATTTATTTCTGAGAGAGAAGGAGAGACAGCATGAGCAAGGGAGGGTCAGAGAGAGAGAGGGAGACACAGAATCTGAAATAGGCTCCAGGCTCTGAACTAGCTGTCAGCACACAGCCCAGAGTCCGATGCAGGGCTCGAACCCATGAACTGTGAGATCATGACTTGAACTGAAGTTGGACGCTTAACCGACTGAGCCACCCAGGTGCCCCTATTCATCCTCCACTTTAAACATAGGGCTTTAAATACTTTCCTGCTTCCACATTGCTGTTTTCTTTAATGTTTTTTTATTTATTTCTGAGAGAGAGAGAGAGAGAAACAGCTGTGAGTAGGGGAGGGTCAGAGAGAGAGAGGGAGATACAGAATCTGAAGCAGGCTCCACAGGGTCTGAGGCTCCAGCACAGAGCCCGACGCAGGGCTCGAACCCACAAACTGTGAGATCATGACCTGAGCCGAAGTTGGATGCTTAACTGACTGAACCACCCAGGACCCCTCCTGCTTCCACGTTTTAAGATTTTAAAACTCAGATCTAGGAATGATGTCCCTTCCTTACCACTAATTTCAAGGGCAGAAGTCAACATGGCCCATAGTAAAAACATATGACCAACTCTATTGCATTAGAAAAACTTATTTAAGCCACATAGAACAAATCTCTGTGGGTAGGTCTTGTAAATATGAATTCTCAATCTCAGGTGATTCTAAGGGAAATTCAGGGCAAAAATTTAAAGCACAGAAGTACAAATTTCTTGCCATATTGTATAAAAAGTGCTCGTGATCTGGTCCTTCCAACTCTCCAGTTTCATCTTGTATATTACTCCACATGTTCCCACTGTCCTCTACCCTATTTTGCCAAGCCATAGCAAGCTACTTGATAGATATTGAGTGTTTCCATTCATTGAGAATTTATGTGCCAGATGCCTGTCATATTTTTCATTTAATTTTTAACACGATTTCATGAGGTGAACATATCCTTTCTATTTCAAAGAAGAAATTAAAGCTTAGGTCGAATAATTTACCCATACCTATATAAGCAATAATTAGTATGATCGCAGGAAATGTGTGCCAGAGCAACGGGTGAGATGTGCATGAAGTAGCATGGATGGATCCCAAACCTTGAGGTGACTAAAAAAAAAAAAAAATAATCCAATGTGCAATATTACTTATTAAAATAAAAACTATATTCAAAAAATACTTGACACATTTAACAGAATATATGCACACCCCCCACATTATATACATTCGTGCATGTATTAAGATGAATGAGTGGGGCAGTTGGGAGTGGGGGTTATGGATGAAAGAAAATGATAGATAGGTGGATGAATGAATGAATGAAACTGAAGAAAGGTCTCATTTGAGCCAATTGTAATACGTCAGCAGGACCTGGAGAGAGACATGGAGAGAATGAGAGAATAAAACAATGTGTTCTATCAAAAGGTTTCCTTTATGCAGAGTGTTAGCATCAGAATATGTTAATAAGAGCAATTGTAAATTGCCCTCTGAAGTTTTAAAATAAAAACCTATCACGCTGTGTGCATTACTGAATAAAAGCACCCAGTGCCAAAAGTTGATATTTTAGCAGCATCCCTGTTATTACTCACAAATGCATGTATGTTTCATTATGGAGCTGAGAGAGTAGTTAATGCTGTCATTTTATGGTTTGTTTGCTAGTTATTTTTAAGGTATCTACATGATTATCCTTACGCATTGTTTCTGTGAGGATAAAAATTTCTAAAAAGAGTTGTTAGGTATTTAATTTTCTTGGCATATTTCTTCACGTATTAGATTCAACAGAATTGTACTGATATCTGTATCTATATCTATCTCCTACTATGTGCCAGCAACCATGCTAAATTCCTTAATGAATGTAAAATACTTCTGATGATCATGAAGCATGAAGTAGATAGCCTCCCAAAGCCGGAATTATTTTCCTTACCATCAAAACTTATCATGTGTACTATTAAATTTAGTCCTAATGTCTAGAACAATTAAATTTATGCTAGCACGTGCAGATTGTTTTAATTATATAATCCCAGCCAATCATTCCAGGAAATAATATCAAAGAAAGATTAAACTGCAGCTCTGAATAGCAGAATGTGATACCAGAAAAATCTTATGTACAAGAAATTTGACCCATATTAAATTATTCTTCAATATGTTTGTCAACATTTTGCTTCCCTTTGTGTTCATCTGTGTACATCTTTCTCACCAAAATGACTGGCATAAGGAAAATATTTAAAAAGTGACATCTAGTCCAAAAAAAACTTAACATTCTTTCTCTTTGTTGTTGTTGACTGACTAAATCTGGTTTTAATATTGAGTGGAATTTCCAAACATGACCCTAGGGCAAGAGAGAAAGCAAAAGTCAACATATTTCCCCAAGTATTAAAACTATCAGAAGGAGGTTCTAGTATTTCCCTTAAATATACACAATGCAAAATGAATCAAAATATGATGTCATGCTTTATTGAAGTATTTATTTTCATTACAATTCACACAGTTCTTTAAGGTCAGAATGACACTGGTCTTACTAGAAAATGCAGGATTTGTGTTGCATAAATCATTCTCTACTGTTTAGAAAACAAACCATGAATTTTCATGAATTGGGGACATAGCTCTAGGAGCTAGATGATATCAAAATTCAAAGATAAGGGACGGTGTTTCTTTTTGAAAGGCTTCATTGGAAAAAAGTTTAACTTTGTGGTTATGCTGGAAAAAAAAAAATGCAAAGACCAGTACAGCCTATCCTTTTTTCTTTTAGAAGTTGTGGAGGTTCTTTTTTTCAGCAGTGTGATTCCCTGACATCCCCCGACTCTGCCATTCTCCTCAATTTCCTCTCACATCTGCCGTACAGCCCCCTCCCACACACACAGGACAGAAGTGGGACAAGTGGAGAAGAAAATGATGAGAGTAATGCCGAGGGAAGACAGCAGTGTGTTTAACATCACAAGATCAGAGGGAGCCCAGAAGCAGAACCTAGAAAAATCCTTTCACAGCATGCAATATAGAACAAAAATCCCCAGAAAACTCAAATACTACTATTATCATGTTTCAAAACAAGAAAGCTAAGGAAGGTGACAAAAGGACCCAAGAAAGGCCAGCACATACTTTTAGCCACCTGTGTGTCAGGTGGAAAGTTTTCATCAGAACCCTTTAATTCTTGCCTTTGATGTCTAAGCCCAATCAAGACAATAATGTGTCCTTGAACCAAAATGAATCCCCTTTGATAGGCTGTATCACTCTGGGTGATAAACAAAGCTTTTAAAGACATAAACTAGCTCCGTAGATGGCCTTCACTCCCTCCAAGAAAGCTTTTGATTAAAATAAAAACGTATGTAGGAGCAAAGTTGAATGAAGGCACACAAAAAGTTTTATTCCATTTGGAAGAAATAAACATGAAAATGAGGCCTCTTCAGTAACTCTACAAGGGTAGACAAGCTGATGAAAACAGTCTGATAAAAGCAGAAAGAACCACTTCGCTTCCATGGCCTCAAGATTTTTAAGTTGGAGGAGCATAACCATGCGGGGCTGAGCTACCCCTAAGTAGTTCTTTTCCACAGTGTTGTCTAATTTGCTCAGCCACAAACGTGAACATCTGCCCAATGGGCTTAGCTAAGAAAACGGAAGAGCAAACTAAAGGAAGCTTGTGACCTCTGACCTAATAGCGGTCCATTCAGAGGCAGCCTTCACAGATGAGGAGGTAGATACTGTGCAAACAATTGAAAGAGATGAAAAAGCAAGAGAGAAATGGAAGAACAATGGGAAATAAAAAGGAGAGATAGAGGTTAGATTTTCAGCATTAAGAGAAGATCTAATGGATAAGAATTTCTCCTGGGTTTTATCTGTAGAAAGCTACAATACAAATTGGAATCTCTGCTGTCTAGTAATAATGGAAATATTGAAGCACGGATTAGTAGGTACCTCACAAGAAAGAGCTATCGTAATTACTGTAAATATACACCTGACAGTATTCTGTTGTCTATTGAGTGTAATAGAACTTTCTGGGGACGCATCTCACAAGGTGATGCTACAGCTGTAATCGCTAGAAGTACAAATACTTTTCAGGTTTTTGAGAAGGTCAGAGACATGCAGAATTGAGGGTGTTGTTGGTAAACCCACTCTTTAATTTCTCAGAGAGTGCAGAGTCCTTAGAGATGTCAGCGAACACTGCCAAATCATTCACATTCACTTCTACAAAAGCACAATTTTTAAAACACTCATCCATTCTCAAGGAAAAGAGAAGGAGAACTTGGTTAAGCTGGCTTGAATTCATTCAGTTAGCTGTTGTTTTTCTAGGAGAAATAAAAGAAATGAAAACTATACCTGAACTGACATTTCTAAGCCACTACTCAGAAATTCTGGCAGATGTGATGGTTTGAGGAGCAAAGACAATCTGACTCCACTGCAGGGAAGACATAAAATAGGAGGTTTTACTTTACTGCATTTTTAACTTTTAAAATTTAAATTGTTAAAAATTATGGGAACGTTGCTATGCTAACATGTCAATAAGAAGATAAAATTTGAAAATGAATTCAAAATGTTCTTTGTTATTTATGATTTTGTACTGAAATAAGTGATTATAATGAAAACATAATAAGCTCAACGTATATTCTTATACAATTCAAAGTGCTGGGCCAGTCCTTCAACTTGTGTGTAGATAGTAACAGTTCTGCATTTGTATTCATAATAAGGGACTGGAGAGCCAAGAAAACTTTCAGTCAATATTTATTACCCAAATCTATTTAAACCAATGTCTCATTTTTTTATTGAATATATTTTTCAAATTAGAACTGCTAATAATAAGAGACATTTATAAATTCACTAACAATCAAAACTCTGGGGTCTTTTTGGTAATTTTTTTAATGTTTATGTCAAAGAGAGAGAGACAGAGACAGAGACAGAGACATCGAGAGAAGGGGAGGGTCAGAGACAGAGGGAGATACAGAATCTGAAGCAGGCTTCAGGCTCTGAGCTGGCTGTCAGCACAGATCCTGATGTGAGGTTCGAACCCAGGAACAGTGAGATCATGACCTGAGCCGAAGTCGGATGCCCAACCGGCTGAGCCACCCAGGTGCCCCTGTTTTTGACAGTTCTATATTTGTTGAAAAAGTGTTTCATGCCTTAGGTAAGCATCAAAACATCTATAATTATTAATTCCCATAAGAATATCATGTACTAATGCATTTACGCAACCTTAAATTTTTTTCAAATTTTAAAGATTCAGGCAGATATTTGGTTTTGCATAATAGAGAATATTAGTATAAATGAACTATGGCTTAAAATGATTCTAAAATATCTGGCCTTGGGGGTACCTGGGTGGCTCACTTGGTTAAGCACCCAATTCTTGGTTTCAGCCCAGGTCTGTGATCTCAGGGTTTATGGTTCAAGCCCTGCTGACAACACAGAGCCTGCTTGGGATTCCCATTCTCATCTTCTCTCTCTGTCTCTCTCTCTGTCTCTCTGTCTCTCTCCCCTTTTCTTTCTCTCTCCCTCTCTCCCTCTCTCTCTCTCTCCTCCCCTGCTCATACTCTCTCTTTCTCTCAAATAAATAAATTCTAAAAGAAATAAAAAGTAAAATATTGGACTTTAAACATTGTTAGCACTTTTTCCTCCCTGGTGTAAAAAGTAGAGATTTGGGAAATACAGATTATAAAACAAAGAGAGCTATTAAAAGTTTCCTAATCTCACTAATTAGGAAAAACTACTCTTGAGCATTAGTATATTTTCCTGAGGGAGGGAGGAAAGAAGGGAGAAACAGAATATTTCATAATATTGAGGATTGACTGTAAAAAAAAAAAAAGGAAAAGGAAAAGCAAAATACTCTTCTATAAAAGATAGTGATACTTATAAGTATTGGTTGTAACAATTTTCCCAATTAGCCATTTTGCCTAACATGTTTTTCTGTTTCTGAGTAGTAGTCAATTTTATTTTTTTTGTGACTTCATATCAGTTCCTCCTCTTATTGATTTCTTCCATTGCTTTTAAACTAAAAATCACTAAAGATTTACATAAAAGGTATGACCTGATCTGAACTGGGTTTTTTGTTGGTTTGTAATTCTCAAGATAATGCGTGCCAGGGACTCAAGTCTGAATAACAAACAAAAAAATTTGCCTGTTAGTAATTCCTTTATGTGAAAAAAAGGGAGGAAGGGAGGAAGGAAACTGAGTGGCTTGTTGAGCTCACAACTCAGTCATGCACATGTTTTTTCTTAAAACTATCATTGCTCTGTGCAGAAGTTTGTCCAATTTTGTCAAATAATTTATTTTAAAAGCCTTGAGCCTAAGGGTTGAGATTCAATATTAATAATGATTACTGTTTCATGAAAGACATTCTCAAGTGAAAATTGCACCTTCTTTTAAATTTATGTGGGGGTTCATTCCAGAAAAGTGCACTACAAGCAGCATCACTCTCTTTTTGTCTCTCTATTTAAAGCATCAGCCTGCTAACTGTCTACTTGAATCTACTTTGTTCTCAAAATAGTAATCAAATGACCCTTTTAAAGTGTCAAATTGTTCTTCCAAAGCAGAGACAAAGGAAGGAAAAGAGTGGGGAAATGTGGCAAAAACTACCATAACTAAATAATGAAGATTAATGTCATGTGGATATCCTAAGTCCTGTGATATGACATGACCAGATCAGTAGTTCATCCCTGCGGTCTTCTTGCCCAAAACCGCAAACTTTAATCTTGAGCTGAACATCAGACAAACCCAGAAGGAGGGACATGGTACAGGATAACTTGGCCATGACTCCTTAAGACTGTCAAGGTTGTGAAAGCCAAGGAAAAATGGAGAAACAATCACAGACCAGAGGAAACTGTAAAGCCACGACAATGTGAAGTAACTCAAATCATGGACTGGGTCATGGAACAAATGAGGGACGTTGATGAAGAAACTGATAAAACCCAAATAACTCAGGAATGTGCTTAGTAATAATGCACCAATGCTGGTTATTTACTTTTGACAAAAATGTCATGGAAGCTGTTAACAATGGGAGAAACTGAGTGACATACATATGGGAACTCTCATTACTGTCTCTGCCACTTTTCAGTAAATCTAAAACTATCCCAAAATTAAAAAAAAAAAACAAAACTTGAGGCAGATCATTTTACTCCTTTTCTCAAAATTCTCCATTTGCTACTCATCTCAGTCAAAGTTAAAGCTTAAGTGCTTAGCAACCCTTGTAAAATCTAGCCACCCATGAACTTCCTAATAGCTTTTCCTAAGTAGTCTTTCCATACCTCACTTTGCTTCAGTCATGCAAGAATCTGTGCTATTCCTTTTACACATTAAGCATGCATCTGCCTCAGTGCCTTTGCACTTGCTTGTCTTCTGCCAGAGAGCAGCTTCATTTATTCCCAGACTGCCTTCAGATCTCTGAACAAATTCCACTCTTTTAGAGAGGTCTTGACTGTTTAATATAAAATAATAATCACCTGTCCCACTCTGGCACTCCTTATTTCATTTACTGTGCTTTATTTTTCTCCATGTTAGATAACATCACCAGCTGATATATTTACGTGTCCGTTTATTATTTCTTCCCCCTGGAAAGTAATCTTTTTGGAAGTAGGGACTTAATTTTGTTAACTGCTTTCCTTTACAATTTAGAACAGAACCTAGTGTACGGTCAACTCTCAATACTTTTTGAATAATAAGTCAACAATAAAGTGTTCATGGGTTCACTTCAAAATAAGAAATGTGGGGCACCTGGGTGGCTTAGTCGGTTAAGCGTCCGACTTTCGCTTAGGTCATGATCTCGCGGTTCGTGGGTTCGGCCCCGCGTCGGGCTCTGTGCTGACTGCCAGCTCAGAGCCTGGAGCCTGTTTCAGTCTGTGACTCCCTCTCTCTGACCCTCCCCTGATCACGCTCTCTCTCTCCTAGCAATAAATAAAACATTAAAAAAAAAAACAAAATAAGAAATGTAAGTAATAAATATTTGTTTTGCTATAAAGCTGACAACCATTATTTCTTGGGGAAACCAGTAACTTATTTTGACATTATGCCTTTGATTAACTTTGTGTGTTAAAATATTTTGATCATATTAACTACAAGATTTTTAAAAGTGTCTTTGCTCAGTAAAACAAAGTAGTCAAATCTTATCTCAAAACTGGTGAGGAAAATTTTGCTGGTCTAAGAAATTCCAAAGTTTGACTTTAAATTTCCATATACTACAAGGTTCTAGACAAACTCAGGAAAAAAATTGCTAGTGTAGTAATGTATTTCAAGAGACACAGTGATTCATGTAAATATTACTGATGTGAAATCACAACACAAGTTCTATATTCTTTGAATTCTTAGAATATCTGCAGACTCAGGTGAAAAAAAAACTTCTCAATTAAGTGTTCTCCAAGGTCACTATTTATTATCTATCTGTAGAACAACAGCAAAAAGCAGGCTAGGAATAGATTCTAGGTCTGATTTCAAAGATAAAGATTTAGTCAAAGGTATATATTTTTTTATGTCTATCTAATTTTTACGCATATGAATATGTAGGTCTGCTGCTGTTTTTATATATGTTTCTTGTTTTAATTCACATTGTCACCAGATAAGTGACAATCTAAGTAAAAAGTACACAATATTAGAGAAAAAGTCCTTCAAGGTCTGATTACATTGTCCTTCACTAATTGTGCCTAACAATTTATTCAAAGTTTGAAACCATATTTATAAAAAATAGGCTTTCCATCATTTATAAATAACAATAGAAAATTAAAGGTTATGTTACCATATTTCGAGTTACCGTATTTCTTAAAAGACAAATTTTTTTCTTCAGATATTTTTTAGAATTCTGCATGATAAAAAGTTTTCACTGGATTCTGAGTTTTATTTAAATATTATTTTTTATTTATATTTGGAATCCATGGATGGCTTTGATTGAACTGAAGAAAAAGATTGTGTTCAATTTTAATATTTATAGAACTGATCTGTTTCAAAAACTAAGTATAATAGTTTCTCATCCCACCTGCCCCCGCTGTCTCACCTCCTAAAATGTTGGATCTAGATTCTGAGTAATTGGGATGTGGTAGACCTGGCCGTGGTATTTTATATATGGTAAGTAAATTTGTTTATAAGGTCATCAAATTATTAGGGCATGGAAGAAAGTCCTGAGATTGGAAATAATTTCAGCAGTTGCTCTTCTAATAGAAGAACTCTACTGATTTAAACCCAGCTCAAAATTGATCTTAAACAGTAGGTGTCAATTTATAACTTGTGAAAGAATTACATCAGACGCATTTCCACAATTCTGTGTAAATTAGCTGTTTTCTAACCAGCAGACTGTCCCTTTTGACCACCTTCACGTGTTGTGCTTACCCCCAGCCTCTGCCTCAGGCCGCCACAATCTATTCTCTGTTTCCATGTGTTCTGGTTTGCCTTTTGGGTTTTGAGATTTTATACTTTTCAATGTCACATGTAACTGAGATCATATGGTATTTGTCTTTCTTTCTCTGGCTTATTTCACTTAGCATAATGCCCTCAAGGTCCATCTGTGTTGTTACAAATTCCGTACTTTTATATGGCTAATTAATATTCCTGTGTACATGTGTGTACCTCATTTTCTTTATCCATTATTTTATCAATGAATATTTAGGTTGTTTCCATGTCTTAGCTAATGTAAATAATGCTGCAAAGAACATGTAGGTGTTGATGTCTTTTTTGTATCAGTGTTTTCATTTCTTTCATTTAAATACTCAGAAGTGGAATTGCTGGATCATATGGTGGTCTTAAAAAATTATTTTTGGAGGACCCTCCATACCGCTTTACATAGTGATTTTACCAATTTACATTCCCACCAACAGTGCACAAGTGCTCCCTTTTCTCCACATTCTTTCTAATACTTGTTATTTTTTGTCTTTTTCATACTAGCCATTTTGACTGGTATGAGCTAACATCTCATTGTAGTCCTTTTTTTTTTTTTTTACAAATAGTTTATTGTCAAATTAGTTTCCACATAACACTCAGTGCTCATCCCCACAAGTGTCCTTCTCCATGCCCATCCCTCCTCCCCCCACATCCATCAGTCCTCAGTTTTTGTCAGCATTCAAGAGTCTCTCATGGTTTGCCTCTCTCCCTTTCCCCCACCATTTCCGCCCTTCTTCTCCCCCTTGTTCCTCCGTCAAGTTCCTCCTAATCCTCCTATACGTGCAAACATATGATATTTGTCCTTCTCTGCCTGACTTATTTCGCTCAGCATAACACCCTCAAGGTCCATCCATGTTGCTACACATGGCCAGATTTCATGGTTTCTCATTGCCATGTTGTATTCCATGGTATAGATAAACCACATCTTCTTGATCCATTCATCTGTTGATGGACACTTAGGCTCTTTCCACATCTCATTGTAGTCTTGACTTGCATTTCTGATGAATAGTGACATTGAGCATCATTTTATGGACTTATTGGCCATCTATAGGTCTTCTTTGGAAAAGTATCTATTCAGATTCACTGTTCTTTTTGTTAATCAGATTGTTTGTTTTTAAGCTATTTGAGTTGTATAAATGAGCTTATGTTATCTTTGCCCCCAATCAAGGTGGCAATTTAAGTTCATCTTTCGAAGTCATCCTTTGCTTGAAACACAGTGCGGAAAACAATATATTTTTATAAAAAGAAGCTATACATATCTAAATCATGTGTGTGTGTGTGTGTGTGTGTGTGTGTGTGTTTACATAAATTAGCCCAAAACAAGCTCAATGCCTCTGTAGAGTAGATTTCTGCAGCAGGTGCACAAGGTGATAAGTGAAGCTATGGATGTGTGCTCTCTGGGCGTTAGACCCCGATTAGGTCATTGTAGCAAGAAGTTCATTTACTGTGATGTAATGAATATTACATCAGCCTCAGTTCTTAACACAAAGGTCTCAGATATTTTTTTCTGACTCCTTGCCCCATGTTTCTACTGCCCTTTCAAAGGATGAAAATAGTCGCTTTGGCTCCCTGAGGACAGTGGTTAAAATGATGGCATATACCTTGAGAAGCAGGGTAAAGGAGATTCAGATTTGAAGCCAAGCCTAAACCCAACCCAGGTATTGACTCAATGAATCAATTTGAAATGTCCCCAGTCAAGAGCCACTAGTCATCAGCCTAAGACCTGATTCTGACAAGGTGGCCCTATGGCCAGATGGAACAATTCAAGAATTCCTAGACAGTAGAAAGGGAAACCTAAAATTGAGAGAGGAAAAAAGTTAACAATGCATTTAAGATGAAGATGTAGAATGAGCATTCAAAACATATGTGAAAAACTACCTTTATGGAAGACAATCAACAAAATCAAACTGCAGAAAATGAATTCACATCAAAAAAAGTAAATGAGCAATTTGTCAATGACTTGAAAAGTTCAGTTCATTCAGAGGCACCTGGGGGCTCAGTCGGTTGAGTGTCCGACTCTTGATTTTGGTTCAGGTCATGATCCCAGGGTCATGAGATTGAGCTCTACATCAGGCTTTGCCCTGAGCATGGAGCCTGCTTCAGTTCGTTCTCTCTGTCTCTCATTCTCTCTCTCTCCGCCCCCTACTCCCCCGACCCTCTCCCCTACTTGTGCTTTCTCTCAAAATTAAAAAATAAATAAAAGTTCAGTTCATTAGGCAAATAACCTTGGGAAAATAATTGAGAAAGTAGAACTTGTCCGACCTTAACTGTTAATGACTCTTAATAGGAGAATGGTTAAATAATGTTCATACTATGAAATTGTATACACTTGTTTGTTGGGAGACAATCCTCCCACCACCTTAATGGCACCTCTTAACATTTCTGTATGTCTTACAAGAATGTTTATATACTGAATAGCCTTGGAAGATAGAGATATTATCTCCCTCTGGAGTATAGGCTATGTTTGTTTACTCTCCAGTATAATAAATACAGTATCTTCCTCTAGTGTCAACATAAAGCTGTTCTGCTGACTGCCAGTTAATAAAGATTTGCCATTCTATAAGCTCGGGTCATTTAACTACATATGCAGGCATTGGCTATCCTTCTTTGTGTTACCCTATAGGAATTCGAGCTTAGGGGATTGGTAAAAATGATGATATTCCTGATACTGCTATTGCTGTTGGTATAAAAGTTCTTGATCTCTGACCCAAGAGTCTCATGTCATCTGCCAGCATCCATGAAACGGTGGTAAGGTAGCTTTCAACCTGCTTATAGAGTAAAATCTCAGACCCTTCACAGCTGTTGAAATTGTTGAAAAGTTTAAGTCTTTATATACAATATGGAAAGATCGCCAAGACATACTGTTAACGAAAATAAAAGCAATGTACACACATACCACACACACACACATTTGAACCCAACATATACCAATAAATATGTAAGGATTTAAAAAAATTATGGAAGGATATATACTAAATAATAAAAAAAAATGGTAACTTCTCTATTGGAAGAGAAGGATGCTTGGGTACTTGAGTTAGAAGTGGGTGGGACAATGAATAGGGTACTGAGGACAAGTGTCCATGTCATTGACTCATGATCCATTCAGTTTCTCTGGGGGTGGGGAGCAACTCTAGGGAAAAAAACAAGGAAAAGTGAGTTGTTCTGATCTTGTCAATTGGATTTCTATACAGAGAGAGAGAGAGAGAGAGGGAGAGAGACTAATAATATTTGGTAGGAGACAGAGACATTCTCCACAGAATTCTTACAGTAGGAAGCCCCTGACTAAAGGTTTACTATAATAAATAAACTCAGAAACTATGGGTTTATAAGGCATGACTCCTTAGAGAATGTCCCATAAATTATAGAACTCCTTTGGATATAAAATGTAGAGGTTTCATAACTTTAATGTTCTTGACTTGTCAGGTAACCCTGAAAAAACTTATTTGGAGACTCCATATATTACTGTGGGCCAGGAATAGCATGTCCAATGTGGGAGGAAGGGCCTGGAAAGCTGTATGGAAGTTCCAGGTGTCTCTATTGGGTTTGTGCTTCTTGATTGAGGATATTCTTAAATGATTAGTAAAGCTCACCACTGGGTGAGATACCTAATTTGTACGAGTCTGCTCTGACAATACACTACTTTACTCCTCAAGGTACCTTCTCTACCCAACTAATATATTTTGATTATTCTTGACAAATCATCAGAAACTCCACGAACTCTTTTCAACCTCCTTTTCTATATTTGCCTAATGAGAACTATTATTTGCTTCTTTTTGTCTTTTTTCCCCCCTTGGGTTCTATTACACAATTTCTTCTTGGCATTTTCCCACTTTTCTGATAACTCATTTAATGAGCATTTACTTAATTCTAGATACTTTGCACATATTTTCCATTTAATACTCAAAATACCCCTGTAATTTAAGTTACAATCTAAGTTATAAGTTATTATTGCTATATGCTTTACAGAGGAGCATCCTGAGACTCAAAGAACGCAATAATCTGTTCAAACTCAAATACAGCCTTGATCAAACTCAAGGTTTTCTGATTCTAAACCCTGGGCATGAACACTTCTTTCCCCATCTTCTCATCTCTGACTCTTAAATGTTGTTTTTCTGATTTATTTTCTTATACTTGCATTTTTGCTCCAAATTTGTGTTTCTTAAACTTTTGTGGATCAAGAAGCACTTTGAGAATGTGATAAATCTCTGGACTTATTTCTCAGAAAAGTGCATATAGCAATGCATACAAACATATTTCCTACTTTCTATGGGTTTACCCTATAATCCGACCATGTCAAGAGAGGCCAGCCTACATGCTTACTCTAGTGATCTCCTCAGGTTAAGTAGCTTCAACTAATACCTATTTGTGGTTACTGTTATTTATTTTTAAATTTTATTTAAATCCAAGTTAGTCAACATATAGTATAATAATGGTATAAGGAATAGAATTTAGTGATTCATCACTTTTTAATAGAATACCCAGTGCTTATCCCAATGAGTGGCTTCCTTAATGCCCATTTAGCCCCTCCCCCCTCCCAAGACCCTTCCAGCAATTCTCAGTTTGTTCTCTGTATTTGAGTCTCTTATGGTTTGTCTCCCTCTCTGTTTTTATCTTATTTTTCCTTTCCTTTCCCTATATTCATCTGTTTTATTTCTTAAAGTCCACATATGAGTGAAATCATATAATATTTATCTTTCACTGACAGACTTTAGCTTGGCATAATACACTCTAGTTCCATCCATATTGTTACAAATGGCAAGATAGCATCCTTTTTGATCACTGAGTAATATTCTAATATGTGCGTGTGTGTGTGTGTGTGTGTGTGTGTGTAGAAGGACAACTTCTTTATTGCGAGGTTACTTTTAACACTTCTGGTACCCTGGCTCACATCCTTGAAGTGCCACCTCTGTTTTCAGATATGAATTGGCAGATGATTCCTTGTGGACTTCTACCTACATGGTGACCAAATCTGGCATCAAGTTACCCCTTAATCACTTTCTGCAGCTAGAGTGGTCAGAGCAAGTAAACTGGAAGTGTAGTATGTGGACACTCTCAAGGGAAATGGAGACCAGTGGAGTAGAAGTTTATAGATTAATGTCCCTGCCTCTTGTCCTTTAGGTACACATTTCTGGAAAGTATTCTGTGCCCTTCTCAGCTTGTACTGGCAGAAATGAGCCCCACTGCCCAAGTGACAACATAATAACACTTTAAATTGGCTTTTCTTCACTTGCTTCCCTGTCCCTGATCCCTCAATCATGCTCTTGGGATCACCTCCCAGATAAACTAAATATAAGTTCTTGCTTCAGGCTCTGCCCTCAAGACAATCCTATTAAAACTAAAATAGCTTTCAAATTTACTTTTCTTTCTACTGACCTCTTCTTTAGGTCCAAGAAGGGCCTAAGCTGCAGCCTTGGCAGCCATAGGTAGGGGCAATTGTGGACTTCCCTATAACAACAATCTCAGATTTGGTGTTAGTTTCTCCCTTCCATCTTCCTCCTTTCCAGTGTTGTCCAATTTTTTTGCCCAAATGACCTCTCTAAACACAAATATGAAACTATCTTTCTGCTTTAAGTTATAGCACGTAGAAAAAAAATTGAATTATGTGGCATGCCATAAAAACTCATCTACACCACAACTTCTATTCTGTCTCATCTTCCACTTTGTCCCTCCTGTTGAAGTTGTTTTTTAGCCACACTGAACATTCTCTGGTGTTAGGACACGCACACTCTTCACACTCCATGTATTTATGGATGCTGCTCCTTCTGCTTGACTGTCCTTTCTCCTCTCCTTGTATGCTTGAGAAACTTGAAATCATCTTTCAAGAACTGGCTCAAAATAATACTTTATTAT
Source organism: Proteles cristata cristata (assembly GCA_017311185.1). Taxonomy (NCBI): domain Eukaryota; kingdom Metazoa; phylum Chordata; class Mammalia; order Carnivora; family Hyaenidae; genus Proteles; species Proteles cristata. The sequence goes on along the minus strand of JAESUZ010002205.1, from coordinate 2,115,024 downwards.
AATTCTTGTTCCTGCCAAGCCTCAGTCCTGTGCAATCCCATCCAACATTCACGTTTTTCTGTGACTTCTGACCATGCATTTTCATAATTTGTTCACGTCTTTATTTCCCTCAGTCTGCTGTGTGCATCAGAAATGCAGGAGCTAACTCTGATTTATCTTGTCCTCTCAGTGCTTAGAAAAATTGACCACTTAACGTGTGCCCAACTTGACCAAATGGTACCGAGAACATCAAGAGAGAATTAGATGTTGAAGAAAAGCACAGGAAAGAGGGGATGATGGATTTAAGAGGGAGGTGTTTATCAACAGGCATTCCAGTGAAATAAGGTGAAGAGTGATGAATGAAAGTGGAGTTGGAATGTAAGAGGAAAGCCAGCATCATGAGAAGAAAAAATGTGTGCAGATAGAATGCAAAGGAGAGAGAGATACAAGTGACACAGACAGATGTTCAGGTTCAGGGATGTTGCTCTAGTTTTTTTAAAAATATATCCTACAGGTTATTAGTGCTCAGTTTCCTAAGCACTGTTATTTATACAAACTGCTATACTCTCAGGATTAATTTAACATTACAAATTATTCTTTAAAAATGATTATGCACGTATAAAGGCACCACAATGTACAAGATAATGTTAAGTGATTTAAGTGATAATTCCTATTTTGAAACTGTTTTACAAATTAGAATTTGCCTTTTGAGAATCTTGATGCTCCAGGCTTCTACCTCAGAAAGAATGTGGAGCATCAGTTTCTGAATATTTTCTATTTTTACCTGATCTAAAAGCCAGAGAGGGAGCCCCAGGAGCAGTGGTATCTGGCTGCCAAACACTTAGAAACTCTCAAAAAAAAAAAAAAAAAAAAAACTTGACATGCAAGCAACTTCAGAGGAAATAGATTTGATTTATAGTGTTAATTCCCCTTACTAGACTATAGCAGGCAAGTAGAAAAGATGAGAAAGCTTATTTTTAAAAAATTTTAATATAAAGGATATATTGGAGAGATACCAGACCTGTAATGATGTCCAAAGTTTCTGAATTCATATGTAAAAAGGATTTCCCATAGTTCCAGTAAAAGGAGTGTTTCCTTATGAGTACAGTGTTCTTTTTCACTGTTCTGTAGTGATAGGATGTTCTGCTATGCCACAGTTTGAGAATCTATGAATCCTTTTTTTTTTTAAATATATATATACTGTCAATAGTGTCTTGTTTTTTCTTTTTAGTAGAGTACACTTGTAGATATTTGTTCTCTCTCTATCATGTTTTCTGTTTTTCTGAGTTATTTTGCCATGGGTTCCTCCTCACTCCTAGTATCTATGTTATAGTCAGATTTGGGTACAGAAGTATCTGTGAACCTTCTTCAAATCAGTAGTTCTGGACATTCTTCCAGGATGTATAAATGGTTACATCAAACAAGGATACGCACACACTAAAAGTTCATTCTTTTCTGGGATCTTTTCATAGTTAGATATTATCTTTATATATTTGGCTCACTGAATGTGATAGAAATTTGTATTTCTAGCTGAACTGAAGGCAATCAGAAGATAAAAAAAACCTGGAAAGTGATATAATCACAATTTCTAGACTAGGTAAATACTACAGATATACTGCAACTATAAACTTAGAGATTGCATGATTTCTATTCTCCCTTGATGAAATTCAGTATAAGTTATTAACACTACTTCTGTCAGATTTTACATATATAACACACGCGCACACCAGTTTCTTCCATTAGCTGTAAGAGTTCCTAGACCATAAAGTATCACTGCGAATTGATTCCACACTCCCTCAAATATGACTTTTCATAAGCCAAGTCCTTTAAAAATACAACATTTCATATATTTCTCAGACTACATGTCAAATCAGTATCATGCAAACATAATACTTTTGCTACTTTCTTAGAGCATGGTGTTGAGAGGAAAAAATTTAATATATCTGTGCTACATCTACATTAATGCAATGGTGCAATACTGAAGCTGCTTTTATCTGCCACATTTCTCAAATGAAAGCGGCAGCTAAATTTTATGGTAGTTAAACTGTGAACCTTGCACACAATCTTGCCTATATGGATGTGACCCTTTGGTATTATTCAGGCAATAGTCTTTATTCTGTATCTTAGACTTTAAAAGTTGCTATGGATATAAGAAGTCTGTCATGTGGTCATGTCTACACCGTAAAATCTTTCCAAAGTGCGCAGCAAATTTTTGGTAGAATTCATAGGTCTTTCAAGAAGTAAAATTTCATCTGGCATTTGTGACGCAGGCTGTAGAGGAGACTGTGGTCTATCTTTGCTCCCAAAGACACTGGACTTGAACTTATCAATAGTTCTTGAATGGTTTTAGAATAATCTACCAACGGTTGGCGTCTCCTGCTGTCTTCCTATCCTGTACTTCACACACAAGGAAAGTGCAGATTCCACTACTGAAACGAACGATGGCTAATATTAGGTATTTGGGGCCAAATATGGTTTCTATTAGAGTTTAGTTCAGTCTTTCACAGAAGTTTGCCATTAAGCAGAAAAAGGGCTATAGATAAACAACTTCCCATGTGAGTATGCTTAAATGTCTTAGAAAGGGATTATGCTTTAAATATCCTTATATTTCTTCTGAATTAAGTATGCTGGAATCCTTGCTGTGATGCTGATAAACTCCTTGTGTTGCTCACAGTCAACAATACCTTTTCTTGAGCTGTTCTGAGTAAGCAAGTGATACTCACTATTGGTAAATCCCCCATAGGGTAACCTGAGCTCACATGTGCTTAGCCATAGTACCAGTAATGACACGATTCTGAGGGGATTTGAAACTCTACCTCAACAAATTTATTGCTGTTTTTCAACATATATTCAAAGCAATACTTTGGCATTGTAATGTGATTCTTGACAGGGCTAAGGTAAATTCATCATGCTAAACTGAAATGTTTCTGGCAGATGTCTACCCTGTAAGAATCAAATTGTGTGTACTGTAATAGATGACAACCACAGTACTACTCTAGTTGTGAAAACTACAAGTGGAATGCTTCTTAATGCAAACTTGGGGCATAATTATGCTATGTATTATCCCACCATATTTTTTTATTTAGAAAAACTTTCTCAAGGCAGTCTGCCAATGTTCAAATAATGGACATTTTTGAGTGCATATAGAAAAAGTAGAATGTTTTCATGACAAAGCTGTGCATCTACAGGTATTTTGATGCTTTGATAGTATACAAAATCTTACTTGTTGAAATTTAAGAAAGCATAAAATTAAAGTTTTTTCACTTATTAATATTAACTTTTCTCTCCATAAAAATAGTCATTTATCCTGAGCACATGCTCTTCTTTAAAGAAGAAATGGTTGGGGCGCCTGGGTGGCTTAGTCGGTTAAGTGTCCGACTTTCGCTTAGGTCATGATCTCGCGGTTCGTGGGTTCGAGCCCCGCGTCGGGCTCTGTGCTGACTGCCAGCTCAGAGCCTGGAGCCTGTTTCAGTCTGTGACTCCCTCTCTCTCTGACCCTCCCCTGCTCACGCTGTCTCTCTCTCTCCTAGAAATAAATAAAAAAATAATTAAAAAAAATAAAGAAGAAATGGTTATAATGTCACCATTATGTATTGAAATATTTAAAAATAGTCAAGTTTTGGGATAGACTCTGCCTAATTATATGCACCACATATACTTCAGTATAATTTATCATATTTTAGGTCAGAGAACTTTAAAGTTTGGTTTAAAGGAAAATGTAATGCAAATGAAAAACAATTTTGACTCTCGTAATACATGAAAAGCCTCCGCACATGACATGATCTTTTATTCTAGGACATGATCTCTGAAAACAGGAACACGCAAGGAATTGGGATACATAGTATTTTAAGAATGTGGCACAACTGTGTTTTTGTATTATGGTATGGATTCCCATTACCTTGCCGTTCAAACTTTCAACAATTATGAAATATTTTAATGAACAGATAAAAGGCCTCAGTTCATATTTTATGATTTAGTTGTCAGATGCAAATCAAACTGCTGCCCAGGCAGCTGCACTGTGATTCCCTTCAAGTACCAGCCTCTGGCACTGGGGACAAAAAGAACCCAAGGGGCTCCCTTTTGCCCTGGTACCTCCCTTCTTCCCTTATTATTCTTAGGAAGCACCTATATTTTAAAGATCTCTTGAAATTTAATTAGTATTTGCAATGTGAATTTAAATATTGACATTTTAACGTAATTATTTTTTAAGAAAACAGTCTAATTCTATGATCCTTCTGCAAATGTGTGTGTGTGTGTGTGTGTGTGTGTGTGTGTGTGTGTATAAAGAATAAAATAGTTAAAGCAGGTTTGGGTCATTTTTATTTTAACTAAGGAAGTATACTATGTGATGCACAGAACTTAAGACAAATTGGGCAACCTCTTGGGGCCAGTAAACACCCTCCCAGACTAACACAAAACTTGGAACCTGTCCAATTGAAAATTTGAATCAGGCTGCACAAAAAGACAAAGGCTGGCAACAGTATAACTTTGGAAGATTTACTCTCTAATTTTTGAGCTGCTGGAGGCCCACAAAAGAGATTTGGGTCATGCATTACCTAAGACTTATGATGGGAAGTGAACTTACTCATTAAGCCAATTAAAGAATGACTCATTTGGTCAACAGTTAATAACCAGTAACTGGTTAGCAATCTGCTTAGCTAAAAATGATCAAACAATAGTGTGTACAGTCCAGTGGAAATTGTCCTTTCTTTCAGTTATTATGCTTGTAATTGTCATTCAGTGTGTTGTAGTCATACACGTCTGATTCTGTGCAGTTATTCATGCCATATGTAGATATATATGCCATATAGATATATATATATACATACCATACACATATATGTATATGTATGGTATTTATATGTGTCTATATATATGGCAAGTATATAGACACATATAAATACCATACATACACACACGTATTCATTCGCTCACATATTAATTTGACAGATGTACAAATGAACACCTCCTATGTATCAGAACTCTGGTGATCCTTTGTCCATGTCTCCTTACTCCTGTTTTCCTCATACTTCCTCCCCTACAGTCACTGACTACACACATTAACATACATTTCCAGCATCTTAGGGAACTGAAAGAGTTTACTCTGGTATTTTTCTCACTAGTTCACCACCAGAACATCATGTAAACCCTAAATGTGATTCCGAAGAAGTTTCCTAATATTGGTGACACAGTTTACAAGCATTTTCAGATCCATTATCTCCCTGAGTGAAGATAGGATATTTGTGTTTTGAAACAATAATGGGCTTTAAAACTTCTGTAAACTAGACTTTTATCTAATATTCATGCAGTTGGTTTTGTATGTAAGCACCAGGCACATTCAATACATCAATTCAACTAGGATAGGGTTTCAATTCTTTTCCAGAAATATATTTAATTCAGTCCCTCCTCCCACCCCCATGTGTTTCTACAGTCAGTGCCTTAGTTCAGGCCCTCATCATCTTTGGTATAAACGAACGCAGTATTTTTGCTGCCTCAGTACATCTTAAACCCCTCTAATCTGTCATTCATACAGCTGCCCAATAAAATTACATCAAAATATAAATTTGATCTCCCCATCTCCTTGATTAAAATCCTCAGCAAGCTTCCCATTGCCTACAGGCTAGAGCCTACAGGTTGAACTTTGGAAAACTAAGGTTAACGTTGGACCTACTTGAGCTTAAAAGTGTTTGACTCTGAAGACATACAGATCCACACTTAAATTATTTTATTACCTTTGTTTACATTCATATGGAGTCTCTAAATAGGACATTTCTGGAAGGATTAATTTCCGGGCTAAGATTTCTGTTGTGGGTCTGTTTACATTGATAATGATGTTACATCATTCCAGGTTGTGTGGAACAAACTTAAACCTCAGCATCTGTAGGAATTCTAAAGCTGTATAAACTCAATTATAAACTTTCGATAACTCCTGATGATGATACTGTAATTCTTTCCATGTTCCACTGCCAGCTTGTTACAGTGTCAAAAGTTAGCATCAAAATATGTAATCATTGAACCTAAAATTGCTAAGTTAATTTCTTGAGTGTCTAGTGTATTTCCTGCAGTATTATTTGACTAACTGCCCATGCTAAAGAGAAAAACATTTAAGAAACCACCAGAGTTTACATTATTTTGATAAATCTTAGAAGCACAGGATAACAAGATTGGATTCAGACAACATATGCATTTGCACACACAAACTCATTCTTCCTCAATATCTCATTGGTGTACTGACAGCAAACAGCTCACTCAAAGGGCTTAATTGAAGAGCATTTAATAAAATGGACTGTTCAGCTAGGAAGAATAAGTCATTAGGTAACCAACAAGGGAGTTTGAAGTGCCAGAAACTAGGAACAGTGGAAGATGTTACTTCTCTATGTCTGAAGGGGCAAAAGCGAGAGAGCTATAGCTCTAGATAGGGATGATGACAGAGCAGCACTTTATGGTGGGGAATGGAGTTGTTAAAGGTCATTACCTGACAGGAAGGGGGACAGGGAGTAGGGTAGGAATTAACACCTTGCCCTCTCTGCTCCCACCTTCTGATTTATTGCAATCAGCTAAAGCCAACTGGAAACCAGAAAGCAAGGGAGGCTGGCACAAAGCAGGCAGAGACTGAGAACAGACCTAGAGGGACAAATGGAGAATGGACCAGCAAACAATTTATGATGAAGATCCAACTCTTGATTCCTTATCCATCTCGGAAAACAAATAGTGATAAGTAGGCATAAGGTAGTGAAATAGTGTGGATTGATTGGGTTGGGGTCAATGTATGTAATGAGATTTAAGTAGTACAGTGGGTATGATTTTCAGTCTCCCTAGGATCCTGTGCCAGGATCCCCACTCAGGGTAGGAGAGGTGAGAGACAGGAAATAAGGCTGGTGAGAATTCAGATCCCTGTGTCCTCATGCCAGCTTCAAGCAGAGCAGCTGCGATTAAGTCTATTATATGTAAGATTTCTTTTCTTTTTAATTTTTAAATGTTTATTCATTTTTGAGAGACAGAGAGAGACAGCACAAGCTGGGAAGGGGAAGACAGAGAAGGAGACACAGAATCCAAAGCAGGCCCTGTCAGCACAGAGCCTAAAGCAGGGCTTGAATCCATGAACTGTAAGATCATGACCTGAGTCACAGTTGGTTGCTTAACCAACTGAGGCACTCAGATTCCCCTATATATAAGACTTCTTAAGAAAAATATGGCTGTAATAGCAAGATCTTGGAAGGGAAATCAGGTTTCCTAGGTGTACGGGAACTGTGTTACTTGAGGAAGTGAACTTAAGCCATCTGTCCCCATTGTTTCATCTGTAAAATGGAAGGAAAAAATGCACATCCTAGATGAATCGTAGATTATAAGATCAAATGGGAAAGTGGAAATGGTTTCCTTCTGAAAAGTTAAACAAGCTCTACAAATGTCAGGCTGAATCGCTTTTGGATACAATCATATAAAGCCAGTCCCTGAGTATGCACTTGCAGTCATCACATCTTCTCTTTTTGACTATCTTTCCCCTACACATGGAGCACTTAACTCAACTCCAACTTAAACACCATATACAAAGAAAAGATAAGCAGTAAGAAAATCCAAATGCAATACGGCTGCATGTTAACAACAGAGAACTAGATTCATGTTGAACTCCGTTTTCGTGGTGCATAACTCTCCTTTCCATAGGTCCTATTAACTTCAAAGGGAGCTCCGTGCATGTAAATGATTATATTTATTGGATGCGCCAACTCCTTCTTATCCTCCGGGCACAATTAGAAATATCACAGAAAAATGAATGTCAGAGACTTGGATCCATATTTGATATTCTATGGGAAACTTCCCATAGTTACAGATGTTAATAATCCTGCCCAATGGTCCAGTTAGGAATGTGTGGTATTTTTTCTTCTATCATCCTTGGAATTACTTTTTCCCCTCTCATTTTAGAATATTCTTTTTTGCATTAAAGGAAAAATAATTCTCTGTAGGTCTAGACACACCAGTGATAAAATCTTGGCTTGTACAACTTGGTATGGTGATAAAAATCTGGACCACGTAGCCCCTCTCTTTCAAGGAACTGTTAGTGCTTCCCTGAGATTGTATCGTTAATACCTACAGCAATCCTGTTCCTAGTTCAAGTTCACTCTGGGAACTGCCAGGAGAGTCAGTGTCTAGGAACTAAACTCCTGGATGCACAGTTTAATATTACATCCACTATGCCACACTGTAGTTTCAGTGTTCATTGTGAATTCAGGCCAATATTAATATTCCTGTTAGGTAGCTATAAACTCAGGTTTTCTCCAGTTGAAATCACAGTCAATGAGAACAGACGGTGAGTATATAAAGAGCTGCGCTTTTCACACCAATTTGTTGTTTGTCCTCCTTAAATTCAGTCGTCTAAGGGCTCTTGGAAGTGTCTCTGAAACTAGTTCTGACAAACAACTTAGGTCCTCACCCAGACTTATCGGTGAACATAAGGGCCTTTCTAGTGTTACACACATGGCTCTTCACCCATATGTATTATTACACATTACATATTAAATACCCAATATATGTATTCTACGTCCAAGAGGAGGGTTAAGGTTTTAACTATTTCTTTAAAGTGCCCCCCCGAAAAATATGGAAGAATCCCCTCAAATATTCAGAACATGGATGAGACAGAAAGTGTGTATTCTGAAAAGATGAAAACCTTTCCTGGAAGTGTACCTACATTTGATAGGTGGTATGAAGATCTTCCTGATGTTTTGATAAGCAATTTGATGTACCAAAGAGTCATTCTAAGTAGTCTTACAGACATATCTGCAAAGTAATTTGGATCTACTTTGAATTATTTGTGAGAAATAAGTAAGCAAAGACCATCTAATTTTAGTAAATATTGATAGAGCAAAACAATCCAAAGTATATATAACAATCACATTTCTAGTGAAAATGTGTGTAAGTAGGTTTATTTTGAAAGGAAAAGTCCTACTCCCAGTGTCATAACCAATTAAATTCTCCAGGTAATGACCCCATTTGCATAGTGAGTAGAACCCACAAGTGGGAATTTTAATGGGCACACCACCTGAGTACAGTAATTGAGAGTGACACAACTTGAACTAGTTTTGTGCTTACCCCACTGAAAATTCTACTCAGATTATTTTTAATGTCAAGCTACAAGTCAAATTTCAAGATGATGGATTTGTTCTTTTTTAAGCACCGAGTTTGAGTAAAAGAAGTGCTTTAATTCTGTTATGCATTGCATATCTTTGCTTTAACTAATCTGTAGTTCTGATTCTTACCATTGCTTCATTTTCTTCAGTGATTGGAATTTAATTTTATTCATTAATTTGTGAATAATTAGATAAAAAAAATAACGTCCTCAGCAGTCAAATTGCCTCTGGATTGCAATTTAATGTACTTTTACCAGAATATGTATTCTCGTTAAGCTGGCATAATAGTTTACTAAAATGTAATTGTGTAACTATGCCCAATTATTCTTTCTGATGATCTAAGAAAATCTAATAGAATATGGATTCGTGAGTATTTCCCTCCTCCTCCACCTCAACACCAATAAAACGCCCTTCCTGCAGAGCTGATCACAGATGCTTTGTCATCTGAAGGTGTTACTTTTAAAAGATACTCTCCTTATCTCTCAGGCACTATTCATGTCCTTGAAAGAACTGTGCATTCTGATCCAGGGATCATATGACGTCCACATTAAATTATATAATAAAGGTGATCTCAAGACTCTAAGAGTCAGACATACATGATGAACTGTGCTTTCTAGGTTTTGAGATGACATTTTAAAACTTCTTTTGTTTCTCTCGAAGACTGCTTGAGATCCTAACTATTTGTAGGTGTTTGACACCACTCCGCCACATCTGTAATTGGCAGAGCGAGCATCCAGCAGACAGGCTCTGTACATCTTTACACTGCAACCTACCAAGTTAAGAAATGTATTGGTTCAATATAAAACAGCAGGCTGTTTTTAGACATAGTTACTAGTGCACAAGCTTTAATATGGCTTGGCTTCATCCTATAATGAGATCTTTTGGTTCCCTGCTCAACAGGCTTTTATTCCTTTGCAAAAGGCTATGAACTATGTCAAGTGGATCAGCTGCTTTTGTACACCCTCTTTCTTGGCTTTGGAATGTAATTCTTTTGCTTCTACCCCTTTATGCATCAGACAGAACTTAAGAACCTTTTCAATTTTTCAAGCTAAACTTAGAATTGGTTTGAATTTGCTTTTTACTATTTTCCTAATAATTACATTCTCGACTGAACCTCACACAAAGACCTGCCTGGAAGTGAGCACTTAATTGCAAAGCTCTACTTTGTCTTTAACACGTGATATCTATACCCCATGTTGGTAATGTGTCAAAGGATGGTTATCTAACATGATTTCTTCATGGTCACCTCACAAGTAAATGCAGGGCTCTGTTTTAGCAAGTACTGAGGCGACGGATGGAGGGCATAAATAACAGGCAAACAATGGAACTGAACTAGGAGCCACAGTTCAGTGGGAAGGCAGGAAGCCACTCATGCGGGCATTTGGCAGCTTGGGAGCTGTCGGTGTAGTCCCCCTGGAAACTCACACTATTGCCCTGGTTGGATGAAGCACGGGATGGTGCAGGCTTCTGTTTGCCTGGAGATCCTGCCTTCTACAGGGTGGGGCCCGGCTGTGCTCATAATCCTTTTCAATCCAGATTGCCTATTGATTTCATTAAAATTTTATCATTTATATAGTATTTTGATTCACAGTCCTTTAAGGTTGAGGGAGCAGTCATTGATGCGAATGTTGAGTGGTGGAAATACATGGTGGACTTAGTCACCACTGATGTTTTTTGTAAAAATCACCCTCCACTTTAGGGCTGCATCATAATGCTTTCATGTCTCCACAGCTCTTCCACAGAATCTCTAATATTAAATGAGCAAGTAAATGCAAACAGGTTTCTTATGGGAGGTGCCAAACTTCTTACCTAGGTTGGAGCTACGTGAGGGTTCTGACCCCACTGAGGTACCTAGAGAAAACAGGCACTTGTAGGGGCACCTGGGTGGTTCAGTCCATTAAGCGTCTGACTTTGGCCCAGGTCATGATCTCCCGGTTCCTGAGTTTGAGCCCCATGCCCTGCTCTGTGCTCACAGTTCAGACCCTGGAGTCTGCTTTAGACTCTGTGTCTCCCTCTGTCTCTGTCCCTCCCTTGCTCATGCTCTCTTTCTCTCAAAAAGAAGTTAGCATTGAAGACCAAAAAAAAAAAAAAATAGGCACTTGTAAATTTACTGGTTATAGTGGGAAATAGAAATAAGAAGTTAAGGGGCGCCTGGGTGGCTTTGTCGGTTAAGCGCCGACTTTCGCTTAGGTCATGATCTCGCGGTTCGTGGGTTCGAGCCCCGCGTCGGGCTCGTGCTGACTGCCAGCTCAGAGCCTGGAGCCTGTTTCAGTCTGTGACTCCCTCTCTCTCTGACCCTCCCCTGCTCACGCTGTCTCTCTCTCTGTCTCCTAGAAATAAATAAAAAAAAAAAAAAAAAAAAGAAATAAGGGGTTAAAGGGACACCCTTGTAAAAATTCTTGATTAAAAGATGTAAATAGTATGTGTGGAATAAACCCTATTAATATATTTACTGTTTAAAACAAAAATGGTGTGCTTTACAGTAGTGTAAAAGGAAAATAAAAATGGGTATTATAGTATTTGATGAAATTTTATCTTGCCTGTCAGATTAGATGTAATAAACCTACAGGCCTACAAATCACAAGTAATTGGAAAGGACATAAAGGTCTTGAATAATTTGAAAAATACTCTCATTAATAAATAAACTTATTCTTTAGGTGGTTGGGTAAATCTAAGCATTTAAACTGGAACACAAGAAGGCAAGCCATAGACTCAGGACTCCAGTCTTATTTATGTTAGGCAGTGACTTTGACATTTATAACATTAGAATCTAGGGCACTGATAGAGTTTGTATGGATAAAGAATGGAAAGTTATTACATAAGGTTGCCTTGGTTACTCCTTGAACTGTTCAGTGAAATACTGACTACTTTAGGTGAGGAAAGTGGATATAGTTAATAGACTAAGAATACAAAAATAAAATATTCCTAAATAGAAACGCTTCTGCTAAATAAATGCTGGGGGTTGGGGGGTTAAATACTATAAAACATTTCCTACTACTTGAAAATTTTATGACTAAAAACCCTAGATGAAAATACTTCTGATGATTTAACTTTTGGGTAAAAATGATTAAACCTAATACCCAGTTTCACAGGTGTGTGTGTGTGTGTGTGTGTGTGTGTGTGTGTGTAATCTCAGTATATACATTAAAAATAAATTATCTTTGTTTCCATTTATTTTGGAATTATCTCCCAACTTACAAAATCCATTTACCTAAGACTATGTTTTAACATACTCTTATTAATTACCTATGATTTGCAGTAAAACTGATCTGAATATTTCATATGAAAGCATGAGCATATGCTCATGTGAGCATGAGTCATGTGATTTACATAAGGAAACTATGAAATCTTCAGAAAAGGCAGTAACAAGAAAAGCCTAAAGTTTTCAATTATAGTTGAATTAATTCAAATCAATATAAGAATTAGATAGGAAATATGCTAAGGCACAATGGAGAATTTTTTATTTCAAAATAATGTATTCAGGATAATATAGGTCCAGTTTAAAAATATTTAAGGTTAAGTTTCTACATTTGAAAAGAGACCAAATCTATAACTGTAAACTATAGCACTTAGTCATGAGGGCCATATAATGAAACCAAACATTTTACATAAATTCTAACATATACTGAAACTATTTTCACATTTTCCTACTTTTGTTTTTTTTCATTTTTTAAAATCATAAAAGACACTTTATGGAATGACTGGCAGACAATAGAGGAAAAGTCCTGTGAACATAAATATGGAAATAAAATTCTGCTATCATCAATTAATGTTCTCTGTTAAGAAGAAACATTACTTTAAAAGTGCTAATATTTTCATTGCAAATAGAATATATTTAAATATTAGATAAACCACTTGGTTGAAAACTTTTACATGATAAAAAGTGACGCATTTTAACAATTCGGGGTCATTAGAAGGCTTTACATGTCAATACGCAGATGATATTCTTATATCCTAATATATACGCATAAGTTAACGTTGAGTATACGTAAATATTCAGATTCTGGTTACTATGAAATAGTACAAAGACATTCTTATATTTAATGTAACAAATGAGAGACACTCTGTAGACAAGAGAAAGACAGCTGTTCCCTGGAATTCTATTTAAACCCGACAATTTAAAGGCTGTGTGTGTGTGTGTGTGTATGTGTGTGTGTGTGTACACACACATATAGCACTGAAAAAGGGAGTCAAGAGTTTGCTGACTTTTTTAAGTCTTTTCAGTAATGACAAGTAGAACTAGGTTTTATCTCAAAGGAAAAACTGTAGGTGACATACCTATGCTTGAGGTTTTAAACCTTTCTTAAAAGCTTAGGTTTGTTAAAGGTTTCCCAAAAATACTCATTTGTTTTTATCATGAGTTTGAATTTCAACTGGAAGAACTGAAAATAACTACTAATCTAAAGGTATTCTTTCAGAATTTTTACAAGGAATTACATTAAACCAAATCAAACTACAATTTTGGGGAGATCAGACGTAGTAGGAGAGCACACAGTATGGAAATTTACTCCCCCTTTCATCTGGGCTACACAAAAAGTGTCTGTCTAAGTCTTACTAACTATATACTGATTCTCATAATTGACTTCTTTATACTTGCAGCATCTTTATAACCTGTCCTGTTGGCTTAATTTAACAGCAAATTGCAATACTGACATTTGGTCACAGTAGCGGACCTTAAGTTTTCCACTGCTTTGGAAAGAATAGTTTACATTTAAGATGAGCTGTGTTTAGGGGCGCCTGGGTGGCTCAGTCGGTTAAGCGTCCGACTTTCGCTTAGGTCATGATCTCGCGGTTCGTGGGTTCGAGCCCCGCGTCGGGCTCTGTGCTGACTGCCAGCTCAGAGCCTGGAGCCTGTTTCAGTCTGTGACTCCCTCTCTCTCTGACCCTCCCCTGCTCACGCTGTCTCTCTCTCTCTGTCTCCTAGAAATAAATAAAAAATATTAAAAAAAAAAGATGAGCTGTGTTTATAAAATATAACATTGGTTAAGAAGCAAAACAAACTTTCTTCCCTTAGAAAAGGCTTAAACCTCTCCAAAAATTAAAAAAAACATTTTTTTTAATAAATCAAAATCAGAATACTGAGATTTTAATATGTAAAAAATAACCAGCTTAAATGCAATTTGTCAAAAGCCTTCCATGTTCTGTATAAAACAGAACTATTTTAATAAACCATATGTTCTTATCAAAAACTTTATCATCACATTTAAATTATGTGTAAAAATTAGTGCATAATTTAATTTTTTTATTAAAAAAACTGTATTCCCACAAGTAAAGAAAATACATACTTAAGGCATTTTTCTTTTAACTGCTTAAGGACACACACAGTTTGGGCTCCCTCCTAAAAGTTGTTCCTGCATCTAGTTCACTCAAGCCATAGATGGATCACTCATCCTAAAAGGCCTCTTCAAATACCACTTTCTCCTTGAGGCCCTGTGCATATTCGGGTAGATAAGAGCTATTCTTCTCTGTGTATTCTTAGAGACTTTTTGGTCTTTCTCTGGCATAATCCTCACTTCAGTATGCCTTGAGGAATGGTTCATTCTTTCCAGGTCTCTCTGCTCTGTTAAACTGTATACTCCTCTGGATGGGAGTTGAATGGCATCTGTCTCTGAATCTGAGCAGGCGATTAGACACAGGAGGAGCTCAATATCTGCTGAACAAGCGAGGAAAGTGAGAACAGAGCACAGAGACTAACACGGAGTGCCCAACTATGGTGTGGGTTTGTTTCCCAAGGTTCACTTTAAAGGAAAGAAATGCTTACTTTGAACCATGGATAGATAAACATCAAAAATAAATTGTCTGGTTTAAATACGCACAGAGAAATAATACATTTGGAGCAAGAGACTCCTAAGAATGGTTAAAAGAAATAGAAGTATGTATAGAAAGGAGGAGACATTAAGCATTTTTTTTTGGGGGGTCAAAATGTCCCTCAGTCATTGTAACCTATTAAGTTTACAAGTAGTTAAAATTTCACATATTAAACCACGTAGATTTGGTTAGAGAAGGCTTTCAGAGATTACTTAATGAGTGAACAGTGCAAATACTGGCTTGCTTCATGAGAATCTTACCATGTGCTTTTCCGCCCCCTTAAAAGAAAACTCTCAAAACTCTCCAGTTTTAACACAACCGAAGATAAATCTCTATGAAGGAAAACAAATTCCACAGCATTCCATACAGATTTCCAAACAGTCTGATGATTCACAACAGGCATCCATGATGCCACAATCCATGTCGCAAGGGCAGTTACAGTCCTCTCCCATTTCATCTCCACAGCAACAGCAGCAGGCTTCTGAGGTGCAGATGCCACATGAAGCTTGGCCCAGGACAATATTGCAGAGGGTCAGGAATTCACAGAACAAGCAGGCCAGGATACAGTGGACGCAGCAATCTTCATTTTCAGTTGGGAAGAGAACACATATGAGGGAAAGAATGAACACAATTAAAGAAGTCATCAAGGGACTGGATAATAAGAATCGATCAAAATAAGTAATCCAGAATGCAGTGACATGCACTCTTAGAAGTCTTTCTGTGGGCTGGAAGCTCACAAAGAAACTTAAGCTAAATTTTAGAGAAGTAATCTTTAGATGTGGGTATTGCATTCAGGAGAAAAAAAAAAAACAGATGGTTGTGTGTACAGGTGTGTGCATGTAGGTTAGATTTTAACATTACTCTCACACATTGTTCAGTTGTCTTGGTCCTAGGTTCCACTTCTCTGTGTCTCTTACCCATCGTCCCTATATCCTATTACTCTCTATAACAGAAGCTAAAACAATTCTGTAACAGTACAGTCCTTTAGACATAGAAATTTGCTCCATCCACCTGCTCCAACATTGGAAGGAAAAGAAAATTCAATAGGATATATTCAGTAGATTATTGAGTATATCAGGAGCACATCATGATACATAAGGTACTTGAAGTGTTCTGAAGAGCTAACAAGCTAGATTATTATCATATTAAGAAACTAGTGGTTAACTGGCAGTAAGCCAGTTGTATTCAGTACGCCTTCAAAGAAATACTCCTATTAACCAGTTCTAACATTTCTGACCTTCACTTTCTATTGTGCTAGGGAAAGTTTGTATTTCAAAGCTGAAAGGGGAACCTACAAAACTCACTTGACACTAAAGAATCTTTAACTGAGTATTCTGAAAACCCTAAGAATATTACTGGGCATTAGATTATTTACGTATTAATCAGAAATCACATCAACATCAAACTATCTGTAGTGGATCTATCAATTTTAAAGGGGGAAAGAATGGTCAACCCCACCTAGTGTCAGAAGTGGAGGGTTAAATCTTTGACACCTCTTTTGGTCCCTTTCTAATAAGTAGATTTTCTTCTCCTGAAATATGACCAATGTCTTGAATTTTCTTCCCTTACTTATCATTGCACTTTTTACAACAGTGAATGTGTAAACATCCCTAAGTAACTGATCAGAAAAGAAAGGATGCCTTATGAATAACTGTGAGTAGCATTTTTTTGCTCAACACGGTGTTTCAGATTCCCCCTCACTGATTCATGTCACTATAGGTCACTTATCTTCCAGGTGTAGAATATTCCAACTGAGCTAATATACCATAATTTATCCATACTATTTATGAATATCTTTGTCATGTCCAGTGTTTTTCCTACTCCAAACATCACTGTTGGGAATGTTTTGTACAAGTGTCTGAGAACATACATGATCTATAACTAGCAGAACTGTTGGCTCATGGGATATGGAAAGGGGTTTCCAGAGCGGTTGCTCAAGAGTTTACTCCCACAAACCAAGTTTGAGAATGCTCACTGTCTGCATCCTCATTAATCGTGGATACTGTCATACTTTCATATATGCCAGTTAGGTGAGTGTGAAACAGGATATCCTGGTGGTTTTACTTTGCATTTACTGAGTTACTAGTAAGTTTGGACGTCTTTTCATGTTTGGTCATTCATGTGGTCTCTTCTTTGAAACAGGTGTTCAGTGTGTTCGTGTTTTCCCCTCATTGTTCTATTAAGTTGTGCTTTTTTTTCTTACTGATTTTAGATGTTCTTCATATGTTCAAGATACCAAAACTTTCTCAAAAATGACTGTTTGCTCTTAGTACATGGTTTTTCTTAAGTTGAAGTAAACTAACAAGAGACAGATGAGTTAATTTTCAGACTTTGAGAGTTAAAGTAATAAAGCTAAATCCAAATCAAATCTTGTTATTAGCTGGAGATATAGGATTGACGAGATGGCTGAGGAGGCATTAACAAGATCCGGTAGCAGAATGAAATAAAAAGTTTTAATGCCTGATTCAAAAGAAGGGAGCTCAGCCCAGCCCTGCCTATATATAGAGAGAGGGAGAAGAAACCAATAATCAGGAGGGAGAGACTGAATGTGATGAGTGAGAAATCAACAGCCCTCAAGATAATTCCAAACTAAACAGCTCATTGTCACTCACAGGACCTCTCTATTCATTGGAGAATGAAAATCCCTTCCTGATTTTAGATGACAGTTGCCTTAAACCCAGAATAGGATCTGTCTAAATTCCTATTTTAGCCAACAGGATTCACAGATCAAATTAAGTCTGTTAAACTTCCTTTGTATTTTTAGTAAACAAAACAAAAAGTTCTTAGCTAGAAATAGATCAAACACTCCTTTCTAATCTATCTTCTACAATAAAACGTGATTTCTATAACTAATAGGTATGAGTGGTTGTCTTTCACAGAATGGGGAGCCTAGTAAAAATGAAGAAAAATTATTTATTTGCATATTAGGAAAAAATATGTCAGGAGAGAAAATGTTTTCATTATTTCATTAAAAAAACTATTTTAGGTACTTTAATCTCTATGTAAGGCTTTTTCCAAATACTAATTCACTTAATTCTAATAATATTCTCAAGAAGCAATACTGGTATTATCTGTGTTTTACCAATATAGACTTAGAAAAAATTTAGAAAACTTGCCCAGAGTCATCCAGGCCATAAGCAGCAGTGCCAGGGTGAGAACCATGTGGTTTGCAGGGAAAGGCCCTGCTCTAATCCAGCATGCTGTGTTGACCACAGGGGTGGACTGCTTGGTTCATCATCTTCGGGGGAAGATCAGTTATAAACCCAAAACTTACTGATTTGTCTTGATCTGTTTTTAGCCTTGATTCATGTTCCTTTCCTTTCTAAAGATGATTCTGAATTTCACTTTGAATGAAGAGTTGATAGTACAGGTTAACCTTCAACAAGTAAGAGCAAAGTTTGTGAGCTGGAGAGCTGATAAACTGCCAGTTACATTGTGGAGACAGACATAAGAGGGTGGGCAGCAGAGAGAGAGAGAGATCATGTCTCAAAAGAAGCAAATCTGTAAATGTGACACAAAAATTAAGGTCCACAGTTATATGAACAAAAGCAGTGAACAGATTATGTAAGAATTCTGGTACAGCATGGTAATAACACAGGTCTTAAAAGAGTAAGTTCTTTAGGTAAATACTAAAGGCAAAAAAAAAAAAAAAAATACGTCCTCTTAGCACATAGGTCCTACATAATTTACTAGAAAACCATTTTGTGCTACTCTGAAAAACCAATCTATTAAAGGGCACCTAAAAATGTCACAAACCAAACTGCACCTTAGAGAGTAAAGTGATATTAAATAAGGCGCATTTACAGGGACATATACCACAAATGCAGTCATTACCTGTACTTTATAAAAACTTCCTAGGTATGAAAGCAACAAAAGGATTCCTAAATTCTATCAATTTAATAATCTAATTTTTATTCCTTGCCAAAAACATTTCTTTTGGTTGTGTTCTAGAAAGAGCAGTTTGTGACCCGGGGCAATGAAAAGGTTAAACTAAGACAAAATAGCTGATAGCGTTTCTTCCACTATCACCTCCACCACCCCCAGGGGAATCAAGAATCATAAAAGATATTACAATGTTTCCTTTTTTTGAAGCAAAGAGAAGAGTCTAAGAATTAGCAAACTAAGAAGACTTCAATAGAGAAACTTAAAAGAAGAAGAGTCTTCTGCATAGATGATAGTTCACAGTCAGAAATAATTCTCCCCCCCGCACCCGTTCTTGAGGTTTTTCATTTTTATGGTTTTATTCAGTCATACTTGCAGTTTTTGCCAAAAGCATTTAACCTTTGAGAAGCCAACTAGGTTCTGGGAAGGATGCCTATCCCAAACTGGGCCAAGCAAGAATTGCACAATTCAGTGTGCTAGTGAGAGGGGAACTCAGCACAAGACTGACAGCTACTGTAAATTGAGGAAAACAAAGGCACATACCAGCAGCCAAGTATCTTGGAAGAAATCATAAAAGAAAAACTTTAGTGCAATATTTGATTAAAAAAAAAAAACCCAACAACAAAACTGCTATAAAAGACTGCAGACACAAACAAACCCAAACAAAATATCTGAATCCTATGAAAGGTCATCAGTGTTAAGCCCCTGTAGCTGGTCTATTTGGAAAACATCTGGCTGCCCCAGGCCTTGAAAGCAACAATAGAAACCACTTCAATAGCATCTTAGGTGGCTCTAGAAATGTCCATGACTGGCCCAAGGGGCTTTGGTCTGTTTAAAATGAGGCTGAAGACTCATTTTTATAAGAACACATTAATTTAATAATGAAACGATTCCTAACTGATTTACCTCCTCATCAGTGGCCCCAAATGCTCAGAAAACAGAAGGGAGAGCCATCAGAAAACTATGTCTGCAGTAAACTCAGCTCTATTATAAAGGAATCTATTACATTTCTCAAGTTTTCTTTTTTTAAGATGTGGTATGACAGATGCTCTGAATTTCTTGGAACAAAGACCCCAAACAGCAGAGTACTGGGAAGCACAGAGCAGAGAATTCTGAGAATAACCCACAAACCAGATTTGTATGTGTTTTATCTCAACTAATCTCTAATAACGTTTCCTATGACTTCAATGCTTGAAACGACTTTCTTAACCAAGCCCCCAACAAGTAAACTACATACTGAGAAACAGAAGTTTGTTAACATTGTTAACAGTGTAACAGTATGCCAAAAAGCAATTGCAGATTAGAACATGAGCAGTCAATTATGCGTAATGAGTCATTTAATAATTGCACTGAGATCAAACCTGACTTCACACCCACAGCTACAGAGAACCCACAGGTGTTCCCATGTCTTGAACTGCTAAGGCTCACATCTGCCCAGTGAGGGGGTACAAAGGGGCTCACTGTACAGAGGATGCCTGATTGGTTGGTGGCATTCTTCTTACCAGACACTGCCTGACTGGAACTGTTGTTTCTCAAGGTAAAATCAGAAAGCAGGCTAGAAGTGGGGTTTAGTAATCCTGAAAATTGCAGCCAGGATGGCTAAGTTAGTATCTGGCCTATGTGAAAAGCCAGCTATGAGGGGTGAGACACAGACCTCTCCAGGGAGTTGTGCTCCTCAAGTGTTCATAGGGGCAGGAGATATTTACTAATACAGCACGGTAGCTCAGCTCCAAGTAGCTGTATTCTGGCCTACAGCCCTAGAATGACCCGCTGCCTGCATAAATTGGCCTGAAGCATACCTCCTACACAGAACTCTCTGGCACGCTGCTGTCCCCGTGAGGCCATGCATCTTAGCCAGAACATAGTCAACATTTTCCTAGTAGGGAAGAAAGGGAGTTAGGTCAGGAGGTAAAAGAAAGAGAAGAGCGATATTTTCCACTGCAGTACAAGGAAGACCATACTTAGGAAAATTGAACAGTTCTCTTTACTATTATCTTTTCTTTGGGCCAACTCTAAAGAACCTTGGAAAAAAACCAGCACTGTTCTCCCACACCCCCCAGAGGGACTCCTTGATAATTTTCCTAGCACATGTCCAAATTCTGGATTCCATCCTGTACCTATGAGAGGTGCATTTGCATTTTACATTACAGTAGGTGGAAGGCACATATTTTTTTTTTGCTTCTCTTATTTGCTTATCCTGCTGCATGCTCCATGGTTGATTCATTAAATATTCCAAACTCTCTAAGAGATTTGATCCAGTAATTGTTGGTCATTACTTAACTGTAGGACTGAGTCAAATAGTCCTTTCTAAATAGTCGCATCTTACAAAGTCTAGGAACATAATGTATATACCAAAACACCTTCCCCTCCCCTTCAGGAGCTGTACAGAGAAATCTGAAGAGGAGTAAAAGCTCAGTTAGTAGACGTGTTCCTTTAAAACATTTTACAGGCAGTTAATATGTGGGGAGGGAAGAGGGTAAAGAAAAGCTAAAAAAATATAGATCGTTCAAATAACGTTTACATTAACTCACTGAATCTCTACAACACTAAGATCACAAATTTGATCTAACAGTGCTGTCCTCAGAGGGTAACAGTGAAGATTAAAAGGGACAATGCAGAAAAAGTACTCAAGAAGAGGGGGCTGGGGTGGCTACGCTGGTTAAGCATCTGACTCTTGGTTTCCACTCAGGTCATGATCTCTCAGTTTTTGAGCTTGAGCCCCACATCAGGCTCTGCCCTAGCAGTGCAAAGCCTGCTTGGGATTCTCTTTCTCCCCTTTGCTGCCCCTCCTCTCTCTCTCTCTCTCTCAAAATAAATAAACTTAAAAAGTACTCAAGAAGGGATTTATCATGTAATGCTTATTAAATGCTGTTACTGTGATAGCAATGAAGACAATAGAAAAATATTTATTTTAGGGAGACCACACCTCCCTACCTACCGATAGATTTCATTCACTCTGATACTACACCAAAATTGGGCCATTCCATTTTAATCTAAGGAATTTTATAAAAGGCTCAGTCCAGAGTTGAAACACTTGAAAAAAGAGACACAAAATGTCAACTTTAAGAGACAGATCTGCAGAAAAGTGAAGCAGAAATCTGTCCAGAAAAAATCAGTACCTCTTGTTTGACTACAGCAGAAGACTTAAAATAATTATCTTTTTGCATATTTAAATTATCCACTTATTTTCTCAGGAAGCTAGGAGGCATGAACAGAGTAAGACTATGCTTTACCTAAACTTATTCAATGCTGACTTTATTCAGTCGGCCAGTTGGAATATCTCTAATCCGAAAAGTTTAATAAAAAAGTTGAATATAACTCTCAGAGAACAAAATCCACTTTAGATCTTAAAAGCATTTTCCTAGAAAGAATATGTCTAACAGTGTCTCCTAAAATTGGTCACAAAGCCATCTATGGCTAGGGAAAAATATACTTTTTTATTAAAACTAGAGGATTTATGTTCTTAAGACTGTATAAAAATGATCTAAGAAATCTCTCCACAAACTTAACGTTTTCCTCATTTTTCACAACTGTGACAATTTCACAATTACCATTTCAGTTTCCTCTCTGATCTGTGGGAGACCGAAATATTGTGCAAGGTACATTATGAAAAGAAATCTGGTTTTTAAGTCAAATAGTACCCAATGGGGTGATCCTGCAAAAGGTGGTGGCAATGATAAGAACAGTAAATTAACACCTTGCCATATCACATGCTTTTTATGTATTTATACTTATTGAGGCATAATCAACATTGACTGGATTCTACTCCTGAAACCAATATTGCACTGTATGTTAACTAGAATTTAAATAAAAATTTGAAAAGAAAAAAACATATAACTGACTCAATTTGAAAAGAAAAAACATATATACTGACTCAATATATCTGCACTGTGAAATGATCACCACAATGTCTAGTTTATATCTGCCACTATAGTTTTTTTCCTTAGGAGAGCTTTTTAATATCTACTCTCTTAGCAACTTTCAGGTATGCAATATGTTAACTATAGTCACCATGTCATACAATACATGCCCATGACTTACTTATAACTGAAGTCTGTTACTTTTGGACTCTTTCATTTATTTTACCCATGTCCACCCCCTGCCTCAGGCCACCACCAATCTGTTCTTTATATCTATGAACTCATGGTTTTGTTTTTAGATGCCACATACAAGTGAGATCATATGGTATTTGTCTTTTTCTGATTTACACACTTAGCATAATGCCCTCGAGGTCCATCCATGTTGTTGGAAAGGCAAGATCCTTCCTTTTTTTTTAATGGCTGAATAGTGTTCAATTGTGTGTATACAAAGACACACACACACACACACACACACACACACACAAATATCATATACTATATGTACCCGTCACATCTTCTTTACCCAGTCATCCATTGAAAAACATTGTTTCTGTGACTATTATAAATAATACTGCAGTGAACACAGGGGTGGATATATATTTCTGAATTAGTCATTTCATTTCTTTTGGATAAATACCCGGAAATAGAATTACTAGATTGTACGGTAGTTCTGTTTTTAATTTGAGCAACCTCCATACTGTTTTCAATAGTGGCTAAATAAGTTTACATTCTCACAAACAGTACGCTTTTTCCCACAACCTCAACAACACAACACGTGCTCTTTCTTGTTGCTAACAGCCAATCTGACAAGTGTGAGGTGGTATTTCATTATGGTTTTAATTTTTATTTCCCTGATGATTAGTGATGTTGAGCACCTTTTCATGGACCTGTTGGCCACTTGTATATTGCCTTTGGAAAAATATCTATTGAGATCTTCTGTCCATTTTTAGTCAGATTGTTTATTTATTTGCTTTTGTGGTATGAATTCTCTCTATATGATGGATATTAACTACTCATTAGATATGTTTTGGAAATATTTTCTCTCACTAGATAGCTTATGATTTTGTTTTGTTGATGTATTCCTTTGCTGTGTGGAAGCCTTTCAGTTTGACGTAGTCCCACTTGCTTATTTTAGGTTTGTTTTTGGTGTCAAGTCTAAAAACTTAGCACAAAATTACAAGTCAAGGAGCAGCTTATTATGTTTTCTTCAAGGAGTTTTATGGCTTCGGGTCTTACAGTTTTTCATCTATTTAGAGTTAACTTTTGTGTATGGTATACAATAGTGGTCCAATTTCATTCTTTTGCATACAGCTGTCTAGTTTTCCCAATACCGTTTACTGAAGAAACTTTTACTCATTGCATATTCTTGGCTAGCTGTCAAAAATTAATTGACCCTATATACATTGGTTTGTTTCTGGGGTCTCTTTTCTGTTCCATTGATCCATGTGTCTGTTTTCATGCTAATACCATCATGCTTTGATTACCATAGCATTGTAATATAGCCCGAAATCAGAGAGTGTGATGCCTCCAGTTTTGTTCTTTCTCAGGATTGCTTTGACTATTCAGTCTTTTGTAGTTCCAAAAAATACTTTAGGATTTTTTTGTTCTATTTCTGTTAATGTCCTGGCCATTTTGATAGGGATTTCATTGAAACTGTAGATTGTTTTTGGGTAATAAGGACATTTTAATAATATTCTTCCAATCCATGAGCACAGATTATTTTCATATAGATTTGTGTTGTCTTAGGTTTCTTTCACCATGTCTGGTAGTTTTTAGTGTACAAGTCTTTTACCTCCTTGGTCAAATTCATTGCTGTGTATTTTATTCTTTGATGCATTTTTAAATGGGATTGTTTTCTTAATTTCTCTTTCTGATAGTTTTTTATTACTGTATAGAAATGCCACAGAGTTTTCACACTGATTTTGTGATCCTGCAACTTTCCTGAATTTGCTGATTAGGTCTAAGTTTTTTTGTAGAAGTTTTTAGGGTTTTCCACACATATCTATGTCACCTACAAATAGCAATAGTTTTACTTCTTATGTTCCAATTTGTGTGTCTTCTATTTCTTTTTCCTGCCTAATTGCTCTGGTCAGAATTTACTATGTTGAATAAAAATTCTGAGAGTGGGTGTCCTTATTTTATTCCTGATCTCAGAGGAAAAACTTTCAAGCTTTTCACCATTATGATGCTAGCTATGGGCTGGTCATAGACAGCTTTTATTATGTTGAGATACATTCCCTCTATACACAAGTGTTGAGATTTTTTTATCATACATTTTTTGTCTGTTTTATAACTGAAAATGTCTTTATTTTTCTACTTAATTGATGGTTTGGCTGAGTGAAAGATTCTAGGTTAGAAATAATTTCCTTTAGAGTTTTTCTTGCATGGTTTCATTTCCTTCCTAATTTCTGGTGGTGTTGTCAAAGTTTCATGCCATTCTGACTCTTTAACTTTTGTTTATTCCTTTGCTTACTTTCTAGAAGATTTTAGGATATCCTCTTCTCCCTACTTTCCTCTTTTTGTATGAATTTATTTTCATTTACTGTTAGAGGCCCCGGGTGGATATAAGCTGACCAGTTCTTGAGTTCTAGAGATATTTTGGATTTTTTTTTCCTTTTCCGTTAATTTAATTTACATCCAAGTTAGTTAGCATATATTGCAACAATGATTTCAGGAGTAGATTCCTTAATCCCTCTTACCCATTTAGCCCATCCCCCCTCCAGACCCCCTCCAGTAACCCTCTGTTGTTCTCCATATTTAAGGGTCTCTTATGTTTTGCCCCCCTCCTTGTTTCTAATATTATTTTTGCTTCCCTTCTCTTATATTCAGCTGTTTTGTATCTTAAAGTCCTCATATGAGTGAAGTCATAAGATATTTGTCTTTCTCTAATTTCACTTAGCATAATATCCTCTAGTTCCATCCACACAGTTGCAAATGGCAAGATTTCATTCTTTTTAATTGTTGAGTAATACTCCATTGTGTGTGCATGTATATGCGTGTGTGTATATGTGTGTGTGTGTGTGTGTGTGTGTGTATACATCACATCTTTGTCCATTCACCCATCGATGGACATTTGGGCTCTTCCCATACTTTGGCTATTGTTGAAGGTGCTGCTATAAGCATTGGGGTGCATGTGCTCCTTCAAAACAGCACACCTGTAACCCTTGGATAAATACCTAGGAGTGCAATTAGCACAATTAATGGGTCAAAGGGTAGTTCTATTTTTAATTTTTTGGGGACCCTCCATACTGTTTACCAGAGTGGCTGCACCAGTCTGCATTCCCACCCACAGTGCAGAAGAGATCCTCTTTCTCCGCATCCTTGCCAGCATCTGTTGTTGCCTGAGTTGTTAATTTTAGCCATTCTGACAGGTGTGAGGTGGAATCTCATTGTGGTTTGGATTCATATTTCCCTGGTGATGAGTGATGTTGAGCATCTTTTCATGTGTCTGTTGGCGATCTGGATGTCTTCTTTGCGGAAGTGTCTATTTCATGTCCATTTCTTCACTGGATTATTTGTTTTTTGGGGTGTTGAGTTTGGTAAGTTCTTTATAAATCTTGGATACTAACCCTTTATCTGATATGTCATTTGAAAATATCCCATTCCATTGGTCACCTTTTAGTTTTTGCTGATTGTTTCCTTCGCTGTGCAGAAGCTTTTTATTTTGATAAGGTCCCAATAGTTCATTTTTGCTTTGATTTTCCTTGCCTCCGGAGACATGTTGAGTGAGAAGTTGCTGCCACCATGGTTAAACAGGTTTTTGCTTGCTTTTTCCTCAAGGATTTTGATGGCATCCTCTCTTACGTTTAGGTCTTTCATCCATTTTGAGTTTATTTTTGTGATGGTGTAAGAAAGTGGTCCAGGTTCATTTTTCTGCATATTGCTGTCAGTTTTCCCAGCATCACTTCCTGAAAAGACTGTCTTTATTCCATTGGATGTTCTTTCCTGGTTTTTCAAAGATTAGTTTGCCATATGTTTGTGGGTCCATTTCTGGGTTCTCTGTTCTGTTCTATTGATCTGAGTGTCTGTTTTTGTACTAGTACCATACTGTCTTGATAATTACAGCTTTGTAATACATCTTGAAGTCCAGGATTGTGATGCCTCTAGCCTTGGTTTTCTTTTTCAAGATTGCTTTGGCTATTTGGGGTGTTTTCTGGTGCCATACAAATGTTAGGATTGTTCGTTCTAGTTCTGTGAACTAGAACATTGTCTGTGAATAATGCTGGTGTCATTTTGATAGGAATTACATCAAATATGTAGATTGCTTTGGGTAGTATTGACATTTTAGCAATATTTGTTCTTCCTATGCAGGAGCATGGAATATGTTTCCATTTTTTTGTATCTTCTTCAATAAGCTTTCAATAGTTATCAGTGTATACATTTTTCACCTCTTTGGTTAGATTTATTCCTTGGTATTTTATGGTTTGTGGTGCAATTGTAAATGAGATCGATTCCCTGATTTCTATTTCTGTTGCTTCATTATTGGTGTATAGGAATGCAACTGATTTTGGTGCATTGATCTTATACCCTGAAACTTTGGTGAAATCATGGATCAGTTCTAGCAATTTTTTTGGTGGGAATCTTTCGGGTTTTCCATATATCATGTCATCTGTGAAGAGTGAAAGTTTGACATCCTCCTGGCCAATTTGGATGCCTTTTCTTTGTGTTGTCTGATGGTTAAGGCTAAGGCTTCCAATACTATGTTGAATAATAGTGGCGAGAGTGGACATCTCTGTCTTGTTCCTGACCTTAGAGAGAAAGCTCTCAGTTTTTTCCCATTGAGGATGATACTAGCGGTAGGTCTTTCATATATGGCTTTTATGATCCTGAGGTATGATCCTTCTATCCTTACTCTCTTGAGGGTTTTTATCAAGAAAGGATGCTATATTTTGTCAAATGCTTTCTCTGTATCTATTGAGAGAATCATGTGGTTCTTGTCCTTTCTTTTATTACTTGAGGGAGAAATTTATCATTATGAACTTTCCTTGTAAAATTGTTTATGCTGCATCCATTAGTATTGTTATGTTGTAATTCTACTTTCATTGTCTCTGGGTATTTTAATTTCTCTTTTTGACTCACTGGTTGTACAGTAGAACATTGCTTAATTTCCCATATTTGTGAATTTTCCATTTTTCTTGTAATTGATTTCTAACTTAATACCACTGCAGTTGGAAAAGTTGCTTAATATGAGTTCAGTCTTCTTGAATTCACTTCAACTTATTTTGGGGCCTAATATGCTCTATCATGAAGAATATTCTATGTATACTTGTGAAGAATGTGTATTCTATTACTTTTATGTGTAATGTTCTGTGTGTATCTGCTAAATCTATCTGGTCTAATGAGTTGCTTAAGGACAATGTCTCCTTATTGATTTTCTGTCTGGACGATCTCTCTTGATGAAAGAGGTATTAAAGTCCTGTATTATTATTGTCTTTTTATTTCTCCATTTGAGTCTATAAATATTTGCTTTATGTATTTAGGTGTTCCTGTGTGGGTGCTTAAGTAGTTACATGTTATATTCTTTTGTTTGATTGACCCTGTTTATCATGATGTGATTATCTTGTCTCTTTTTACAATCCTTGTTTTAAATTCCGTTTTGCGTGATATAAAGACAGCTACTCCATTTTTTTGGTTTCTATTTGCATGGAAAATCTTTCTCTTCACTTTTAGTCTTTTTAACTTTACATCTGAAGTGAGTCTTTTGTACACAGCATACAGATGGGTCTTGTGTTTTCATACAACCATTCTTTTAATTGAAAAATTTAGCCCATTTATATTTAAAATAATTATTGATAAGTATGTACTTACTTCCATTTAAAAAATTAATTTGTTTATTGAGAGAGACAGGAACACAAGCAGGGGAGAGGCAGAGAGAGAGAGAGAGAGAGAGAGAGAGAGAGAGAGGGAGTGAGAAAGTCCCAAGCAGGCTTGCTCTGTGCTGACAGTGCACCTCGATTCCACAAACCATGAGATCATGACCTGAGCCAAAATCAAGAGCTGGAATCTCAAGTGACTGAGCCACCCCTGGTGCCCCTTACTGTCATCTGTTAAGTGGTGGGTGTTTTTATTTTTATTTTTGTTTTGGCTATTTTGTACTTCTGTTTCTTTCACTTGGTCTTTTCCTTTGTAACTTGATTTACTGTAGTGGTTATGCTTAGATTATGTTTAGATATGCTTCATGTTTTTTCATATTATATGTGTCTACTACAGGTTTTTGCTTTGTGGTTATTAAGAGAATTACATATAATGACATACCTAACAGTCTATTTTAAGTTTATAACTTAAGCTTTGATGCATTCTAAAGCTCTACATTTTTACTTTCCCTTTTTTGATGTCACATTTTACATCTTTTTATCTTAACTACTTATTGTGGTTATTTTTAGTACCTTTGTCTTTAACCTTCATACTAGCTTCATAAGTGATTAATCTGTCATGTTTACATGTAGTGTATTTTGAATTTTACTCTACATTTACTTTTACCACTGAGATTTATACTTTGATATTTTCCTGTTAGTAATTAGTGCCCTTTTTTCTTCAGCTTAAAGAAGTTCCTTTAAGCCTATAAACCAGGCTTAGCTTTTGTCGGTCTGGAAAATTCTGTCTCCTGAAATCCAGAATGACAACTTTGCTGGAGAGTGTTCTTGGTTACAAGTTTTTGTTGTTGTTGTTGTTTTGTTTTGTTTTCTTTGAGGACTTGAAATACATTATGAACCTCCCTTCTGTCTGGCAAAGTTTCTGCTGAAAAAATCTAAGGATAGTCTATACAGGTTCCCTTATACATATATTTTTCTCTTGCTGGTTTTAAGATTATCTCCTTCTTAACTTTTGACATATTAATTATGATGTGTCTTGGTATGAGCCTCCTTGAGTTCATCTTATTTGGCAATCTCTCAGCTTCCTGTATCTGGGTATCTGTTTTCTTCAAGAGGTTAGAAAAAAAACAAGCCATTACTTCTTCAAATAACTTTTCTGCCCCTTTCTTTTCACTCTGTGATCCCTTTAATGTGAATGTTGGCCTGCTCAGTGTTGTCACATAACTCTCTTAAACTATCTTAACTTTTCCATTCTTTTTTTCTTTATGCTGCTCTGATGAGGTGAGCTCCACTGCCCTGTTTTCAAGCTCCCTGATCTTTTCTTCTGCTTCATAGTTGGCTGTTGAATCTTTCTAGTATATTTTTCAGGTTGATTTTGTATTCTTCAGCTCTGTGACTTCCATTTGGTAATTTCTTATATTTCTAAGTTCTCACCGTGTCCACTCATTCTTCTCCCAAGTTTGGTGAACATCTTTAAAACATTATGAACTCTTTGGCAGGTAAACCACTTATCTCTATTTAATTAAGAATTTTTTCTTAGGGTTTACCTTATTCTTTCTTTTGAAACATACTCCTCTATTCATTTTTCTTGACTCTCTGTGTTGGCTTCTATGCATTAGATAAAACAGCTAACTTGTACAGTCTGAAGGAATGGCTTGGTGTAGCAGATAAATCTCTTGTTCAACCCTGTTCTAGCTTGTGGTTGTCTCTCAAACCTTTGTGACTGTCCGAAGTATTTTAGTTTTAGTGGCTCCCAGTGGCTGAGGTGTGCTAAGATTTAACAGTGTCCCAAAGGGGAGGATCTCAGTCAGCACCTTGATTGAGGTTATTTGGAAGACAGATCCCCTCCCACCCTCACCTCCCCACCCCCAGGAGAAACAGCTTGTAAGGGTGCAAACATAAACAGTCTTGTGACACTAAAAGTATAAATCTCACTGGCTTCCAAGGCCAGGCAATCTAGAGGTATCCACTGGTGGCAGTTACAAAAATTGGGGCACTAGGGGGTATAAGAATTTCTTTTGGGAGGATACTGGTTATTTGAAGCAAGGCAAAGGGAGAGCTTAAAGACAGCACTCACAGGCCATTTCTCTGGAAGTATGTACCAGTAGGCCCCTACATGTGCCCAACCTGAAGCCTGCTCCTAGCCAAAGCTTACGTTAAGCAAATAGGCCTCTCTTGCAGACATCCTAGGGGTATGTTTCAGTCTGCTCTCTGTGCAATGTCTCAGGAGTGGCAGCCCACCAAGAGCAGTCTCCCCTGTGTTAGTTTGTGGGACCCAGAAACGCAGACCCTGTTGTCTGCCACAGTTAAGCAATCAAGTGTCCCTGCACACCAGATGTGTATAAGCTTATCTTCTCCCAGAGACACTAGCATGCTGGAGGACAAGATATTGCTTACTCTCCAGGATCTCTGAAGATGATTACAATGGGTGAGTTGGAGCAACCTCCCTAAGATGGTGGCTGCCAGTTCAGTTCTGGCAATTTATTTTATTTTTTTAATGTTTTATTTATTTCTGAG
The DNA here is from genome assembly GCA_017311185.1 of Proteles cristata cristata. Lineage (NCBI taxonomy): Eukaryota > Metazoa > Chordata > Mammalia > Carnivora > Hyaenidae > Proteles > Proteles cristata. Next base: position 2,084,043 of record JAESUZ010002205.1, on the reverse strand, counting down.
AGAGGAGAGGCAGCATGAGCAGGGAGGGTCAGAGAGAGAGGGAGACACAGAATCTGAAACAGGCTCCAGGCTCTGAGCTAGCTGTCAGCACACAGCCCGACGCGGGGCTCAATGTGAGATCATGACCTGAGCCAAAGTCAGGTGCTTAACCGACTGAGCCACCCAGGCACACTCTGACACTTTATTTTAAAGAGTGTCTACTTGACTTACGGTCTGGGCACCTCTCAATCCACGGCCTCTCTACTGGGCCTGCCACATGTGCGTCCGCATGCAGTAGCCTATTACTAGCCATTTCTCGGTTCAACATATGCTGGGAGCCATTCTGAGCCCACTAGTCGAGAAAGCTCCTGATGAGGTTATAGCAAGTTTGGACCATCTCTTGCCAATCAGATGATGACCAATATCCACCCCTACTCAATTATTTCTGCTTTAGCACCAACCACCAAGGTACCTTGTTAATCAGTATCAGATGTGACTTGTCCCCTTATTCTAACCCTGGTATGATGATTGCACCTTGTGAAGGAACTTATTGTGGGAACTTCTTCTTTTGATTATGGGAACAGACATTATGTCTCCAGCAAGTCCTGTTTCCCTCCATACTTTCCCTTGAGCTGTGAACAGGCTAATGGCCCTTACTCATAAAAGGTTGACCTTTACATGTACAATCCTACTTCTACCATTGTGTTAGTCCAAGAGGTTCATACAGCTCAAGATGTAAATCAGCTAACAAAAAATGTCTCTCATGCCCTAGCTATTCAAGAAATCATAAAACTAGACAGAAAGGTAAATGCACTTGAAGAGGCTATTCTATGTATTGGATATGCGCTAAACTCTTTAAAGGTATGGCTGGTTCTCTGGTGCCATAAAGCATATAACTGGAAAATCAAGTCTTGCCCAGAGACAAAGAGCCTTACTTAGAGAGAAGGAACAGATAAGAGCAGAACATAAGTTACCACATATACCTTTGCTAAGTGATGATGGATAGCAGTCCCTTCCCTAAGGCCTACATTCCACAAACACCTTCCTTTACACTGGCAGCTGTGATGAGGATGGATAAGAGTATCTACAAACCAATGACCTAATATTAGTGTTATTAAAATGTGTGTTATCCTGTTTTTCACTAAGAACACCCTCTTACTTTCTTACTCAACCTCACTATAATTGGGGTAGTTCTGCCAAGAATACTTCTATAAAACCTGTTTCTGTACATTTTCTAAAACATCTTATCACAGAGAACTATCCATTGTAAAAATTCCATTTTCTGATGTTATGTTAATGTTTGACCTATAAATAAAGACACCAAAACCGACAGGGCAGAGATGCCTGCCTGGTGACCAAAAAGATTCTCATGGCTCTCTCTCACTCCCTCCCTTGCTGACACCATCCATCCTTTAGGGACCCCTGGACCTGGCCAGAGCTGGACTCCGGCAAACATAGTCTTCTGGGTCTTGGGGATATAAGCCCCATTGGTTTACAAAGCTAGATGTTTGGGGGCTCTTCTATTAGATGCAGTTTTAAAAGGGTGCTGAATGTGGGGTTCAGCTTTTCAGAGAGAAACTCCAGGTTTTGAGTTCCATCCTAAACTGTCACTGTGCCAGAGCAGCTTTCATCTCAGCCTCTCCTGCTTGCTTTAGATGTGGAGGGTTTTTTGTTTTTTTTTGGTTTGATTTTTTCTTCTTTGCCATATGTGAAGGATTCACTCAGCTCATCTTCAGATTCTTTTCAGAAGAAGCTGTTCCATATGTAGCTGTATGTAGTTTTGGGGTGTTGGTGGGAGGAGGTGAGTTCAGGATCCTACAGTGCTATCTTGAACAAGAACTCCCTATATCAGATGCTTAGTCACTGCTATTAGACTCTTAGAGAGTCCCACAGAATTGGCTTATGTCACTTATGACACCAGGTCTTTAAGACAGTGTGGGAATAAACACAGGGAGAGGAGGCTGACAGTATTCCAAGGGCTGGGATCTGGAACAGTAATCCACCAGGCGCTTGCACCTCTGTGATGGAAAAGGGCTGAGAGGCCTGGCGGTGACGGCTCCTGGAAAGGCAGGGACCGCATCTCCAGCAGGGGGGACAGGCCTCACACAGGCAAGAATTGCTTTGCCTTGAGAAGGCCCAGGCTGTGCACCCCAGTCCTGATACAAGAGCCAGGCCCCAACCAAAGGAGCACAGCAGTCTGACAGACACTCCAGGAGAGATGAAGAACACGCCTAGTGAAACGAGACACCAAAGTATATTTCAAAGCAGTGCACAGGAGGTAAATCCTGTTATTTATGGAATTAATTTGTGAATCAATGATAGTATTGTTACTCTTTCCATATCCATCCCTCTCCACCCATGTTATCTATTAATACCATTCGGACTTTTTTTTTAAAGCCTCAGGTGAACAGGACAGCATGACATTGAAATTATAAGGTATAAATACCTCCACCTTAATTTAGTGTACAAACAATTCTAGAGCCAAGAAAATCTACGAACATGTTGTTTGCAAGTACTCTAAAACTGACAAACCTGGTTTTCCAATAGAATAAAAATTTTGTAGCCTTGTTATATTACTTTAACTTGTAGGAAAGAAGATAAAAAATACAAAGTTCTTATTCCCCTGCCTCTCAATGCTGTGTACCTCATCAGGGCCACCCCCCAACAGAGGTTTCCCTAAGTCACAGCTCATCACCTACTGTGGCAATTCCAGCCAGCAAATGCTGGAACTACTGAAAGAAATGCCCCAAGTGTCTGTGGTAGTTGTCAGTCTGTTTGGTGTTGATGAGGCTTCTAGCAACAAGGAAATGACATTTTTGTGGGCACAAAAATGTTCCAATTGATGATCACCCTGCCATCTTCGTGAGTGGCACAGACAGCCAAGTATTATATCCATTTACCACGATCTGGAAAACCTATTTTCTAGTCTTGGCTCTGTCACTAACTGGCTGAGTGACCTTGAAAAAATGATTTCAGTGTCTAACTGCTTCTAGTAAAAAAGAAAATAATCTCTAAGTTCTTTCTAGGCACTAAGTTTCTGTGAAAGTCTAGCTCAGGGTCTTTTCTTGGCTTTGAACAGAGTCAATACATGGCTTAACACAATATTCTAAGTACGAAGGAAAGTTAATAAATGCTCCTGGGTCTTAGCTAACACATATTCAGCAGATGGTCAGATGACATGTGTTAGGTAAAGAGAAAGCAGAGGTGGCTCCAGGTAGTGAGGAGGGTATACAAGAGCATCTTGTAGATACGATAGTTTTAGAGACCCAAGTGGCTTGGTACTTTTGTGGCAGGGAAAACCAAGAGGAAAGCCTTCAATTTTCTAATTCATAGAGGAGGAGGCAAGAGCAGCAGCAATGATAGTATATACGTACCTGACCCCCTCCCCCGATGCCATATTATTGAGGAATATAATGGAGATTGTCAGATTAGCAGGAGGTGATAAGTCACTGGGTGAGACAATGATGGGAAGAGAATAGCCAAGTAGGACTCCCTGGTTTCTGGAGCCATTTACTAAGCAAGAAACATAGAAAGACAAATGGTTCAAAATACTCTACATTCAAGATATAACTCTGAAGAAGCTCAAATGCAGTTGTCCAAGAGGCGGTTGGAGACACTGGCCTAGAGCTTAAGAGTCAGAGTAGCTGAACTTCTTACAGTGAATACAATAATGAAGCTGCCAAGGGAGAATGTACTAAGCACAAAGAGAAGCGATGGAAGGGGACAAACAGCATTTGAGAAAAGGACTGAGGAAGAGGGAAGGCAGGGTAAATTGGGGGCTTAACAAGGGCATAAAAACTCCAGGAAAGCAAGGTGCCGTGGATGCAAGAGAGCAAAATATTTCAAGGAGATTGTGTCGAATGGTATGCTTAGCCAGAGAAATTTCAGTGATGTGATAGAGATGAAAGTGAATAGCAGTGGGAGGAGGAGTAATTGAAAAATGAGGAAGTAGAGACCGCAAATGCAGATATCCTTTCCAGAAATCTGTACAGGGAAAGTGTCTTCTCCCCATGGAGAGGGAGGGAAAGTTTCGGAAACCTTCATTTAATGAGAGTGGCAACAAAATATAATAGCCATTGTGGAAAATGGAGAGGGCAGGTCTGCTTATCTGCATAGTTCACTGCAATGTCCTTGTCCCTTAAAGGGTGCCTGCCCCAGAGCAAGCTCAATAATGATTTGTTGAATGAATTAGGGTCATACCAAAGGTTTGCTAGGGATTCTGAAAATCTAGTTGAGACCGGAGACCACACATCGGTCATGATGGTGATTTTTATGGAGGTCAAGGTTTCCTCAGTAGTGCTCAGCTCCTTGGTATAGAGAGAAGTTAAAAAAAAAGGTCTAGGTTTTGGCTTTGAAAGGCAGGTCTAGGTTTTGGTTTTGAAAGGCAGGTATGCCTGAAGGACAGAGTCTCAGGCAAGTCAGAAGAAGCATTGAGAGATCCAAATATCAATAAGGAAGACAATATATGGGAGGCCAGATATATGTAGTGAGGGTCAAGTGGAGTTCAAGAGCCATACTTATTTCTGACTAAAAGTATAATTTTTAAAAAGTAACAGAATAATACTCAAAGGCACCAGATTAAAAAATAAAATGGGACTGCTCTATAGATTCTAGTACACAGGCCTGGGCACCTGGCAGATCCTTAAATGCCTGTTGGCATCATGAAATTCATTTGTATGGCCTCGGGCAAAGATTACTTTTGGTTTTACTTCATCTTCTCCTGTCACTCCACAGAACACATTTTCCAGGAGATATCTACTACAGATGTTGAAAAGTTCTTTCTAAAATAACTACTCTTCTGTCATTCCAAGATGCAATTTCTGCATCCCTCACCGAGGATAATTATTAGGGAAAAAAAATAAACTTCAGCTTCTACTGTCAACTTTAAATTATGTTATGTTATGTTATGAGGACATTATTCCCCAAGAGGTCCAGTTCCTCCAGTCTGATTTCCCAAGAGAATTCAGAGTGGAAATTTAGGCAGGTTGAATACGTCTTTGGAAAACTAGTATAGTCATCCATTTTGCTCTTTTCTTTCCATTATCTTCACATTTCCCCCCAAATCCTGGATTTCTCAATCTTTGAGGAGACAACTGCTATTTATTTGTATGAATTTTTTCCCTTTCAAAAGAAGGAACACAATTAATTTCCTGGAGTAAACGGTTTTATAATTATTCAACTTTATTCTTCTATTTGTCTCCGATACCTACCTAAGACAGTGTATACCACCTTCCATTTTCTCGAGTAAGGTGGACACGAAGTAGGGGAGCCAGTACCAACTATAAGGGTCCAGTGCTGGGAGGAGGGCCTGAGGCCACACCATGATACAGATCAATTAAAATCCCTTTGGAAAATTTGCCTGAGAGCCTAGAAACAAAGTTTTCACCAGGTTGTTGTCTTTTCATACATATCCTCTGTTTTCCCCTGTATTTATTTATGGAGAGTTAAATTAGGATTACCCAAATTGTGGCATGCAAAACCACGGAAATAATTTTCTCCATGTCTCTGTATCCTGATACTGCTGACTATGCCATGGTTAAAAAATAAAATTTTTTACAGAAGTATGCATGAAAATCTAAACGTGAGGACAATGGTTTCTTGGGAATTTGCTATTTAATATTGTTTTTTAACATGGAAATTTTTATGCTTATTTCAATTTCATATGAGCAAAAAAGCTATTAAAAACCTGTGTTCTCTGCTTTATGAAAATTGCACACAGATATGTAAGGTTGCAACGGAAATTATACTACAAAGAAAGCTGAGAATGCAGCAAAGCAGGATAGAGCAGGCATTCTTGTTTTTTTTGTGTGTGCCACTGACATAATAGTTTTATATGTGTCAAATAAAAACAATTTCAAAGGAAACCAATTGCATTGAAATAATTACAATATTAAAAGTTGAGGTAGAATAAAACAAAGTATGTGCTTTTTCTAACACATCAATGACAAGATCCAGTGATCTTATAACTGTTTTATTTTTTTAAATATTTATTTTTCTCATAGTTTATTGTCAAGTTGGTTTCCATATAACACCCAGTGCACATCCCAACAAGTGCCCTCCTCCATACCCATCACCCCCCTTCCTCTTTCCCCCACCCCCAGCAACCCTCATTGTTTTCAGCATTCAAGAGTCTCATGGTTTGCCTCCCTCCCTCTCCTCCCCTATTTCCCCCCTTCTTCTCCCCCATGGTCCTCCATCAAGTTCCTCCTAATCCTCCTATACATGCAAACATATGGTATCTGTCCTCCTCTGCCTGACTTATTTCGCTCAGCACAACACCCTCAAGGTCCATCCATGTTGCTACACATGGCCAGATTTCATTCTTTCTCATTGCCATGTAGTATTCCATCGTATAGATAAACCACATCTTCTGGATCCACTGGTCCATTGATGGACACTTATGATCTAGTTTCATTCCTATGCATGTCGCTGTCTAGTTCTCCCAGCACCATCTGTTAAGAGGCTGTCTTTTTTTCCATTGGACACTCTTTCCCACTTCGTGTCAAAGATTAGTTGGCAAATTGGACCCATTTGTGGGTCCAAACCTGAGTATTCTATTCCATTGGTCTATATGTTTTTGTGCCAATACCATACTGTCTAGCTTTGTAGTAGAGGCTAAAGTTGGGGATTGTGATACCTCCCATTTTAATTTTCTTCAATATTGCTTTGGTTATTCGGGGTCTTTTGTGGTTCCATACAAACTTTAAGATAGTTTGTTCTAGTTTTGAGAATGCTGGTGCAATTTTGATTGGGATTGCACTGAAGATGTAGATTGCTTTGGGTAGTAATGACATTTTTACAATATTTATTCTTCTGATCCATGAGCATGGAATGTTTGTGTCTTCATCATTTCTTTGTGTCTTCGTCAATTTCTTCATAAGTTTTCTACAGTTTTCATCATACAGATCTCATATCTTTGGTTAGATTTATTCCTAGATATTTTATGGGGTTTTTTTTTTGTGTGTGTGCAATTGTGAATGGGATCATTTTCTTGATTTCTCTTTCTGTTGCTTCATTATTGGTGTATACAAATGCAACTGATTTCTGTACGTTCATTTTGTACCGTGCAACTTTGCTGAACTCATGGATCAGTTCCTGTAGGCTTCTGGTGGAGTCTGCCGGGTTTACTATGTAGAGTATCATGTCGTCTGTGAAAAGTGAGAGTTTGACTTCTTCTTTGCCAACTCTGATGCCTTTTATTTCCTTTTGTTGTCTGATTGCAGATGCTAGGACTTCCAGCACTATGTTAAACAACAGTGGTGAGAGTGGACATCCCTGTCGTATTTCTGATCTCAGGGGGAAAGTTCTCATCATCACAAGGATAATGATAGCTGAAAGCTTCTCGTAGATGGCTTTGATGATGTTTAAGTAAGTTCCTTCTGTCCTTTCTCAAGGGCCTTAATTAAGAAGGGATGCTGTATCTTGTCAAATGCTTTTTCTGCATCTGTTGACAGGATCGTATGGTTTTTATCTTTTCTTTTGTTAATGTGATATATCACATTGATTTGCAAATATTGAATCAGCCCTGTAGCTCAGGAATGAATCCCACTTGATCATGGTGGATAATTCTTTTTATGTGCTGTTGAATTCGATTTGCAAGTATCTTGTTGAGGATTTTTGTATCCATATTCATCAAAGATTTTGGACTATAGTTCTCTTTTTTTGCTGGGTCTCTGTCTGGCATGGGAATCAAAGTGATGCTGGCTTCATAGAATGAGTCTGGAAGTTTTCCTTTGGTTTGTATTTTTTGGATAGCTTGAGAACAATGGGTATTAATTCTGTTTTAAATGTCTGGTAGAATTCCCCAGGGAAGCCATCTGGTGCAAGGCTCTTATTTGTTGGTAGATTTTTGATAACTGATTCAATTTCTTCACTAGTTATGGGTCTGTTCAGATTTTCTATCTCTTCCTGTGTAATTTTGGTAGTGAGTGTGTGTTTAGGATTTGTCCATTTCTTCTAAGTTGTCCAGTCTATTGGCATATATATTTCATATGAAATAATATTTCATAGTATTACCTGATAATTGCTTGTATTTGAGGGATTGGTTGTAATAAGTCCATTTTCATTCATGATTTTGTCTATTTGGATGCTCTCTCTTTTCATTTTGAGAAGCCTGGCTAGAGGTTTGTCAATTTTGTTTATTAAAAAAAAAACAAAACAGAAAAACAACTCTTGGTTTTATTGATCTGTTCAACTGTGTTTTTGGTTTCTATATTGTTTTCTGCCCTGAGTTTTATTATTTCTCTTCTCCCACTGGTTTTGGGTGCTCTTGTTGCTCTCCTTCTATTTCCTTTAGGTGTGCTTTTAGATTTTGTACTTGGTGCTTTTTCTAATTTCTTGAATAGGCCTGGAGTGCAACATACTTTCCTCTTAGGACTGCCTTCGCTGCATCCCATAGAGTTTTGGATTGTTGTATTTTCATTTTCATTTGTTTCCAGGTATTTTTAAATTTCTTCTCTGATTGGCCCATTCATTCTTTAGTATGGTGTTCTTTAACCTCCATGTTTTTGGAGCTTTTCCTGACTTCTTCCCATGATTGATTTCAAGTTTCATAGCATTGTGATCTATCTTGGAGAATGTGCCATGCGCACTTGAGAAGAAAGTAAATTCCTTGGACTCAGGATGTAGAGTTCTAAGTATATCTGTCAAATCTATCTGGTCCAATGTGTCATTCTGGTCCATTGTGATTTTCTGTCTAGTTTAGTGATTTTCTGTCTAGTTGACCTATCCTTTGCTGGAAGTGGAGTATTAAAGTCCCATGCTCTTAGCACATTCTTATCCATAAAATTGTTTCTGTTTGATTGTTTTATGTATTTAGGTGCTCCTGTATTCGGTGCATAGACATTTATAATTGTTAGCTATTCCTTATGGAGACAACCTGTAATTATTATATAATGCCCTTCTTCATCCCTTATTACTGCCTTTACTTTAAAGTCCAGGTTGGGGTGCCTGGATGGCTTAGTTGGTTAAGCGTCTGACTTCAGCTCAGGTCATGATCTCACCGTTCATGGTTTTGAGCCCTGCATTGGGCTCTGTGCTGACAGCTAGCTCAGAGCCTGGAGCCTGTTTCAGATTTTGTGTCTCCCCCTCTCTCTGACCCTCCCCTGTTCATGCTGTCTCTCTCTCAGAAATAAAACATAAAAAAATTTAAAGACCAGAGTGTCTGATATAAGTATAGTTACTACAGCTTTCTTTTGACTTCCAGTAGTATGATATATATTTCTCCATCCCCTTCCTTTCAATCTGAAGGTGTCCTCAGGTCTAAAATGAGTCTCTTGTAGACAGCAAATAGATGGATTTTTTTTTTTAATCCATTCTGCTACCCTATGTCTTTGGATTGGGGCATTTAGTCCATTTACATTCAGTGCTATTGTTGAAAAAAGTGGGTTTAGAGTCATCGTGTCCATTGTGGGATTCATGCTTGTGGTGGTGTCTCTGGTATCTTGCATTCCTTGCAATATTTCCTTCATAGAGTCCCCCTCAGGATTTCTTGTAGGGCTGATTTAGTGGTGACGAATTCTTTCAAGTTTTGTTTATTTGGGAAGACCTTTATCTCTCCTTCTATTCTAATATCTATTGAAACTTGGCAAGCCAGAAAGGAATGGCAGGAAATCTTCAGTGTGATGAAGAGAAAAAATATGCAGCCAAGAATCCTCTGTCCAGCAAGCCTGTCAGAATTCTTTGTCCTTATATTTTGCCAGTTTCACTATGATATGTCATGCAGAAGATGAATTCAAGTTCCGTCTGAGGGGAGTTCTCTGTGCCTCTTGTATTTCGATGTTTACTTCCTTTCCCAGGTTGTGGAAGTTCTCTGCTATAATTTGTTCAAGGACTCCTTCAGCGCCTTTCCCTCTCTCTTCCTCTTTTGGAATTCCTATGATACGGATATTGTTCCACTTGATTGTATCACTCAGCTCTTGAACTCCCCTTTCGTGTTCCTGGATCATTTTCTCTCTTTTCCTACAATTGTGTCTTCTAAATCACTTATTCTGCTCCCTGCCTCTTCAATCGGTGCATTGGATGCCTCCTTTTTATTATGTATCTCATTTATAGCATTTTTTAAATTCAACACAACTAGTTTTGAGCTCCATAGTCTTTGTAGCAATAGTTTCTCTGATGTCTTCCATGCCTTCTTCAAGCCCAGCAATTAATTTTATGACTATTGTTCTAAATTCTTGTTCAGTGATGTTGCTTATATCTGTTTTGAGCAGTTCTTTTGCTGTCATTTCTTCCTGGAAGTTCTTCCATTTCATCATTTTGGCTAGCTTTCTGTCTCATTAGTTTTAAAAGCTTGTTATGCACTCTGCACTTGTGAGTACTGCTGTATTAAAGAAGCCTCTTTGACTGTCCAGAGCCTGTCTGTTCACGAAGTGTTCTTTGAATGGTATCTCTTGTTGAGACTCTGGTTGTTTTAGTTCCCTACTTGTAGTGATATTTGGGACTCTCCACCATGTATTTTTTGGCTTGTTTGAGGTAGCCGCTATAAGGTTTTCTCAGTGGACTCTCTTTTTTCTCCCAATCTCATGGATTCTATCTATAGGGTTCCTATGGCTTCAGGCCTTCTCCATTTGACTGATGGTGGCAAGTGAAATGTACGGAGCTCCCTACTTTGCCATCTTTCCTCCTCTCCTAACTGCTATAATTTTAAAGTAGTGATAAGCATAAACAATTATTTCATGGTTTCTGCAGCAGTAGTAGTAAGGTATGAAAATAATAGTGTTTGGGGCACCTAGGTGGCTCAGTTCAGTAGAGTGTCTGAGCTGATTTCAGCTCAGGTCATGATCTCACATTCCATCATGAGTTGAACCCTGAGTCAGGCTCCAAGCCAAGAGTGGAGCCAGCTTAAGATTCTCTCACTGCCCCTTCCCACTCACATGCATGCTGTCTCTAAAAATAATAATAAAAAAAAATCAGCGATAAATATCAGGTACCACTACTGCTACTAAAGTTTGTTTCTTTTTATATTTGAAGGAAATGCTAAATTTCAAGTATAATTGATTTCATTCCCCTCTCAAAGTCATGGACACCTCCCAAAGCTAAGGATCCCTGAACTGGAGGATCATAAGTGACTCTTTCAAAGAGCTTCACTTAGGTATATTTATTCATTTAAGTATATTCAACTTAAACCTTATTCATAAGAAAATATTTTACCTTGCAACAATTTTTCAGAAATATGGCAAATTTATACCATGAGTTTCTCACTATCCTATTTTATACCATACTAATTGAGAGTTCTACAAATTAATTTTTGAAAAAGTCCTCAAAAACTACACTAATTAAATACTATATATTGGTCCTAAAGTTAGTGAAAACATTTCTAAGAGAAACTATACACATTTATATGTTACTTCAATTGTTTTTAAATTACATTCTCAAATGACCCTGCCTAACTCCAAACAATGAAGCAACTGTGTATTCCGAAAGAAATCAACTCAAATACCATGAGAATCCAGTTCAATCTAGAAAAAGATCAGTTTTCAAAAATCCCTAAGACTCCAGACTTTTTAGAGCTTTTTCTTTTACGTTATGTACCCATACTCACAAACACAAAGCTAAAAAATAAAACCACTGGACACTAATATTCAAACATTATTATTGAAAATGTCATGAATCACTGCCATTTGGGTTCCTGTAAATTGCAATAAACTGTTCAGTGAAATCATGCAAAATCTCTGAGTCAGGAGGGAGGGAGAGATGGAAGGGGGAGGTAGTAACAAAGACAGACAGATGGACAGAGGGACTACCGAAAGTATACTTTGGAGTTACAGCCAAAAGGAGCCTCAGCTTGTTGGCCAGATCTTAAAAGATGGAAGCTTCTTTAGTGATAAATGTCCCTAGAGATGAAGGGTACCCTTTTATTTTTGTTCCTTCAGAATCTTTTTTAAAAACAGTTCTAAATTGGTTTCCCCCCACTATCACAGTTCTCTATTCTTAAATATTTTAGTGTCTATTTAACCACTAAAACAATAGATCCTTTGAGTACATGCAGATGACAGTGGGGGGCACACAAAGGAAGGAACTGAAAGAACATAGTAAAACATGGGGCAGAACACCCCAGTAAATTTATGAAGGTGTCAAGACAATAAACAATACAGAAAATAGCATTATCAAAAATGGTTTTAGTTGAAGTCACAAGTTACATGAACATAACCCAGTTAGGCTTAATGCTTTGAATTTTCTCTTTCTTCCAGGTTGTCAGTGGGCAGGCTACCTGGCATTTGGACATAAATAAAGGTATGGATTACACACCAGTATTTCCTCAATTCATTAGCTCATTTAAATATTTTTATCCTTCACACCTCAGAAATTGAACTAATCTTTTTTTTTATGAGGTAACTATTATAGCTAACATGGTAAATTTTAGGCTAAAGTAAGACACAAAACAAAACATTTTGATTGATTGTGAGCAGCAGAGATAAAGTTTTACTGTGAGTGGTCCTCTCAAATATTAGAAGATAAAAATTATATTAAATGAACAATCCTTTGCTACCATTTCCCATGTTACTTCATAAACTACAAGAGACTAATGAGTCATCTGCCAGTTTTTGTCAGAAGATTCAAAACATCCTGCATTTTTCCCAAAAACTTCCTCCTTTGAGAATTGTAGTTATTACGCAGTGTCTAGTGCTATTATTGTAACCATGAAATAAGTTTTTGAAATCCTTCTAAAACGAATGGAAACTTTTTCATTTGGAATGATGTTAATTATAATAAAGTATTTTCTTAAATTGAATGTTTCCAAAACCTTAAACCTATGCCAAATCCTACTGGTCATTTGAAAGATATCCAGCTAAAGAAATAGAAAGTGTCTCCTAGTATAAGCACTATATTATAGCAAGCACTATAAAAGATAATCTCAAACCATGGCTGTTTTTAAGTCTAAAACCTAAGAAGGGTAAGATACAGAGTACTTTGTAATGTGTCTCTTCCCCTGTCTTCTACACTCCAGGACCACCTCCTCCTGCACCATCAATATCTCCCTTCCACTAGCTCATTACCAATAACAATCAACCAATAGATCTCATTTCTTTTTTTAATTTTTTAAATAATTTTTTGTTTAGTTTTGAGAGAGAGAGGTGAGACACAAAATCCAAAACAGGCTCTTAGCTATCAGCACAGAGCCCCATGTGGGGCTTGAACTCATGGATCTTGAGATTATGACCTGAGCCAAAGTTGATGCTTAACTGACTGAGCCACCCAGGCGCCTCTTAATTTCTCTCCTTTCATTCTCTCTAGAACCCCCTTTAATCAGACTTTTGTCCCCCTCACAACACAGTGTCAGTGGTCACCTCTCATTCACCTGTTTGGACTTCAGTTTCACTTGAAACTGATCATTCCCTTCATATTGAGAAATACTTCCTTCATTTCGTTTCCAAGCTCTATTCAGTGGTTCCTTCTTCATCACTGGTTATTCCTCCTCCTCTTCTTTTTAATAGTTCCTCTTTATTTTCTGACTTCTATGTATTGGAGTAGTCCAGTGGCTCAGTTTTTGGAATACTTATCTTCATCCTGAGCAGTAGTTCTTAACTCTACATGCATATTAAAATCCCGTGAGAAGCACCTAAAGCATATTGATACCTTAGCCACCCTGCCCTCCAATGCCAAATGAATCAGAATCTCTGGCAAAGCCCAGAGAATGGTAATTTACTTCCTATTCCCTTTCCCCAGAAGCTCTTTCTCCAGGTGCCCAGGTTGACAACCCCAGTCCTCCGTGATCCCATTCATCAAACATTCTGTACCTTGATGATTCATAAAATATCTTGGGCTGCAGACTATTCTTCTGAATTCCAGACACCTCTATTCAACCACCTATTTTACATCACAGCTAAATAAAGGGTATCTCAAATCCGTGACCAAAATCCTTATCTTCCTCTCCCAAAGAAACCCTGTTCTTCCCATAGTCTTCTCATCTCCATTATTGGCACCTTGTTACTTTAGAATGCTTAGGCAAAAAAAAAACAAACAAAAAAAAACAAAAAAAAACCCACCTCAGGAGTCATCCTTAAGTTTCATCTTTCTCTGATACTGAAATCTCATTGTTCAGTAAATCTTACTGTGCCTTCCAAATATATCCTTATGCAATATCTCATCACCTCTACCACTGCCGTGTGGATCCGACCCAGCTGTCTCCCATCTGAGACATCTGCAGGCCTCCATCTTTGGTCTTTGTGTACCTATAATGGACTATCAGCACAGAGGCAGGTGATGCTTAAAAATGCTAAGTGAGACCATGTCATTCATTTGTTCAAAATCCTTAACAATGGTTCTTCAGGATCCCCATTATCTGCACTGCCTTCACTGTTAAGTGTCTTAATTTACTTCCAGGAACAACAAGAAAACAGGATTCTGTTACCATCTTTCTTAAAAACTTGAGGAAAAGGATCCCAATTTTTTGTCAGATTGTCAAAAAAGCCTGTGAACCAAAAACATCAAAATTACTTTGAAAGAGTATCATAATCAATATTTCAATTTATTATAGGTTAGGTCTTAACCTTTGCAACATTTTGCTTACAATAGTAATTCAGTCAAGAGTAGGCCACATTAGGAGTGCCTGGGTGGCTCAGTCAGTTGAGTGTCTGACTCCTGAGTTCAGTTCAGGTCATGACCTCACAGTTTGTGAGTTTGAGTCCTGCACTGGGCTCTGCTGATAGCACTTTTGACTCTGCCACTCTCTCTCTGGTCCTCTTCCACTCAAGCTCTCTATCTCAAAATACACTTAAAAAAGGAAAAAGAGTAGGCCACATTAAAAGATAAATTTACTTCATATGTATTTTAAAATTCACCTGTCTTCTATTTCCCTAGATGTTGCAGTGGTTTCCTTACTTATCTTTCCTACACTTCTAATTCTTTAACTGAGTCTTTGTTTATCTATTTCCTTTCTTAAACATAGAGATGTTAGCATTTAAATTCAATTAGGGGCCTTACCAATCTGAAGTATAAGAAGTTATGAACTTGTGGTCCAAAAGACAACAGTCAGAAGTTTGGAACTCAGAATCACAAATACTCTCTGTCAATGCCTTCCATTCAAATGGAAGTTAGTGCTCTGGAATGAGGTAGGAGTGAGGAGGGCCTGAGAAAGGCTTTTTAATCATTTTAAGTTACATTTCCTCATACCCAGTCATTCCACAGAGGTTGTTCACAAGTCTTCTAAGATTAATCAACCATACAACAAACAGAGTGGAGTCATCTAGGTTAACCATTCAGTAAATGCTTTTCTAGTTGCTCAATTCTCTTGCTTTATTAATGGATACACAATCACATTAGGAGCTAAACTCTAAAGAACCTATATGCTGGCCTGTCAAGAGTTAATGTTAAAACTTTTTACATATTCTAACTTTTCCTTTCTCCTTGATCCTTTCCATCGAAATTTAAACACATTCAAAGCCTTCCCATCTTCAATTGAGAAAACACCGAACAAAACAAAACAAACTCCCTGGACCCACACTTCCACCTTGGACTTCAGCCTTTCTAGAATTACTGTTGTCCATGTGTTTCCTCCACGTTCCACAGCCCACATCATTCTAGCTTCTCTATGAGAATGGCTCTAAATTAGGTCACCAAATGATGTCCACAATGAAATCCAAAAAGTATTTCAGTATTCATCCTGCTGAACCTGTCAACTATCTGGCCCAGTTCCCTTCCTACATTCTTTCCCTGGCCTCCATGGCACTACCCTTTCCAATTGTTTTTCTCAGCAAGATAATCATCCTCTTTGCTTCTGACCTCTCCCATGGGCTATCTTATCAGTATCATGGCCTCACTCTGACTTGCTCTATCTGACATCACCTGTGGAGAAAAGTCTGAACTTTCCATGTGATTGTCTCCCAAGTGCGCAAACTGAACCCACATTCCCCTCCCACTGAGCTGGCTGGCCTCCAGTGATCCCTGAGTCACTTAGTTTACAGCCATCTGACCTTTTCTCATAAATCTCTTCTTAAGAAAACTAACCAGATTTAGTTTCAAATATTCCCTCTCTGAGAATATAAATTAGCACACTTGGTTTTAACTCCTCCCAAGCTCCAACTGTATATTCCCAAATGCTCTTGGATTGTGTATCATCATTTGAAACTGAAGAGTTCTAAAACTCAGCTCATAGTCATCCTCAGACTGCATTGAGCTATTCATGATTTCCTAGTTTTATTTTCCCAACTACTTGAACTAGAAAATGAATGATAGTCCTGATTCAGATGCATGTCTGACTGCTGTTCTACTCACTTTTAACCCAGCCCTTAACCATGAAACCCTAAAGAAAACCTCGGTTTCTCACTGATCACATTCAGCCCAACTCACAGGGTAAAAAACAAAGTCACCTCCCAGAGAAGCCTGGCTACGGTGCCTGCCTAGTGCTGTTTCCCATACGAAAACCACCACTAAACTTTTCATCCCCAAAGAAAAAATTCAAACACTGGTGTGTGAATAGCGTCACAAGATCCATTCAATTCTTTCCATTTAGCCTATTATTCTGAGGCTGGGTTTCTAAATAGTTTGTTCACCCTGCCACCCCATACCCCAGAGCTTCCTGGCCAATCTCTATCTCCATTGTTTTATTTCCTCCCCACCCATCTCCTGAGTGAATGCTAAACTAATTTAAACTATTAGAACAGTGGCCTAAGCTACTTGCCTATGAAACCAAAAAGCCAAAGGTGAAAGAGGTAAAATCCATACGTAGCTGATGGCTTCTCTTCTTTAACCTGGCCTGCAAAACTGTCAGCTATTTCAAAAGAAGCGATCTGAGGCTTCTCTATGTTTCAAATGATAAATTACATATATTTCAAAACCTTACAAAATCTTTTCTTTGCTCATCAAATGGATAAGAGAATAATTTACTACAGAACATCAATTATACAGCTAACTTTTCCCTAAAATCTAAAGGAAATATATTCAAATATTCAAATCAAAAAATATTCAAATATTCAAATATTGAGAAACACCATTAAAAAAAATAAAACCATAATTTATAAGTACTTTGGATAGATAATTATTTTAATTTTTTAAAAAAGCTGATTCAATATCTCAAGTAAATAGGAAGAATGATTTCTACTTTGACACCATCAACTTTGATCATGCCTTCTTTCCTCACGCACCCATCTATTATATTACTGTTGTTCCATTTAGTTTGTTGGTTGAGCAGTGAAGTTTACTAAAAGCCTGTTTTCCAATGGACTGGTAAATACTGCCTCAGAAAGCAAAATTCTAAACCTTTCTCCCACACAATCATTTGGACATGGAATGGAAGGCACTGTGCCTGAGAAAACAGAACAAAAAAAACATCATCCAAGCAAAAAAGTATTTTCAGGAATGCAGAGACCTATCTTGCCAAAGTCAGAGAAGGTGTGTTTCTGGAAGCTCAAATTATAACACTATGGTCTATCATAAAATCCTATTATCTTTCCACTAAAATATTTGTATTTCTATAACTACCGGCAAACCTGACGTTTTATGGGAGAAAATGAATGTAAGGTTTTATAATATTATATAAGAATGAATAATTCAGTTTGAATTGTACCTTTTTTTCCTGGTTTTAGGATTTGGGAACATGTTGTTGACTGAAAATCACAAGGAATGAGGAAATAAGGTTAAGAGGCAGAAGTTCTGAGTTCCAGTCCTACCTCAGAGGAATTTTTTTTTTTTTTTTTTGTCTCTTTGATATTTGCACTCTTCTCTCTCCACATTCTCTCCCTGGAGGATTTTAGCCTTTGAGTTTCAACCACAATGTCTATGGAATGTTAAAGAACAAGTACCCGTGTTCTCAGGTTTATGCTCCTTACTTGCTCCAGTATTTACTGAACACTTATTACAAGCCAGAATCTAGACTATGTTGGAAATGAAAAGAGTAAGACAGAGTCTTGGCCTTCAGTGAGGTTACATTTTAGTGCAGAGAGACAGACATACTTCAGTATCACTGTGTATGTGGAAGGTGCCATGCCAACACAAAGAAGGGGCAGTTGGCTCAAAACTGGGCTTCAGGAAATGATGCCTAAATTGAGTTCTGAATAACAATGTACACAGTTGAAAAGGGCAAAGAAAATTATGAGAGCGTTCCAGGCTGAGGGGAGTCAAGAAACAAGGGCATTTAGTTGTAACTCTTAACCACATGTACAGGGACCTCTAACCACTGGAGTGAAGGCACCCTTTGAAACACATGGAGTTGTGCCAAGGTTTGCAGATGGTGAGGAGGGTAGGGGAAGTGGTGAGGTCAACGAAAGATATTTTTACCATTTCACCAGTGGTTCTCAAGGAAGGCCGGACAGGACATAACTGACCACCTCCTGAGCTTTTCAAACTTTCATGCTCAATAGTGCCACATCCCATTTGAAGGCTGTGTGCCCCACCTAGACTTCCTCCCAGACAATCACTGCTCTGCTCCTCCTCCTCACACTAAGGTGCCCTGACTCCTGGTATACTGTAAAAAACTGCTACATTATGACTACTAGGGGAAAACAGTAAAAAGGAGGAGGAAGAAGAATCTAAAATGATAGGTCAGAGAGGTAGGAAACCAAGAAACTAGTTTCAAGAAAAGGAAGCAGAAAGAACCAGTTAAATTGGAAGACTGGGCTAAAGTCCATCCATAGTTCCAAAAGCTTCCTAGAGGTTGGTAGCGTCCCAGCTCAACAAATCTAAAGTAACTCATCATGTCACGTTTGGCAATAATTTCTAACACACTACAGGTTATAGAGACAATCTGTATGCAGGTGCTTAATGGATAGTGATATTGAACAGGTAAGAAGGCATCTGGTTTAAACAACTGCAACGTCTACATTATGGAGAGAAGATTTTTTCCAAGAAATATACACACGATATAAAATGGTGTCCTTCAGAGAAATTGTTTTAAAGGTTTTGAGGAATAAGACATACCAGGGACTTGCTGGTCCACATACTGTGGACTTGCACTTTGTCACATTTCCATTCTCATGGCTAATTTAGCTTCAACAACAGTACACTGTTTATGATTACCTGAACAAAATGCCTGAATTCCTAACAGCCTTGAATGTCTCTCTCTACCGTCAAGTCCCTCATCTATCTATTGAATGGCCATCCAGGCACTGCCTTCTTCAGGGAGTTAACATTCTTAACAAATGCTAGCTCTTTAATGATGACCATGTTAGCAGTGATACTTATCAGATAATCCATCTGGGCCAGATTGTGGTTCTAACTCAAATGAATTTGGCATCACCTCAACTCCTCTTTATGACAATCCTATGCAGTAGGTACTAATAATATCCCCATTTTACACTTAAGATACTGAGGTACAAAGCCTACCCATCACAAGTCAGTGGTAAAGCCAATGGTTGAACCTAAGTCGACTAGTTTCAGAGTCTGTGGTCTAATCACTATGCCACCCAGCCTGTCTGTGATTAAAAATGAGACAGATACTAGGTACTGCTAAATTGATTATCTTGTTCAATTTACGTTCAATGAGCTTTGGGGTTGGAGAAGTATATATGTAAGATGGCATATTAACCCAAAAGGTATAAAGTCTGTTCTAAAAACCCTTTTGTTGAAACTTACTTAAATTTATACAAATATATAGCTGTAACTGGAATACCTCAAATATGATAAGAAATGTGGCTGAGAGTCTAATGAAAACCCATGGCAATTTGAAATAATTATAAGATAATTTAGCATCATATAATATTCAAAGGTCAAGAATCTTAAACATTTAGTCTTAAAACTCTCCACCTGGGTGATGCAATCAGAAATTTTAAGTATGTATGAAAATATTTAATTATACAAAACTAGAAATCTACTTATTTAATAACCTTTAAATAAAAGGTACAAAATTTTCCAACATGTGTATTTTTTTCCTCTATTGCATAAAAGGAACTTTTTAAAGTAACATTTTTTAATGAATATGAGCAGCTATTTTATTTTCCAGTGATAGTTTCAAGGAAGAGTAGGATAAAGGTGTTTAGAATAAAACACTGTATCGCTTATTAACTGCTGGGACACTCTATGAAGCTACAGTGCTGGACCCCGTTATAAATTAAAGAGGAAAAAAATGACTCAGATCAGTCCAGCCTCTTCAGGACTTTAGTCTGGCAGGAAAAGGAAACAAGCACAGGGCTAAAGTGTGACAACTGTTTTATAGTTTGAGTAGGAAAGGCTTCAGGAAGGCAAAGGTATACTAAGATCCTTGCCGAATCCACCGAGAAGACCAACAACACAGGACATGATGGTGGAATGAACAGTAACTAACCTTTATCTTAAAGAACTTGGGTAAGGCAAAGTATCAGTGGTTAGGAGCATAGACTATGCAGCCAGAAGGTCTGGGGTTTCATCTCATTTCTACCACTTACCAATTGCTTTCAGTGGGTTCACCTGACCTGTCTGTGCCTCAGTTTCCTCATTTATAATAAGATAATTACACAGAACTGATTGACCTAAAGTGCTGTTGGGAGGGTAAAACGAAATCATGTGAGTGAAGTAGGCACAGAGAATCAATTAACTTGTGACTCAACAAAGCTTAAAAGGACAATGAATGGTACATATTCCTGCTTCCACTCAGACCATAGATAATCCTCAGTTGCGTCTTACGAGATGTTGCCAATGCACTGACTCAATTATGGGGCTGGGTCAGTCCCTAAGCTCTGCATGAGCAAGGGGGCCCGCATGTATTTTTTAAAATATTTTTATTATAAAATGTTTTTAATGTTGATTTTTGAGAGAAAGCATGAGCGGGGTAGGGGCAGAGAATCCTGAGCTGTCAGCACAGAGCCTGATGTGGGGCTCAAACTCACAAGCAGTGAGATCATGACTTGAGCTGAAGTTAGACACTCAACCGCCTGAGCTGCCCAGATACTCCAAAGGGGGCCCACAACTTAAGGGTTTTTCCAAAGTTGGTCTGCAAAGAGGCCCTTACTTTTCTTAATGAAGCAATATGAAATATTTTCATATTCCATCTTCTGAACCAGAAAAATGCCCTCATCAATATTACGTGTAAAAAAAAAAAATTAACGACAAGCACCGTTTGTCCAGAAAACACACACTGTCAAGCTGTGGTTAAATGATTTTTAGCTGAACTGAGTGAATATTATTTTGCTATTCATTTGCCCATTTTACTGTAGGGCAAACAGGCATAGACAATACAGGATTAAGAAAATATAACAAAGAAACTAAGAAAACTATTAAATCCCTCATTATTTTTTTAAATAATTTTTATCCACTTTTATTAGTGTCCTAAATCAAGCCTGTTCAACACCTACTGTTCTGACACATTCTGAAATCCAGACACCATCCCTGTTCATCAAAACCATTCCTGCCCTGTCCTAACTCAGCAAGTATTAAATTTCTGCTCCGCCAGGAATCCCATTCTGCAGAACAAGAAACCTGTGCTGAAGTGAAGCAGTTTTGCTGTGGAGACAGCAACACAGAATCTTGGAACCCAACCTAACGTGAAAGATCTTTACTCCAAACCATTTCATAGAAAAAGCAGTCCCTGAGAAACGCCAAGTTGCCCAGCTAGCTGGTGGCCGGCACTTTGTAATTTCATTTGCCATCTACCAATTCTGTACTTTTTGTTCAACTACAACTATGTTGCCAGAGAATAAACTTAACTTCACAACTAAAAGCCAGGGCCCAACTTTAAATGGCATCAAAGAGCATGAAGATGCCCAAGTTGAAGAACACATGAGCAGGGACAAGGACATTTTCATCTAGATTTGAGTGATCACAACATAAGGAACATACAATCAACCAAATTCTGTAGCCTCACAGCAAAGTTCTGGACAGGGCGTCAGATAGTATATTTAGACATCTTCACTTATGTTTCATATTCCTCATTCCCCAATCCAACCTGAGAAGATTTGGTGATAAAGAGGAGGATGACAAGGGACTTCCCTTATCCTTATCTCCCTCACACACTCACAGGCCTGGGAGAGGGAGAGGAAGAGGGAGAACAGAACTCTATTTCATTTCAACACTATCAATTTTCCTCTTGCTTCAATGTTACTTAGGAAGGTGTATTCTTCCATTAGAAATAAATTCAGACACGGTATTAAAAATAAACAAATAATGACAATTTTCTAAAAATTCCATAAGCTATTTCAAGTTGGATTGATTTACACATTTCAGGTAGGACTGATCTACCATTCTTTACAACAAGTAAATAGCAAATGGCATATAAGAGGTTAAGGCTGTAATAAGTAAATTCAAATGTATAAAACAAGTAGATTTCAATTATTTCACCCAATCACCTGGAAGCAAAGATACTCTAAAGAAAATTGCATTGCCTTCCCAACTCCTTGGAGAGCCAGTTTAGTTAACAGCCTACCTCTGCTTCAGAGATGACCATACACCTTACATGTCAAACTCATTTTAAAGTGTCAATCATGTCCCTTTCAATCTAATTAGTTTGGAAAGTAGTGTCACTGACCTGGAACTATGCAGACCATTTATTATCATATCATTTGATCAACCTAACACTCTACCTCAGTTGAGTCTAGGACACCTGTAGCCAAAATGTATTATCCTTTCTCCCACTCATTACTGGTAACTCTCAATACAATTTCCTATTTACAGCTCAATTTATCTCTACGAATAAGCATGGCCAACTTCACAGACGCATCCATAGAATTTGCCTCATTTAAAATTTCATGGTAATTAAAACTGAAAGGTGAAGGGAATTAGAAAAAAAAAATCAGATATAGAACCAGAGGGGGAAATATATACCTGTGTCTATACCTATATCTAAAATACAGATTTGAATTTTTTTGATCCCTAAGAATTGCTAAAGGAGAGAAAAGAGGAAGAACAGAGGAACATGGATAGGCTGGGAGAAATCTGGGACCTTACACATGGTAGGGATGCTATTCTTTTACCACAAAATATAATACAGCAAACCATGTTTAGAAAAGGAGGTTGTGGGTTGTAAACCCGTCATCAGATGGGCTTGTGTTCTAATAAAGAAAACCTTTCTCAAGCTCCTAGTACTTAACCTGACTCTAACCTGGCCAAGGCAGGATGAAGCAGGATTGAAGACCTAATCAGTAGCTCCTGAGAGGTCAGTGAACACCCGTGTACCTCCAGAGGAGAGGCCACAACCTGACCACAGTGACCGGGGAATGAGATGGGATGCAAGGGGTGACAGCACTGGTGGCTGGAAGATGCTACGCAGTGAAGCAACAGCGATCACCGACCCACTCCCTGGCAAGAGCATGAAAATTATCAATTTCTTTCCTCATTTTACTTTTGCATATTTAAGAATGGATTTGCAAGACAAAAATACAAACAAGTCATCTTATCTCTGAACCACAGACTATCATAATGAATCAGGGACAGAAAAAACACATTCATATGCCACCAGAATGTTGCATCTGTATTTTTCAATGCGGTATAAAAAAAAAATAGATCAGTTCTATTTCAAGTCCTGACTATTCACTCTAGAAGACAATAATCTAAAGCAGGATGTCAGCGGCTAACACTTCCTTTCCAAGCCTGTGTTTCCCTATGCAGATGTTGCGTTTTACCAAAACTCCTGTTTGTCTGAAAGATGAGCAACATGCTTCATTCATGTTTGATCAAGTAGTTAATGGTGAATACAATTTTATATCTGGTCATATAAAATAAGCGTGTATCTCAAACTTACCTTCAGGTGAAGAGCCTGTCTTTTGGGAAAAGACAGCATTTACTTTACTCTTCTTACTGATATCGCTGTTTACGGACAAGCTGGACTGAATTTTTCTATGCATTTTGTGAGAAACGGGTGCTGAGAGTCTTCGATTATCTGCAGATATGTTTTTGGCCCCGTGGTGGTGAATTCCATTTCCATTGCTCAGACTAGTGTGGCCGTTCTTTATCTTCCCACTTTCCTCCTCACTTGGCTCCTGTAGGGACGTTTGAAGCTGAGGCAGGCGCTGAGGTTGGGCTAAACAACAGGAAAAGTTGATCCAGTTAAAAAAGAAATATTTGAAAGTCATCAAAATATATTCCATAACAGATTTTTTTTCTGGGTTTTACCCATGGTATTAAAAAATTGAGAAGGAAATACAAGAAGGAAATATTAATAAGCATGAACACAGAGAAAACAATTAATACAAAAGGCTAAATGGGAACAGGGTCATCTAAAGTGACTTTACACAAAGAATAGGAAAATAGCAGGAAGGACGGTTTGGCTTTTTAAGAAAATTTTAGTTGGAAATCTGAAAAAATTATTCCACACTCATTCAACAGCAAATGTTTGTTTTCTACGCACTGGGCCCCTCTAGAAACACAACAATATTATCTCAATATCTCTGATAATGGGGTAAAAAAATTGTCTTTTGAGATAAAAGGAAAAGAACAATTAATTCAAGTGTCAAAGCTGGACAATAGAGAAGGAAATATAGTTGTTTTTCTTTTCAATATCACTTCATTTCATTCTTAAAGTTTATTTATGTAAGTAATCTCTACACCCAATGTGGGGATTGATCTCAGGACGCCAAGGTCAAGAGTCACATGCTTTTTCCAACTGAGCCAGCCAGGTGCCCCTTCAATTTCATTATAAATCTTGGAGAAAAAAACCTTTTCTAGATGTATTCTTTAATTCGATATCTATGAAAAGGTAGGAATAGAAGACCGTTTCCTTCATCTGATAAAAAAAACATCTGCCAGAGTTAAAAGTCAGCACTATAGACATGCTCCCATTTAGGTCAAGACCAAGAACAGGCAGCCTGGCTTCAACCCTCTTATTCGACACTACTCTAGAGGTCCTGGAGAAAACAATAAATATGAAAAAAGAAGTAACAGGTCTGAGAGAAATTTTTTTGAGACATATACCTGACTTGAATGTTCTGGGGGAAAGGTAGGAGACTGCAAATCTTGAAACTCTAAGAATTTAACAAGGTATATACAAGATCAACCACATTAAAATAAAAAAAAAAAAAGATCCTCTACGCCAACAGAAACCAAATAGAAAGAAAAAAATAAACTCTTCACAATATCATAAACAAAAGCAAACACAAACAAGCAGGCAAGCAAACAAAAACAAAAACGAAAAGGCAACAAATCACTGTATCTAAGAATTAAGCTAGGAAAAAATGGGCAGAGAATTTTTCTGGCAAAAATTACAAAACAATACTGAAGGAGATTAAAGAAAACCCTACTAACTGTAGAGCATATAAATGTTATTTCTCCCCAATTTATTTATTTAGTGTAATTCCCATAAAGTGTCCAACAGGCTTGTTCAGGGAACTTGACAAGGTGATCCAAGAATTTATGAGGAAGAAAAATCAACAGTCACCAAAGAAATTTTCAGGAAGAAAAAGAGGGTTTCAGCATTTGACTTACTACATATATGGTCTTATTAAAAAATGACAGGAACTAAGTGGTGTGGTGTTAGTCCAGGCACAGACATATAAGCCAGGGCACACACAGAGAGAGTTCCCAACATGTATGTGTACACACATTTAGGTGTACGTATACCTTACAGAAATAAATTACAGATAGATTCAATGCCTATATATGAAAAGCAAACCATTTCAGATTGAAAAAAAAAATGTAACACTATTTTAACACCGTGACACTAAGGAGGGGCACACTAATTTGATTCTTTGGACAATGAATCATAAAAAAAGCAGGGTGACTATCCATCATCTATCTGTGCTGCCTGGCATTTCTGAACACCCTCACAGATTTTTAGTAAACTCCTCTATTCCATTCCTGTACTCATCTGCAGCTAATGAGCAGGTATGTGATCTAATTTCTACTAAGCACAAGTATGACTTACATGCAGAGTGGTCAATGCAAGAAGGCATCTGCCTACACCAGGGAGGTGGAACCTCTCAGCACAGACCCTGTAGAAGGCATTTATTGGTTTTGTCAGGGGGCTGTGGTGTCTGATGTCCACTTCCTAGCAGACCAATAGACCAATGCTGTAGCAGTGGGGTTTTCAAAAAGAAGCCCCATTGAATACATGGAAAAGATCTGTGGCTGTGTAACTCTTAGGAGGGTCTGTATGCTAATAAATTTATTTTCTATTTAAATTAGCAAAAATGGATTCTAGGGTTTGCAGCTAAAGAGCCCTGACTCCCCCACCCCCAGTGTTATTTTACATTGGTTAAGTAATGAGATTATTAAAATCTACATTCACCTTGATTGAGTAGCTCCCAAGCAAAGCTGTCAATCATAGCACTTCAGCAAAAAACACCCATATAAACAATCTGTTGCCAAAATTTTACTATTTTATAATGTCCTGCAATTTCAAAATATAAAACTGATGTTTTAGTCTTCTTTTCCATTTATGAGTATGAGCAGCTATGAAATGTATATTACACCTGAATACTAAGAACTCTTCAACCAAGAAAAGAATTGCATGCAAAGCAGTAACAATTATACGTGGCATTGACTCTGTCTGATTATCTGTGTTCTGGGGATTATCTAAGACTGGTATATATTTTTGACAAAGAAGACCGCTGGCATGTGCGTAAGTCTCTAGCACACATTGTTTACTTCCCTTCCTGTTCACATATCCTCTGTCTCTTGAAGAAAACCATCTTAACATATCAAAACATTCTAACTCATGAATGTTCATA
The DNA here is from genome assembly GCA_017311185.1 of Proteles cristata cristata. Classification (NCBI taxonomy): domain Eukaryota; kingdom Metazoa; phylum Chordata; class Mammalia; order Carnivora; family Hyaenidae; genus Proteles; species Proteles cristata. Next base: position 2,057,557 of record JAESUZ010002205.1, on the reverse strand, counting down.
TTTCAAGAAAAAAGACATTTTTTAACTTAAACAAAAGCATGCTTTCATACCAAATCTGTTGACATTAATGCCTGATTTATTAAACTAACCTATGAGCTCCCTTACGCTTTTCCAGTTCTTCAGTGATACAGGAGAATGATTGTCTAAAAATTAAACTAATGGTGGTAAAACATATCAAAATATTTTGTTTTTCTCCTTTCTCTTGATGAGAAAAATTTACTTCTCTGTTTAGCATCTATATATGTCCTTCTCATAACAAAAATCAACAAGGCATCTGCAAAGGGAGATCTAGGTCTTACAGGTGTGCAATCGTTCGATATAGAGATTAATCTGCTGCCCCTGTAACTTGTATCAACTAGAGGACACCATAATCACCCCTGGTGAACACAGAGTTATGCATATGTATTTAAAGGGATGCCAAAGAAGACAGGTAGACCTAATGTGGTGTTCTTTTCAGAGCACTTACCCATAATTTCCCCAAATAAATGGAATTCTTGGGTCATGTTTTCTCTGAAAAGAATATTTCAAAAGCAATCTGAGAGCTTGGTTAAATTGAAATGTTCAACTGACCATAAGGAGACTGCTTATCAACCAAAAATATCCTGTCACAGTCCCTAATTCAAGATAAATTTAAAACTACTATGTAGTTAAAACATTCTCAACAAATAAATTAAAAAACAAAAGGTGGTAAAAGACAACTATGTCTTGCCACCAAATTCTCAAACTGACAGATCTGACCTTTTTCTACTATCAAAATTGACTATTTGCAAATTACTAGGTATGGCTCAAGTGGTATTCAAACACATCCTTAAATGATTTATCTACATTTCAATCTTCAAGATGATATCTATTTCTGTTGGCAGATAAATGATAGTACATTCATTTTTGTTTCACTGTCATCTAATTATTTTTACTATGGTTTGTATTATGATCAGGTAACCAAGTATTATCTCTTTATGCCAGTTTTTTTTAATAGTTTTTTTTTTATTAAAATAACTTCTTAGTTTCAGGATTTGGGCAGATACATGCATACATAAGTCAAATTAAAAATGAATAAACCCTAGATATATTAGCTATATTAACATTTACTTCAACTTCACTGCTAATTTTTCATGGGTGTGACTTGAATCTCACAGTCAAATTATAAGGAAAACCAAGTCAGAAACATGAATTTATTCTCAAATAAAGAACAAAAACATCTGACTGATTAAACCCTAACTACTTGGCTTTAAATAGATTTCCTTATTGTGTAATAGTTGTGTACGGCTTTAAAAAAAAAAAAAGCACACTCATATGGGAATGACACAATGCTTCTTAAAACACAAGTGATGCCTAGGGACCCTCACTCTCCCTTTAATGATCCACTGCTCTCATTCAGCTGTCTTTCTTTTTTCAAATCTTTACATATGTGACAGCTCTCAAAAGTAGACCATAGACCATCTGGCATTTTCCGAGGTGTAACTTGTGCAAATTCAGCTCTATTGGGAGTGCACTGCTATCTTCTGCCTGCGTTATAAAGGGACAATAGAATGTAGAACTTATGAGTTGTTTTGAATTATTCATTTTTTTGCCTGTATATTCAAGAAATTTTACAAACTCTGCATTTTGTACTACATAATCACATGCGTTAAAGGTACAAAGAAACTTTTTGACACCTCTTTTCTACAGAAAGCTGGCATTTTGTTTGATATGTGAACATTCAGCATCTGTTATATCATTCTAAACAGTGATGGGTGCTTCTACAAAAGACCCCATTTTAAACTTACTCTATATGAGCAAAAAATGTATTCTTGATATTCAGTAACGAATGCAATACACATCAAAATTTCAAATACCAGTTCTATGAACATTCAGCATCTTCAAACCTGGATAGCATTGGTCACCCACTTACCATATGTGTAAAGATTTTTTTTTTAAACCAGTGCTCACACAATACGGCATGATTGTAATTTTAATATCCGTGATGAATAGTTACAAATGTCTTAAGAAATACTGTGCTTTCTAGGTTCAAATGTTTTCGATCAGGGAGGAAACCAATAGAATTAAATCTAGTGATTTTCAATAAGAAAAATAGGAGAGTAATGAGTCAATAGCATGAACTTCTTTTGATAATTTTTTTAAACTGGGCGATATTGTAGCAAGTAATAACTACACTTGCAACTGTAGCTGCCCGAGTGGCAATACAAAGCAACATTTTGTTACAGCATATAATCTATTAGCATGTTCCAAGTCCTCTTGAGTCACTGGTCTCTTTCACAAATCGGATTTAATAAAATTACAAAAGAATTCTCATACCATTTTCCCACTTTAAATGGTGGTTGTATACATGTGAAAAAAATTAAATGCTTGGAATTAAAGTTGTAACAAAATTATCAAAATAGAATATTGGTGGGGGGTGACTTGGTATGAACTGAATTACTCTTCCCAGAGATAGTTAACAAAGCTTTTACTGGGTGCCCAATATTATGTAACTCCATGGTCACGATGACACAGAGACAAGCATGCACATGTGCACACACATACTAAAATGGTAGAGATTATATATAAATAAAATGTTTTATTATATATACACATAACGTGCATCAATATATAATAGCTTTAAAAAGCTCTTCAAGATGCACTAACGTGATAAAATTATTTGTTATGATGTAAAATTTAAGCTAAAATCAACTAAAGTAAATGTGCTAATGGCTACCTCTATTCCTCAGCTTAATGCAAGCCTCTCACGGTGTACCCTAGACAGACCCTGCATCCTAACACTTACATAGTCTGGGAGCTCCTGGCATTTTCTACTTGTTTCCTCAGCCCCCACCCCCATCCCACCCCCAAGGGCCTTCCAAAAATTTTGACTTATCTCTTGAGCCTTTGAACTTTTTCATGACATATTATATTTCCCATCTTCATTTTATTTACTGTCACTATTAACATAGTGAAACATATTTTGCATTTGTGTCCTTTTTGGAACAGTGATCAATTTGAGAACCCCAATCAAATTCTCTCTACACAATTTGAAATGTACAAGATGGAGGAGACTCTCTTATGATAAAAGCATTTTTAACAGTAATTCATCAGTAATCAGTGGTAGAGGTTGCAAATACGTCTTCCCAAACAAAAGGATAAAACTTTAGAGGTTGTTTGGACAATCAATCATTTTCTTCATTTGGTAAAGAACATAAGAAAGTCCTTAACCATAATTAAGGAGAGCTCAAAAGAGGGAGGACTGCTCGCTTTCCCCCCAATTCCGTGCCCCCCATTGTCCTGGGCTCTTGGCTAACTCATTTTCCAGGCTTCCGTGTGCTTCAGTTAGCCATATATCCATGTTCACTCTGAAAGAATGAGAGTAGACATTATTTCTGCCACTTCCAGGCCTGGGCCTAAGCCTTGGGTGTGTCGTCTATACTTTTCTTTCTTGCACTAGCCAGCAACCCAGCTTTGACCACAGCAGTGGGAAATATCTTAGGCATGTGGGAGAAACCAAACAGAAGGAATCTGCATGGCAGCAGGGAGCAGAGCCTCTCACTGACCTGGAAAGAAACTTTTATTTAGCCACAGGATTAATGCTGGGACTCGCTGTTATAAACAATGTTACAAAACAACATAGCTTCTATCAAATCCTATTAATGATGCAAATTCTATATACATATACATGAACTGCCCCTAGCCCAAATGACCCAAAAGATACAACATTTCACTAGAAAGAAACAGCACATTAGTAGCAGTAGAAAGACCACTGCCAAATGCACAGCCTGTGATTAGATTTAGAAGACAGCAGATGAGCTGGCTTTACAACGCAGAAGCTACTTATTACTGAGGGATAATCGTGCATCATGCAGTTGTGTAGGAAAAGTATCCTGGCATTACTTTGCTGCTCGAAGACAATTTTTAGCCTCACCATGGCTGGTACAAAATCCATTAGAGTGACCAAGTATATCATTTGATCAGGACTAAAGGAGGTGCTGGGATACAGAACTCTTAGTTTTAAAACCACGACAGGCTCAGGTGAATCGGGACAAGTTGGCCCCCCTTTTCAGGAGCAATTGGTGCACAATTGCTACTGTTTTCCTCAAATAAGACACTGGCATTAGCACATCGTGGGAAGACAGGCTTTCAGTGAGACTCAGAGATGCATGAGGAGTTGAATTCTAGACTCAGTACTGCCCCATTCTGTAAGCTTGATAAAGATACTTTATCTCCCTGGGCATTAGGACCTTCACTGGCAAAATGAGATCAAGTGACAGGACCTCATGGGCATGGATACTTTATTAGCACTTTCTAGTTTCATACCACTGTTTTTCCTTACTCTTCCCTACATAATTTTCCTAACATTTCTTTCTGGTTTACTCTTTGGCTTTTATTTTTTTATTCTGTTACTAGGAAATATTACCCACCTCTAAAGCAATGCAGACCTTTTTATGAATTAACAGGTTTCAAAAAAATACACAAACATTATGACTTGATTAAAAAGTAAGGATTGCGGGACTCCTGAATGGCTCAGTCAGTTAAGTGTCTGACTTCGGCTCAGGTCATGATCTCACGTTTCGTGGGTCAAGCCCCACATCCGGCTCTGTGCTTACAGGTAGCTCAGATCCTGGAGCCCGTCTTCAGATTCTGTGACTCCCTCTCTCTCTGACCAACCCCTGCTCATGCTGTCTCTCTCTCTCTCTCTCAAAAATAAAAATTTTTAAAAGTAAGGATTATTAAGGAAAATCATCGGCATTTTCTTTTAAGATTTACATGTTTTACTGCAAAGTCCCCAGCAGTAAGCCAATGAACAATTTTGTACTGTATTCCCTCCAAGTGTAGCTTTTCTTGAATGCATGTTTCTATCCCCAGATGAATGACAAATATGGCCTAACTTTATGCCAGCTCTTACATATCACAGTTTCTAGTTAACTTATGTGGATAACATGAGCCCACCACTCATACATATGAGAACAGAATATTTTTCAGTTTAAGTGAGCAGGTTTCTTTATGGATTGTTACCTACAAGCTTTACTTACCTATTAGCAAACCACACTGTGTTCTGATACAATCCCATAGTGAAGATGGGATCTGTTTGCTATAGTACCCCTTTGTTCTCTGACTCAACAGGTATTTCCATCATTTGACTCAGCTGACAGAATGACCTCTGCTTAAAATTATTCACAACGATATGACATATATCTAAAAAAGGTGCCTATTTATTTGTATTTTCCAAAAATAGCCTAAGCAGCCTTTTTTTGTAGGAGAGAAACATATTAATAAAAAGGCCACACCAAGTCACAATCTTCTACAAACCTATTTTACATCCTGAAATGTTACTATCTTTGTTTTTGTTTGTTATAAAAGGCATTTCTTTGGTTTAAAAAAATGGATTAGTGGGCAAGCAGAAGTTTGAAAAATTCTATAATTGTGTTATGTCTTAACAAATAGAAGCTCTCCTTGGAATTCTCAAAACAATAGAAAGATGAGTATCAGATAGCAACTACTCATACTTCAACTTTCAGACCATAAGTTAAATATTTCTTTGACCTTGCTGGTCATAGGTTTACATTAATTTTTTTTAAAATTATTAATGCCATGTTTATAAGTAATCATTTTAAAAGCACCTGATTATTGGGGCACCTGGGTGACTCAGTCAGTTGAGTGTCCAACTTTGGCTCAGGTCATGATCTCACAGCTCATGAGTTGGAGCCCCACGTTGGGCTCTGTGCTGACAGCTCACTACCTGGAGCCTGCTTCACATTATGTGTCTCCCTCCTTTTGCCCCTCCCCTGCGTGCTCTCTCTCACTCTCTCTCGCTCTCTCTCTCTCAAAAATAAACATTAAAAATATACAAATAAATAAAAGCACCTGATTATCTATCACAATGGAATAGGACACATTCACATATCTTTAACATATCAGAAATACCTTATTTAATCATACTCAGCATCCACAAACATCAAACAACATACTTGGCAGTAAAATTAGTGTGGGTAACAAGTAAGGAAAGTATACACTGAAAATCCCAAATATCTGAAACTCCAGAATCCGTCCTGAGGTTTTACATACTAATTACAGCTTTCAAGGACCACAAAACATGTAAGAACACCTCTCATGAAGAAGCACACAGCACTCTTAGGTTCCAACTTATGATACACATCGACACACTTTGGTAGATGCAGAACTGCTTTCTGACTTAGGTCCTAGACCCATCCCTGCCTTCGGGTGACTTTAGTCCTCCTCCCTGGGATGACAGCTCTCCAGTAAGGCAAAGATACAAGTCAAAATACCTTGAAACCAAGAATTCTGATCTAATATAAAAACCTGCATCAAGAGTAAGCTGTTAAAATGTGAAACCAGCTAAGTAAAGCCAAGAATGGGGAAGATGAGGATCAATACATCCTACCCTAGGAAATCAGGAGTGACTGTGAACCAATAGCAAAGCAGTTAGTTAAATGAGTTGCCATCAATTCTTGGAACACAGATCATGTGCATACTGAGGTTGGGGCTTTGGGGTACTCCACAGAAAACTCAAAAGCTGGTATATTGGACTTCTTATGGCTTTCAGTAGCTGCTGCAATAAAACAACAGACTCCATTCTAACTGGCCATGGTAAAAGCCAACTGGAGAAAGCAGGCAGCTTCATCCAAGAGAGCTATTTTTACTTTTAAACAACACAAAGCTAGTAACATACATATAAATTTGCTGTTGTGTAAATCCAAACACTCCCTCTGCACAAATTTCAAAAGCGTTCCTTGCCTGAGTGTATGCCTCAATGAGTAGATGAAGGGCTGGGTTTTAGCCTCCACTTGCCTTGGTGCAATTCACAGACATACAACTCAAAACAACAGTCTTAGTAGCCAGTGAGGAGGGACAACTTAAGGTCAGAGAGTCATACATGTTAACTGAATTTTAGCAGCCAAATTATGTAGTGAGTCAAAATTGAGTGTGCTGATCAGGTAAATATGAAGGGATGGAGAAAGGCATAGGGAGGAGGGCAAGAGCCGTGAAGGCTGGAGACTCCAGCCTGCGGTGCCTCCCACACTCACTGCCTCTCAGTGGTTTATGTAACTCATACATGAGGGATATAGCCTGGGGAAGGAGAGGCCACCAGGGTCAAGCCTCAGCACCCACAGAAGTACATCTAGTGACAGCAAGCCAGTATACGGAGACAGAGGGACCAGAGTTCAAAAACACAGATGGCAGGCAGGTCAAGGGGCCAGAGTCAAAGATCATTATTCAACAAACTTTTGATGCCAGTTACCAGAAAATGAAGTCTTAACCCACTACCTCCCCAAAAAGGATATTGATAAACAATTAACAAAGATGTTAATGAAATTATATTGCTAGAAAAATCTCTAGCTTAGAAAATAAAGGCTTCTGACGGTTCCACCCTAAGGCAATCCCTGAATCTAAGTCCTTGTTAACAAGAAAACTGCTAAGGTCCCTACAAAGGAATCTTCCTCGAAGCCCTTCCATTAGGGACACCCAACAAGGGAAATCTTCTTAGCAGATAATCCTGGAGTAAGCACATCTACTGCCTATAGAACCCAGGCCAAGGTCAAGGGAAAAAGTCAATAAAGAATGCTTTTGCACCATCCCTCACCAGACTGACACGGACATTCCCCAGATCAGTACTGTACTTGAGAGTTTACACTGCAGCTACCCTGTACTTCCTTTACCATCATACAGTAAGATTTGTTTTAAAACATAAGCTGCAAGATCATGAGGAGCTAAATCTAAATTTGATCTGAGATCGCACTTCTGAACCATGTCAAAGGAGGGATAAACATTACCTAGAGGTCTGCAGAACAATGACCGCATGATGCTAACTCTAGATGCATCATATGAATGTGACTTTGATTAGTCTCTCATTAGGGAGAGACAGAGTACACATATGTTTGTTCCAAGGATAATTGGATCTCATTAAGAATATTCTGAAACCATATGCACGGAAACAAGAAGTATCTGTATGTAGTCACACACAAATGTATGCTGGTCAAGCAAGGACTGGACCATAACAGACACCGAATCTTGATCCATCCAACATCACCCACTTTCTTCTGGTGCCAGTACAGCTATCAATGAGAGCAGGCCCTCAATTTACTAACAAGAACCCTTCAAAAATAAAGTACTTTTAGTTACAAACAGTTTGCACAGAGAGCTTAACACTGGGCATTTGCTGACTTGCCTTTGATTATATAGCAAGTGCCTTAAAGACAAGATTCCATCTTAGAGTTCCATCAACCTTATCAGGCACATACCTGCTGACAAAGAGCCGTGTACAATGCTCAGCACTCAGTGGACACCCAGTAAAAATTAACTGATGATGATGAATTATACTAGCTTTTAAGCTGTCACTTGATCCCAGTATATAACAACCTTCCTGAATAAATCAAGCAACAGTTTGGTATTCAATACCATTATAAACTTCATCCTTCACCTTCATGAGTCTAGGGAATTGCTGTAAAAGCATAATATGAGGATGGTGGAGCTATAGCAAGGATTCAAGAAATTCTGTTATAACAAGGGAATTAAAGATTCAGTTACAGATATCATACAGTGCGCAGGGAAATGCATCAAAAATACTAGTTAAGTGACCTTCCTGAAAACAGCATTAAAAAGTCAGTACCAAATTATATATCTAAAAGTTTTCCCCCTGCCCTTTAATAAAAGTAAATCCAACTTAATGTACAAGTAAAACTGGCATCTCTTTGAGGATGGAGCAGCAGAATTGCAAATGAAGTTCCCAGTTAGAAAATAGGGAATCAGGTAGAGGAAATGATGTGCTGCTAACTGAACACTTAAAAAGAAATTTATTTCTGGTAGCTTATACAAGGTAAATCAGAAAAAAAGTAAATTCCACTGTTATTCCCCAGGGCTTTAATATAGGTCATAACCCTCAAAGTTCACTGGTGATTATTTGTTATTGGGATAGCTTTCCACTCTTCAATAAATTCCTTGAAGATATGGTCTGAGACAAGGAAACCTCTGTGCTTTGATCCTAAGAACAGTTCTCATTATAGATGATGCTCCCTCTGATATAATTTAAGAATTTGGAACTCCAAAGTTCTCAGAATTGACTCTAAGACTGGGATGGCCCTAATGATCATGTCCAACTCCTAGGGGACATCCTGGAGACCTTCCTCCACGAGGAAGTAATAAATGAGCTGCTTATCCCACATCACTGAAAACATTATTCAAAACAATAGTGCAATGAAGTTTTCCAAACCTGTGGAGATAGATTCATACATACGAATTTTAAATTCTTACACGTGAGCAACAGATCGCAGCTTAAACATAATGGAAAGGTTTCAATATGTAAGTGAATAGGTAAAAATAACACTATTTCCTCCTCCTCAACTTCATCCTAAGAAGAAATCTCGCCCCCATTCCCCACCCCATTTACACAGCTACTTTAAATTTTCAGAGACTGATGTGGGGAACGTGAATTTTAGATTCTTGTCTTCATCAGTGTATCAAGACTATTTTAACCTCTATGGGAATGAAATGTGATCCAAATATAAGCACAGAGGAACAAATTCATTAATCACATTTAAAGGCTAACACGTTCGAGACAATTTCTTCCTCTGATTTTGCCATGAAAAGCCCCTAAATCCATCAAGGGTACCTTTGGCAACAAACTAACTTAAATATATTATAAAATACTTGGTAAGTACGTACTATAGTGCCAGCCCCTATTCCAGGCATTAGAGATTTTACAAAGTTGACAAATGCCTTGCCCTTACAAAGATAAGAGATATTTATTGTCTTGCATAACAAGAAATCTGAAGATAGGGCAGCTCTAATTAGTATTAATTTCACAGGTTCTAGATATTCACTGCCATCCTCAGCATGTCCACTTCCCCATCTGACTGTTCTCATGGTTACAAGACTTTCTGAAACAACACCAGACATCACACCTAAAGATGATGACAGCCCTTGAAAGAAGAAGTATGTTTCTGTTTCTTTAAGAATATATTAACAACAACAGCAACAACAAAAAAACCCTTCTTTCCAGAAGATGTCCCTCTGGTTTCATTGGTTGACACTAGGTCACAAACTAAAATTAAAACTCCCTTCTTCTCTCCCTGCAGACCAACATTTGTTTAAAGGTTTGCCCTTTCCACCAAAGTGTATGTATGCTCCTCTGTAGAAAAAAAAAAAATGTCATTCATTCAGTCACTCAATGGGCACTTACTAAGTGCTACCTTCAAGTGCCCAGCACTTCTGGTGATCTGCTATAGTACCTAGAACAGTGGTCACTTAGAAAAATGAAGGAAGGAATGACAGAGACAATAATATTCATTCTACAGATCCCAATTACAGTTCATTAAAATAAAACCTTAAGTACGTATTTCTTACTTTGAAAAGTAAACAAACAAACACATTTGCCTTCCCATACCTCCGTGATATAATTTGACTTCTACTTAACCCAGATAACAACCCTACTACCCTGTAACAACTAGCCCACACACACTGTGTTCTTTACAAGGCCAGTTATTACTTGTAATTCAAATGAAATGGGAAATTTATTCATCACCATAGACTTCATATTACTTTCGTTAACAGAAGAATGTTGCTCTGTCTTCCAACAGTAGGTAAAAACCCATAAATAATAACTGGAACTAGTAATAAAAACAACAGATCTTAGCACCTGAAGACCAAGAGTAGGTGGAAGCACCCATGATTCACAAAATTCTGTTTTATGAGTCCAGATGCTTATTGAGCATCTATGTATCAGACACGGTGCTAAGACCAGTTAAGTAGAGGTGAGTGAAAAGACATTAGACATGTACATAACAAAATATACAACTTGAAATTATGATAAATGCTATAAAGGAAAAATACTACTACCAGAAGGAATAACAAGTGAAATTGTTTTGCTTAGGATAGCTACAGGGAATGGGATTTCACCAAAGACCTAAAAGGGGAGAGGCCTCACTAGTAGGGTTCCAGGGCAGCCTAACGACGTGTGCAAAGACAGAACATGTTCTGCAACAGAACAGGGCTCAGCACATCTGCTGACCTGCCGGGAGGTCAGTGTGGCTAGATAATACTCACACAGGCCTTTGGACAATATATGTATTGCATCCTTCAAATGATAAACATTCATAAATACATTAGAAAAATCACAGAAAAGCACAGAATGTGCTTCCAGAAACAATTCCTGGCAATATTCTTCCAGATACTGTGCTTCTTTACCATATAAGCCATTACAATAAATTATTCACTTCTAAGACCACGCTCAATAAAACTGACCAGAAGTTGACTTAATGCTTGACTGTGAATCAAGACACTCCCAAGAAAAGACTTCTTAGGAAAGTACAAAAAGGGGCCATCAACTGTATGTAAATGTAAAATACAACCACGATTTGGAATATTAGGAAACATTTATAGAAATCTTATCCTCTAATTACTTTCCAAGAAAGAAACACATATATCCATTTCTCTGAAATGTACAAATCTATTTATATTGCAAGTGGATGAAAATTGTTCTGGGTCTGGAGAAACTAGCAGGAATTATTTGATGTTCTCTGATAGTAAGATGAATGGTTGTGAGAGAATCTTGCTACTGTTCTTACAAATCTGCTCAGACTTTAGAAATGAGACTAAAAGTCCAATTTGTACTCTTCATATTTTATTCCAATTTCTAAAATCTGATGCCTTTACTCAAAATATAATTCTCTAGCAGTATTTCTCAATCTTTTTTTCCAACTCCACCGGGTTTATCTGAGCAACATATACCCTTCAGTAATATCTTGTGTGGTTTCAAAAACAAACTCCTCCAGCGAATCTCCTAGCTCTTGCACTGTGCACCACACTGGAGAGTCCTAATTCTAATACAGGAGCCACAGATCGGTAGAATATTGTATCTACCCTGGGTAGGAGCCTCCAGTAGAGGGCTATTTTTATCATGAATGCCAACTCTTAGGGGAGAATAAAATGAGCAACTGGACAGTCAGGTGAATAAGTTTATGTACCTGGGGTCTTAAAATTCCCATTAATTTCTAGCAATTATTTTCAATTAATATAGCCTTTAAAAGGCAAATGCCATAGAATTTCATGCAAATGTGGAAATAAAAAAAAAACAAAAAACAAATAAGCAACAGGGGGAAAAAAGAGAAAGGCAAACCAAGAAACAGACTCTTAACTTCAGAGAACCAACTGATGGTTACCAGAGCGGAGTAGGTTAAATAGGTGATGGAGATTAAGGAGGGCACTTGTTGTGATGAGCAATGGGTGTTGTACAGAAGCAACGAATCCTATATTGTACACCAGAAACTAATATTACACCGTATGTTAGTTAAGTAACTTGAATTTAAATGGAAACTTGAGGAAAAATATGGCCTTTCAAATCTCACACTGTAGTTTACAAAGTGCAAGTGCTAACTATATTTTCCCATTGATAATCAAAGACCATTTTCAAAAATTTTAGCCCATTTCTGCCACTAACTACCCAAGTCTCTCTGCATAAACTGTTTACCTCTTTATGCTTCAATTTGCCGGCTGAAACAACAAAACAAAGAAGCCACAGAGGTTGAACACACTGATCTCCAAGGGACATTCCCTAACTTTAATATTACAAGAATATAGTCCCAGGATTCATTTTTCACATATAGAAAAACAATGTAAATATGGCATATAATATAGAGAAAACAAACTGGAAAATACCAATGTAAGTACCCACATTGTTAGGTCCTTACAATTCAGAATCTAAGTCATCTAGATAATATCTATTAAGGTAATTATTCAAATACCATCTTTTTGTAGAGAAAGGAGGCTGAGACGGTAGAAGGTATGACACTTAAATACAATCATTGATTGGGGGCAAGGTTGACCAGAGGGAGTGATGATAGTGATTGAGCTGTCCACCTCCAGTCAACAATTACTAATATCACAAGGTTCACGGACCCTCTGCTCTTAGCCAGATGTCAGGAGCTCAGGACTGCTACCAGAAGCAATGGTAACCAGCAGGGTTAAATTAAGGCTCCCCCCCACCCCCCACAAAAGTGGAAAGCCAGTGAACACAAATGAACATGAAAGTAAGTATTTTCTCTGTATGACATGTGCTATCTGGCTAACGACCATCAATGCTTAGGGGGAAAGGAGGCGGAGACAGTATCTATGACTCATCCTTCAGGCAGCTGATTTTCACTGTGCACACTGTGGTCACTTTGCCACTCACTCCCATGCTGTGCTGTGCCAGGTGCCCATGATCTGGAACCTACTTGGTTTACATTCCTCAGAGCATCCCTCTCTTGTGTCTTATGAGGGTCAGAGTGGGAATAACATGGTTACTCAGACTCAAGGAGTGAAAGAGACCTGATGGTCTAAGTCTTCTGTAAGCAAACTTTCAACCGGCACACACTTCTGCATGCCAAAGTTCATCCTAGAGCCTAAGCGCCTTGGTGACTCCAGATCTAGAGCCTTTGGGAGTGGTGTCATATTATGTCATATTGACACTCAGGGTTTGTCTAGTCAGTGCTACAAAATCAGTTATTTCTTCATCTACTTTCCATCTTCCAGAAAATTCTTAACATCTCTAACCTGTCATTTCCTTGTCTCTTCTTGCTTTCCTTAAATTTATGTCTTTGTAAAATTATTTTTATTATCATTTAAGTGGGATTTCCAAAGGGAATGGAATATATATGTCCAATCTGCCATGTTGAAAAAAAAAGTGCTTTATTTAAAAAAAAATACACATACACGCACACATGCACACACACAAAACCTTAAGAAAACTTGGCAAAATGGTACCAATACTTGTTAAATCTGAGCGTGGTTCATGTATGGGTGTTTTCAATATTTATTTTTTCCCCATTTCTAAAGGAGCTACTTTAATGTTAAGAAAAATCAGAGTTCTATTCATTAAGCACGTAAGCTGATTGGTAACTTAAGTAGGAGCATTGTTCTATCCTGAAAACACTAATAGAGTGGAATATTACCAGGATCAAGGGCAAATTAGTATCCTTTTTCAAGAAAAATAATCTTTTGTTTGTGACTGAGATATCTCATTATATTTAAAACTAAAAATTCAGTTTTATATTTAAAACAGAGGCCTCTTCAGTACAGTGGCTCATTTTCTCATGCTTTTGTAGGCAACTCTGATGACGTTGTTTTTGTTCTAGGATCATACAAACAGGCCATGCTGTGTGTACTTGACTCTCCCCTGCTACCTCCTGGATAACTCCGATGAGAGAATCAGACTCTACTGTCTTTCCTGGTTCTTTGTTTAGTATCTCTGGATCAGCCTGAAAATGGGATTAAGGAAGTGGTTCCATTCTTTCCAAGCTTAACTCAATCCTGCACTTCTTCCTCTAATCCAGGAACCAGTTACTGTCACCATTATGCATTACAAATGTCCATCTAGAAACTTGGAATTAACAAAATATTTCCACTTAGGTTCTCATGTTTGCTTCTTCACTAACCTCATGAGGTAGTGAGAAAAGAGAGTACCTCCCTTCCATCCATATTCTGAAGATGCAGAACATGAAGTGACTTTGCCCAGTGACCCAAAGCTAAGGAATCTTAGTTAGGATTAGAACCCAAATCAGAGGACTTCACATCTGACCTTCTCTGCATTCACAAAGTCCCTTTCATAATGTCAGACCAGGAGCATCACTCCCGACATACCTAGAGTTAGCTGACAAGTCCAGCTTTGGCCCATTATTTCATTTTCACTTTTCCTGCATTTGCCTTTGTCTATTAAGAATATGGAAGTCAATCTAATTGGCTTGCCAATGTGTACCTTCCTCTACTTTAAAAAAGCACATGCTATGTTTGAACCTGTCGTCAGTGACCCCTCCAGTTCTTCTTAGTCTTCATACATCATCATTAACAGTGGAAAAGATTTCAACACTTAGTTCGCAAGGCATCCTAGAGCGGATCGAATCAGGCGCCACTCCCTGGAAGCTCTCTAAGTTGAAGCAGCCCTCATACAGACTTATAAAAATTAAGTGGTCTTAATGGAACTTCTATATGACATTTTTCAAGGGACTGAGTTCTAATATTGTGTGTCAAAAACAAAACAAAATAGGAATATGTTAAAGAGGGAGACAGACATAGTAATGAGCCTCTCTCCCCAAAAAGACCATCCACCAATATTTTCACATTTGTATTGATATGCAAAGACATGGAATAACACTGTACCTACAATTAAAAGAGAAAAGACTAAAACTATCCTAATATGATTTAACGTCATCCTTACCCTCCCCCCGCCATGAAATGCTATTCTAGGTCTATAAACTACTCATCTTTTCAATACATTGTAATTTAGTGTCTCATACACTAAAATGGACACTAAAATCTGTCATTATTACTGACCAAGCTATAATCGCACTTACTCAGCCTGCCAGAGCTGTAGATTCTGACTCTGAGCTTAGTTACCCTGTTTTGTTTTTTAGGTTGAAGAAGTAGTGGTTGGGCTTTTGTTTGTTTGTAGTAAAAACACACACACACACAAAAAAACCCCAAAAACAAAATTAAATGCAGAAAATGACCACTCCCACACATTCATGCTTTTTACACATTAAGTAGGTACTCGGTGAACTGTTACATTTAAATATTTTTACTTTAACACTGTAGATGTCACCAGAAAAACAAACTAAATTAAAGACTTCTTCCCAGTGAGTGTTCTAACAAACCCCTCATTTTCTTTAGGCTTAATAAAGACAAGGAATTGCTCATGAATGCCATGTTTATCAAAATAAGCAAACTTGAGAAAGGTGATGAGTAGGGTGATGAATCCTTGGCTAAGTGATGGGCCCTATTTCTCAGGAAGAAAACTTCTGAAAATATTTAAGATAATGGTAGTACGTGTACCAACATCAGAGTACAATCTTCAAAGAGTTGTGCAAAGGCTATAGTCTTTTGTTTGTGAGTCTCACACACTCAGGAGAAGATGGTGGACTGTGTTCATGGAGAACATTATACTACATATAGCATGTAGGTTGGAGCCTAATTACTTAGTTTCCCTGGTAAAACTGAAACCATTGAAGGCACTCCCTTGTGGTGAGAATGAGGAGACAGGCTACAGCCCAAGAACAGTTGAGTTTGGAGTATTTATTCCTCATGGCAAAATCAGTTCCTTCTATAGAGTCAGTTTCTTCACTTTGACTTCATAAAATCAATCCCTCCTCTCAGAATATATTTCTTCCACAACTCCAAGACTTCTTACTCCATGAGTGCTGAATTTTCTGGGGTAGGTCCATCATTCAGAGTTTTGTTAAATGGTAACTCTAAATAACTAAATGATCAAGCTCTTTTAAGCACTTATATGTTGTGATACTGATGATTCTTATGCAACCAAATGATCATTCTTGGTTTACTGGTGACAAACAATGGTGCCAGAAGTTGTACAGAACTAATGTTTTCCCAGCAGACCTATAAATATTTGCCATTATTCTTTCTTTAGTAGCTAGTTCCAAATGAGCAAACTATGAACTTTTATAGAGGAAGAATGGTGTAAAACTGCCCCTAATAAATCTCCGTCTTATGCTATAATTCCATACCATTGAAAGAAATAGCTGATATTGCACAAAGTTTTGAAATACACTGCTCTCCAAAGTATGTGCTTCATCAGCAATTTATTTTAACATCCACATCTCCCTCTCTAAAGGCACTGAAACTAATTATGTATTGTCCCAAATGCCTAGATGGCACTGATATCATATGAATTCATATATTATTCAAAAAGCTGATCTTTTTTTACTTATTAATCTGACTCTTAGGTAAACTGTATCTCTATTATAAGGGACTTTACTTTACTCCGAGAACAAACTCTAGCTGCAATAGTTAAGGAGCTATTCTTTCCAGTGTATCTACAAACACTTGATTGGAAGGCTGCTTATTGCAGAAATTTTTAACTGAAAGAGATAGCTTATTCCCATTCGGGACAGAGTGTCAAGAGAAGATGAAAGCAGGCATTTGTAATTCCTCAGAAAAACAGGCAAAAGAGTTTTCAACCTTAATAAATCTGACTCTTCTAGAACATAAACCTTGATCTTGGGTTAATACATCAAGATTCCTAAGATAATCAAATACTCCCTTACGGCAGCATCAGGTGTTCGATTTTAAAGTCCTTTCATTGCACTACCCAACCCCATCAGGCCATTTAATGAGGCAACAGGTACATACTATAATAGTTCTTTTCCAGTATTATAAAATGTAAAGTGCTGCACAGTGAAACTAAAGGTAAGAAACACTTTGTGAACAATGTTAACGTCTCTCTAGAAAACAACTTCAAAACCAGCTTAGTCTCAAACAAGAAGCCATTACCTGGGTTCTCCTAAAAAGGCAGCCATGCCTTTCAGTCCCTAGGGGTTATCAATCACATCTGTCAAGAAACCACTTAAAAAAAAAAAAGGTTCTAAATGTTCAAATAAAAAACTCTGTTCAACTTATTTTTATAAGTTTATGTGTTCTAGGGCAATATATTCAATTGAAAAATCTTATTATTATTTCTAAGTCTGAGCTGCACCTCAGAATTAACTGAGAAGCTCTCAAAAATTAAGGTTAGCCAGACCCTACCCACATATGATCTACTTCAGTGGTGTGGGTTGGAGCCCGGAAATCAATACATTTTTAAGTTAATGTAAAGAGTTGAGGACCATTGCTTTCGACAAAGGCATAGGATTATAGTATCACATTCCTGTTCCTGTATCTTCAACTTTAGTTATTCTGATTCCTTCTTGGTGCCCAAAGAAAATGCTTATCTTCAGACCACAAAAAAGAACAAAAGATGTCAAGATTCTCTGCCTATCTCTTGGAATGAGACCAAGTAAGTTCTCATGAAGGCAATGAGTCAATAGTTCTGAAAACTAAAGAAGCTTTTTATCTAAGAAGTCAAATATATAGTAAGCCCAGGAATTGTCTTGAATTTATTACAACAAAGATAAAATTCCAAAGGAATATCGTATATTAAAATTTTCCTTTTTTATGACCCAACACAAAGGCAGGATACAGTCACATCATTAATAGTAAAAAAGGGCAATAATTTCCAACTAGGGAAATGGATTAGAATTTTCAGCTTGGAATAAATTAATAGTTTAAGAAAACTATCATCTCCCCTATGATTTTAATGTAATCTCTAGGGGACCATGAACACCACAGAGTTCTGACGCTTTCCCTACTCTTTCCCCATCTGAGAGTCAGGGCTAGATAATCGGGATATTAGCTGTGTGGCCCTAGGTATGCTGCTTGACTTTTCTGAGCGCAGTCCAATCTACAGATGATAATACTTATTCCACCTGCCTGATAAAGTTGCTGATAGGCCAACTGAGATCATCAATATGAAAAATTTCATTAACTGTAAAAAGCTCTAAGTAATAACATTGTTAATATTACTAATAAAAAGCATCCTTTGATATGCATGAACTGTAGACTGAGAAAATTAGCTCCTTAAGAGAGGCAAAGATAGTCAATCCACATTTTAAGACAAATTACTACAACTTAACCAATTCAAAGCTGTCAGTCTCCTACAGAGAAGCTAAATGTAGTCAAAAGGTACAGATTTTCATTTATTCAACAATTAACATGACAGTATTGGGAACAAACTCTGTGCATGGCCCTGGGCTATATGCTGTGAGGGCTACAAAGCTGAATGAGCCGCGGATTCTGCCATTAAGGAGCCTTTAGTTCACTGAGGAAGAGGGCCATCCACACAGGACAATTTCAAAATTAATGAGTCCTTTAGGAGAGATGAAGATAAACCCACTCTGCAAGTCTAGATGACAGAGAAATCACGGCATGGCTCCTATGTCCCGCTGGAAATGTGGGGAGACAGGTAATGAGTGAAGCGTGGGAGAAGGAAAATATTGGACATGTAGAGGGAAGAAAAAAAGAACATACTTAGGCTAGAGCAAAACTTCATGAAAGCAAGTAGTGGAGGAAAAAAACAAAATTTCTTTGATTTCCACAGTCATCCAAAATAGCTTAGGGCAAGTCCACCATGTTCCTGGATCAATGCTAATTGCCCGGGGTGCAAGCTAAAGCCAGCAGACCCTTAGACATGTAACAGCAGAAACAAATTTCAAATTGTGACAAGAGAGAGGAAAGGGCGCCTGGAGAAACAGGGAAGGCCAGTTTACACTGAGAAGTCTGGGAAGTCTCTCTTGGGAACTGACAATTAAGTCTGGTGGGCAGACCTAGAGTGCAAAAGTTCAGAGACAGAAAGGCTGGAGGATCGAAAAGGAACCCAGTATAGCTCCAGAGGCAGAGGGAAGACTTTCCAGCAGGAAACATGTCCTGACAAACACACACAAAGAGGCCTGATCACTGGACTAACTGACTCATTGGTATTAAAAAAAACCATTTTAGGGGCGCCTGGGTGGCTCTGTTGGTTAAGCGTCCGACTTCGGCTCAGGTCATGATCTTGCAGTACATGGGTTTGAGCCCTGTGCCACTCTCTGTGCTGACAGCTCACTCGGAGCCTGGAGCCTGCTTAGGATTCTGTGTCTCCTTCTCTCTGTCTGCCCCTCCCCCCACTCATGCCCCTTCTCTCTCTCTTCCTCTCTCAAAAAAAAAAAAAAAAAAAAAAAAGACCATTTTAGTTGTATTTAACCTTCCAGGATATATATCAAGAGAGACTAAGGATCAGTCATGTAGATCAAACTGGGTTTGAATACCAGGAGCTGGTGCTAAAAAAAAACCCTAGAATATCTCAATGATGGAGACAGATGTATTAGAATACAACCTGAGTCTCTAGCAAACATCATAAAGTCAAAAGACAAAAATGGACCAAAAGTGAAATTCAACTAGAAATTAAAGTACAGCTGAGTAGCAGAGAGGTCTCAATTGAGATTAGAGAACACGTATTTACACCAAAGCTAATCCTACTTCGATATAACATCTTTTATCTATGATTCCCAGGCCCTGGAATCTGCGCTGAGAATACTGATGGCATTGTCTGTTACTTTATTATCACGGCAAATAGTATACAAGGTCATAGAATTGAGGGGGATAATGACAGATCATTTGCAGGTATCAGCAGGCCATGAAAATAAAGACATATGAAGTTAAAAAGCAGATGAGTTACTCTGAAGAAAAAGAACATAGTTAACAGATTAGGCATAGTTAAGGTGAAAAACAGGCAGAAATGGGAAAGTTAACTTCTGATTTCAAAATCTTAGAAAGGAGATCTTGGCAGTAAACTAGGTCCAAGGTGGGTCTGTATTTGTAAGGTGGCTGAAGTGAAATAGACATTAGGGCCTTTGAGCTAAAGAAGTCAAGAATCAGTGTGATTTCAAAGAAATTAAAAGAAGCTCTATAGTTTAAAGAAATAAAAAGAAGCTTTGACTTAGAGAACAAATCAGATGCTAGTTAGGAATCAAACACGTTCAGCTAGAAGGTGGAGCAGAGTGCATGACTAGTCAGAGCAACAACACACTCAATACCCCTCCACGCAAAGACTAATGTAAGACTCTGACATTTGATTTTCAGTGTCAGCTACTACCGACACCCGCCTTCACATCAACTTTCCAGGTATCAGACTAGCAGCTAGGCTAGAATTTAATGATTAAATTATCATATCTTGTAGTCTGAAATATTTTACCCTGATTTGAATCAGTCCAAACAAATTTCCACTTTATAGCAAAAGTCAGTTATATTCAACTTCCTATAAAAAAGATCTTATGATAAACATTTAAAATGCTACACTAAAAGTGTGGCAGTGTCTAGGCGGCTTAGTTAGTTGATCATCCAACTCTTGACTTCAGCTCAGGTCATGAACCCTAGGTCGTGAGATCAAGCCCTATGCTGGGCTCCAGGCTGAGCATGGAGACTGCTTAAGATTCTCTTCCCTGCCTTGCCCTTCTTCCCTGCTCACATGCATATTCTCTCTCTGTCTCTCAAATTCAAAAATATATGTTATATATTACACACATATATTCTACTGGGATAAAATCTTTAGAAATTAAAAGGGACTCCTCTTATTAAAAAAAAAAAAAAGGAAAATTACATATATCTACCTAAAAAGTACTCAAAGGCATTTGTTCTGTTTCTTTCAACAGGTAAAGCCAGACCAAAAATCAACCACCTGAAACTGGCTAAAATGAAAAACATTAAAAACCTAAATATGTAAGAATATGGATTTAGTTTTACATTTCCAGTAGTAATTATTCATATTCAGAGCTATTTGATAAGACTTTTAAAAATGTACTGGATATGGAAGAAGTGTAAGAAGAAGAAACTAACTCATAAAGAAGGGTAGAAAAATGCTAATTGCACACAATCAAACCATCCTTTGGATGTGATGCTCTCACTGCTGCTGCCTACATTTCACTCACCTTTGTAATGATGATAGCACATTTGCAATGCTGAGAAAATATGAAGAAAACACCCTGCAGAAATGGGCCCCTTCATTGAGGATACATTAATATCTTTTCCATTACGAGAAGGAATGATGGGCAGTGTCCAAAGATGACATGTATGGTCTTATTAGATCACACTGGCATGAATCAATTATTTATGAGAATTTGAGATGGTGGAAATCTTTTTCTTTTTCTAACATTTCCCAATCCAAGCTCTCAAGAACCATGGGAAATGTATTTAATTAGATTATATTCCAATGCAGAACAAATTTCCCCACCCACTCTCTTCTCTAGCTCAGTTAATGCAATTTCACCCTCTAATACCAGCATCAGAGGATTTTAAACGAAATTTCCCTGACTTTTATGTGTCTTGCTGCAGAACCCAAGGACTTGGGAAGAATCCAGCTTCCAATGGAAAACTGTGGAGCATGGATTTACCACCGGGTCCTGAAAGACTCATTGAAAGAAACACAGGACTAGTCACTGTACTGACTCCCAGCTGTGCTAAGGCAGGGGGGAAATGGAGCTCGTGGAGGAAATGGAGAGGGGTTTCCACCAGGCCTCCTCATTCTGATACACCTCATTCTCTACTGAGCCATGGATAAATCTGGAAGCAGTTGTCACTCCTTCTGTGGCTGAATAAAAGCTGGGGACCAATTTTGGCAGCTCCCATGTACCTGCATAAGCCACTGGTGCTTGTGACAAATGCAGGATCTGCGAAGCCAAGAAAAACTTCCTCGTTCTAGAATTTTAGTGCCTTACTGAAAAAACAAATTATAAAATGGGCAGAACTGAATACCCACTCTCTCACTGCTTCCAGCCAGGCCCAGCTTCATGGACATGTGGCCTGTGCAATGGTCCAGAAGGAGCCTGAGCTGGCTTAATGCTCTGCTGTCGCCATCTTGAAATTCACAATTTTGAATAAGGTGACCTGAATTCTCAGTTCGCACTATTCCTCACACACTCCCCACCCACCAATTTATTTAGCTGGTCTTGTCTTTGGTAGAACCTAAAGGAATCTGAATCTCCTGGCTTACCTGTCACATGAGAAGCATTTCTTACAATGGACTGGGCTCTAATGTAGCTTTGGGAGGCTGGGCCCTCTCACCCTGGTATTTTTTGCTACATGGGAGAACTTTCTATTATTGTTGCTTTTAATGCAATAAAATAATTCACTCCATGGGGGGGAAAAATCAATGATACAGAGGAAAGTATAAAGAATATTAAGTGGAAGTCCTCTTCACAAATGCACCCCCTACTCAATTTTACATAACTCCCTAAAAGTAACTTAATTAACCATTGCAAAGAGACGTCTTCTGTTAAGAAAAAAATATACACCTAATTTAATACAAATCAAATACATACACACACACATATATAATACACACACACATATATTTTTTTAAATCCCAATTTTGTATGTTACTGGACTAGATGGAGAGGACCCTTTTGAATCTTTCAACAAAGCACACCAGCAGCTCCAAACAATGTGCATTATTTTTCATTCATTTCATTGTCCTCAGCTTAGAGAATATCAAATCCCTCTTCCATTCTTCCACAACAGGTGACTAATCTTAGACTAAAGCAGAAAGAACCAGAGATAACCAACTGGCTGGCTTCTCCTAAACTATTAAGTTTGATGAGAAATTCAGATGATTGAGACTCAACACAAACAAACAAACAAAAAAAAAATAGATAAGCCCCAGCTTTGTCTCTTACTGGCCATGCTGATTAACATGAACTTCTGGATTTCTGATTCCCTGAACTACTCAACAGGGAAATTTTTATGAAACCTCCAAAATTTCATCCAAATCTAGCATTCTGGATTTGAAAGACACGCAGTCACCCATCCTCACAACCACACCTTGGGTGTTGTCCTACTTTAGAAATATTAAATTCTTATTTCCCATTCTTATAATTCATCTTCTCTTTTCTACTTCTCCTGTTCATTTACCGCATTGATACCTGTTTTGTTTCTTAAGAAAGAGAAATCTTTAGGGACTGTTAGCCTCTCTGGCCAGTTTTCTTATTTGTTAGATCTATTTTTCTTTTGTAAAAAATTTTTTTAATTTTTTCAAATTTTATTTCTGGGAGAGAAAGAGGCATCATGAACAGGGGAGGGTCAGAGAAAGAGGGAGACACGGAATCTGAAGCAGGATCTAGGCTCTGAGCTAGCTGTCAGCACAGAACCCAATGCAGGGCTCGAACCCACGAACCATGAGATCATGACCTGAGCTGAAGTCAGACACCGACTGAGCCACCCAGGTGCCCCAGATCTTTCTTGTTTTTACTTCCTTCTCAAGCCATCTGATATCCTCAGCCCAGCACTACAAACCCTCTTTGGACAATGTCCTTAAATTCTTTGCCCCATTGTCTTTTCATCATAACTATCATTTGTCCAAACTAAACACCTTGGCCTCATCCCCAGCACCTGCCATTCCCCTACCCCATATGTCTTACTGATTATATACCCTAAAACGCTGACTCCTACCTGCCAATACCCCATCCAAGACCAGTCTTTCTCAGTTGGAATAATACAACAGTCTCCCAGTCGGTCTCCTAATACTTTCAGTTTCCCATTCTTACTTATTTTTTCCAGCCACCCCAACAGTAATTGCCCTAGAATACAGTCAAACAAACAAATAAACCTACTTAAGTCAGTATTCCCTTCAATACCTTTCGTCCTCCCTTAATCCTGTTTGTAGATTCTTTGCCTCTCACCTCCCTCCACCTCTCATCCAGTATTTTCCATCTCGGCTTACACAAAACTTCTCCAACTCTCTTCAGGCTGACCTCTGACCTCTGACCTGTAAGCAATTCTATTGGCTTGGACTACTGGCTCCACCCACTCCCATGCTCTGCCTAGCTCCTTTTGGCTTTATCAAAGCCATCGCTCCCTCTGGAAAGCCCAATTTGACCTCTCCCTAACGTAAGAATTTGTGTTTCTCAAGCGTGAAAATATAACAGCCTGCTCCTTCCCATCACAGCTTTCACAATGAACATTATTTAAAGACTATAAACTCTGAACGCAGAGACCACACCTGTACTGTTCATCGCTGCATCACAAACATAACACAGGGTCAGCACACTGTAACACTCCATCTTAATAGATCTGATTTTTTAATCAGCTTTAAAAGTTATATTGTGACTCCTAATCCTGAAAGGTATCCATGAATAACATATTCTACAAAAAATAATTTGTGTGTAAATTCACACAGTGTTAGCTCCAGGAAGTTGGAGGTTTGCGTACTAAAGTTATCTAGACCGCAGCATTTATGGTCTTGATCATTACATGTCAGTTATTTCTTCAGTGGTTAGCATTTTCAGGGTGATCTCTGTGGTAATTTCCAGGCCTCAGCTCCTCCCTGCGGCTTGAAGAAACTCCCAAATGGGAAAGGAATAGATCTGGTTCCCTCACTGAACCCTACCCACCACTTGTATTTTAATGCCATCTCATCTCTCCTAATAAAGACTAAAAGATGTTAAGGATATCAGAAAGAGCCTGAAAATCTTTGACAAAGGGGAGGCAGGAGGCAGACTGAAAATGAAATGAATCATGGTATAGGATAAGGGTGAAGGGTAAAGTAAAAATTAGAATATTAATCAGAATAGTAAGGACAACAACAGCCAACTACATACATTGTATACTTTATAGAACATGAAGCATGTTAAACTAATTTAAAAAGGTACAGAAAGATATTAGAAGGAAGAAGAAAGGAGGGAGAAAAGAAAGGAAGGTGAGAAGGTAGGCTGTAAGCAAGATAAAGAGCGATGAAGAAGGAAGGAAAGGAACTAAAGCAGTCTCAGACTCTTTTAGCAAAGCAAGAAAAATACGAAATAGGGAACCAAAACAGTTCCTACATAAACTGCCATTCCTACCCACCTCCACAGATAATGAACATTATTCAGAGCACCACCTTAGTTCACGGAGAACTCTTCAGAGTAGTTTCAAAGTGCAGAGCAGGAACTTAAAGTATGAAATAATACAAGCAAGATGGATAAAGAAATCTCATTAATTCCATGTACTTCTTAAGGATTTATTAACGCAAATCATGTAGTATCCAATGTGCTGGCTATTATGACATAAATATCAATGATCTCAGGAAGACATGGTCTATGTACTCAGCATATGTGGTGTGTGGACATGCAACCCATTGGAACCATGGATGCAGACAAAAAGAAAAAAGAAAGAAAAACAGCAACAAAAGCAAAAAACAAAGCTTTGGTTTTTTAAAAAATTTCTTTTAACATTTATTTATTTTTGAGAGACAGAGAGAGATAGAGCATAAGTGGGGGAGGGGCAGAAAGAGAGGAAGACACAGAATCTGAAGCAGGCTCCAGGCCCTGAGCTGTCAGTACAGAGCCCAATGTGGGCTCGAACTCATGGACCACAAGATCATGAGCTGAGCCGAAGTCAGACACTTAACAGACTGAGTCACCCAGGCGCCCCAACCATGGATCAAGCAAAAACAAAAAAAAAAACAGCAAAAGCAAAAAACAAAGTTTTGTAACTGATACTTGTGCCCAAATATATTAAAACCAATAAATTCACTCAACGTTTACACACATAGCTCTGTACTAATTAAGCATACAAAATATTTTTCTCCTATAATCCCTAAAATACTACAATAAGGTATACAGAATTAGTACCTCCATTTTATTTTACTTATTTTTTACAGCTTATTTATTTCGAGAGAGATTGAATGTGTGAGCGAGCAGGGGAGGGGCAGAGAGAGAGAGAAGAAGAGAGAGAATCCCAAGCAGGCTCCACACTCAGAGTGTGAAGCACAACACGAGGCTTAATGCCACAAACCAGGAGATCATGACCTGAGACAAAACCAAGAGTCAGACACTTAACTGACTGAGCCACCCAGCCATCCCAAGACTTCCTTTTTAAAAATGAGAATTTTGATCAAAGAGCTTAAATAACTTGCCCAACACCAGCAGTAATTGTGTATCTGGGATCTGAACTTGGCCATCAACTCCCACTGGCCTCCAGGAACTGAACTTAAGATACCCAAAGCAAAATATGGACAATGGTTCTCTCCAGCTTCTTGGTCAAAACCCAGATGAGCTTGGAATAATGCACCCTAAGGAAGAAGTATGTCAGTAACTTAAGTTCCATTCTTGAATGCAGCCTAATAACCTATCTCATGGTCAATGACTAATGAGATAATTATAAGTAACCGTCAAAAAACAGCTTATGCTCCGGCACCTGGGTGGCTCAGTCAGTTAAGCATCCAACTTTGGCCCAGGTCATGATCTCACGGTTCTTGGGTTTCAGCCCAGTGTCGGGCTATGTGCTGACAGCTCAGAGCCTGGAGGCTTCACCAGAGTCTGTGTCTCCCTCTCTCTCTGTCCCTCCCCCACTCACATTCTATCTCTCAAAAGGGAATAAATGTTAAAAAAAAATTTTTTTTTTAAAAAACCCAACCTATGATTTGTCCACCAAACCCTAAACCAAATTATGAGTTGGATTTTTGGTTAAAGATTCTTTACAGACCAAAGCATTTTAACTGTAGCCACATACCCATTTGGTCAGTGTGTTTTTTCAATAGAGAATTTTTCTCAGAGACAAATGGAAGCAAAGATACTGAGCAAGATGAAGTCACAATGACTTGCTCCCAATATGGGATCCCAGGATCAATGAAGATGCATTACTGGGAAAGAATTCCAGATCCCCTAAGAACCATAACTTGAAAGTTGCCTCTCCCAGTCTTGTCAGGTAGTACTTACCTCTTGTTTATGTCCTCTTTCATATAAAGTGAATTCCAGAAGAATATTAATACCACTCACTATAATGTGCATTCAACGTGAGAACTGCCAAAGAAATTTAAATCCAAATCTCTCCTGATCTTTCCTTATCACCAAGTAAGAAACTGTTCTCAGTATATAAACAGTACACCTGAGTGTCTGCCTTTTTTCAGTGTTAGAGATAGAGGAGACATTCCCTAAAGTGATAAAATAATCTTCACAAAGGAGTGATCAGAGCTAAGCTGGCAAAGTTTTCTGAAAGAAATAATAAAGTTCCTCATAACCGAGCCTGGTGATGTTGAGAGGGAGCTCAGAGGACACCAAGAGGAAGGATTCAAGCAGCAGGCAGAGGAGAAAAGCACGGTGCATTAGCTCCGTGAAGAGGAGGCAAGTGTGACTTAGAGAACAGGCTGACATCCAACTACCAATTAAGTGCTTACTATTATGAGAGCTAGAAACTCTTCAAAAATGAATAAATGGGTTAAATAGAATGAGGATTACCATTTAAGTAGAGCATTCTAACTTTGCTTCAGATCATGGGAATTCTACAAAATCACAAAGGAGAGAATTAGCTGAACAAAATAGTTTAATTTAATGGGAAATTTATTTCAGAAGAGGAGCTAAGGAAAATTTCTGGAGTTAAGTAATGACATTTAGAATTAGAAGACATTTATGTAAAAGCGATGTCCAAGGATAAAGTTAAGTAATACGAATTTTTCAGAAAGACCTAGAAAAATCGGAGATAGAGACCTGAGGCACTTTAGAAAGAAGAACAAAGAAAAATGTAAGCTCCCTCTCTATAGAAAGTAATTAGAATAGAATTTGACCTAAATTAAAGCAAAATACTACATATATCTGAGTATAAACACAGGAACACACACACACACACACACACACACACCTTCCTACCTTAGAAATCCCCCAAAGACTAAGATCAAAATGTTACTTCTGTTCCTTTTCTAGTCTAATTAAAACATGAAGTGTTGCCTTTTGCCTGTTACCAGTTTATGCATATTATGGGTTAAATAGAAAAATTAATATTAATTGAGGCTGTCACTTCCCTGCCACGTTTATTTTACCAATTCAGAGGAATAGTGATTATAAAAACAAGGCATAGCTCCAAATCATATACTGAATCATATACACTAATCTGAGGGGGAAAAGCTGAAGTCTTCACTGGTGTTACCATAAAAAGATACTCTTATAAACTCTAAAAGTTAAGCCCCTTTCCAGAAATTATAGACCAAAACATTTTTCCTAACATGAATGCTTTGTAAACTGTAAAAAGAAAACTCCTACGGTGAAAAAGTAAAACATCCCAAATATAAAATTTCCTCAAATACCTTCCTTACATTTTTAATTCTTTACTGATTTAGGTTTTTGTTTTTTTAAACCAACTTGAGTAGTTAGGTTTGTCTTTTCAATTTAAATTCCATAAGAAAGAAAATCACAACACAAACCCCAGACCAGATAGTGTGTGGCCTATTTATTTGAAATATTTGATTCCATATGTATTTCTTCTCTTTTATTTATAACTTCCAGAAAGGATTCTCAGGAATAAGTTAGCAACTCAAGGGCAACCAATGTGAAATCAGGCTCTGAGAGCACTGTACCTGATGTCTGTCACTTGCGATGTTTTCTAGAAGGACCAAAGAAGGCACACAAAGCTCGAACTTCTGTGTGGAATATGAGCCAAGTGTGAGCCACAAGTGGGTCGTCCACGGAGGTCAGGGTTAAAGTTCACAGAATAATTTGGAAATTATTCTCAGCTTGGATCTTGTTTATGAGGCCTGAGAATACACCCTTTAATTAGAATACAATTTCCAAAGCAACCACTCCCTTGACTTTCCAGAGCTCAGTTATTCTCAGAAAAGTAAAAACAGCCTCATCACACTGACAGCTAACGGTCCCCTATAAATTACACCTTAAATGTCCAGCAAAGATAGCAGCAAGTATCCAGACAATGTAGACATCGGCTGCCAGCCCTTCTAACCACTCTCAAGAATAGATAGAGAAAAAGAAGTCATATTAAACAGACTCACTCTCTTCCACTTCTTGCTTATGCAGCTGAGCTGTCCCATGGAGGCTTGGAAAAAAGAGTGGGTTGTTCATTTGAAAATGTTCCCACAGCCCAGCCGGCCTCATTTTTCTGATGATCCCTGCATCCAGCCAACCTCACACTACAGTGGGAACACTAAAATCAGTTCCATGAGAGCCAGCTGTCCGCCTCTTCCACAGTGCTCAAGGAGCCACACAGGACTCCTGGAAAGGGAGCCAGCCCGGTCCTGACTCACCACAGATGTTCCTCTCCTCCCCCATGCAACTCTGAGCCAGGGCCTTCTTTCCAGGACTTATTGTTATTACAAAAGATTTCAGTGGGCCCCCCAAAATGTGCTAGATGCTCAAAGGAAAACACCCATCTCCCTAGCTGTGGGGTTAAGAGAGACAGACAGTAAATTATGCAGAGATGACCAACTACCCTATGGGGAAGGCCAATGAAGGAAATCCAGGCAGCTTTGTAGAGTTCAGTGTCAGGGAGTTGAAACAGCAAAAGCTATCACAATATCAAACTTTGAACTGCAGTCCAGACTTGAGTTGAGTTTAAAGATGACATAAAACATTCCATTTTGGCAAATCCAGAGATCAGATTTTTCTCTAGACCCAACAAACTCGCCTTTGCCTTAAAAAAGTGTGACCAGGAAGAGCACAAAAATATAGTTTCTGAAATTTGTAATCAAAATTCAGAGTCTGAGGTCACCCGCAAATATGTGGAAATTCTCGCCAGCTATTTTTCAGGCAGGAGTGGCATTGCTCTCTTTGGCCTTTATCTTTTGTGTACACATTCATCTGCCTATTTTCCCAGGGGAGGCCAAAGTTCCCTGTCTCTGCATTTCTTCAGGGCATATTAGTAAAACAACTATATAGTTGCTCTCAGAGCACCAGTGTCCCATCATACAGACTGAATCATCATTATCTCAACATAGAAACTATTTCATGCCATTTACAGTATTTTTTTATCACTGTCCACTTAAACAGTGTAGATAATAAAGAGAATAGTTCATTTTAAATCTTCCCGTTTAATGGTATGAATTCTGTAATTAAGACGAGCTTCACCAAATAGTATAGCGATAATCTTTATACTTACCCATTTACTACAAAGAATAATTCATTATATATCAAATTCGTTTTGACCTACCGGGGTGGGGGAAAGCCCCAGGTCTATAGGAGAACCTGACACAGAATGAGCATTTTACACAGTACCCAAAAGATACTGGTGTTTCCGGGGATTCCCACTATCAAATGAAAATAAACCACAGCTTTTGTATATAGTCTACAGGGTAAGTTCAGGAAGAGGAAAAGGAATAACAGAAGAAAATGAATAGCCAAGTAGTCTAATAATGTGAATTGTAAAAAAAAAAAAAAAAAAAAAAAACAAACACATTTGGAATCATTTGGCTCCAAGAACATGGACCAGGATGGCATTACCAAAATACTGTTCACGGTCCTTTTGTTCTTTCCTTATCTTTTTACTTTCACAGTCCATTTAGAATTCTCTGACTACTTTTAGTCACTGCTCAAGAAGGAATTAAGTTTTATCTATCTCTATGAGAATAAAATCCAAAGTTTATAGGTCAATTCTTCCTTTTCTAAAAAAAAAAAAAAAAAGAACGAAAATGGACAAGCAGAATTACTTATATCCTAGTTTAGCTCTGTTTTTTAAAATAGTCACAAATATATTTTCAGATAAACTCTGTTGGTTTGTATGTTTCCAGAAAAGTTATATGGAACAATTAACTAAAAACCTATTATCATAGGCATATATCCAAATCACTCTAATTTTCTCTAAAACTACTTACTTCGAATGAGTTCGTCGTCTGAACAATTTCCCCAAATGGACTGGTCTTGCATCATTCCGTGTGCGAAGCAGCTATCGGCAGCTTGAGTCTTATTTCTCTCAGTATTTTCTTTATCACAGTTTTCTAAATAAAACAAAAGATCGATTGTCATTAAATGTTACATATTGTTCTCTCTTTTTTTTTCATTTTAAGGTTGTTTTTTTTTTTTTCCAAATGCTTCCCAGTCTGCCATAATTTAACGTAATAGGAGCGGTACCTCTAGAGACTGTTGTAGGTTACTGAAGCAGTAACAGATTTATTGAGCGCGTACTATGTGACAAAAATTGAAGAAACATGTTTACAGTAAAACTAACCTGTTGGGATTACCGTAAATAAGTCGTCATAACACAAGTGGTCTGCCATGACAGAGAAATGTGGGAAGGTCACATAAAAGATGAAAGTGAGTCCATGCATGCAGAGGGCAGGTACAGCAGGGAAAGCACCATAGGAGAAGAGATCCCAATGAATGGTTGGAATTAAAAATCACACTGAGGTTGAGTGACGAGCAACTGAGAAGTGAGAAGGTATAGAAACAAGCACAGAGTTCTCTCTGTAGAAACTTGGGAAAGAGGCAAGGGCTATGTTATGCATTCTCAGAAAGGGAGAGGTTTAGGATGGGAGATTTATACATGGGTTTATGGGCTCTTACGGGGAAATCCAATAAGGAAAAGTAACATCTGATCGGGAACATAATAACTCAAAAAAAAAAAGCTAACTACAACACAAGGTAAAAATCCATGTTATAAGAGGTCCAGAGCACTAAAGAGGCTCAAAGGAAGAAAAAGAAACTCGTCAGGATTCAGAGCTCAAGAAAAGAACTACAGAAAAAGGTGCCTGTTGGATAGTCTTCAAAAACACTAGCAGGAATTTTGCAAGCAGAGATGGGAGAAAGGCCATTCCAGGTGGAAGAGTGGCATGGGCAAACTCCACAAGCATAAACTCAGGCAAAGGTTCTACTTCTCTGGAGTGTGAAATACTTTAAGGGGAACATTAGGAGATAAGACTATAAAGGTTTGATTAGGGACACCGCATGGGTATTTGAATGGGAAGGTGAGAAATCTAGACAGAATTTCAAGGCAAGATAAGTAAGTCAAAGTAGCCACTGAAGTTTTATGAATTGCCTTATCAGAGTCATGCATTAGGAAGATTAATTCATTTGTGCACAGCTGTGTATCAAGCCTGCCTGCCTTTTAACTCAACTGGGGGACTTTAAAAAAAAAAATGGATTCCTGGACCCCACCACTAAAGATTCTATTTCCATCTAGGGGTGGGGCACTTAGGTAATTTTGCTGCACTTACATCCTTGAGAAATGCTGGAGTACGGATGTATCTAAGAGAGAGAACAGAGTAAGGGAAACTATAAGAGAGGCTTAGAATAGTCCAGTTTAATTAGAATTCAGTCAACTGAATAAGACGGGAAAGGGAGTAGATGTGGGAAAACAACTAGAGATCTGCACAGATGACCAGGGAAGATGGGATTGGAGATGATGGTGCTCTCTTGGTCAAAGCTTTGGCTGGGAAAACCAGAAGACCAGGAGAACAATATATTAGTTAAACACTATTTATTTGTATGTAGCAGATGTTTAGGCTTTGTGCCAGGCAATGAAAATGCAATGAACTGTGAGAAGCAGCTCAGTACTTCATGAACTTTACAGTTTAGTAGAGGAGTTTAGGGTTGCACGTTTGAATTTGCAAATCATAAAAAAAAAGTTATAGCTGGGAAAAGTGATCTTCCTAAACTTGACTGCTAATGCCATTTAAATGAATGAGCTCATCAAAAGAGTGAGTACATTAAGAGTAGCAAGAGGGGTCTGTACAATTAGACAGGAGTCA
Source organism: Proteles cristata cristata (assembly GCA_017311185.1). NCBI lineage: Eukaryota > Metazoa > Chordata > Mammalia > Carnivora > Hyaenidae > Proteles > Proteles cristata. Next base: position 2,024,799 of record JAESUZ010002205.1, on the reverse strand, counting down.
GAGAAGGGTGAGAAACTGGATGATGTCAAGCCATGGAAGCAAGGAAAGGAAAGAGATTCAAACAGAAGTTGTTAGTCAACTCTGTTAACATTTCCAGTGGAAGGAAAAACTTTCTGCACATGCAAAAGTTTCTCATGTACCATGGGATTTCACAACAATTGAAAAGTTCTGCCATTAAACACATTTCAACACATGAAAATAGATGGACACCCACCTAGGACTAGGTTCAGACGCTAACAATCTCCGGGAAAAAAAAAAAAAAGCAGGGTCTTCAATGCTAAGTATTTTCAGAAAGCAAAACTGTATTCAGATAGCAGTAAAATATAAATCAGAAGCATGCTAAACCAATATGTTCTAGAAGATTTATGTAACATTTACTCAGCATTATCCTGGAGAAAATGTAATCTTCCTGAGAGGTGTTCGTTTCAATTAAAATCTTTACTTTTTTAAACAACTCCAGAAATATTTCCACTGTTACAGTCAACTCAAGGCCTTTCTGAGATTATCAACAAAAGAGATTTTTATAAAAAGTCACTAGTATACATAAACTAGCTCATCAGCAGAGTCCCACACACTTGCTGCTACTGTTATGTAGCTAACTGCCGCCAGGTGTCATGCTAGTAGGCTTGATTCAATTAGTAACTTTAATTGAAGCTGAATGAAATTAATTATATAATTTTGAGCTGTTCAAGTTTAATTCCATTAAAATTAATTCATGAAACCAGGGCATTATGAAGCATTGCTGACTAAAAGAAAATAGGTATGAATAAAGCCTCTAGACACACTTGACTCACATTTGAATCATGTCCAATATTCAAGTGCTCAACACAGGTCCTCTAAACTCTCCACTGAATAAATGGAAATGTCATGTGGTCCATATACACACTGATTTAGTAGTGACCCACCACTAAGAAGAAAATAAATTTCTCCCTGCTTTAACTATTTATTAAGGAACAGTTTATCACCTTTTTTAAAAAATTTGCTTATCTGTGAAATTCTAGAGGTAGGGGCCTTCTCCAGTTAAAAAAGAAAAACTATCATTCTCTGTCTCTTTACATTCAAGAAATAACAAATAAAATGTAATTACTATCAAATCATAATCATGAGTCTATCTAACTTTAACTTTGCCTTAGTTGAAAAGTAAATGTGTTAGTCCCAAAGTTGGTGTCAGCTTTTTGCTATAACCCAGTCAGCACCCAGCAAGGCTTCAAAAAGATATTAAGTATAAAAATTAAGTTGATTTTTGGCAATTCTCCACTTCTAAAAACTAAATTTCTGTGATCATGTGAGTGTTCTACAACTTTCTAATATGTGCATATTATTTTATTGGCATGTCTGTAATATTTAATGGAATACCCATATGACCGCCTCATAAATAGGGCATAGTTACATCTAATGCTGAAGAAATGCACAGAGACAGAGTAAGAATTAATCAATAGACAATTGTAAGTCAGGAATCATGTTGTCCAGCCACAGAACCAACCTTACTACAACTTTCAATACTTTGGGTCAGCCACTACTCAGTAAGATGACAAACAGGCAGTTTCAAATAGATTTCTGTTTTCAATGCAGGTTTACTGTGTGTGTGTCACTTCTGAACTGCAGAAGTAGGGTCACGTTCCTGGATTAGTCAATTCCTTTCTGGTTTGATGAAGGTTTGTAGTTGCCATTCAACTAGTATATGACTCAAAAGACATATCCCACAGGCAATCAAGTAGCTTCATGAAGCATGAGCTCAGCCCATACCTTTCTATAAGAATTCTGTATATACATCAAGGCAGCACTCCACCCTAACTTAACATTTTTCTCTGAAAAGGGGACCTTGGTTATCTCAATAATGCTGTTCTTCTACGCCAATGGGTCTTCACTGGTGAGCCCCTTAAACATACAGAGGCATGGGTCTTAATTTAGGTGGTATGGATGGGGTGGGGTAGGGGGAGGGATGTCATCATCAAAAATGGCCAGGTTTGAGAGGCACTGTTCTAAGCAAGCTCTTCTATACTACGCAATTTAAAGTTCACTTAGAAATACCTATTCAATACTGTGATTTAGACCTTGCTTCACAACACCTCCTCACCATATTCTAAGGAATCAGAAAATGCAATTTTACATAATCAGTAATATAAAGGTATTTAGTTTGGTCTCCAAGTCAGGAAAACTGTGAGAATACAAATCCTGATTATATATAACATTAAATCAGTTCTACTAAGAGATGAATATATAAGCATTGTTTTGGAAATTAAAACAAACACTGAAGACACTTTAAAGACAGCACTAGATCAGAGGATAGTTACATACTACTGGTATCTGCTTCCAAAGGCTGGCTTCCCAAGAATTACAGAAGTACAGAAAAATCTTTGGCTGAGGGAGGAAAATAAATTGGTCTCTGACCAAACAAACAAACAAACAACCCCTCTAGCTTGAGAGACCAAACATACACACAAAACAATCAAGCAATCACCGAACAGAAGGTAATGGAAACTGCTCTGGGTTGTAATTCTGACTCAAAAACTGACCAGCTATGTGGCTGGAGCTGGGTCTCATTTTCTTCAACCAGAAATGAGGGCATTAGACTGGATCATGGCAGAGGCCTTTTGGTCTCTACAATTCTGTAAATCTGACTTTGCAAATGGGCTGAACAAAAGAGTCACAACTTCATAAACATGTGAAGGGTGTTCAGAATGGAGTGGAGGAAATCAAAGAAAAGCCTTTGTACAGGATTGGATTTGAGTTAATTTTCAAAGAAAATAACAAGTATGAATTAAGAAAAAGGATCAAAAGAAAATAGTAAGAATTCTAAACGAGCGATTTAAATACAATATGTCCTACTAAGAAATGACTATCTCACAGGATTAATACTTTTTATTTTTTTCTTATTTTTCTAAACAAGGGTATGAACGGTGAAAAGCAATCTCTCTCCAAACTCAGTTGTTCCTGCTGAAAAAGAATAAGATAGATCCAGGTAAACAGAGTTTCCATTTCATTAATAATTCTGTAATATTTTATCTAGTTGACACTGTCCAAGTTTGAAACTTTGAGAATGACAACTTTGCTGATCTCTGGGAGTTGGGGAATAACCTAGTTGAATGGTGACTAACAAGAGAAAAATCTAAAAGCATTACATATCAGTAAACTGGATACTATATGTACAACATTATATTACGTTCTATGCCACATAACAGCCACTTAGCTGGTATATGGTTGTTAAACAAGTTTTTAAAAATAAAACACTACCTTTTGTTGAAAGAGTAAATTAATTAACTTTTGCAATTACAGTATTAGCAATTTTCAAAGGGCTTTAGTATTTATTTGATCTTCAGAACCATCAATGATATTATAAGAAAGAACACGCTGGCTTCATTTTACTAATGAGAATACAGAATGAGCCTCAGAGACAGATATTCAAAATATTGAATATTGAAAATAGGAGAAAAGTTAGAGGTGGAAAGCGTCTTGCAGCTAATTTCATACTGTACTGAGTGTAGAAAGACCCACTACACCCTTCAGCTCCAAGAAATGATCCCTCAAGGAAACACATCCTACTCCTGGTCAGTTAGGTCCGTTAGTAAGTTGTTCTTTATTTTGAACATGAATTTGCTATCAGGTAATTTACAACTAGTGCTAGTTCTGCTCATTGTAGGTAGACACAGTAAACTTAAACCTTTCTAAACGATAATAGTGTCAACTACTGAAGAGGGATAGTCTTTCCATCCGTTTGTAATCGAGCAAATACACTATCTCAATAGTTAAGTGCTGTTAGCACATAATAGTAAAAGAATCTAGCCATGCTGCATGAAGATGATTAGTTTGTCAAAGTTACTAACCAGCTTTTAAACACAGAGTTCTGTATGTGCCAGGGTTTTCCAAGAAGGGAGACAATCTTGTCACGTAAAAGTCAAAATATCTGATTCCTTCTTGATGAATAAAAAGACTCTCTTTGGTTCTCGGGGACAGAAAGACCATCTCTAAATTGTACTCTGAGCTAGAAGTGGTTAGAAGCACAGGATCTCAAATCAGGGGGCCTGGGTCAACCACAAATGCTGTAGAACCTGGGCAAATTAACTGTCACATGCTTAATCTTTAAAATAGGAAAAGCAATAGTATCCATCTCATAAACTGGCTGTGGAAACAAATGGAATCATGCCTGGAAAGCAGAGTTTCTATTATATAGTAAGGGCTCACCCACATCTACTATTATTATTTCATTAACTATTGTTACAATAAGCATCTTTTAAAAACCTGCTATATAGCTATCATATGGAAGCTGTTGAGGGCACTATCTATTCAATAATCCCTATGTGAAAAACCATGCAAGAAATTTATCTCCAGACTCAGTATAAGGAAACGTACTGCTTTCTCTGAAAAGCTATACATTTTTTTCCTGATGAACACAGGAAAATGTGAACACAGCACAATGAACATATTAAAGAGTTTTCTTTTTGACGCAAATTTACAGACAAAATTGAGTGAGTGTGACCGTATAGTCTCTCAGTGCATTTTGATTTTCCCCATGTTCAGATCTCCTAGGTACCTATATTTTCCATTATTATGTTTATAATGTATTCTTATAAGCACCTTAAATATTCTACTGAACTAGACAGAGGTATATGTAAATGCACAAACCAACCATCAAATACATTTTCTATTTGTTATCCATACTTTATTTGCTTACTTCATGAAAGACTAATATAATGATGGTGCTTGGCAGAAATCTTGACAAAACCTCATAAAACTTAGTGTAAAACACACATATATTCATGTAGAAAAGGAATAGAAGTAGCTTTCTTTGTACTTAATTTTGGGGACTTCTGCAGGTTAGATCTCATCCAATTCAATGTTTGATAATAATCTATGACAGATCATTTATAATCTATATAATATGTATATTCTGCATGCAATCTACATTCATACCTTTTCTGAAAACAAAACAATTGTTTTAAACAATTTTTATTCTTCCATTAAAATATCAGCATTGTTTCAGATGATCTATGTGTGTTTCAGTTTATGAAATCTCAAGTAATCCAAGACGAAAATCTCTGGGCAAAGTAAAAAATCTGGTTCTATTTTTCCCAGAGGCTCAGAACCATGTGGAAATCTACAAATGCTTCCCATATGTAACCTTTAAAAAACAAAGATAAAGCAGCTTTCGGGAAGACCTGAGGTTCTGGAATTTTAATTCTTCACTCATCAAAATATCACAACAAAACCCTCAAGCCTAACGACCTTCAAGAAACATTGCAAAACCAATCTGCTTTCTCTAATCTTCTAAAATCAGTAAAAATCAGGGCACCTGGGTGGGTCAGTCGATTGAATGTCCATCTCTTGATCTTGGCTCAGGTCATGAACTCATGGTCATGAGACTGAGCCCCACAGTGGTCCCTGCACTGATAGCACAGAGCCTGTTTAGGATTCTCTCTCTCCCACTCCCATTGTTCCTCCGCTGCTTGCACATGCTCATGTATGCTCTCTCAAAATTTTTAAATAAAATAAATTGGATTAAAATTTCATCGTCCAAAAAAAAACTTAAGATAACTAAAGTATTTTAACAGATGAATGAGCATATGCATCAAATTTCATAATTGTGTAAATATGAGTTATTACATAAGCACAAACCATTATAAATGTTTATAGAACTGCCTAAATCAATTTAATCAATTCAGTGTTGTATTTTGAAAAATAAGAGAGCAAAATCTAGTATGCATTCCTTCAAAGGGCTTCTTATTCATTTAAAAGCTTAGGGTGCATTTATATTCAAGAGTGATAAAAATGACACTGACTCAACTTGTTTAAACGTTAGGGGTAGGCAGAGTGGGTTACACACATGGCAAAGTGGAAAACAATTCCAAAATTAGATAAATATACAACTGAATAGGACTATGCAAATGAATAGGTATAAAATCTAATAGTATCTCAAGAAATCAGTGCTCTAAATAAATGGCAAAAGGAGTAGGGAGCATTTGATGACAGAAAGCTGATACTGGCAACTAGGACACATTACTCAGTCATCTTTATCTCCTGCCCTTTGACATCCAAACTTACAGTTCCTTGTCCTAAATATATATTTTCAGGATGACCTACCCCGAGGCACAGTAAACTCCTCCCACTTAAAATAGAAGTTCACTTGTGTTCTTTCAACCAAGTATACTCATGCTAAAAGCAAACACTCAGGCTCATGGAATTTAGTTACATGGGCTTTTAGAGATCTCAGCCCAACCTGCTAACTTGAATTCATATGAATACCTTCACCATACAATATCCCCAAGAACAAGCCCAGGAGCATAGGCATGACTACTTCCGGAGCAGGGAAATAGCCTCACTCCGGTTTGGGACTGCTTTCATCACTCACAGGTTTTCCTGACGATTGGTTAAAATCTGCTCCCCTACATTTTTCACTGATTTATCACATTTTGTTCTTTGCAATCAAAGTCAAGTCGAATGTTGCCTCTGTGACAGTCTCATATTAGAAAACATCTCATGCTCTTGTCTTTTTATTTTCTCCATGCTAAACACCCTCAATTCCTTCAGTGGTTTTTTCGGGGCCTTTTTTACATCCTGTTCACCCTTATGGACAGGAGAGTCTTCTACATCTTGTCTAGCAAGCTATCATCAAACATTTTGTCTTACTGACTATGGAAATCCAGAGAGGCTGTCTGTGCAGCAGTCTTCTTACTTAGCAACTGACTCAGCCTATTACAAAAAGGAACTGAGGACTCTGACATTTTCCTCTTTTTAAAAATGATGTCACACACCCATCTTCAGTCTTTTATCATAATCACTATTATATGTGCCACAATTCTAAAACTCTGCTGTTACTTCTTATATAACTTTGCTGTTCTATCAGGTGGAGATGAACCCTTAATTTGGCATTGTTACAAGAATGAAGGCCAACGGAAATCAAAAGTGAACGGAAGGGAGTTGTTTCACCTGTAAAGGCTTTTTCAAAGCTATGATTTGAGTTTAATCTTGATATAATTAACAGAGAGAGGATGGTGAAGAGCATTTCACATAGTAGTGAAAACACAGATAATGATAAGAGAATCGTAACTATATGACAATTTATTTTTTGGACTTTGGAATGATGAACATGGATTCTAAGTCAGGAGATGGGTCCTCTTTGGTAATTCTCCTCAAGGCCCAAACCAGAAGTCTCTCATAGAATTCATTAACCTGGCTTCTTGGCTTCAGGATCATTTCTTTAAGACACTGCTTTCTTTGGATTCTCCTTTAAGACAACAAACCCATCCTGACTCCACAATCTTTGTAATCTCACATAATGACTGATAGCCTCAGGAGAACTTGTAGATTCATTACTTTAGACTTGTTCCCTACCCTGACCTACAGATTTGAAGTCTCACCTCTATGTGAATATATCTTTAGCAACTCAAACTTAACATTTCCTAAAATTTTAGGAATTTATCACCACTTCTCTTCTGGTCCTGACTTTTCTCCAACTGTAGTCTGTATCTTGGCCAGTGGTGTTCACAGAATCATCTTTCAATTCTCTATTTTCTCCACCCTAACATAGTCAACTATGAGATCCAGCTAATTACAACTTCCCAGTTTCTCTCAAATGTATATGTTTTTTTTTCCCCTATGTCTATTACCAATGCCACCTTTTTCTTGAAATAATTTCAACATTAAGACTGAAAATGTTACTCCTTGGCTCAAGTAAAAATTCATTTCACATACTGATGACAAATCGGTATAGTTACTGTCACATTGTACATATTTTAATGGAAGCTCCTATACCTTTACCATGCTCCATAATTTCATCTTGTAGTTCAGTGAGAAATAAAGAGTAATAGACCTCAGGAAATGCATGCTGCTTGAGTGATGGAAAAACTAAGAACAGAGTAGGTCCACATTCACAGAGCCCAAGAGATCAAGGGCTGATCCACCATGGAAAAGAGTAGGAGGACCTGATCCTAGGAGAGAGGCTGGTTCCTTTGTAGTCTGCCAGCTGCCTGCAAAGGGTCTGTCACCTACTCAACCACAAATTGCTTTATTTTTAGTGCTCAACTCTGCATAACCCAAACCAAAAAGACCTGTGAACTAGGTCTTCTTCAGATGGGATCACTAGCAGCCCAACCCAGACGAAACTGACTTCTTGCCATTCTGAGTTTCTCATTCAACCTCTGAATATGTACGCTCCAGAACTGCACGAGTCAGCTGGCAACTGGCCATAAACTAATCTGTCACCTGGTTCTTGTTGTAATCTTGACCTGCTATTTGGACAAGGAATTAACTTTACACACTTCTTGTGGGCAAACTCTGCGTTACACATTTTTAATCTGCACAGGACTTTGCACACAGTAGGCCCACAAAAACTATTTGTTGACAGGGTTTCTCTTAAACCATATCAATAATGAAATCTATGTGCTGGCAGGAAAATTAACTTCAGATTCTACTGCTGAAACTACAAAAAGAAAATCAAGCATAAAAGCACATGCATATGAATCATCTTACTTCAGATCATGTGGGTGTGAATCTGAAAACAGAAGTGGACTGCAAGTAGAAACCACAAACGAAATTAATGTTAAAATAACTCTGTTCATAGCTCCTACTTAGTGAACCCTAACTGATTAAATTAGAACGTTTAAAATAAACTGGCTTTCAAAATTGAGGTTAAAAGCTTTTCTTCTTTAGAATATGTATGGGAATGTCAAAAGCAGATATGAAAAGTTTAAGTAACTTTAGGAAGGTGTTAATGGCAAAAGGAGAGGAGGAAAGGGAAAGAGAGACACAGACAGAGATAAGGAAAAGACGTAGAAGCATCCAAAACACTGGTGCACAACTACACATATGATTAAGGGGTGGGGGGGGGGAACTGCAGCGTCCTTCATCTGCTCCAATCACCAACATCGAACTATCCAAACATCTAGTGTCTAGGCAGTGCAGGATCGGTCTTCCCTTAATAAAAGCTGAGGAGACACTTTTAGAAATAGAAACATAAAATCACATCTCCTGCCTTTGTAAATTGTAAAATACTTACATTACCTCAGAAAGGCCATTTGATTGAATCACTTCTCTCCTTTGTTGGTTACTGTATCATTCTTTTTAAAAATTTTTAATAGTTTATTTATTTTGAGACAGAGAGAGACAGAGCATGAGTGGGGGAGGGGCAGAGAGAGAAGGGGAGACACAGGATCTGAGGCAGGCTCCAGGATCTGACCTGTCTGCACAGAGCCCGACGTGGGGCTTGAACCCATGAACCGTGAGATCGTGACCTGAGCCAAAGTTGGATGCTTAATTAACCGACTGAGCCACCCAGGCGCCCCGTTTACTGTATTGTTCTAATCTTCCATTTGCAAATGGCTTAACTTTAGATTATGTCAATTTAGGCTTCCTTATTTTCCTGAAATCTTTTATTATTATAAAAATATAATGCTACTAAAGTAACTGCACACAGCTATTAGAACTTTCCATGGTATCACCTCAACAAGATCCAGGAAATAAGGTTCAAAGAAACAGGAAAAGCTCTTACACACCCAAAAATGCCAGTTTCCCCACTAGTCCTAGAAAGGTCACTGAATTACAGATCTCTTCTCTCTCTCCCCCCCACCTCTTTACATATATATATGCATATATATATATATATATATATATATATATACACACACACATATATGCATTTGTATATATATATATATCCATATATACATATATATTTATATATATACATATATATGCATTATATATATGCATTATATATATATATACATATATATGCATTTATATATCTATAAATATATATACATATATATATATATACATATATATGCATTTATATATCTATAAATATATATACATATATATGCATTTATATATATATATATATTATATATATATATATATTTATATATATGCATTTGTATATATACATATATACATATATCAATTTATATATATACATATATACATATATATGCATTTATATATATACATATATATATACATATATATGCATTTATATATCTATAAATATATATACATATATATGCATTTATATATCTATAAATATATACACATATATATGCATTTATATATCTATAAATATATATACATATATATGCATTTATATATCTATAAATATATACACATATATATGCATTTATATATCTATAAATATATATACATATATATGCATTTATATATCTATAAATATATATACATATATATGCATTTATATATCTATAAATATATGTACATATATATGCATTTATATATGTATATATAAAATCCTGCATGTTAACTGACCAAACAAGGCCACCCTTGGCCTGCCACACGCACCTCTGGTCTCTCTGGCTTCCCATACACCCTAGAACACAAGATGCATTAGAACAAACGTGCTCTTCCCACACGTGGGTAATCCTCCTCCTTCGTCTCCCACTAGTTCTGCCCTGCCGAACCCCAACACTATGCTAATTCCAAAAACTCATTCTATCCGCTTCTATTCCCAAGCTCCCACAGGCTCCTTGCTGAGAAAGGCAATCAACCGTACTGACCGTGTCCACTAAAAATTCATGCCATTCATTCTTAGTTAAGCCCTCAGTGTTACAGAGTGGCCCTTTTGTTTACCCCAGATTGAATCCCTCTTGAATACTTCATCCTTTGAAATCTTTTCCACACGTCTCAAATTTCCTGACTCATCCTAACCGCCCCCTACCCTTGCTCTCAGCAAATGTTACCATCTACTTTGCTGGGAAGATCTAGGTCTTCCAAGAGCTCTTTTTCTCGTCAAACTGTCTCTAGGTTATCACTCATCATTTTCTCCCATGCCCATCTGAACATGGTCTACTCTCCTAAGATGGGTCTCTGTCCAGTTCTGTCCCAGAATTTTACTCTTTCAATTATATGCACCCACCACACCACCACTGTACCCCATACCCTTTCATCTTCAATCTCCCTCTCTCCCCAGGATTTATTTCAATTAGCATATGGTGAGCATACTCAAAATCCCGCAGCTATCTGCGGGTGAACTCTCACCCTGTGAGCTTGACCCTCACCATTCTCCTAAACACAAGTTTTAGTTCTGGGTGGCTTACTGGCTATCATGGGAAAGGATAAAGTTCTAGGAACCAACATGATCTAAAGAAGACACAACAGCTCCTCCCATGTTTCCACTCTGGCTAAAAACACCAAACCCCTGCATTACCTTTAATTTCTACCTTTACACTATCTCCCATACTAAATATGTTACTCAACTTTATCAGTTGGATTCAAAAAAATTTGGAAACTGCGCTTTAGGAGATTCACAGATAAACAAGTAAAAGTCAAGGCTCTCAAGGGGCTCTCACAGCTAGGAAGACCTCTTTTCTACTTTTGCCATTGTTCTTCAACCCATTTTCTCAATCCTATTCCTAGTGGTGCTGCACTATGTCCTCTTTTGTCAGGTGACTGTTATAGCTTCCTGGATAATCACTGCCTTCCATCTCGCCCCTTCCACCAACATTATCCTTTGCACTGCCACCAGATTTATTCTCCTAAAAACATCAATTTGGTCCTGTCCTTCCCCTTCTCAAGAACTTCCAATGGCTCACCACTGCCTACAGAAAGGATACACAAACACCTTAGCGGAGAATTAGAGCCATCCTCGAAATTACTTTAGTTTATCCTTACAACTTTACCTCACTTTTTGTTCCTTCATACAGCCCATACAATGGGCTTAGTGAAGCATTCAATATTCTATAATAATCACCGTCAAGCTTTGCTCTCCATTATCCATCTCCAGAGAGTTGAGTTCTATGATCATTCTTCTTCATCCAGCTCAGATCAAAAGTTTTCCTTGCAGTTCTTCCAAATGCCCCAGCTAGAGATACTTTGTCTCCCATGTTCTGCCATCGCGTGTTCTTTTTACGTCTATTATAGCACCTATCAGTCTACCTTGTATTATAATTATGGGTGAATGTAGGCATTTTCCCATCATTCTGCAAGACCCTAATTTCATCAGTCTATTCTTCTCTGTACTGGTCACATGGCAAGGTTCAAGGTGCACGTGTAGGACTGAATATTTATGAAGCATTTGAGTAAGGCAGAAATAATACAAAGAGAAAAAACAAGCTATGGTAGAGATGAAAATTAGTAATAAATATGTAATACAAGTTAATTTTAATTTTTTGAGATTAGGGAACTAAATATAATTTATCATTGTTTCTATGAGAAAGGGTAACTTAGGTTCCAAAACTCCAGCTTACAAATGAACAACCCATGTACAAATCATGCACTCTTTTCCTTATTATTCCATAATGCTGTGATCTCCAAAGACAAGCATAGGGTGGCAGGGCATGAGTATCTACTGAGCCAGTGGAAGAAAATATTAAAATATCTCTTTCCCTTATTTTTATCTCATCCACTTAAAATTTTTATCTATGTATTTCCTTTCTAATGTTCACAATACATTTGTATGACAGTACACAAGATTTTAGGAAGTTCTTTGAGGAAGAATACACTCAGGATTACTTTTGTTAACCGGGGTATGTGAAAAAATGCTGACGCGGGCGCCTGGGTGGCTCAATTGGTTAAGCTGACGACTTCGGCTCAGGTCATGATCTTACCATTCATGAGTTCCAGCCCCACACTGGGCTCTGTGCTGACAGTTCAGATTTTGTGTCTCTGTCTCTCTCTGCCCCTTCCCCACTCACACTCTGTCTCTTTCTCAAAAATAAATATATACTAAAAAATCTTTAAAAAATGCTGATGGGTAGTTATATACAGTATACATACAGTAATAGGATTTAAAATCTGGAACTTGAAAAAGAGACTTTTTTTTTTAAAGCTTTCTGTGGCCCTTCTGGTAAAAAATGCAGCGGCTTATTAGAAACCTATCAATATAACTTATATTTCCACAGATAAATGCCTCTACAACATTGATTTTCAATAAGAGGTAAAAAGTACCTGTAGCTTGTTAAAAAACAAAAACAAAAACAAAAACAGATTCTTGAGCCTTCCACACCCAGAGATTCTGATTTAAAATCCAGAGTGGAACCCAAAACGCCAGTAGCCTTGAGAGATTAGGACAGCATCTCAACACTACTTACATTCTAGGCCAGGTAATTCTTTGTTGTGAAGAGCTGTTCAGTCCTGTGCATTGTAAGATATTTATCATTACCCCTAGCTTCTACCCACTACAAGGACCCACTCCACTCCCTGTATGTCTACCAAACAGGTCTCCAGATGTTGGCCAATGTCTCCTGGAGAGCACAATCTCCCCAGACTGGAACCAGAGAGAGAAGCTATGAGAGAGAAGCTATCCAAAGAAGACAAACTTTGAGAAACGCCATCCTTAATCAGAAGAATAAAACAATATGATACATGTAGAATAATATGGGTATTACAAGCATACATTGTATAAATTGAAATAAACAGGCTTCCCATAAAGGAAATCTGATTAGCCACTATAAACTCCTGACAACTCAGCTAAGCTTCTAAGTCAAAGCTCTTCTTATGTAATTTCAACTTGAAGATTTTCTCCCTAGCTTCCATTTTAAATTATTTTTAATTAACTTCACTGGCATTTTGCATCCTGCTATGAAAAGTCTGCCTAATAGTCTCAGAGGACTCTCCCAAGAGAGAAGAGTGCATTAAATCACACATTATCACATTAAAGTTTATTCCAGCACTCACAGTCCAACAGTCTAAGTCTTGGCAAATGCAAGGGGGGGCAGGGAGGGGAGGCGAGGCGCAGTGATGTAGGGACTGGAACAGGCTCAAGTGATTCACAGTATCCAAAGCCTATTATCTTCAATTCATCCATCGTAGGAAAGATTTATATTGATTCTTCATTTCAACCACATTTATCACAATGACATATATTCCCCAGTTTGTGGTTCTACCCTGATTTCTATGGACTGCATGAGACCTTGACCAAGTCACTTGAATGCTTTGGACATCCTTTCTAAAAAGTGAGCCATTTGGGGGCACCTGTGTGGCACGGAAGGTTGAGCATCCGACTTTGGCTCAGGTCATGATCTCACTGTTCTTGAGTTTGAGCCCCGCGTCAGGCTCTGTGCTGACAGCTCAGAGCCTGGAGCCTGTTTCAGATTCTGTGTCTCCCTCTCTGTCTGTCCTTACTTTGCTCACACTGTCTCTCAAGAAATGAATGTTAAAAAAAATTAAAAAGTGAGCCAGTTGGACTAAGTTATTTCTAAAAAATCCTTCTAGTCCCAAGTCGCAAATGTATGAATGAAGCACTTAATTAAAAAGCTCTTTCAATTACATGGATTCTAGTAACTATTGTACAAAAAAGTAAGTACCTACATTGTCAGTGTTGATAACACAATGAATTTTAAGATGCTTAACCCAAGAAAGAAAAAAAAAGACAATTAGATGAATCACATATACAAGATCCATTCTCTCTTAAAACAAAAGTAAGTTTGGCCCAGAATATCCTTGTCACCTACCAAGACATTCATACAGGGAGTTTTCACAGCACAGCGAATCAAACCAATCTTTCAGAAGTTACTCACAAATAGGGAAACAGTTACAAACACATGTTTACATTCTAGTTTCTAGAACGCAGATAACAGATCAGCTGCTTAGAGGCCCTTTCCAGCCTGAAAACATAGTTGTTTTGTTGGCCTGGTCAAAAATTGTATTTAGTTAATTGCCAACTTTTAAAAAGGGAGCAATGATACATAAAAATCTGTATTTCCAGTGTCTCTTGAAATACTGGAAGATTTTAGCCCAAGTGGCAACACTGAGCTGGAGCTGAGCATCACTGCCTCCTGGCCCAGGAGCTGTCCCAGGGTCCACGATCCCGGCTGCTTACAGGCTCCCGCCACCCCTCCTGGTCACCCCTTAATGCCTGGAGCCTATGAGCATATGTCCTCGCTCTGTAACAATTTTCAAAATACACAGAAAATGCTTTTAATGCTTTCAAACCAATAGAAATTTCCTTGCAGAATCACAGGCGAAGAGCAGAAATTTTAAAGAGCTAGAACAATGCTCTTAATAAGGAAAACCTTCCTAACCCTGAATGCTGATGAGTAGAATCAGCTACACTGTAAGGTTTCTAACTAACCATCTGGAAGAATGGAGGAAGGGATTTTAGATTTGATGGGGAGTTCACTAGAGACCCCCTATAATTTCTTTTACCTTCAACAGTATGCCCTTAGTTAGGAGTATGGATAGCTCATCATGATATAGTAATACATGCACCGGTTTTATATTGACAGCTATCTATCATTACCTACGAGCTAAGACTTGACCTTATAGTTCCTCTTCATGAAAAGATATTTTCTGTTAATTGCCATAAAACACTCCATTTTTCTCACTGATTTTAATATATAAAATTTTTAAATTAAGTTTCAATTAACTAAGCAGCCACATCTGACCAGAGAATTATTAAACTATTCTTCTGAAAGGATGATGAAGAATCCAAGGACAGAAGAAAGACCTCAAGGAAGAGCTGGAGAGTAGGGAGTTCTGTGAGCAAAGCTTCTTACTTCACTGAGGTCTTTACCAAGTGAAAGCCTGTATCTGGAAGATTTTACCCTACCCACTTACTCCAAAATTTGTTTCCTTTCAATATACCGTATGAAATCTGCTCTTTTGAGACATATTTTAACAAGATTCTGAGGATTTCCTTTTTAAAAACTCAACTTTGTATTACATGTACAGTTAATTTGATGCTTATTTAAAGGATGTGTGTCAAAGATAAACTAAAAAAAAAGGTACTATGTAACTATGTTGCTGAGGGTAAGCCAATTTTCAGGTACAATATAACCCAAAAGTTTCCACGCAGATCACGTTGAATGCAGTCAACCGTCCTTCAGACCATTCTAGATGCTCACTTCTTAAAGTCAAAATCATGTCATATTTTACAGCATTGCACTGCATTACATTACGTACCACTGCAAGTTCTAGCTGACTCTAAAGATGCATATTATTAAAGTCACATGGACACTGGATATCACCATGTCCAAATCAACTGCTTTTGTAGTGTATTTGATGTGGATTTTGACATAAGCATTGTTTAACAATAGTGATTAACAGCTCAAGTGTGAAACATCAGTGAGTCGATAAGACTCTGAAGGGCATGCCTAACAACAGGAAAATGACTGTTGGCAATTCGACGTGCAGAGCATGGGCTGCTACTGGGAAAACATGTTTATCATTCTGATTCGCTCTATTTTCTGTTTAGAAAAGAATGACTCACTGTTTAGAAGCAGAAAAGCAATGATAAACCTAATTCAATTTAACAGCCCTGAATGCCAGAACATTTTAATTTAGCCATGGATGTTTTCTGCTTTCACCTCTTCTGAGTTCAACATTAACGTCTTCCTTTCCATTTTTGCAGCATAAAACAAAAACAAAACAAAACAAACCACACCGATTCCAAGAAGCTCACTACGTTATTATCAGAGAAACAGAAAAGCTATCAGATATACTTAAAATCGAGTATTCAGTAGGTTTTGGAGACCTGGAAAATTATTTAGCTTATATCAATATCAGAACTTTGTAAAACAGAGCCACCCTTAGAGGAAAATGCGTGACAAGAGTAAGGTCCTTGCTCATTGAAAACCTCAAGGATGTTACCTTCAAGAGAGCAAAGATATTGCCTGACTTGTTTATAACCTTGTTAGGAAAGTTTCCCAGAAACAAGGTTATTTTCTTTATAGGCTGCCTATGTTTAGACTCTGGAAGAACACAAAGGAGTTAATTCATTCTTGGAAAGTGTTTCTTTTTAAAGCCCGCTTATTTCAAAACAAAACAGTTATTGCAACGTATGAGTGAGCCATTCCAGAGCAACTGGTCACAGAAACCCGGATCATCAACTGAGTTGCAGAGTGGCTCACAAGAAACGAAGAGGAGCCCAGAGTGCAAGCTTGTTTAGAGAGCAGCAACAGACCTGGATCTGATGAAGACACAAGAAATGACGTGAAGCAGGAGAGAGTGCCTCAGATCCCACATACTGAAGTTTTAGGCCCCAAAATGCATATGCTTAAGAAAGAAGCAACCGTGTCATCCAGTTTCCCTGCAGTCAAAGGAAGGGGGAGTGGAAGGACCAGCGGATCCCGCCCTCTTATCCGGTTGTTGATCTAGAGCTCCAGTCCTGGAGAACTTTCTTGAGTAGCACTAACTGTGCAAAAGTTCACAACTACTAGGTGAGAATCCGTCCTCCCTGCACCCCCCTTCCGCCCCCCTCCCCCAATCAGTAAATGTGTGAACAGATTTTTAAAATGCAACAATGACAAAGCGGCTCGCAACTTGCAAGCAGGCACTCACCCTGGGCTGGGGCGCCCAGCCGGCCGCCGCCCGCCTCGGCCCCGCGCGGGGGCCCGGGAGCCAGGGCTTCGCCCGCGCCGGACATGGGCCGCTCCGCCGAGCCCGCGCAGCGCTGCCGCCTAGCTCGCCGCCCCGGGGGCGGACCACGAAGGGCTGTTAGGTGGTGGGTGCAGAGAACTGACTGCTTCTGGCAGGGGGGGAAAAAGTGTTTTCAGAGACCAGCACGCCACCCCTGCGGGGCATTCCCTCCTCCTCCACTTCCCTCCCCCAAACCCCACCCCAAAGAACTTTTGATTTGAAACCCAGAGGAAAACTGCTACCCCGCACGTTGACAGTGGTGGAGTTGGGGGGCGGAGGAGGGTAGTCGGAGGCAGGCACTGAAAGGGGGCGGGGAAGGGAGACAGGATTTGGGAGCCCGGGGAAGGGGACCAAAGTCCTCCTCCTTCTGGCCCGGGAGGCCACCACCTACCTCGGCATCCCCCCTAATTCTCTCAAAGCCCCTTCCTCCTCCTCCTCTTCCGCCCCGGAAAGTTAGCGAGGATCCAGCGGCTTCGGCATGTCGCCCCGGTGGCCTGGCGGCAGTGGCGGCCGCCCCTGCACGTCCCTCCCCGCCTCCCTCCGGCTCAGCCCAGACACTGCAGTGGCTGCAACTGCGCCAGTGGCCGCTCTTTTGACTCCGTGTTCTCCGCCCTCTTTCCAGCCAGTTCAGTCGGGCCAGCTCCGCAATAAGGGGAACTGTTCCTCCTCTGGCTCTCTTTCCCCCTGCCTCCACTCCTCCACTCCCGAGACACTTCTCTGTCTGTGGCTCTTTTTTTCATCACATCCGGATCGAGAGGCCTCGAACTCTTGGCGGGCCGCCCAAGGCTGGGGGCGGTGCAACGTGGGCTCCCTCGCCCTGCGCTGTCTGGGTCAGGAGGCCAAAGCCTGATGGACTGGCCCCGGGTAAGGGGCTCCTCTAGGGGCTGAGAGAAAAGAGGGAGGTGGCTGGTCCCTGTCTCCCCAGGCATTTTCCTGCCGAGACTTACCCCATTCCCTCTCTCCCAGCCTTTCTTCCCAATTCTGTCCCACACCCACTGAATATCTGGGAACTCCCTGAGTGAAGGAGAAACCTTTAGGGGTGACAATGCAAAACAAACAAACCAAAAATACAAATATTCATCGATCTTTTCCTGAGAGGATAAGCAAAAATATGGTTTTGAAACCCCGACCCTTAGCTCAGTGTTTAAAGTCTGTGCCTCCGAAGTTACCTTTATTCTCTTCTTCGGGGCTTTATTCTGGTCAAACAGGATCCTGGATTGGTAAAACCAGTTGCACTTGCTTGAATCAACTGGAGGCATCCAGGCAGACAAGGTTGACATCCCAGAAGTCACCATGGCCCCGGGCCCCAAGCCAGGCCTCTCTGCACACTGAATGGGTTCCGTGGGGAGGTAAACTTGTGGTTGGAAGTAAAAAGCCAACTAAGTCTCAGGCGTTTTGATTGTAGCTTAATCTGATGAGCCTAGAAAAACCAGTACAGAGTAATTTGCAGATATAAAATACTTTAGTAATATATTCAGATAACTTTTGCTCCTTTTTCCATTGTAAGTGAAATGCAGAATTCATTTCTAGATAAGTACAAGAAACTCATTCTTCAAATCTCTAAGACAAGTGAGGAATCACAGTTATGTTATAAAAATTGAAGAAAATGTACACTGGACACAGTTTTGTAGGTGTATCAATAATATCCCAGGAATTTGGAATTTCATTTCCTTAAAAAACCCACTGGAATTGACTTCAACTGATTTAAAAAGCTCCATTCCTTTAAAGGGCCAGGGCAACCCAACCTGCTTTCAGTTAAACCTGAAGAACACAGCGTTGGAAGTTTCTGATGACAGTTGGTTCAGACTCTACATCTCAAGAGACAAATAACATTTTCCCTAAAGACCTGTGACTAAATTTTTTCTTCTGTTTTAAGTTTAGAGATTTCAGAAATGGTGTGCATAAAGGTGCCTAAACTTTCCTGAAAACTTGTCCCGGGGCCCGGACTCCGGAATCTGCTTGATGGACGCAGATCAATTCTGAGAATGACTTGCAGAGCCATTTGAGAATAAACGTTTAGGGAACATCACTGCTACAGCATCATGTGCAATGAAAGGAACAGGGTAGGAAGTAGCCACTCTGAAAGTTTATCTTTTTGCACATTTCCTTGACTTTTTTTTTTTCTGATCCCCTCACAAAGAGGTTATAGTCCATGAATATCAAGAAGTTCTACAACTCTTCTAGAAATTCATAGTCACGATAAATATTTATTACTTTTAGACCGAGTGCTTAACGTTGCACACGTGGTAGGGGATTCAATAAATACTTCTTGAATTTAAACATCCTACTTTTTAATGAGAGAGAAATAAAATTCAAATTAAAATATTAGGAATAAGTGAGAGGCTGTGTTATAGAATTATCAGGATGGTCAAACGCTGTATGTTGCTCAGCTGTGTGACTTTGGGCAACTTAGTTCAACTATCCCTTGGTTGCCTCATAAAGTAAAGAAAAATTCTTCACAGTATCCCATGAGGGCAGGTAAGATTACTATAAAAAATAGTTATAAAGTAAATAAAAATATAAATGAAAAATATAAAAATAAGTTAATTCTCCTATAGCATTTGGAATAATGTCAGGTATGAGGACAGGTACTCAGAGGTATGAACTGTTATTATACAGCAGAAGCATTTGAATGGATTATGCTGAACATGGCATGATGATTAGATCACAAGGGCCACAACACAATACCAGGTATTAGGGCTCCTGGGTGTCTCGGTCAGTTACGCATCCAACTTCGGCTCAGGTCAAGATCTCGCGGTTCCTGGGTTCCAGCCCTGCACCAGGCTCTGTGCTTCCAGCCCAGAGCCTGGAGCCTGCTTTGGACTCCATGTTCCCTCTCTTTCTGTCTCTCTTTCTCAAAATAAACAAACATTAAAAAATATATATATATATATCAAATACATATATGTATATGATATATATATATCAAATATATATATGTGTGTGTGTATATATATATATATATATATATATATATATATATATATATATATATATATCAGGTATTATGCATATACTTTACACAGATTTTCTCACTGAATTCTTACATCAGCTATACTAGTCACTTGCCAGGCTTGCACTGCTAGAATTTAGAACTCAGATCTGTCTATAAGCCTATCTTGCTTCTTAAGGTAAACTCAGATCTTCCCTCTGGAAGATCTAAGGGTGGCATCTGATAAGCCAGGAATTAAGTGTGGGCTCCTGTGTTCCCCAAGCTGCCCATTTACCCTATCCCCTTGCTGTATTTGTTCAGTCTGATTAATTGCTTAACTTGGTTCCTGATGAGCAGCGTTCCGTGCCCTCTTCTTTCATTTAACAAATATGTCCGGAGGCAGAGGGCACTGTTGTGGGTGCTGGGGATGCAGCTGTGAGGATGATAAACGTGGCCACTGCCCTCATGGAGTTTGCAGTTGAGAAATCAATAGGGATACACAACCACTTACACAACAGTTGTTGAGTGGCATGGCAAGACACGTTCTGGAATGCTAGGATAATAACCTAGCAGGGAGATGCAGTCTAGTCTAGGAATCAAGGGAAAGGTCCTGGAAAAAAATTATGTCTCTGCTGAGACCAGAAGAAGAAAGTGAAAGGGAAGGAACAGACTGCTCCAGGTAAAAGGACCCATGTGGGCAGAGGCCCAGAGGGTGGAAGGGAGCCAAGCATCCTTGAAGAACTGAAAAAGTTCAATGTAATGGGATAACCAATGCAAGGGAGGCAGTGAGGAGGACAGAGCTGAAGAGAAAAACAGGGCTCTTACCAGACTGCAACAAGGAGGCTGTATTATCCAAATTTCCATTTCTAGAAGTCATTCTGGTATAACGTGTGAAATAACTTCGAGGCACGGAGATCGGAGCTAGGGAGGTGGTGGTGGGAATGAAGCCAAACAGAGCTAAGAGGTGGGGAGGAGAGGAATCCAAGGTGACTCCCAGGTTTCTGCATCTAGGTGGAGGGTGGTACCACTACCCACAGATAAGGAAACATTTAGGAGAAGCAGGTTTGGGGAAAGCTACTGAATTGATTATGTAGATGATGTAGCCTCTGAGGTACCTACAACACAGCTAATTGGAATCATCCAGAAGGTTGCTAGCTGGGTATCTGGAACATAAGCACACAGATGGTTCTCCACTGGCTGGGAGTTATGAGTGCCCAAGAGGAACATGTAGCATAAAAGCAGAAGGCTTCAGACAGCTATGCCCTGAAATTCAATATGAATGTGTCCTCACTGGCCCCTCCACACCCTTCCCAATGTCATAATGCTGTTATCTCCCTGCCTGGAGAGCCACCACTATTTAGTCACTACTACCACCAGTGCCCAACCCATGACCCCAGATGCCCATGGGTATCACATGATGGCCTTTGTTAAGCCAGATTTTGCCATGTCTCATACTATAGTAATCTGGATGGGTATAAATTTTCCCTTGGCAATTAAATGCTCTGGCTTACAGCCTTCTACCATTAAATCTCAATATGTGGGATGCCTGCATGACTCGGTCGATTAGGAGTCCAACTCTGAAATTCTGATCAGGTCATGATCTCACGGTTCAGGGGTTCGATCCCCACATCCGGCTCTGTGCTAACAGTGTGGAACCTACTTAGGATTCTCATTCTCTCCCTCTGTGTCTGCCCCTTCCCTGCTCTTGCTCCCTCTTAAATAAAACTTTAAAAAATTTATATTAAAAAAGTCCCGGTGTGTTTTATAACCATTTCTTTCTAGTTATATGCACACTAGTGATGATCTAATGTGAACGCAATGTGAAAGAAGTCTGACATGAGCTAAACAGATAAAATGAACTAATTAAATGAGTTTATAAAGCATCATTATGAACTACTCAATGTCCATCATTCATTCAACACTCATCAAACATTTATTATACTATAAACTGGGCCACATGTTAAGTTCTGGAGCTAAATATTTTTATTTGACGTCTTGAAAAGCAGCTAAATTAGTTTTCACTTGGGCAAAGGGATAGTGGCCTAGCTCAAGTCAAAGTCAATATCTGTATGCAGGTATCTACACCAGAGTCATACAAGTAGGGTGTGTAACTAGGCGTGCACCCCAGGGGTGCACAAGACAATTCTCTGGAGTGTGAGAAGAAAATATGAGAAAAAATTCTAATATTAGCATTTATACTTGTTTTTATTATTTGTAAATTTGATCCTTGAAAATATTCTACAACTTATAAAACACATTAATACAAAAGCACTTGTGTATCATTTATAAACCTACATTAGGGGTTCATACTAAAAAATATTCTATCATTTGCTTTGTAAAAAAATAGTTAAAATGTTTTACATTATTCAAGGTACGTTCATTCAGTCATTCCCAGATTATTCCAAGGTTAGTTTTTCTAGAAAACATATATGCCTACCTAATTTATGTCGATGTGGGACTTTAGCAATCCCCAAACCCAGGGATGCAGAAATATCCCTAAGCCTCTAAATACCAAAAATAACCTTCATGACCTTCACATAGAGCCAACACAATGGCCATCTATCTTTCCCAAACTCAACTTTTTTTGTGAACATACACTTTCTAAACAAACTTTATTTTCTATTGTTTTAGCTCACAAAAAATTTAGGGCGCAGGGGCTTTGAGAAAAAGACATTAGCTAAGGGAGCTATTAGGTCAGAGAAAATGACAGCAGAAGAAATGGCAGATGACAGATAGGGAAGATACAGGAAAATAAACACGTCATAACAGTGCCTTTGTGAATTCAGTCCAGTGAAACAGTGAATGTTCCTAATGAGGTACCTAGGTCATTAAGAAAAGATTCAGTTATGTTAGTATTGCATTCTGTCTGAGGGAAGCAGGTCAGTATTTTTACATTCCAGGAAAAATTTCACCAAAAAATGTTCACATAAAAAAAATGTTGCTACTTGAAAGAGTATCTTTCACAGAATTACATTTTTATAGCTGCAAGGGAAATGAGCCACCGTGATTCCAGCCAATTTGTTTTAACTGTATTTCTCCACCTCCTAGTGCTTTCTCGAAGAGGAGAGGTCAAGTGGACAGGTTTCTGGAATCCCATTCTTACTTCAAATAGAGCACTTTCCTCTTTTTCTCTGTAACATTCTTATTAGTCCTCCCCTTAACATTTTTTAAACGAGAAAACCAGTCTTTCTACTTTTTAAACATTTGAAAACCATCATCTTGTCCAACTCCTTCATTTAGCATGCAAAGAAATACAAAGACAAAGTTCATTAAGTTCAACAAATACATACTGAGTATTCACTATATGCCAAACCATATGCTGGCACTTCCTCTCTTCAAAAACAGGAGGGGCGCCTGGGTGGCTCAGTCTGTTAAGCGTCCGACTTCAGCTCAGGTCATGATCTCATGGTTCCTGGGTTCAAGCCCTGCGTCCAGCTCTGTGCTGCTAATGTGGAGGCTGCCTGGGATTCTCTCTCTCTCTCCCTGTCTCTCTCTACCCCTCCCTGACTTGCACTTTCTCTCTCAAAATAGAGGCTTAAAATAAACAAAATAAAAAAGTAAAAAAACAAAAACAAAAATCAAAAAACAACAGAGAATATAGTAAGAGCTCATAGTGGAAGCCTAGGGGCAGGGACAGGGAGCAGAGTAGGAGAGGAACAGTCACATAAACAAGAACAGTAGCACAGGGCCAAAAAGAAAGTGGCACCTAACTGCTCAGGCGTAGGTGGGGAGACTCAGGGGATGTTTCAGAGTAAAGATGATACCAAGCAAAGTACTGCTGATGAGTAAGAGTTTGCCTGTCCCAAAGCTCAGGGAATTCCAGACAGAAAGGGTAATACATGCAAAGGCACAGGAGTGGGAAAGCCCCACAGAAGCTAAATGACTTGGCATAGTTCGTTTAGTGGGTTCATGACAAAACTGGCACTAAGAGCCTACATTTCTTGACATCCAGGCTTGATCCCGTTATCTAGATAAGCCATGTAAATGAATTCATCATTTCTGAGGGATACCAAAGAAAGGGCAGGCCTGTTCTTATACTTAGGAATTCCAAAGATTTTCTGTTGTCACTACATGACCGAAGAGTTGGGCAGAGGATCTCCTGTTGCTGAATTAGTTTGACTTGTCCTTCCCACCAAGCCCTGGCTTAGTGTCTCCTTCAGTTGGCTGACTGCTCTGGCCTGGGGCACTGGCCTTCGGGGTATTTCCTTGCTGTCACTGTACTTTTCTTTCCTGTTTTGAAGGAAGGGAGGGAGATATTAAGCCACACAGTGGCACATGTCAGAGGAGAACAGTGTGAGTGAAGACAGAAATGAAAATGGGCATATTGTATGCAATAGACAATAAGGAGACTTTTTCTTGATAGACAGAAAGTAAACCTGGCTATACCAGGTATTGTGGAAAAGTAATGAACACATAGGCCCTTGAAAATGATAAGTGATTGGCTGAAACTACAATGCATGATGATCATGACAAAGACAATGAAAAGATAGTCAATCCTGGGACCTCCAATCAACGGTGGGTAAAAGGCAAGGTTTTCCTGAATATTCTCCCACTTTCCCTTATCTTCCTCTCTCCTACAGCCCCTGGTACCCAAGCACTTGGAGCCCCAAATTATTCTCTTGCTATCCCAGTTTCCAGCTTTAGACTCTGTGCAAAGAACATGCCAAAGTTTAAAGGAATGAATTCAGTTTAATGTATTAAATACAAAAATAAAAACAGCTGCTAGAATGAGGACCAAGAGTCCTATTCCTATGTTGATAGTACCCCAAAAATGTATTCAGGGCCATAAGGGGACATAGCCAGGTTACTTACTGCCACATTATTTTAGGGTCAGGGAGTAGGAGTCAGCCTGTATAGCTATCCCTGGGGAAGTGGGAAGTTAATGGGGTGGACGCAGAGCCTGGGAGGTTGTGTAACCATTAAAAGAAACAGATTATCGGCACAAGTTAGAAAAAAAAAATGAATCCTTAAAACACTGTGTATTTAGTAAAAACAGTAAGAAACAATGTAACTTTAGCATAGCGCCAGTTATTAAAAATACACACATAAAAAACAGCAACACAGTTTGTAAGAATACACATAAGCAAGAGGACGTACACAACCACCTTACAATGGTAATCTAGAGGGGAAGGGAAAGAGTGAACAGGCATCAAAGAGAACAAAAATTCACAAGCAAGCATCATGTACAAGAAGAGGAACTTGCAGACCAGTCATGATAAAGCGCCATGTACCAAGGTACCAATTAACTCACTTATTTCAGAGGTTCAAACCAAGGACAAGTACTACTGCCAATACCAGTGCTATTACTACTACAAGTATTAATAATAATAGACTTGCCTGAATTCATATTTTGTCTATTATCATTGCACTAAAATAACCAGAAGAAACTAAGATGTTGCGGTATATATATTGGGGAAGGGGTCTCTTACATATATCTTTAAAATTACTACAATTATAATTACCCAATTTATCTGTGTTAAAGGTCAGCACCACCCAAAACTTTGGCGACTACAGCCAGCCTATACAAAGGCATGTCTTCTTTCCTCAGTCTCGTATGGAGTGTTGTTGCCAGCTTATTGGTGGCCTCTAAAAAGATGGGTCTACATCTGAATCATCAAACCTGTGAATGTTTCCTTAGTTGGTTTAAAGGGTCTTTGTAGACATAAACAGGCACTTGAAAGGAAGAAATTATCCAGGTAGACCTTCATTTCAATGCCAAGCGTGATGGTTATTTTTAGGTGTGCCCAGGTAAGCTGATTAAACATGATTTCTGAGTGTGTCTGTGAGTGGGTTTTTGGAAGAGATTAGTATTTGAATTGGTAGACTGAGTCAAGCAGGTAAACCTCTTCAATATAGGTGGGCATCATGCAGTCCACTGAAGGACTAACTAGAAGAAAAAGGCGGAGAAAGGTGGAGTTCGCTGACCACTGTTTGAGCTAGAACACCGGATCTTATCCTGTATTAAGCACTCTTAGTCCTCAAGCATTCAGACTCCAGGTGAAATCTGTCGTTGGCTTTCTGGCTCAGGCTTTCAAACTACACCACAGGCTTTTCAGGGTCTCCAGCTTGCACATCACAGACCCTGGGACTTCTTAATACTTTGTAACAAACCTCCTTATATATATAATATATATAAACATGGAAATATTTTTATATTTAGACATATATGTATATATGCATGTGTATGTGTATCAGGCATAGATGAGAAGGCACTATAAAGGTGAATGCAGAGATTAGAGTTAAAAGCCACAAGCCAAGGAAGCTGGCAGTTATCAGAAACCAAAAGAGGCATGGCACAGAGTCTATCCCTGAGTCTCCAAGGACCTGGATCCCTATCAACAATTTCCCCTCTATAATCAAGGAAACAGTTTTAGAGAGGTAAAATAAGGAACATGTAAGTACTAGTTAAGTCCTGGTAGTACAGGATTATTTTCTTCAACTACAAGATGTCAGGTATGCTGCTAAATGTTGGGATGCAGTGGAAAGTAAAGCCTTCACAGAGCTGTAGAGGCCTGGGGCAGGTAGACGTTCATCACACAAGCACACATAAAAATATGTAAGGATAGATAGTGGTTACTGAGGAAAACAATGGGTGCTGGGAGAGTGGGCAAAGGGGCCTGGAATTAGAAACCAAGTCTCTGCTCTAAAGGAACCTAACAATGGGGAAAACCTAAGGAGATTGAAATATGGGTTTCATACTAGGAAGTAGCAACGGGGTCCTGTAATGGGCCTTAAGAGATGACACCAAAGCCCATCTGGAGGAAGAAGAATATCAAGAATAATACTGGCTTGGAGAAGAGTCTAGATGAGAAGGATTCAACCATAGGAAGAGGGGGAGGACGGTAAAGTGGGAGCATTTAGAAAATTCCAAAGCCTGTCCCTGTTTTGTATTTCTTACCACATGTGTACCTGATCTAAAACAGGACCTCATTTACACATTCCGGAAGCTTTTAGTTCATCTCAGAATTCTACCACAGGGATTTCTAGGCTCAGTTTTTTCAAGTTTTATTAGGTTTTTAAATTTTAATTCCAGTATAGTTAACATACAGTGTTATGATAAGTTTTAGACTTTTTTTTAAAACTCTGTAATAATGAGAATGTTTAATTTTCCCCAGATGATCAGACATCGATCCATCTGAAGTATGACCAAAATGCTATTAGCTATATGGTCGTGGCAAAATCTACCTGATAGCAGAAAAAAAAAAAGTATAGTTAGAAGGCTCATTTGTATTTACACCATAAACTGCACCACTGATGTCATCAATAGAATTATGTTGCCCCATGATGTTGCTGGAGTGGGACATTGGTTAGAGCCCCCTGGTGTCATTTATCTCTGTATCCTACAGTTTCTACTTGAAAAAAAAAATATATATATATGTACACATATACATACACACACATATATAGTACATATATATACACACATATATACATGTATGTATGTATGTATGTAAGTATGTATGTATTTAGGGGCTCTTGGGTGGCTCAGTGGGTTAAGCATCCAACAGCTCAGGTCATGATCTCATTGTTTGTGAGTTCAGCCCCACATAGGGCTCTGCTCTGACAGCTCAGAGCCTGGAGCCTGCTTCGGATTCTGGGTCTCCTTCTCCTGCTTGTGTTCTTTCTCTCTCTCAATAGTAAGTAAATAAACATTTTAAAAAAGTGTTTTAAATATGTATTTATTTTGAGAGGGAGAGGGAAGGGGAAGGAAAGGAGGGAAGGGGTGGAAAGAAAGGGAAGGAGAAAGACAATCTTGAGCCTGATGTGGGACTTGATCTCATGAATTGAAATCATGACTTGAGCCAAAATCAACAGTTGAATACTCACTGAGCCACCCAGGTGTCCCCTACAGTCTTTACTTTTTAAACTATGAAGAACAGATAATCTTTCCTGGGTCTCTCTGTAATGGAGAAGGAAGGGGGCATTTGGAAAGCCCACTACAAGTAAAGGTAATTTTCTAAATTACCTTTGGTAATTTTGGTTTATTGGTTGATTGGTGCTTATAAAGGTATGATTACAAAGTTATTTCTAAATAGAAGGAAATCTGTCAACCACATAGAGCCATCGTTAATGCCAAAGATGCTAAGAAAGAGAAGGTTGAAACAAACCATTACAAAATAAAACTATGAGACTTAAAATTGTGAGAAAACCTTTGGAATATTCTATTTGGTCTGTACTAAGACCCAGAGCACTCTCCTTGTAGATGCTAGCTGAGAGACATTGTCTATGATCATTCAGCATTACAGACACTACACCTCTTTCAAGTAGGATGTGAATATCTTCAGAACCAGAAGGAAGTCACTTCTTAGGACCACCTGGATATTTTTTTCTGTGATAAATCAATTTTTGGAGATTTTCTTAGCATAGCTTTTTAAAAGTCATTTCAAAAATTGAATATAATTCACAAAGTAAGCAGAACTATTTTAAAAGCAAGGCTATGTAAGATTCTTAACTCAAACTATGATTCCAAATTTTCGTTTAGCATAGTGAACACAAATCACTTTTTTGGGGGGGGAGGGGCTCTGCTCATATTTTCCAACATTCAGTGGTTCTTAAGGAGCCATATCTGCCCCTAGCCCCTTAAGCCCATCCGAGTAGAGAATGGGCCAAGGGAGAAGGAAGGCTTTTGATGAGAGAATGTGAAACCTTAATCCAAGAGAAAGATGAAAACTGTTGTATAACAGTCCGCAGTTTGAAATATTTCCCTCGTAGCCTTTAACCCAGGGAATCAGATATATTAAAAAAACAAAAACGAAACAAAAATAAAACAAAAAAACACCCAAACTCCACATTTTAACTGACATGAAATGAAAGAAAACAATTTTTTTTACTTGCTGATGACCTTAACATCATTGTTTTTGTTTGTTAAAATTCCTCCCAAAAGTAATAACCTCTACTTGTTAGAAGCTTGCTTCCAAGATTATGGATGAACCTCATAGCTATAGTAAAATTTTTACCTATGCATATGTAGTTTAGTGTATTCAGTAGAAGCCCAATGGTCATTTCAAAATACTGAATAAAAGAGATACAGTTTCTGTTCACATTACAAGTATTATTAAATATTTTAAATGTTTATTTACTTATTTTGAGAGAGCAAGAGAGAGACAGTGAGAGAGCGAGAGAGCGAGTGAGAGAGCGAGCAAAAAAGCGCACTGGAGTGGCAGAGAGAGAGGGAGAAAGAATCCCAAGCAGGCTTTGTGTGGACAGCATGGGGCCCCATATCAGGAAACCTGACATCATGACCTGAACTGAAATCAAGAGTCCAACACTTAACTGACTGAGTGACCCAGGTGCCCTCACATAAGAAGTATTTTTAAACCATTTTGTCTCCTTAGTTATTTTAAGTGTATAATAATAGTACTGTACTTGATAAAATTTAAAACATCAATATTTTAGAAAGCCAACTTTAGAAATTATTATTTTCATTGGTTTGGGATGAGTTTTGTTAATGAAATAGCAAGCTAGTAAGTAATCAATTGCCCATACAATCAAGTTATAGCTATCCTATAAAATTATAATATCACAGGCACAAATTTGTATTTTTGAAAATGATCCAGTTGACTAAGAAAATTGAATTAAAGTAGTTATTTAAATCATGTTTCCTTTAGTATTTAACTTCACAAATTGTAATGCCAATTTAATCATCTAGAACTTTGTAAAATTACTTCATTCCTCTGTCAATGTTTATATCATACACTTGTAACTACATTATGAAGATATATTTAAAGACTATTTTCTCTTTATCATCATGTAAATCCCTCATTATTAAATAAAATAATGCATGTGTACCAAAGGCCAGAATACATACACTTACTATTTCCTATACTAGCCACATTAGTAAGTGTTTGGGCAGGCAGCATTCTAAGATGACCTTGAATGATCTTCACCTCATGTGCAGTCCCCTTTCCTTATGTAAGGGCTTACCTGGTGACTTGCTTGCAATGAGCTGAATAAGGCAAAAGTGATGGTATGCATAGAACTTTCATGATGAGCTGACAAAACCCTGAGAATTCCATCTTGCTAGCACTTTCTCTTGCTGGTACGCATGCTCTCATAAGGCCCTAAGAATAAAGAACTGTTGGGGGCCCTCAATCAACAGCCCTCATGAACCTTCCCCAAAATCACATGAGTGAGTTTTGAAGCAGTTCCTCCCCAGCAGACCCTTAAGATGAAATCACAGCCCAGCAGACACCTTGGTTTCAGTCTGTGAGAACCGTGAAGCAGTGAACACTTGCCTAGATGCATCACCCACGGAAACCACTAGTTCATAAATGGTTGTTGTTTAAGCCATGAAGTTTTGGGGTCATTTGTAATGTTGATAGAATTTAGCAAGTTTTTTTTTTCTTTCTGAATCCACAAAGTACAACAGAACACCATTCAGAGCTATAGAAAACTTAATTAAGCCTTGGAAATTGCCTTAATGCCCAGCACTTAGGCTGATGTTCCAGGAACAAAGTATCACTGCTCCTTTGGTTTTCAATCCAAATAAACATGGAAGTTGTCCTTCAGCCAAAGTTTAAATGTGGGTTTACTCTTAATGTCTGCATTTTTTTTTTATCACACCTATATGTAAATAAGTGCATTCTTTTATCTCTCTACAGCATCAGATCTTCTGATTTTTTAAAAATTAAGATATATAATCAAATACAGTTATAAATGTTGAAAGAAATTTTGAAAATTATATACATCTATGTAACCATCACCCAAAACACGGAAGCAACCTGCGTCCATTGATGAATAAAAAGTGATATAGGTATATACACATATATGTATATGCCACATACAAAGGAATATTATTCAGTCATAAAAAAGAAAATCATGCCATTTATGACAACTTGGATGGATCTTGGGGGCATTATATTAGGTGAAATAAGCCAGAGAAAGACAAATACTGTGTGGCATAACTTATATAGGGAACATTTTTGTTTGTTTTTTTCTTATTTAGAGAGCAAGTGGGGGAAGGGCAGAGAGAGAGGGATAGAGAGATTCCCAACTGAGCTCTGCACCAACAGTGGGGCTGGAACTCAAAAACCATGAAATCCTGACTTGAGCCGAAATCAAGAATCAGACACTCAACTGACTGAGCCACCCAGGTATCCCCATATGGAACATTTTTTCAAAAAAGCTGAACTCATGAAAACAGTAGAAAGGTAGTAGCCAGGTGCTGGAGGTGGAGGAAATAGGGAGAGGTTGGTAAAAGGATACAAACTTCTGGGTATGAAAATAAGGTGTGAAGATTCAATGGAAAATATGACAACTACAGGTAATGTTGTTCTCTATACTTGAAATTTGATAAGAGTAAAACTTAAACATATATAATATATATATATATTTATATAGGTCATATATATACATTCAGGTTGATGGGTGTGTTAATTAACTAGACAGGGTGTGTCTTTTCACAATGTATATACATATTAAATCACCATAATGTAAATCACTTTAAATGTCTTATAATTTTATAAATCAATTGTACCTTAATAAAACTGAAATTAAAAAAAAGAAAGCCCATACCTTGGCCCCCTACCAGAAAAACAAGAATTAAAAGGGATTATACATACAATTCCACACATGCAATTCCTCTGTTTGTAATCTAAAAGAAATCATGATTTTCTAGAAAAATATTAACTACCAAAATTAACACATGCGGGAAAACATATCAAATGAGTTACCACTAAAGAAACTGGAAAAGTGATTAAAGTACTATTATTTAAAAAGGCAATAGAATTACACAGGTTCATCATCTACTTTCATTTAACTTTCAAAGAATAGACAAATTAAATGCCAAATATGCTATTATAAAGTGACAAAGGTGTAAAAGTTTTCTATGCCTTGTGTAAAGGCTGAAATAACATGAACTTTCAAAGCTAGCAAACATAAATAATACAGATAAATCTCATTTATAATACATTAAAACTTTAAATGAAGTTATACCAAATAGAATCTACCATGCCGCAAAAGAATAACAGTGCATATAAATATATTTATTCCAATACTGCAAGCATGATTCTGTACTGAGAAATCTGTCAACTTAATAAAATATGTCAAATAATTTAAAGAGAATAATGCCAAAAAAGCATTTGATAAAATTCAACGGTCATTACCTGTAAAGTAGAAGGAATTGAGAAAATTACTTAAATGCAATATCCTCTAATAAAATCAAGAGCAAATATTATTCTCAATAGCTAACACTAAACACAGTTTAATAAAAAGTATTAAATACTGTTATTATTTAATATTGTCCTCAGAGTCCAGAAAATTTAATACAAATGAAAATTAAACAGTCAGTATAAACATGATGGGAGGTGGTGGTAAAATTCTCTTTTTGCTTAAGTTGGATTGTATACCTAGAATTATATTAGTAAAAACAGTAAATACTGTAATGGTAGTGTGGATAGATGTAAAATAAGTATGTTTTTTTGAAATTCAGTAACTTTTCCTTCAGCAATGAGATTGTTATTCCTTGTCTAATACTGATAAAAATTATGAAGTCACTAGAGATAAATTTAAGAAAGACATACGACCTATACAAAGAAAAGTGTAACATCCTACTAACAGGCATAACAAAATCTAAACATATGGGAAGACAGAGTATGTTCCTGGAGGAGAAGTTTATAATATTATAAAGTGACATTCCTCTTAAATGTAATTTATACATTTAATGTTTTTCTAACTAGAAATCCAGTTGCATTTTTTTGTTTTCTCTTTAATTTGGGGTAAAATGATCTTAAAATTAATATGGAAAAATAAATACCAGAGAAGAGTTGTATGAACCCCCCATATACTCTAAAGAAGAACATGGAGGGGGGTTACCAGTTATCAGAAATCTCTATACAGTCACAGTAATCAAGTTAATATGGTGTTGACAGGAATGAAGAGAGATCAGTGGAACAGATCCAGGCATAACTTATATGTATGACAAATACTATCTTTCAATTTAATAAGGGGAAAGATTAATAAATGATGCTGATATAATAATTTATCTTTTATAACTTTATTTTAATCCAAAGGCAAACAATTTCAAATGGATTTAAATGTAAAAAATATAAATCTTTGTAGAAAACTAAGCAGTTACATATATAATATGTAAATAAAACTACAACTATAGAGGAAACTCAAGTATGTATACAGGATATGGTGATGGGAAACAACAATATCCATTGTTTTAGTCAACACTACAATTGCAATGCTGGTGGTAATAGGAGAAAAAATACTTCAAAAAATAATCAACTTTAATTAAAAATTACATACACTACTCTACCTACCCATGACAATCCCTAGGAATCTATCCTATAGAAATATAATTTTCAGTAGGTAAGGATACATGTACAATGATATTTATGGCAACACTGTGCTCAGGGAAAAGAACTGGAAATAATGTGAATATCATCATTAAAAGAACCATTGAATATATTGTGTCATGATCCATACCAAAGACTAGTTATCAGATCCTTACAAAGAAAGAATTAAAGCTCATTTGAAACAGTTCCCATACTGTTGAGCTACAAAAGCAAAATATAAACAAATATGTTTAATATGCTATTATTGTATAAAACACATACCAAAAAAGAAAAAAGTCTCTTAGATATAGACATGAATATACATGTATGTGTAAATGTATTATATAACCTAACTTCTATTGTTAAACAACTCCAGGGGCACAATTCATATATGTGAAGCTTTGTATATGATGACTGCATATTTTTGTGTCTTTGGTTATAAACACCAATATGGATATAATATGCATGCAGAGGGGCACCTGGGTGGTTCAATCAGTTAAGCGTATGACTTTGGCTCAGGTCATAATCTCATAGTTCATGAGTTGGACCCGCACATCAGGCTCTGTTCTAACAGCTAATCTGGAGCCTGCTTCAAATTCTGTGTCTCCTTCCCTTTCTGACCCTGCACTGCTCACGCTGTCTCTCTCACTCTCTTTCTCTCTCAGAAATAAATAAAACATTAAAAACATATGCATGCAGATGAGGAAGCAGAAACAAATGTAGATGTAGAGAGGTGCCTGGAGGGCTCAGTCAGATGAGCATGTGACTATTGATTTTCACTCAGGTCATGACCCCAGGGTTGTGGGATGGAGCCCTGCATCAAGCTCTGCAATGAGCATAAAGCCTGCTTGGGATTCTCTCTCTCTCCCCTACGCTTAATCTCTCTAAAATAACCCCACAAATGTAGATATAAAATAAATTTATATATGATGGTATATACATAAAAATTTAGAAACATGATCTTTAGTTAGTGACATTATTATGTTATTAACATTATCCTAGGTGTTGGGAGGATGAAGAAAGTCTTGAAAGAGACAAAAGGAAAAAAAAAAAAGACTACATGTACACACATACACACACTACCAAGATGTCTAATTTTATGCCACCTATAAATTTATATCTGTGTGTTATATAGATGTTAATAAAAATGAAAAGACGGAAATTCATTTCTGAAATAATGAGATTTAACATTTATGGAACTTTTGTGCTTAGCCCTTAATCAGCATGAGCTCATGGAAGTAATCATCGACTGGCTATGTAAATTTAACTCATGAGAGTATTTCTCAATTTTTTACCCTACTTCATTAAAATCTGAGTATTACTTTATTGTTCATTTATTCACCTGACCTGTGACAGAGGACATTGATAATTGCTTAATAAAGCAGATAAACCATCTCTACTTGCATATTATCTTTACTCACTGTGCATCTTCATTCTTTTCCTCATAAGAATTCAACATTGCTAGGGTCAGTTAGGAGCCTGTGATAGTGAGAAATGGATAAGAAATGCACACATACAAAGAAGAGCCACTAGAAAATAAGTAGACAATAATTTGGTAGTGGATTCCAAATTAAAACATGTCGTTAGGTCTTTGGCCAAGTTACATGACATTACTATGCATGAGAATTTTAAAAAAGTGGGTTCAGTAAGTGATTTTTAAGACCAAGATCTTTAAGATTTCCTAATTCTTTCCCTTCTGCTCACAAATATTCAGATTTGAAAATCTATGCTCCTTTCTATAAAAGATAAATCCTCAAACTTCTGGCAAATGGTAGGTATATATTTATGTGTATTACTTCTCCATTGTTGAACATCACCCCACAACCTAGTGGTTTAAAAACACTAATATTTACTATTTAATAGTTTCTGTAAACTAGAAAATCAGGCATGGTTTAATTGGCTCCTCTGGCTCTCTCAAAAGGATGCAGGTATCTCGTGGCTCCACTGTGGAGGATCTGATTCCCACTTCACTCATGAGATTACTGATAGAATTCAAATTCCAGATCTAATATTCCTCCTCTTAATTTGATCAATTATTGAAGTAAGAAGCCATAATGGATAATCTCCCATCTCAAGGAACTCCAGATTGTCTCTAGGAACAATCAGGGGCCTCTAGTATCGAAAGTGACCTCCTATTGAACATAAGCAGAAAGCTGGGATTCTTAGCCATACAAAGAAATGAACTCTACCAACCGCCTGAATGAGCTTGGAAGCAGATTCTTCCCCAGAGGAACTTCTAGGTGAGAGCTCTGCCCAGCAGAAACCTTATAACTCTAAGCACAGGATTCAACTACCCTATGCTTGGACTCCTGACCCATGAGAACTGTGAAAAAATAAATGTATACATTTTTTATGCTGCTAACTTTGGTAATTTGTTGTGCACATTGAAAATGATTACAGCCTTTATTGATTCTTGAGAGAGAGATTGCAAGGGGGAAGAGGCAGACAGAGGGGGTGAGAGAGAATATCAAGCAGGCTTTGCACTTCCAGCACAGGGTGCAACACAGGGCTTGATTTTGCGAACTGTGAAATCATGACCTGAGCTGAAAGTTGGATGCTTAAGCAACTGAGCCACCCAGGCGTCCCTGATTATTTTTTCTTGAAAATGCATCACATTTTCCTCATTCTTTGTATGTCAAATAATTGCAGATTGTATCCTGGGTATTGTTATATTGTAAAGATGCTGAATTCCTTTATATTCCTTTGGTTGTTTGTGGGTTTTTTGTTTTGTTTTGTTTTGTTTTGTTTTTGTCTTGGTAGGTAATTAACTTGATTTGATTTTCAAACTGAAAACTTTGCCTCAACTATGGTATCTCAGATCACAGTTCCACTTTCCAGTTCTGAAGTATAATTTAGAAACTTGGACAGAGTTTATACAGAGAATCTAGGCTTCCTCTTCTCTAGTTCTTTAATTATCATGGTTACTTGTCATTTTGTATGACAGCGGGCATCTTGAGCTCTTCTCTGATTCCTTACACCAGAAAGATTATGGTTTTATACTGGAACTTCAACTTTCTGCCTTTAGTCCAAAGTTTACAAAAACCAAGAACTCAAATCATGCCATTTCCTTCCTTAATTCAAGTTTTTATTTCCCTCCAAATTATCTCACCTTTTGTCCATTGTCTTTATTCATAGTTTTCAGATAGTTTTGTTGTTGTCATTGCTGTTTTGGGGGTTTTTTGGTAGTATTTTCCTCAAAATTGATCATTGTAATATGTGAAAGGACTAGCCCTTAGAAGCTTATTCTCCCTTATAGGAAGCAGATTCACTAAACTTATACTTTGATCAACAGATCACAGGTCCAAAATACTAAACATTTCATTTTATTCAACTGTAAGCTCTACCATCTAATCTACACCATTCTCTGTGTTTATAGACCAGCTAACGTTCTGTAACAAAACATTACTCATCACATTGCTGTGAAGTATCAATGGATTCAAAGGCTTGCTAAATTTGTGGTATATGTTTAATGTGTATTCAGACTTATACCATAATAGGTCTCTATTTCTTCAGTATTTTCAGTGAATCAGTATTTAAATGTTTTTTTTTAATTTCTGAGAGAGAGAGAGAGAGAGACAGAGAGACAGAGAGACAGAGAGGCAGAGTGAGCAGGGAAGGGGCAGAGAGAGAGGGAGACACAGAATCTGAAGCAGGCTCCAGGCTCTGAGCTGGCTGTCAGCACAGAGCCTGACACGGGGCTCGAACCCTCGAACCGTGAGATCATGACCTGAGCCAGAGTCGGACGCTTAACCAACTGAGCCACCCAGGCACCCCAGTGAATCAGTATTTAAAAAACCGTATGTTCTGACTTTTGGATCCTCACTATATATTGAACTCATAACATGTGTCTATTATTCTTCATATATATTCAGAACATATCTTTATAACAGTTCCTTTGGAATCATTATCCAATGTATGCTGTGACTGCATATTAACAGTGGAATTCATTTGCATAATATGAGTTTATATTGAATGCATAGCAAAATCTTTATATTCAAAACCTATTTACTTAAACACATTAGTTACTATTCTACCTAATACTATTCTAGCATTTATTAAATGCTATTTTTAAATTTTATAGTAGAAATTAATAGAAAATACAAGTTGTCAGGGGGTTATAGGATCAAAGTTTTTTGGTTTTTTTTGTTTTTTTTAAACTAGATCCTTCCTGCTGGTATCCTCAAGAGAATATATCAATTTAGGTAAAAGAGTTGGCAACTTTATTTGTAATGAAATTACTTTCATTGTGTTCATCACATAGCTGTTATTCTGAACTATTCTCTAACAGATGTCAAAGTTTGGATAACTTCTAAAGTTGCCCAATTTTGCAAGTTGTAAAAGAAATTACATCTATAGCCATTTAACAAATCATATGGTATCACAGCTAGCTAGTTTTTCATCAACTGCAAGAACCCAAAAATTACCTAATCTTTTAGGTAATTTTGTGAATTACCTAACATTGTGAATATTGTGAATACATGTCCTTTACTTTCCTGATGAATCTTTGTAGGACATCTGGTTACCAAATAAACAGAGGCAGAAGATCTGTGAGTTGTGTGATTGTCAATACCTGAGATAGTGTTACATGGCCACAAACTGAATGACTTTACGTAGCTGAGAAATGTCAAGGGC
The DNA here is from genome assembly GCA_017311185.1 of Proteles cristata cristata. Taxonomy (NCBI): domain Eukaryota; kingdom Metazoa; phylum Chordata; class Mammalia; order Carnivora; family Hyaenidae; genus Proteles; species Proteles cristata. The sequence continues at coordinate 1,986,651 of JAESUZ010002205.1, read as the reverse complement.
TCTCTAGGAAAGTATTTTATGTCCCATTAAGTACAATGAAATGAAATTTCACAATAGTACAAAACAAAAAAGATGGGACTCTGCATTCAGGCAGTGTGTTATCATGAGCATGAAATCTAAGACATCTAGTTGGAAGACTCCATTTATGTGCAATGTACCAAAGTTACTTCATAATATAGATAATATTGCTTTAGACAGTAGTCACTATTGTCATTAATAGGTACTCATATGATTAATACAAAAATTAAACATTTGCTACTAGGCATTTAAGTACATTTAATACTGTCTTAACTACAAAATTAACTGTCATAACATTCAAAAGAATTCTCTTAAATCCAAAATTTTCCATTCATAAAGTAGCTTTTTCTTAAACATAACCAGATTACTATTAAAATTATTAAAAGTATAAAAACTGTCTGTAGAAATGAGTATTGAAAACAAGGATGGAAACAAACAAGGATGCCTAGTCTTTCTACTTTTATTCAACATAGTAATAGAAGTCTTAACCACAGCAATTAGAGGAGAAAAAGAAATAAAGGGCATCCAAATTGGACAGGAAGAAGTAAAATTGTCATCATTTGCAGATGACATCATTTTATATATAGAAAACTCTGAAGACTTCAGCAAAAACTTAGAATTCATCAATGGATTTGGTAAAGTTATAGGATACAAAATATACAATAAAGAGCAATTGTGTTTCTATACACTAATAACTAAGTAGCAGAAAGAAAACTTAAGGTAACAATCCCATTTACAATTGCATCAAGAAGAAAACCTAGGAACAGGTTTCATTAAGGAGATTAAAGACCTATACACTACCAACTGTAAGGCATTGATGAAACTGAAGAGGATCCAAATAAATAGAAAGATATTTCATACTCATAAACTCGAACCATGAATATTGTTAAAAATGTCCATATTACTTGGGACACTTGGGTAGCTCCACTGATTAAGCATCCAACTTCAGCTCAGGTCATGTGGTTGGTGAGTTTGAGCTCCATATCAGGCTTGCTACTGTGAGCCTCTCAGTACAGAGCTGGCTTCAGATCCTCTGTCCCCCTCCCTTTGCCCCTCACCTACTTGTGTTCTCTCAAAAATAAGTATTAAAAAAGTCTTTATTACCTAAAGTGGTCTACAGATTGAATAAAATCCCTATCAAAATGCCAACAACATATTTCATAGAACAAGGACAATCAAACCTAAAATTCGTATGGAACCACAGAAGACCTCAAATAGCCAAAGAGAAAGAACAACAAAGCTGGAGGTGTCATGCTCTTTGATTTCAAACTATATTACACAGTTATAGTAATCAGAACAGGATGTATTGGCATAAAATACTCCTTTATGACAAAGGAGCCGAGAATATAAAACAGGAAAAAGATAGACTCTTAATAAGTGACACTGGAAAAAAATCAGACAGCCACATGCAAAAGAATTATTTTATATTATTTCATATCAGACACAAAATTAACACAAATGATTAAAGACTTCAAAGTAAAGCCTGAAACCAACTCATAGAGAAAGAAAATATATACAGGATAAGCTCCTTGACATAGGTGTTGGTGATGATTTTTGGGGTTTGACACAGGAAGCAAAGTCAACAAGTGAGATTGCATCAACCTAAAAATCTTCTGCATGGCAAAGGAAACCATCAACAAACAAAAAGATCAACAAAAGATTAAAACAAACAAAAGATCAAACAAACAAAAAAGATCAGCATACCAAATGGGAGAAAATATTTGCTAACCATTTATCTGATAAGGGGTTAATACCCAAAATACATAAAGAACTCCTACAACTCAATAGAAAAGAATCTGATTCAAAAATGAGAAGATCTAAATAGGTATTTTTCTGAAGAAGGCAAATACAGAATACAGATAGCCAATAGATTCATGAGAAGATTTTCAACATCACTACTCACCAGAGGAATGCAAATCAAAATCACAGTATTACCTGACTCCTATTAGAACAGCTTTTTTATATTACTATTATCAAAAAGACAAGAAATACCAAGTGTTAGTGAGGTTGTGGAGAAAAGGAAACCCCCTGTGCACTATTGACAGTAATATAAACTGGTTCGGCCATGATAAAAAAAAAAGTTTGAAAATTCCTCAAAAAAAAAAAAAAAAAAAGAACTCTAATGTGATCAGCAGTTCCACTTTTGGGTATTTATCCAAAGAAAATAAAAACACTAACTTGAAAATATATTTGCACCCTCCTATCCATTGCAGCATTTACAATAGCCAAGATGTAGTGACAATGTAAATGTCTATTAATGGATAAATGGATAAAGAAAGTACGGTATAGATAAGCAAGGAAATATTTTTCAGCCTTAAAAAAATGACAAGTCCTGTCATTTGTGACAATATGAATGTACATTTAGGGAATTATGCTAAGTGAAATAAATCAGACAGAAAAAGACAAATACTATATAATCTCATATGTAGAGTCTATAAATCAATACAAAAACCTAATACATCCTTACAGAAAGCAGACTGTTGGTACCCAGAGGTAGTGAGTGGGGAGTGGGTAAAATGGGTAAAGGGGGTCAAAAAGAACAAACTTCCAGTTATAAAGTAAATAATGGAACGAAATATACAGGATGTTGATTGTAGTTAATACCGTATTGGCTATTTGAAAATTGCTAATCGAGTAGATGTTAAAAGTTCTCATCACAAAAAAGAAAGTTTTATAACTATATGGTGACAGATGTTAAACAGACTTATTGTGGTGATTTCACACTACGTAAAAATATTGAATCATCATGTTGTACATCTGAAACTAATATGTTATAGGTCAGTTATATTTCAATAGAAATAGGAACACAGAGAAATGTGTTAATATATGTTTTAAAGAAAATAGTACTTATCATTTTTTACATATATTTCATTTATTTAAATTCAGGTTAGTTAACATGGTGTGTAGTATTGGTTTCAGGAGAAGAGCCGAGTGATTCATCACTTATATCTAAAACCCAGTGCTCATCCTAACAAGTGCCCCCCTTAATGCCCATCACCCACCTTCTCTCCAGCAACCTTCAGTTTGTTCTCTGCATTTAAGAGTCTCCTATGGAAAACAATATGGATGGTTATGGATCCACAGGGATATTCTTCTTTTATCCTAAATAGGTTTTTCTGTTTTCTTTTTTAAATTTTTTTTAATGTTTTTAATTTATTTCTAGGAGAGAGAGAGAGAGCGTGAGCAGGGGAGGGTCAGAGAGAGAGGGAGTCACAGACCGAAACAGGCTCCAGGCTCCGAGCTGGCAGTCAGCACAGAGCCCGACGCGGGGCTCAAACCACGAATCGCGAGATCATGACCCAAGCGAAAGTCGGACGCTTAACCGACTAAGCCACCCAGGCGCCCCATTTTTCTGTTTTCTAGAAGCTAGTTGATTTCACTAGACTAGATTTAACATTCTCTGTTCAAGTAAAATCTTCCCCAACATGATGTGGAAAATAAACATCAATGAGTAGCTTCCTTTACATTGTATTGGTTCCTGTAAATTTCCTCAGTTTTTGGTGTAATCCTTGATGTGCACTTCCAAGGAGCTGGAGGGTTTAAGAATCAGATTGAAAAACAGTATAAGAGCCATTCAGCTCTTAGCAGTCAGGAGTTGTGTCTATCTTACAGCTTAGAGTATTTCCTTTGTATTGCAAGGTGCTTGGCTTATATACACACTGAATATTCATGAATAAATGAAATTAATACCTTAAAATGCCATTCCCTTTGGTAACCTCCTCTAGTGTCATATAGATAAAGCCTCATATATCCAATTTTGATAGAACTGTTGGACCAATAAAGACTTGTGTATCATATGAAATGGCATAGTAAAATACACTAGATGGTATTTTTTAGAAACTAGATGGATCTTTTTTAGAAAGATCTCCACATTAGATGAGAGTCATGGAAAGCATGGTGGGGGGGGAGGTGTTGTTCAAAGTTCCATCTTTATCTAGCAAGTTTTTCATCAGGACTTGTGTCAATGGTACCTCATCTATAAAACTACCTGCCCAGAATCAGTTAGCTCATTTGTTTCAGCAGCAAAATTCATAGACTAGTACAATCTCAAATGTTATGGAGTACTTATTAATTGATGAGACAATAGATAGCATAAGTTATTCTTTTGAGCCATTATATAATTTTGGGGAACAAATTCTCAGACATTCTCACAGCTAGGTACTATGGACGGTCACATACTCCACTGCTTCTTCTCAGTTTCCATCATTTTGCTAGTCATCTTAATATTTAAGATAGTAGTTCAATTTCCTCTTTCTTTTAAATAGAAAGATGAAATAAAAGGCATAAGTAGAAATGAAAAATGGGGCAAATATTTTAATTCTTGCAAAAATAGGTTTCCATTCTTTATAGAAAATGGTAAAATTCTGAAAAACTGGATATAGACAAATGATCTTCTAAAACAGAAACTCACCAGGCAAATACAAACTGAGATAGAGGTGATGTTATAGAACATGAGAGCTCCCTGAGAGTAGGAACTATGTGTTCTTTTATTTCTTTCATGTAAAAAATTTTCCTAGAATTTATCTCAGTATTGGGCAAATGTGCTCAGTTATTACCTGTTAATCACAAACCATGAAAATAAAATAAAAAGATAAAATTTGGACAGGATATAATTTGAATGTCTGTTCATCATAAAACATTTAGTTCACAAAGCATGGAGGCATGAGAAGTGGCCCAAGTCAAAGTAGACTCCATGTTCTCCCGTTAGCCATCTTGAAAAGAGTGTATGCATCACTAGCTAAACCGCTGAAAATAAATGGTATCATATAGCTTATGTAACTCTTTAACTCTCTTTTCCCTGTCTCCACTTCCTCTCCCCCCACTGAATAGCCAGGGAGGAGTAGGGAAAGGTAGAATTCAGTAGTAGTAGTTCCATGGTCATCTAATATGAAGTCAACTGGCAAGAAGTATACTGGACAACAAGGATGGTGACATTTTAAGAAATGACAAAATTAACAATTCTTACTACTAGAGTAAACCCACATGTCAGAATAAGAAGCAAAGTTAAAAGGGACACAATACACAGACCATTAGTTGTTAGTCTCCGCCCCGCCCCTCACACACATACAAAGTACTAATTCAAAACAGCACATAGATTGGACCAGTCTGAGTGGTTGTGTTTAGTCTATTTCCCAATCATCCGGACTTTAAACCCCGATTCCTCAAGCTGCTTGGTGTGTTCCTCCAACTGCTTGTGAATCAACAACTTTCCTTTTCATCCTCCCCACTTCAACCATCTTACCAACACTCCTACTCAATACTTAGCCTGCTGCAACAGCGTCTCTTCTAGTTTTCCTGGCCCTGCTTTTCTCTGTTCTAATCCACTATAAACACCGAACATGGATTAAATCTCCCTGAAACCTTGAATTACTATTAGTCTCTTTTCTAAAATTTTCTATTTAACCACTTCATTTAAGTTCAAAAATCTTCAATCTATCATTCAAGTCTCTGACCTCACTCTCCTGGTATACCATTATCTTGCTATTCTCTACCCCAAAAGGGTGCTCACCATCCCTCTGGCATTCCATGCTCTCTCCTCAGTGGTACCTAGTCTTGCACTATACCTCCACATAATAGATTCTTTTTCTTCTCTTCACTTTCCCAAACTCTGACTACTATTATCACCGATCACAGTAACTCACATAGGACTTCGAATTTTCCAAACCATAAAGTACTGAAAAGGAAGCAGTGTATGAACATTGAGACCATCAATGGCCACTGTGTTCAGGAAATGGTTTCCTAAAATTTTGAGACTGGAAATATGTATCAGAAGATGGGCAGAATTTGAATGAGGAGGAGTATTTGCAACTCCTCTTATAACAGAGGCAGCTTGGGGAGATGGTAAAACCAGATGGATTGTACATCAGAATGTCTTGGTTCAAATTATGTTCTCTGCAGCTTGCTGTCTGAATCATGGGCCTGTCAATTGATAGGAATCTGGCTCAATTTTCTTCTCATACAGCGATGACAAAGATGCCCAGTACTATTAGTAACACAACAAAGCCTATCAGTGATAGGGTACTTCAGGAGTATCTTGAATAGATGAATTAAGGATATGAAGTGAAAAATAATGGATCACAAAGAATAAGTGTTCACAAAGGGAAAAGAGGATCAAAGTAATGCAATCATTAGGATACTCTGCTATCACGGTCCTTTCCAGTAAACTCTTTCTTGACAACTTCATTAATTCCCATCAGCATACCACAGAGCAATTAATATAATGGTAACAATGGATTACTTAATAAAAACTAGGCATGGGAATTTGGGTGGCTTAGCTGTTTGAGTGTCCAACTCTTAACTTCAGTTCAGGTCATGATCCTAGGGTTGTAGGATCGAGCCTGGTGTCAAGCTTGGAGCAGAGTTTGGAAACTGTTTGGGAGTCTCCTTCTACCTGACCCTCTCTTTCAAATTAAAAAAAAAATTTAGACAGGTAAAATTTTTTTCTAAAACTTTCTTGTATAAACTCATAATCCCCACAAAAATCATAATGGTTATATTTTCCCTATTTGGAACGTAAGAAAGCCAGAATGCTCAGAAATTTGGTTATTTGCTTATGCATACAGGCTAAACATTTGTAGAATTTGATAAACTGGATGGCTCCCACATTTTAACCTCTAGCAGATATCTCTGCTCTAAACTTCAGGTTCCAACTGCCAGTTTCTGGGTGGATGTTTTCCAAACTTAAATTGAAAATGTCCACACTGAATGTACCTTTCACTCTCATTTGTTTTTCTGTCTACTCTGACCTTTAAAAAAAAATGATCTCACTTTCTCTATTCCCATCATTTTCTTCCTTTCTTTTGGCACTTGCCACATTAGGCCTTCAGCTGCCCTGTATTGGATGACAAAGACCAATGTAGAGTTGGCCACCTTGAGAAGTGTGAATGCAGTCTTTCTTCACCCATGGTGGCCATTGTTGTGCAGACACTGGGGTTAACAACACTTGCAGCAAAACATAATTAGGCTGGCTTATCAGAGTTCTGTTTTTCTGAAGGAACTGAAGTCATGATCAATGTAGACAGTACAAAGGACTCAACTCCCTGGATTCAGCAGAATCCCGAAATGAAGAAAGTGTATAAAGAGTATCATAATGTAGATATATTGCAAAACTTTCTACCTCAAAAGATTTGAAGGTTTTCCCAAATGTTTCTGGGTTTGGTATATGCATTTGAGATTTCTGATAGGTGAAAAAGTAGTTCTTTCTCTTATTATAGTTATGAGCTAATTACTAAGAATGCCAGTTATTCATTTAAGTCTCAGGGGTGCTGGGAAACAGTGAAATGGGATTCATAAATTTTGTTGTTGTTGGGGGAGAGAAAAAGAATGAAGGGGGGGGGCAGAGACGAAGGGAGGGCAGAGACAGAGAGGGAATGAGAATGAAGGAGAATCTCAAGCAGACTCCATGCTCAGCCCAAAGCCTGATAGCAGGCTTGATACATGACCTGAGCCCAAATCAAGAGACAGATGCCCAATCAACTGAGCCATGCAGGTGGCCCCATAGCAATTTTCTAACAAGATTTAAGAAGTCAGCAAAAGCTAGCCATATCATGGATGTTGCATGTGTGTATTTCTTCTATAGCATCAGCTTTTAATTATGGGTAAACCTCTAACTCACACTGACGCTCTTATTGACTAATAAGTGATGGCACTGATGTGTCAAGATACAAACTCACAATGTTTCTGCATAGACACACTCATTGAAAATGTGTGTCTTCCTTCCTTTCAGAGAAGGATCCTTCTCTGAAAATTAACGAGCTATGGGGAAAAAAGAAATCCTCTTTCTCCATGATTCACGGATCTTAAGAATATGACTCAGGCTGTATCTGTATTCTTTGCCGAATGGAGAGCATCCCTTTCTACTAAGAGAGAAAAAGCCCGGTAACATAGAAAGAAGCTGACTGCAGAAATGGGGAGATCGCAAGATTTCTATTAGTTTCTGGATTCCTTTTAAACTAAGAATTCCTTGTTCTTCCTAGTTCTATGAGCCAAAATATTGTCTTTTTGCTAAATCAAGTAGGAGTTGAGGATTTGTCACCTGTGACAAACATCATGGTTAATATAATGAACAATCACCACAGGTGTTACATAGGTTACTATAAAGTCAAGGCGATCAAAAAAAGATGAAGTCAAGAGATTTAAAACAGAAAAACAATCTTTTGACTCTTAATCTTTACCAGTGATCTCTGAAAGCATAATTTCATCTTACTACTGGTATAAAATCTGGTCTTCAGGTGATTTATTAAACCTCTAGAACTGGAGTAATTTTTGGAAATTTTTCTTCATCTTTACCATTCCCCTCTCCACCACACATATACTCAACAGAATTTCCAGATAATTTTTGTTCACAAAAATAAATTCCCAGTTTTATAACCCATTTAATTTCATATTAGTAAAGCTATGAGCTTCGTAAAGAAATTTAACTTTTGTTTAGCCAAAGCGTTCAGTTCAGTGACTAGGAAAATAGTTGTGACTTACAAACATAGTTTTCTTTTAGAAGCAAGGTACTTAACATAAAGCTTATATATGGCAAATGCACATTCTTTGAACCCAAAACATCACTACAAAGTATCCTGATAGATAAAATAATAGGGAGTTAAATATAAAGTATCAAATAGCTTCAGTTGATATTTGTTAGGATAAAAAGTACCATAAATATAACCGACAATTCATCTTCATGTAAGCTTCAACAACATGGAGACTAGAAATCTTATAGGAGAAACAGATATATTAAAGAACATTTAGAAAAACTTTTTCTCGGTTGGGATTGTCATGGTGAAGGCAGATCTTCTGTTCTATCTTTCACTCCAGGTGGTGGAATTAATCATTGCATTGCTCTCTTTGCGCAAAAGAAACAGGACTCAAAAGTAGGTTAATGCGCAAATTTAATTCTTCACATACAATACCTTCTAACGTGGGTCTAAGTTTAGATTCGTGAGCATGTTGTGTTTGTGTTTTGCAATTGAATTAATCATGTCTCCCCTTTTATTTCAATGACTGCTGATCTTCTTGAGCCATCCCCTTGGAATATTAGTTTGGTGTACTTTTATTCTTTGGCCCTTAGCATGAGGGTTATGTACTTTTTGCACAGAAAATTCCATGTGAGAGCCAGAGAAGATGCTTCTTATTCTTGTAACATTTATTACATTAAGAAATTACAAATTTTGATTGAGTTTCTTTTAACACTTTGCAGCACGTACTTGTCAAAAGGGGAGGTTTAAAGACAAACAATGTCTGAATTTTAAATGCCTAATTTTCTATTAGAACAACACCAAGTTAGATTGGACGTGACTCACCCAAATGAAATGAGAGGAAAAGAGTGGGAGACAATAACATTTATTCTTGGCACTCTTTCTTATTTTTATTAAATATGTCTGATCATCTTAGGACCACTTTTTTTTAAGCTTGCCTGGAAAAATTTCATTTTTAAATAGTATAAGATACAAAGTGGTAGCATTGTCCCCATAGAAGACCTGAACCAGGTCATGAAAAACTGACTCGGCTACAGAATTAGAAAACTAAGATCCATTATGCACTCTGAAACTTAAAAATTTTAAAAATGTCACTTGCTATTTTATTAAAGATGTATACACTACAGATACAGCAAACTTTTTCCATCAACCAATATCTCGAGCTAAATATTCTCAAAATGAGGTCCTCTCAGTATCTTACCAATAGGGTGAAGTTTGGTAAAATAATGAAAAATAAATTAGCTTAGAAAATATTGTACATATAGGCCTATCTACAAAGTGTAAAACTAGGTTAAATCAAACAAATGATTAGTGCCGAATAATTTAATCTTATCAGAATTGGATAAAGCTGTTTTGTGCTAACTTTGAAAGGTCTCCAAGGCAAATTATTGAAGATGTAGAAAAACATACATATGTAGAAATTTAAGTGCAAAGAAAACATAATGGATGAAATACTCCCAGATTGTCTGGGGTTATCTCATCAAGTAATTAGAAACAGGAATTGGGAATATAAAGTTGATCCTGAACAGGGTTTTGGGTTTTGCTTTTTTGTTTTTTTGTGTTTTTTTACATTGTATTACATCACTCACATTGAAATTTTAGACCTTCTATAAAATAATTTTTGAGAGAGAGAGACAGAGCCTGCGAGCAAGCGCACAAGTTGGGAATAGGCAGAGAGAGAGGGAGACATGAATCTGAAGCAGGCTCTAGGCTCTGAGGTGTCAGCACAGAGCCTGATGCGGGACTCAAATTCATGAGTGGTAAGATTTGAGCCATCTAGGTGCCCCTGAAATTTTATTTTCTTATGATTTGAATGATTATGATAATTTTAACCAGTATCAAACTTTAGTCACATAACTATCTAGAAGTATATAACTTTACGGAAGCTTTTATAAAAGACTCTAATACTTTATAAAGTTTAGTTCCTCGAAGGAATATGCAGATGAGTAGATGGTCTTTAAAAATCTTATAGGTTATACTCCCTTCATATTTTGTGCTTCACCAAGGGCCCAGTATAATGTTCTATGTAACAGTAAAGACTGTTGGCTGACTAGCAAAAATTAAAACTAAAGCATAACTCAACTATAGTACACATCCTGGTACAACTTTTCAAAAAAAAAAAAAAAGCCTGCTGTATTCTTTACATCAAGTGTGATGAGGCTTTTAAAAGGAAAAAAAATTACAGATTTTAAAAGTTTTAAAGATGAAAACACACCTGATGGGGATTAAGGAGGGCACTTGTGAGGAGCACAGGGTGATATATGTAATTACTGAAATACTGAATCCTACACATGACACTAACATTACACTATGCTAACTACAATTGAAATAAAAACTTTACAAAGTTAAAAATAAAAAAACCCACAGTAATAAAAAGAGGTACTCAACTACCAAAGAAGGGTAGAGGTAGAAACAGAAGCAGCTCCTACGTTTATTCATCCATTTAACAAGTTATGATTGAGCACTTACTCTGGACTGAGCATGGTTGAAGGCACTAGAGATTCAATGATGAACAAGACGAAGTTTCTGCCATCATGGAACATGCACACAGAGATCAAACACCAAAAGAGTACTGAAGATCCAAGAAGCCAAGAGAAAGGGCAACAGGATGGCATGATGGGTTACCACCTTGGGGAAGGTTGGATCAGACCCGTGCTGGGCCTTGCTGTGAAGGGAGGTAGAGTTCCAAAGTGCTCGACTGTGGCATTATGAGAACTCCCGGGGAACTCTGAACACCAATGGCCTCCTCACTGAGGCCGGTATATAAAAAGCAGACATCACTGGCCCTGTGCTCCTCGGACTCAACTGATCCCTCACTCTTCATGTGACCACGGAAATGCACGTCATTGTGAGAGCAAGGTAGGCAACAAGGAGAAGTAGATCTACTCCCGTGATTCCCTGCTCTCCTAGAAGATCTGCCCTGCTGGTTTGCTGGGTCAATGATAGAAATTAAGGAGAAAAATACCTTAAGCCAAATCCCTGTTATTCTTGTCAATCTCTGGATTTAGATCATTTGCCATCTCACAATTCATCAAGCTAGACACATTTTCATTATCTGATTTTCATTTTAAATTCTTATGAGACTTTGAATAAAAGGTCTTTATTAGGCAAGGTCAAAGTCAAAGATATCCAGGATATAACAGGTTTTTAGTCCTAATATGTTTTTTAAATGGAGGTGAAAAGCAGATTACAAAAATTTTGATATATTTCAAAGATTTATATGTAACAAATTAACCCTTTTAGCACATACATAGATCTTCAAATATTTTTATTTCAAAAATCTATAGAAGTTTAAGTTTGACGACCTTCATTCATGTTGACCTTCATCTTTCAAATTATGCCCCCCAAAATGTCTGGTGCATGTTAATTCTCATTCCACTTATCAAGCATATGCATATTCATTGATACTCTCCTTAGTGATACTCTTAGTTTTGCAAAATATTCAGAAATACTCCAATTGTTGCCTTCTTACAGCCATTTTCAATAAAATAAAATGCTAAGTTTTGGCTCTACTAAAGAAATTCTACAAATCAGAGTAGTCTAGAGAAATTAATTGATCTAGTTCTCTTTGAATTACTAGGTCCCAAACACAAAACCACAGACTAGAAGACTCTTGAAACCTTTCTAAAAATACAGATTACCAGGGACTGCCAACAAGAATTTTTTTTAAGTTTATTTGAGAGAGGGAGAAAGGGGGAGAGGGATTGAGAGAGAGACAGAGACAGAGAGAGAGCACAAGCAAGAGAGCAAGCCATAGGGGCTGAGAGAGGAGAGAGAATCCCAAGCAGGCTCCATGCTGTGAGTGTGGAACCTGTTCCGGGACTCCACCTCATAACCATGAGCTCACACGCTGAGAGACATCAAGAGTCAGTCATCAGTCACTCGACTGAGCCACCCAGGCACCCCAGGAGTTTTAATTCAATAGAGCCACCCAGACATCCCAGGAATTTTAATTCAATAGATATCAGATGAAGACCAGGCACCTCTTAAAAACTATTCAGTACTTCTAATGAAAACACAGGTTTGGTAACCACTAGGTTGGACTAAAAGCTTTTCTATATACGCTATTTTAGTTGTGCTTTTGTTCTATCAACATTTTAGTATATCCTTCTGGTCTTGCTTTCCTAAGCATAGATCTTTTGTAATGTAGTCACAGTAATACTAGGACTCTTGTTTTTTTTAAAGTTGAAATGTAACGATTTTTAAGTTTAAAAATCTAAGACATTTGATTTTTCAAAATGGTAATATATACAAATCATTTACTGAAGGATTATATTTCTAATTCAAGAACAGTGGTACCAATTTCCAATAAAGACTAAGACATTTCTGGTGGAGTTTTCTAGATTAATAAGAGCTCGGAGAATTATGCTTTTGAGAATTGCATCATGATATTAGCTTAGTCTAGCAACTCCAAGAAACTTAACCAACAACATGGAAGGGATAGAATTCCAACTGCTTTTCTGGATTGTAGGTGAAAAACCTTTTGGCTTGACCTTAATAACTTTCAGAATACAATTCATGAACATAAGAAAGTGGTGGTCTTTTATATAAGTTCTGAAGTGGGAAGTTTAAGAAATTCTAGGTTGAGAATGATCTAAAGTACCAAAGAGGCCATGAAGGAAGTGATTGACTCTGTTCTTTTTAGGATTATCCATTCCATATTTCACATGCAAATAACCACTTTTCCATTTTATCACAGTCTGTTTAAATACTATTTGTTAAATTGAGTTTCATTCATCAGTAATCATAAATAATGTTTTTTGGTTATAGTTGGTAACCGTGATCATGGGTTAATGGTTACTAGTACCAGCACTAGGATGAGTAGTATCTAAAAATGAATCTGTCAACAAATGTAAAAGCAACCTATCAAATAGGAGAAAGCATCTGCAAATTATGTATCTGAAAAGTATATGTTAATATCCAAAAAAATTTATGTATAACTCATACAATGCAACAGCAAACAAACAATCTGATTTTAAAAAGGACAGACGATCTAAACAGGTATTTTTCCAAAGAGGAAATACAGATAGCTAATATAGTCATGAAAAGATATTCAACATCACTGATTAGGGAAATGCAAATCAAAACCATAATGACATAACACCTCACTCCCACTATAATAGTTATGATCAAAAAGACAACAAATTTTAAGTGTTGATGAGGCTGTGGAGAAAAGGGAACCCTTGTGAAGAGTTTGAGGGAATGTAAATTACTTCAGCCATTATGGAAAGCAGTATGGAGGTTCCTCAAAAAATTAAAAATATAACTATCATATAACCCAGCAATCCCACTTCTGGGTATTCATTCAAAGAAAATGAAAACACTCACTTGAAAAGAAAGATGTACTCCATTTTCACTGTAGCATTATTTACAACAGCCAAGATATGGAAGCAACCTAAGTGTCCATTAATGGATGAATGGGTAAAAGACAAAAAATTTTACATTTTTAGTGGAATATCATACACTCATAAAGAAGGAGATCTTGTCATTTCTAACAATTCGGATGGACCTTGAGAGCATTATGATAAGTAAATAAGTCACAGAAAGGCCAAATGCCATACAGTCTGACTTATATGTAGAATGTGGACAAACAACCGACCAAAAATTACAGAAACAGAACAGATTAGTGGTTGTCAGAAATGAGGGGAAGGACCAGGTGAAGGGGGTCAAAAAGTACAAACTTTAGTTATAAAGCAAGTCCTAGCGATATAACATACAGCAGTGACTATAGATGGTGACTACAGTTAACCATAGAGTTTTGTACACTTGAAGGTTACTAAGGGAATAGATCTGAAAAAATTCCTATCATAAAGAAAGTTGTAAAACTGTATGTGGTGATGGATGTTAGCTAGGCTTCCTGTGATGGTCATTTCACAGTATGTATTAAACACTGAATCATTCTTTTGGATGCCTGAAACTAATGTCAATTAGATCTCAAAAAATGTACTAATACACACATCCCATTCTCAAAGATGCTATCTGAAGTGGAAATTACTATTTTAAAAGCTAACCAGGTGGTACTAATGTACAGTCAAGGATGAGAAACACTGATCTAGAGGGAGTAAGATACACATAGAAGTTTCAAAGAACTTCAGAGGTCAGTGGCCCAGCGTCACTATGTAACTTCAGGATGTCAGGGACCGAGCTCCCTTTCACTTGGTTGCTCTCCCATGACCTACCCTGCCCAGATCATCTCACTGTACTAGCTGTGGCCAGCATGTCTGTATTCTAGACAGAGAGTTGAAAATGAAAACCATAGCCCCTCACTCAATGAGAAGACATTTAACAAGTTGCACCTACAACTTCCCTTTCCATTCCATTTGTCAGGACCTAAATCCATTATATCACCCCTAGATAAAGAGCGGGGGGGAAATGTAGTTTCTATTTCCTGATAGCATCTTCTCAGAAAAAAAAAAAAAATCACAAATTGTATCACCATAGGAAAAGGGAAGAAGAAAGGTTATCAAGAATTAACACACAGTTTCTTCCTCAGGAGGTTAAAATTCCGCAGTAGTTTAGACTGTAAGTAATTGGTGGGGAAATAGAGGAGATTACCAGTAGAGTTTCTGGATATGCATGGATAAAGCTAATCTTTCTTGCTGATTTTCTCTCCACTAGAATTTTAGGATATTCCAGTGTTAACTATTAATGGACACTGTTAGCCACCACGTAGCAACTTTGCTTTCAAGGGAATAGGAAATCAGAGAGAAAGTTGGAGTCTAGGCAACAGTAATTCCTTCCCAAATTCAAAATTGTTTGCTTTGTTTTTCTGCTTCTTATCCACCTGCCAAAATGAAAAATATGTGAGGTACTTTTCCTATACTGTCTCTTCAGTGCCAAGTTTAATGTTAATTTCAATAGACTCTGTAGAAGGCATCTGCTAGACTCCCTGGAGGTGCGTGTGGGAGATTCTGGCCTTGAGAACTACTTTCAACAAGTCTTAAATGTGGTTAACAGAAGCCAAAGACCAAGCTGAGGGTATTTAAGGCTATTCATCTTTTAAGATGATAGCAGCCAAGAACAGGAGCAATTGGCTGCAACCAGAACCTATGTTTTAGCAAATAAGCCAGGATGTATAAGAGAGAGCTTGGTGTGGAACCATACAGGTACAAATGCACTGATAGTAGGATCAAATAATTACAAGCCCATAATATATGTATGGTTCCATCCTCAAAAGAACTCTCTTTCTCACAGGACAAGGGGCATCTTATTTTTTCAGTATCAACCAATGCCTATAAACACTTTAGCTCATTTTAAAGTGTGTATGTGTATTTAAATACAAAGTGGAGTAGTGGAGGAATCTGGCAGAGTGTTTGAGCCAAGACATTGAAATTTACATTAGCTGCAATGGCACAAATAGATATGAGGTGCCTAATGTTTGCCAAAGGACACATGGCCATTGATGTTATTTGTCAGAAAAACAAGTAAATCTAATCATGAAAAACATCAGTTTTCTTCAAATGTGATGCCACATAGAACATCCATATTCTGTAATTTCTAATGCATATGAAGAGTTAGTCTTGTTCAGCAGTCTAGAGAGCCTGTCTCTTCTAATTACTCTCCTTTTTCAGCCATCTCTGAGTTATTCTGGGGCATTAATGTCAGCCTGTTTATATATCAATTTTCTTAATCCTGACAGAACATCCAGATGGGACCCAAAGACTCCAGATGCTCCTTTTTTACTGACATTCCAGAACCCACCTCATCTCATGTAGGAATCTTGGAGAACAACACCTTCCCAAGTTCCTCTCTCACCAAGGGAACATTGCCGGCAGTTCCAAGTCCATAATTAATAGGGAGTATTGATCAAGGCAGATCAGAAGTATTAATGGAGAAACAGAGAAGTTCCTGGGATATCGGGGAGCAGTGTCTGAAAGACCTAACCTTGGCGATCATAATAGAAGGGAAAAAAATTAGTTGAAGTCAGACTTGTTAAGAACACTAGAGATACAGAAGCAAATGTTTGCATGTTCTGAAACTATAGCCTTGGAGGAGAAAAAATGACAACTAACAACAGGACATGACATTTACCTGAGAATCTGCCATATCTTCCTCTTCTTTCATGGAGTTTCTTCCTCAGGTGAGATTATGTGGAGAAGTCACACATGCATCTTGAGAAACACCTTTGAAGGCTCTGGCACTGAGCCTTCACCTCCTATCACTTCTGCAGGCAGCAGAGACATGAACTAGAGAAAAGCCAACCCATCCCTGTCCTTTGCTGCAGGAGAAATTCAGGAGCAATAAACTCCTACACGGAGGCCAAACTTGAAGCTTCTCCTTCCCTGTCTTCAAGGCCTCTCTTCTCCCACAAATGCCACCAAATTCAGCTACAGAATGGACACTGTGTGCTGACCTGCCCGTCCTACCAAACAAACACAGAGCAAATCCTCGTACCCGAGCCCTGGGCCAAGACTGAACTCAGCTCTCATAAATATGCTCAGGAGCCCTCATGCTTAACCCTGGCCTCACCTTAGAATCACCTGGAGCACTTAATTAAAACCTCACTGATGTTCCCTCCCAGACCAACTGGCAGAACTTGTGGGTGAGGGCACAGGTGATGACTGTTCTTAAAACTCCGCATGTGATCCTAGTTGGAAATCTGGGGTTCTTTAGCTTCTAAAGCTTTAACATGCATAAAAATCTATCAGATAAATGTTAACTAAATTCACCGTGGTGATTGTTTTGCAATATATACAAATGTTGAATCATTATGTTATACACATAAAACTAATATACTGTTATATGCCAATTCTATCTCAAAAAAATTACCTTGCGATCAAAAAATAAAATACAAAGAGAAGAATTAGTCAGGATCAAGTTCTTTCTGGAGCCCTTAACCCTAGCCCAGAATGTGACCTGGATTATTTGAAAAATATGACTCTTCTAGGAAGACCAAACCAATGAAAATAACACTTAGACGAGATTCTAGGTCATATATACATTTTTCTCTGCTCAAGATCTAGGTTACACTTCAAGAAGAGGAGCTAATCCTTACAAAATTTTAAAAAGTAAATGAAGGGCACCTGGCTGGCTCAGTCTACAGCGCATGCAACTTTTGGGGTTGTAGTTCTGAGATCCATATTGGGTATAGAGATTACTTAAAAATGAACTCTTTAAAACAAACAAGCAAATGAACATAAATATATAAGTAAATGTGGTTAATATGAGGAGAAAAGACCTCCTAAATTACTGTAGAATGGTCTAAGCAGTATTAGCTTATCTATTTACAGAATTTTCTGGGGCAGGAATAGGGGCTCAGAAACATGAGGTTACGGCACTCAGCTATGTTCTCATTGAAGTTTTGCAGCAGGTAAGAAACCCATTTAAAATAACTAATGATTCCCTTAAGTACAAAGTTTGGATGAAGATCCAACTTCATATGCAGAAACTCTCTTCCAATGATGGCACAAATAGAATGTTTTTTAAAAAATTTTAAAAATTCTTTTCAAAAGGTTTTTCCATAGAATCCAATCATTTAAGTATGATTGAACATTTGAACACCTACTGCACCCCAGACTTCAGCTGGAAGACTTCATCATACCGGCCGTTCACGTCCAGATGTCTCCATCCACACCGCTTTGCAGTACGCAGTGAAACACACTGCCGAGACTTCAAAAACGTACGTTTTTTATCCAATGTTTTAATTGCACGCAGGCCTCATCATTGACTATTATCACTGAAGACTAGAGAAAGGCATTACTTTTCAAGGTGAAGGTCAAATTTAGACTCTTCTTGGTATCTTTTCATTTTGGTCTTATTTCACTTTATTCTGTACTATCTTTTGACAGGAAAATGAAACAAAAGGAAAAGGAAGTTTATACACATTTTATTTTAAGTTACAGTTTATATGAGCATCAAACATGAGTGTTTTATTTAATTCTTTGGGTTGATACCTTTCTGGTTTCCTGAAATATAATATCCATTAATCCCTGTTTGCAGACACCTTGAAATATTTATTGAATAATACAATACAGATTCTAAAACATAATCTTCTTTTATGAATACTGGCACAATTTCACCCAGCTCTGTGGAAGATTTAAGAAAAATGGCAGGGCAAGATCAGACATTGTTTACATCTCACCTCCAGCAAGATATAACTTTACTCTTGGCTGACCTTTAAGCAAAAGCAATGGTTATGTAACCAAGTAAGCTAAAAACTAAACAGGAAAAGTCACAGAGCCGGGAATGAACTACAAACTTACAGTATTTGTTAAACTGAGATTTTATCATGTTGCTCAAAGAAACACTAAAGTTTTCCAAATGGAAATATGTGACCAAGATTTTATCTTTGCTATCTGAATGTATACATAAATATTTCAGTATTTAAAATATTGGGATTCTACTCTAAAATGCATTGCAGTATTTTGTAATGGTAAGCAGTATTACTCACTGACAAAAATGAAAGTTGTGAATGAACTGCATTCTGCCTTCATGCAAACATTGGTTTTAAGTACTGTTCGTGCTATATTGTTCTTAAAGCATACATTCTGAGGTGGTTCTTAAACAGATTTATCTTTGTAAAGTTTTAAGTACAGCTTTATCAAAGGGCAGAAGAATAACTTCTTAAAATTTTTTTAAGCTTTATTATTTGTAGCATATAATCAAGTTAATAGTGGCTACATTTTATATTCAATAGGGGAGAAATATAACATTCTTGCCAAGAAGCAAAAAAGTAAATAATACATACATAAATAGCACAGGATATAAATACTCCAAGGTTTTGAAAGAACTTGTTTTTAGTAGTACATAAATATCTTTAGCAAATTCTAGCCCCTTTTTGATATTCCCATAATCAAAGTAGCTTTAAATGTTTTATAGAACCGAACAGTCACCTAACAAGTTTTATATTTTATACGCAATAGGATCCTTAATATATGTATCAGGACTTTTAAATTTTTAAATCACTTAAACAATGAAGCCATAGCATGAAATAATTTTAAAGGAACATGAAAAAAAAAACTGAAGAGTAAGAAGTAAAACAGCACTGAAAATGAATGAACTGAATAACATGTTGAGTGCTATGTATTTGTGGAAAAATAGGACACAGATTGCTTACAGTCTAATGGGTGAGATGCAGAGAAGAGATAACAATTAAAATATAGTGAGATAAACAGTCTAACAGAGGAAATCCTATCCAGGTACCTGTAGGGGCACCTAAGTGAGAGTTGGCAGAAGCATGGTTATTGAAGAGTTCTTGTCTAAGGGGAAATAATAAGCTAAAGGGCGTATAATTCATTATCAAAATAAAAGTAACCTGATAGGACTAGAGTATGGGACATCAGAAGGTACGGGGTGAGGCCTAAGAGGGAAGCAGATCTGGAATAGCCCTGCAGCTATGTAAGGAGCTGAAAAGATCTTCTAAAAACATCACAAGAGACAAAGAAACAACCGCACCAAAGTATTTTTGAACAGGGGACCTGCAGGATTGTGTCATTTCTCGGGAATGGTCTTTGCTGGTTGCATTTGGAGAATGAATAGAAGGAGTGCAAGGCCAAAATCAAGAAGAAGAGTCAGGATTGGGGGCTGTATTAGTCAGTGTTCTTCAGAGAAACAGGACTGACAGGGTATATAAATGTTCATAAGAGGAGATTTATTAAAGGAATTCATTCACAGGGTTATGAAGGCCAAGAAGTCCCACAATCTGCTGCTTGCAAGATGGAGATACAGGAAAGTTAGTGGTATAAATCAGTTCTCATTTGAAGACCTGCTCACTGGTGGGGCAGGGAGGGTCAAGACCTGAGAACCCAGAGGTGCAGTGATTATGGGTAGGGTCACTGGTGTAAGTCCCAGAGTCTGAAGGCCTGAGAACCAGGAACTCCAATGTCAAAGGGCAGAATAAGATGGATGTCCCAGCTCAAGAACAAGAACTGAGAGGTTGAGAGAAAGAGAGAGAGAGAGAGAGAGAGAATTCACCCTTCTGTCACTTTTATGTTCCATTCAGGCCCTCAATGGATTGGATAATAGCCGTTCACATTAGTGAAGATAGAGCTCTTCACTCAGTCTACTGAATTCAACGCTAATCTTTTCCAGAAACACTCTAACAGGTATACTCAGAAATCATATTTTACCAGCTATCTGGGATCCCTAAGCCCTGTCAAGTTCAGATATAAAATTAACAATCACAAGAGCCTATGGCATTAATCCAGGTAGGTAATATAACAGCACTGGGTAAGGAGAAAAGAAGATGGATTTCTGAGCTACTTAGGAGGTATTGTATTAATTGTGCTCGGTAGGGGAAAGCAAAATGACCATCACCTTCACTGAAATAGGAACGTGAAGAAAAATCAAGTATGTGGAGGGAAGATGGTAAATGCAATTTTAGACATGCATTTTCCTTTGAAAAGCTGGATGTGGATGTCAAAAGTAATTGGATACATGGGAAAGTCTGGATTTGGATACATGGGAAAGTCAGGATACACATTATAGAGTTTAGACATATAAATGAGATAAAAAGGTGTCATCTTTCTCAAATACACATATGCAACGAAAGAATACCAATATCTAAATGCATTACATATAATATTTTTACTAAAGAAATAATACTTTAATCAGAAAGGTAAAGGATCATGTGACCAGAATAGTCTTTTGGGAGAAGAACTGAAAAGGTATTGATGATATTTTTAAAAAATTAGAGAGAGAACAAGTGGAGGAGAGGAGCGGGGGGTTGGGGGGGAGGAGAGAGAGAGAGAGAGAGAGAGAGAGAGAGAGAGGGAGAATCTTAAGCAGGGCCCATGCTCAGCACAATGATGCAGGGCTATGACCCTGGGTTCATGACCTGAATTGAAATCAATTGTCAGGCACTCAACCAACTGAGCCACACAGGTGCCCCATGGTATCAAGTGATATTTTTCAAAAAGAGGAATTCAATAGGATTAGACTGAGAAAGGACAAGGTAATGGGTTAAGTCCAGGGTGTGCCCTTTATTAAAGACACAAGACCTAGCAACAGTTTTGATGTTGCTCTTGCATTTCATTTTTCTGTTTGTTTTTGTTTGTGGAGTCAGTTGGTCTTGGTTAAGATCACTCTGCTTTTACAGACTGTAAGGCAATTTGTACTAAAAACCAGCTGTAACTGTTTCCCATGGAGGAAAGATCCATAAATTACAGCTCAGGTTATTTGTCAGTTATGTAGTTTAAAAATTCCTTGGCAGATAGGATTAAAGTGTGAGAATTGATCCTGAACTCCAGCTGAGGAACTTGTGAAATTATAAAGATAATATGTTCGCTACAACATCTCCTGCTGCCCAATTTAAAGGTACTGGGTAGGAGGTCAGTGGAAAGGAAAGGCAGTTGGATGGCACTATTTGAAATGCTTTAAATAAATGTTTTGTAAGAGACTAACATATTATGTAAAGGGATGGTGGGTTTTTTTTTTTTTTTTTGGCTAAGCAGAATCTTCATCCAACTGTTTGATTTATGAATGAGAGATTTCATTTAGAGTCTTGGGTCTGTCTTCTGGCCAATCTAGTTTTTAGCAAAGCATTCTTCTTCATGGTATGATTTTTAACGCATTGTCTAGTATTTTTTTTAATGACTAATACGAAAGGCCTTATGTTTTCTTCCTACTTTTTCCTCAACAAAATATTCTGGGATCTAATAATTCTCATATGGAGAAACTTGCTTACAATTTTATGCAGGAACAATCATTTTATGGGCATATTTGCAGCTCAGAAGCAGTGCTGAACCTCTTATATATCCTAAGGTGGTTGTACTATAAGTTGTCTTGGATGAACCAAAACAAAATAAAAAACACAATGCCTCTGAGTTTTCCTTTGGAACAGCCAGGTCCTGTAACCAGATGGTTAAGTACATACAAAAGCTGAAGTTACCTGATTGATTTGTTCCATAAGGGATTTAAGTACTTACAAAGATGTATAGCAAAATGCAGAGGATAGCAAATTAAAAATAATTTCCAACTTGCAGGAGAAATGAAAGAAAAAGAACCTGATGGAAGAAAAGAAGAAGGAACCAGGAATGAGGGCGAGACACAAGACACAACCACTTGCAAAAGATGAACTCAAAATGGGCTCTAAGCTTGTAATATCCAGGGAAAAACTGTATTTAATTATGAGGTTGACAGTATCTATGAGGAAAAAATGAAGCATTAGTGCAAAAGTCTGCCAAGTTTTGATTTGCAATCTGAGAAGAGATGGGATCCTTCTCTTCTCAGTGAACAATAAGTTCCCATCATTACAGGAAACACAGCAAGGAGTTTCCCTCACTATGTCTAATGATATCTCTCATGGAAGCAAGAGGCACACGGCCTATGTTGTAAGAGAAATCTCAGGAGGGGGACAGAATTAGGTGTCAAATGACCAATATGACTGCTAGCCAGGAAACTATATCACTAGAATTTATGATTTATTGAAAAATAGATGATAATAAAATAAACGGTATGGTGTGCAAAATTTTTATGTTGTGATTTGTTTTATAGCTTAACAAGCAGGAATGGCCAAGCTAGAAACCCCTTGAAATTCAAGCATGGTGGAGTGGACAGTGTGCAGGATTGGAGCGAAAGCCTGAGATTGAGGTCCCTGCCACTTCTAACGGTATGGTGTGGCTGCATCAGGCCATGGGTGACCCTGGTGAGACCCAGTTTTCACATCTGCAGGAAGGGGCTAATAATACCAATTCAGGAAGATTTTTTTTCAACAGCAAGCAAAATAACGTTCATGAACAGCTTTCATTATGCTGTCTGAAGTATTCTTTCCTGGGGCGCCTGGGTGGCTTAGTCGGTTAAGCGTCCGACTTTCGCTTAGGTCATGATCTCGCGGTTCGTGGGTTCGAGCCCCGTGTCGGGCTCTGTGCTGACTGCCAGCTCAGAGCCTGGAGCCTGTTTCAGTCTGTGACTCCCTCTCTCTCTGACCCTCCCCTGCTCACGCTGTCTCTCTCTCCTAGAAATAAATAAAACATTTTAAAAAAATGAAGTATTCTTTCCTTTGTATTAGCTGAAAGATGTTTTATCTCTATTTTGAAGATATATTTCAAGTATATTGCAAATTGTTTTGTAACTTATACAGCCACACGATACCTTATGTGAGTTCAGTTACATATATGAACAGAGACCTGCTGAAAGGAAGCTTAATTGTTATTATTAATAATAATACCCACAATTATTTTAGCTCCTACAATGTGGAAATCAGCTAGGAAATGCTCGATGGGAGTAAATAGTATTACTCTACTTATTTTATAACTTGTGAAGTTAAAGAAATACAGTCCTAGCTGAGGTAGGAAAGGTGAACTTTGTCAAGAGAGAAGAGGGCAAAACCGAAAGAAACTCTTATGACGGAGGGAAAACAATTTAAATACAGAAAACGTCTGTTACACAATAAAATTAGACCCTTTTAAGTTAATGGTACTTATTGATATCAGGTATAGAATTCCTTTACAAGAACATTTTGGAAGGCCAATCTGAAAAACCTGTGCTTGGTATCTGGTAAAAGTTTTCAGGTAATTTGTAGAACATCCCATCTGTAATGTTGAAAACCCCAGGGAGCCCATGGCATGCTTCTGTGTCTAACGCCCACCACCGGGGGTTTAGCACTGAGGCCCCCTAGTGACTCATGTGAGCTTAGGGTGACAGTAAAAATCATCAAGCTCAGTTCTGGTCATGTTATTGTTGTATATATTTTAGGAAGAAACCTTTTTTTCCTTTCAATTAGACTGTTTGCTTTACATTTCTAATTTTAAATGACACCAAATAAAAATTCAAATTTACATAGATTCACAACTGTTTATTAAAACAAACATCATTTGCCTTGTTTATTTATTTATTTAATTTTTTATCATATTGTATTCCAAGAAAGGGGAGAAGCAGAAGTAAAGATCTACCTTGCTTTCTGTCCAGGGCTTATGAAAATCCAAAGAGACAACAGATTAGGATATTGGATAATAAAAAGCACTGAAGACACTAAAAAGCACTGAGACATTATTGTTACCTAGAACAGCAAGTATGCCCATGAGTTTATAATAGGCTGGATTAATTACTTGTATTAGCTTACTAGGAGTGCCTTAGCAGAGTACCACAGACTTAAAACAACAGAAACTACAGTTCCCACAATTCTGGAGGCTAGAAGTCCAAGATCAGGATGTTATCAGGGTTGGGTTTCTTCTTCTCAGGTTGTTCTTGTGATTTGCACGTGGCTGTCCTCTCCTTATGTCTTCATGTGGTCCTTACTCTGTGACTGTCAGTGTCCTATCTCCTCTTCATAATAGGACACAAGTAATACTGGATTACAGCTCACCCTAATAACCTCATTTCAATTTAATTACCTTTTTTTTTTCAGTTTAACTGCCTATATAAAGACTTTATTTCCATATACAGTTGCATTTGGAAGTAATAGGAGGTTAGGAATTCAAATATGAATTGGGGAGAGGGAGCACAAGATAGTCAGTAACATTAATAAAGTATAAATATAAAGAAAGAAAGATACCATATGTTGTAGCTTAAATATTAAAAAAACAGTAAAAATAGGATTTTAAATATAACATAGTAAACATGCATCAATGATAATTTAATAATTTTATTGATTCATGATCTTAAAATGCTGATAAATTTGCTTTTATGTTATAGTTTTAAAAGCTGGCTGCACAGGAGATTGGTTGTGTATCACTCCCAGCGTCATCTCACCATCTTTATGTGTTTATTGCTAGGAGCTGAGAAGCAAAAGGGAAAGAATGTACAGACCCTAAGGACTTAATATCTAATTGCAGCAACAGTGTGGATGTTTAAAAGAGAAAGAAGAATAAATAACAATACAAGTTTGCATGTCCTAAATTCCAAATGGAAGATTATCTACCTTTCTGATTCTGCGGTCATTACTGCCAGCTCTGTGTTGATTTCTAAAGGATTTCAAGAGAAAACTAACATTATTTAAATATGCAGATAATTAGTGGAATAGAACTTCAGAAGAAGGAACACTAGGTGATACACCTTTTGTAGGCCGCTGATTTTAAATTGCTTCCATTTCCTTTGCTTTTGAATGACGGGGAAACAGAATGTTAAAAAATTTCCCAGTTATTTAAAAGTTCCATTATTTGGGCCCATTCAATTGAGGTTTGTTATATTAAGGAAATAATAATTAAAGTGATTTTTTTCCTTATTTGACGTGAATTCAGTAAATACATTGTCACTACCAAAGAGAAAGCAGGGCTGAATTATTTTGATTAAGGGAATCATCTTTAAAGTCCTTTTATTGGCGTAAAGATTTGGCCTAAATCAATTCCCTATTTAACTATCAAAAGTGGAAGGGACCTTCATTATGTTCTGTGTGTAAAACTATAAACAGAAGTCTCTGATGGAGTGGATTTAAAAATACAAGAATACCTTTTAATGGTCACAATATTAAAGTATTTGATTTTGTGGGTAGAGGAACTTAGAGGAACTAAATTAGATTTCCTGTTAGCATTTTAGTACAGCAGATGTAAAAACATATTGGCTTTACACATACAGTTGTAAGCATATGAGAAAGCAGTGCAGGGTAAGAGCTCAATGCTCAAGCTCTGGAATCCAAGCACCTAGACATGAAGACTCTAACTTACTACTTGCACATCCTTAGGCAAATTATCTTTTCTTCCTAGTGCCTTAGTTTTATCGTCTGTACATCAGGATAATAATGGTAACCTGCCTCATAAAATAACCATGAGGATTAAGTTAGAGAATACATGAGGAACCTACTTGGCACATCATTAATAATAAATGTTAGTTATTATTGGTAGCCTGTGATTTAGAATATATTTTACCTTTTGCTTACTTGTTAAGCAATGATTTTCAACCTCATCAGCCCATTAGAATCATCTGAGGATTTTTTCCTTAACTTCTACTAACTGGCTTTAACACTAGAGATTTTGGTTGAATTGCTCTCGGGTGAGACCCAGACATCTTTAAGTTTTGAGTGTTCTCCAAGTAATCTAACATGTACCCAGCTTTGAAGAGATTTGGTCCAAATGAGCCATGCAGATACATAGTGTCAGATAGCTCTAGCAAAGCCTTTCCAAACTCTATTCTGCATAACAATGATCCACCAGAATGTTCCCTAAAACAAAAACATTTAAAAGTATCTTAGAGGCACCTGGGTAGCTCAGTCAGTTAATGTTAGACTCTTGATTTCGACTCAGGTCATGATTTCATGGTTCATGAGACTGAGCTCCACACTGGACTCCAGGCTGACCTTGGAGCCTGCTTGGAATTCTCTCTCTTCTTCTCTCTCTCTGCCCCTCCCATGCTTATACTCCCTCCCTCTCAAAAAAATTAAATAAATTTATAAAGTAAATAAATTAAAATAACTTGAAAGCAAGAGATCCAGAGTCAACTAAGCTTGATGATATATATATATATATATATATATATATATATATATATATATCTTAAAGATTCATTTATCACATTTGTATTTAGAAGATATGAGAAGTCTTTCTTTAAATAAGTTTTTTTATTGCTGATGAAGCCAGATTTCCTAGCAATTTTTTGTGATAAGGAAACATGTTCTTGAGGAATATTTAACTTATGGCTCTGCCACATTGTATTGCCAACTATCACTACTATTTGCTACAATATCAATTAATTAATAATTATGTGATTGATAAAATATTTATTAACATCTGCTAGTTCCAGTCCTTGTTCATGGTATTTGGAGTTAAAATAAAAAGGCATGGGTTTTGGCCATTATAATCACATACAATGTAATAATATATATTATATGTATATTATTTATATACATAATATAATATATTATACTATACTTCTTACACTTACACTATACACTATGCTATATGTCAATTATATCTCAATAAAGCTGGCAGGGGAAAGGTGGGATCTTGTTGGGTCCCAGCTTTTATATTTTGGGAATTCCTTAGAGGTTTTGATTTTTAGGTGCTATGCTTAATTTTATATCAGATTAAGGCATTATTTTCTGTAGTTGAGCCAGAGAAATCATCCACCTTATTACTGGAATTTTGAGGGGAAAATGTGCCCAATATCTGAACATCAGGTGTATGGTCCTAAGAATACAACCTCAACATTAGAGAGACATTGTAGATACAATACAGATGGTGGAATTTCTATTCTGGGGGGAAAAAGTGTGTTTCAGACCAGATTTTTAGGAAGAAAACCAGTTTTGTATGATATTATTTGTAACTTTCAAAATTCACTTATGAAGTTGTGAAACAAAAAATAATTTTAACCTTAGTCTCTTCAAACATACAGTATCAGAGCTACTCAAATAGGTTGAGGGATGCTGCCCCGTACTTTCTGCAGAAACAGAAGGCCCGGGACATGGCTGCCATCTTGTGGTTTACAATCAAGTAGGCTTTGGGACTGCTCACAGTAGGCTACTCCTTACCAGAAAACAAAGAATTTGTATTTGCCTGGGTTAGGAAGAGTCTTAAAGTCATGGGTAGCTCATGGAATAGAAATGCTGCAAATTGTTAGGTCCTGAATGTTGAGAAATGGCAGAGATTAGGTGAGGGTTTATTTGAGAAGATTCTCTGACCTAAAGTGCCATGACTTGCTTTAAAGAAAGTCTTCCGAAGGGAAGACTCTACCTAGAGCATGTGTAGAGCAAAGTGGATAGGGACTGGGATTGAGAGCTGCAAATCAGTAAGAGTATGAAACTGCTTCCCCTCTGTGTTCACTACAAGCTTTTCATCAGGAAGCAGAACACAACTTGTTCTTCTTCAAAGTTGAAGAAGAAAGAAATTATAGCCAAGATTCATTAAGCAACCTTGGACTTCTGTGTAATCCAAAGGGATCTCTCCAGTCATCTCTGTGACTACCACGCCACACACTGAAATCAAGTTTGAATGACGAATCTCAGGATCAAGATGCCAAAAACAATTTGACAGGCCAGAAGGTTGTTCCAGTATCTTTTCCTTTTTTTTTTACTTTGATTTATTTTTGAGAGACAGAGAGAGAGAGAGAGCACACGTAAGGGAGGGACAGAGAGAAAAGGAGACACAGAATCCAAAGCAGGCTCCAGGCTCTGAGCTGTCAGCACAGAGCCCGACACAGGGCTCAAACCCAAAACTGTGAGATCATGACCTGAGCTGAAGTCGGATGCTCAACCGACTGAGTCACCCAGGTGCCCCAGGGGTTCCAGTTTCTGATAGCTCAGGATAAATTCATTTCATTCTCCAGTCTTCAAATAGAATCCCTTGCAACCCTAGAGCTAGCCCAGTTTTGGATTGAAGTCTGAATGTCTTGATTTACTTTCATTATGCCAGAAGTGCATCATAATGTAATTCCCTATAAGCAACTGGCTACTTGCCCTAGCATTTAGCAGACATAAATCACAAATGAAATAAATTCAGTAATGACATAAACCACGTATGGAAAAACATTTTCTAAATTGTTATTTGAGGGACAAAGAGAGCTGAGAGGTAACAGAGAAGCTGTGGGGATGTGAAAAGAGTGGAAGAAACAAGCGGGGGTTTAGGAGACTCTGTAGTGAGCTCTGAATCAGGGTCCACTTTATCGAAGAGATACAAATGAAGATTGAATCTCTATGAGTGCTTTGGCTTGGGTCAACGTAAGACACACAATTTTGGAGCTTGTATCTAGGTAATAGAAGACTCCCTGACTCCCATCTACTTTGGACAAGCACTGGGTTAGGTAGATACTTCAATGTATACAACATCCTTTTCAGAACAATTTTTTGAAAGAAATGACTGTAGCATATGTTATTTCCACTATGCCAGGAAGTCATGAGTCATTCTCTGCTGATGTATGTTTTTTTGTCACGTCTAACTAGGAGCAGACTTCCAGAAGCAGGTGACATTAGCTATTAATTATTGTCAGAAGTAGCAGCTTAATAAAAATTAATACCATATATATTTGTTAAACATTGTTATTCAGGTAAACAATCCAAAACTCTCATTCAACACATCAATTCATTTAGCTACTTTGGCTGCATTTTGCAGCCCACTAAACTTGACTGGCCACCAAGATAAAGTATTTTTCAAAACAACTAAACATTTCACAGGGCACATATAAACTTATTTCTGGTCAACTCATTTACATTATTAATATGTGTAATTAAACCTTTATCAGGACTAAATGTCTTTTCTATGTTATATAATGAAGCAGTGAAACATTTTACAAGCACTTTTTTTTTTTCAAGGGCTGGAGCAATTACAGGCTTTTAGGGAAATATAACCCTTCCAAAAGATACCCCTTTGGCCCACTTCCATGTGTAAGTGGGCTGGCCCTATGAAGGAACACAGCCATTTTGAGTTCTTCAACTTTTACAACAGACTATTAAATCTTCATTGCCCACATCTCATTGGCCTATGCATCTCCTCTCAGTAAATAACACAAAGAAATAACTCAGGAATTGGCTTCCATTCTATAATTGCATAAAACTCATTTGAGATCACCTATCCATCTCTCTAGATTCTCTAAACCTCACCATCTAATAAGCTGCATTACCAGAAATCAACATTTGTGGACTCTCTTCTTGCTGCTCTGTAAATCAGTGTTGAGTGGTGCACAAGATATGCATACACCTGGATTTATGTTCTCAAGTTCTCCACTTCTTACATTTGTGACCTTGATATTCTCTTCTTGAGCCTAGAGAATTTCTGAAATTCAGTTTAGTATCGTAAACATATTTAGAATATCTGTTAGGTACCGTGGTTTGTGTCAGGGTTAAGTATAAAATATTTCATTCATTCATTGATCCAATATTTATCTTGAGCATCTACTGTATGTTAGGCATTGTCTTGAGGGATGGAGATAAATCTTGGATCAAGGCTGACAACTTCCCTGTCCTTGTAGCTTTTATTTTAGTAAGAAAAGCAGAAAGTAAACAAGAAAACCAAGAACCAAGTCAATATAAATTCAGGCAAGTGATAGGAACTATGAAGAAAATAAAGTAAAATGAGCAGGTGACTTTGTGGGAATATGGCTATTTTAGAAAGAGTAATCAGGAAACCTCTCAACCAGGAGGCAGATATTTGACAGACACATGACTGATAAGAAAAGATGACCAAGAAATCTCTGTATTTAAGTATATAGTCTAATAGGATACAGAGGAACAAAAGTGTAAGTCAGTCCAGTAAGTGTTAGCATAGAGGTTTTGGGGGAGGATGTGTTGAAGCAATGTAAAAGTGGCTCATGTGAAGTTATGGACAAATAGGTACTCACTGAAGGTTATCCATCTTTTCTCTCTTTAAGATTTAACATGATGTCCTTCTCCTCTAATCAATATAAGAGAAAACCAGTTGGGGCTTCATGAAAATTTCTAAATCAGAAGAGCCTGACTGGTCTAATTGGATGTCTAAGAGTATATGCTTTCCTTTTTGAGACAAAAAAAAAATATACTTAATGACACAAATTTCCCTTTCCTCTTGGCTTCTAGGATTAGCTATGGTGCTAAATTCCATCATTCACCTCTATTTCTTCTTGTGTCTTCATTTCTGTCTTTATTGTTATTGAAATGTAAGCTGGCTCTATTTTTTATTCTATAAAGGCAATACGTGATTTTAAAAACAAAAAACGAATCAAGGAGGCAAGATGGTGAAGAAGTAGGGAGCTCCATACATTTCACTCACCCCCATCTCTCAAATAGAGAAGGCCTGAAGCCATAGGAACCCTTACAGAATCCAGGAGTTTGGGAAGAAAAGGGGACAGAGTCTGCTGAGAAAACCTTACAGTGTGAGTGCAAACTGGGGAAGATAAAAACAGGCAGGATCCAGAGACACGGAGGGAGGGAAGGGAGCCCCCTTTGCGGGGAGCGGCGGGGAGTCAAAGGGAAAAGAAAGAGTGGCTGAAACTGCTCAAGAAACTGTCTCTGTCCCTGGAGAAGAGAAAAACCTCGGCTCCGGACAGAGAGGTATCCGGTTTCCGGGTGTCCAGCTGACCCTGAGCAGGACACACTGGTCTCAGGCGATGCCAGGAGGAATCACTCCTCTGCTAGCCAGCTCGACCTGGAGGGGAAGCGGCGCATCTAAAGCCACTTCGCCGCTCTCCCAGCTCGGCTCCATTCCCAGTGGGGAAGTGTGAGGCTCGAAGCTGCTCAGAGGGACTCAGCCCGCAGGATATATATATATTATATTATATCAATGGGGCATACAGACTAATATCTGGAAACGAGGCCTGGCTTAGGACATAGAGCGCAGCCCACCTTGGCTATTCCCGGGGCACAGGAAGATCGGACCCAAAAGAGTGAGTTGCAATGTTTGGTTCGAGTAGGGACTGGGGCACCGCCATGTTTTTCCCCACAACCACCAAGGCGGGACCTCAGGGAGCTGCGGCAGGTCACAGTGGAGGCTAAGACCTGCCTACACCAAACCACGCCCATCCTAGCTAGAGAGCTGCTTTTTTTTTTTTTTTTTTTTAACCAGAGCCCACGGCAAGACCAACATGGAGGTACTACTGTGGTTAATTCTAGATCAATTCTTTCTATTCAGATATATTTTCCCTTGTCTTATTCGTATCCCTCCCCTCTGCTGGACTGGGCACTCTGGTCACTGGTTTGCTTAAACAGTCACATGTAATCCATTCTCTAGTTGTATGTTCTACACCTCCACCACAACCTTTCTATCTCTCTCTCTCTCTGGGGTAATCAGACTATAGTTTCTCTGAGTAACATTATCTTCCTTTCTTTCTCCTTGCCTCTTACCAAATTCTCCTCTTTCTCTCTCTGAATTAGGCCTCTTAGTCTCTCTCTGCCTGGTCATTTCTCTTCCAATTTTGCTTCCTCCCTGCCCTGTCATTTCTCTCTTTGTATACGCTCTTCCAGCAGCACTGCATACACCAGGCTCTTTATTTGTAGCTGGGAATTCTGGTTTCATGCTTTTAGACTGTTCTTTGTCTTTTGGGTCTT
Organism: Proteles cristata cristata; assembly: GCA_017311185.1. Taxonomy (NCBI): domain Eukaryota; kingdom Metazoa; phylum Chordata; class Mammalia; order Carnivora; family Hyaenidae; genus Proteles; species Proteles cristata. The sequence goes on along the minus strand of JAESUZ010002205.1, from coordinate 1,954,344 downwards.
TTCTTTTTTCTTTTCTTACCTTCTTTTTTATTTTATATTTATTTTAATTTTTATTATTTGTCCTTCCTCCTTCCTCTTTTTTCCCCTTTCTTCTTTTCTCTTTCTTTTCCCCTTTCGGTCTGTGTGATTGTTGTATTTGTCTCTGCATTTGTGTGCCTTTGTTCCTTGTGTGTTTATCTGTCTGTTTGCTTTTCCAGGGCTACCTCAAGAAACAAGCCAAAGTACACATGGTGAAGAGTCCCAAATACCACTATGAGTAGGGAAATAAAATAGCCAAAGTCTCAACAAGAGAGACAAAGAGATGCCATTCAAAGACCACTTCCTGAACAGACAGGCCCTGGACAGTCAAAGAGCCTTCTTTAATACAGTAGTACTCTCAGGTGCAGAGTGCATAACATGCTTTTAAAAGAACAAGAGACAGAAAGCTAGCCAAAATGATGAAACAGAAGAACTCTACTCTAAAGAAATTCCAGGAAGAAATGACAGCTAAGGAACTGCTCAAAACAGATATAAGCAACATAACTGAACAAGAATTTAGAACAATAGTCATAAAATTAATTGCTAGGCTTGAAAAAGGCATGGAAGACATCAGAGAAACTATTGCTACAAAGACTATGAAGCTTAAAAATAGTTGTGATGAATTAAATAATGCTATAAATGAGATGCATAATAAAATGGAGATGTCTAGTGCACAAATTGAAGAGGTAGAGAGGAGAATAGGTGAATTAGAAGACACAATTATAGAAAAAGAGAAGGCTGACAAAAGAGAGATAAACTAATCCAGGAACACGAAAGGAGAGTTGGGGAGCTGAGTGATACAATCAAATGGAACAATATCTGTATCATAGGAATTCCAGAAGAGGAAGAGAGAGAGAAAGGCACTGAAGGAGTCCTTGAACAAATTATAGCAGAGAACTTGCCCAATCTGGGGAAGGAAACAGACACTGAAATCCAAGAGGCACAGAGAACTTCCGTTAGACGTAACTTGAATCAATGTTCTGTATGACATATCATAGTGAAATTGGCAAACCATAAGGACGAGAGAGAATTCTGAAAGCAGCTAGAGATAAAAGGGCCCTAACATACAAAGGGAAACCTATCAGAGTGGTTACAGATCTATCTACTGAAACTTGGCAGGCCAGAAAGGAATGGCAGGAAATCTTCAATGTGATGAACAGAAAAATATTCAGGCAAGAATCTCCTATACAGCAAGTCTGTCATTCAGAATAGAGGAATAAACAAAAATTGAAAGAATTTGTCACCACTAAACCAGCCCTACAAGAAATCCTAAGGGGGACTCTGAGGGAAATGTTGCAAGGAATGCAAGGTACCAGAAACACCACCACAAGCATGAATCCTACCAAGAACACAATGACTCTAAACCCATATTTTTCAATAATAACACTGAATGTAAAAGGATAAAATGCCCCAATCAAAAGACAAAGGGTAGAGGAATGGATAAAAAACCAAAATCCATCTATTTGCTGTCTACAAGAAACTCATTTTTGACCTGAGGACACTTTCATATTGAAAGTATGGGATGGAGAAATATATATCATGGTACTGTAAGTCAAAAGAAAGCTGGAGTAGCTATACTTATATCAGACAAACTGGACTTTAAAGTAAAGGCAGTAACGGGGCGCCTCGGTGGCTTAGTCGGTTAAGCGTCCGACTTTCGCTTGGGTCATGATCTCATGGTTCGTGGGTTCGAGCCCCGCATCGGGATCTGTGCTGACTGCCAGCTCAGAGCCTGGAGCCTGTTTCAGTCTGTGACTCCCTCTCTCTCTGACCCTCCCCTGCTCATGCTGTCTCTCTCTCTCTCTCCTAGAATAAATAAAAAAACATTAAAAAAAAATAAAGTAAAGGCAGTAACAAGGGATGAAGAAGGGCATTATGTAATAATTACAGGGTCTATCCATCAGGAAGAGCTAACAATTATAAATGTCTATGCATCGAATACAGGAATGAATCCCACTTGTTACAGGGCTGGTTCAATATTCGCAAATCAATCAATGTGATACATCACATTAACAAAAGAAAAGATAAAAACCATATGATCATGCTGATAGATGCAGAAAAAGCATTTGACAAGATACAGCATCCGTTCTTAATAAAGACCCTTGAGAAAGTTGGGATAGAAGGAACTTACTTAAACATCATAAAAACCATCTATGAGAAGCCCTCAGCTAACATCATCCTCAATGGGGAAAAACTGAGAGCTCTCCCCCTGAAATCAGGAAAACAACAGGGATGTCCACTCTCACCACTTTTGTTTAGCATAGTGCTGGAAGTCCTAGCATCAGCAATCAGACAACAAAAGGAAATAAAAGGCATCAGAATTGGCAAAGAAGAAGTCAAACTCTCACTTTTCACAGACGACATGATACTCTACATAGAAAACCTGACAGACTACACCAGAAGCCTACTAGAACTGATCCATGAGTTCAGCAAAGTTGCAGGGTACAAAATCAACATACAGAAATCGGTTGCATTTTTATACACCAACAATGAAGCAACAGAAAGAGACATCAAGAAATTGATCCCATTCACAATTGCACACACAAAAAAAACATAAAATACCTAGGAATAAACCTAACCAAAGATATAAGAGATCTGTATGATGAAAACTATAGAAAACTTATGAAGGAAATTGAAGAAGGCACAAAGAAATGGAAAAACATTCCATGCTCATGGATTGGAAGAATAAATATTGTGAAAATGTCATTACTACCCAAAGCAATCTACACCTTCAATGCAATCCCAATCAAAATTGCACCAGCATTCTTCTTAAAACTAGAACAAACTATTGCAAAGTTTGTGTGGAATCACAACAGACCCTGAATAGCCAAAGTAATATTGAAGAAGAAAACAAAAATGGGAGGTATCACAATCCCCAACTTTAGCCTCTACTACAAAGCTAAACAGTATGGTATTGCCACAAAAACAGACATATAGACCAATGAAATAGAATAGAGAACATATAGAGAATAGAGAACAAATGGGTCCAATTTGCCAACTAATCTTTGACAAAGTGGGAAAGAGTATCCAATGGAAAAAAATACAGCCTCTTAACAGATGGTGCTGGGAGAACTAGACAACAACATGCAGAATGAAACTAGATCATTTTCTCATACCATACACAAAAATAAACTCAAAATGGACCAAGGACCTGAATGTGAGACAGGAAACCATCAAAACCCTAGAGGAGAAAGCAGGAAACAACCTCCTTGACCTCCTTGACCTCAATCTCAGCAATTTCTTACTTGACACATCCCCAAGGGCAGGGAAATCAAAAGCAAAAATGAACTATTGGGATCTCATCAAGATTAAAAGCTTCTGCACAGTAAAGGAAACAATCCATAAAACTAATAGGCAACCGATGGAACGGGAAAAGATAGTTGCAAATGACATATCAGATAAAGGGCTGGTATCCAAAATCTATAAGGAACTCACCAAACTTCACACCTGAAAAACAAATAATCCAGTGAAGAAATGGGCAGAAGACATGAACAGACACTTCTCCAAAGAGGACATCGAGATGGCCAACAGACACATGAAACGATGCTCAGCGTCCCTCTTCATCAGGGAAATACAAATCAAAACTACACTGAGATACCACCTCACACCAGTCAGAGTGGCTAAAATGAACAAATCAGGAGACTCTAGATGCTGGCAAGGATGTGGAGAAATGGGCAGCCTCCTACACTGTTGGTGAGAATGTAAACTGGTGCAGCCCCTCTGGAAAACAGTGTGGAGATTCCTCAAAAAATTAATAATAGAACTTCCCTAGGACCCAGCAATAGCACTGCTACGAATTTACCCAAGGGATACAGGAGTGCTGATGTATAGGGGCACATGTACCCCAATGTTCACAGCAGTACTCTCCACAACAGCCAAAACATGGAAAGAGCCTAAGTGTCCTTCAATGGAGGAATGGATCAAGAAGATGTGGTTTATCTATACCATGGAATACTACATGGCAATGAGAAAGAATGAAATCTGGCCATGTGTGGCAACATGGATGGACCTTGAGGGTGTTATGCTGAGCAAAATAAGTCAGGCTGAGAAGGACAGATACCATATGTGTGCACGTATAGGAGGATTAGGAGGAACTTAACAGAGGACCACGGGGGAGAAGAAGGGGAAAAATAGTTGTGGACAGGGATGGAGGCAAACCATGAAAGACTTTTGAATGCTGAGAACAAACTGAGTGCTGCTGGGAGTGGGGGAGAGGGGAAGGGGGGTGATGGGCATGGAGGAGAGCACTTGTGGGTATGAGCACTGGGTATTATATGGAAATCATCTTGACAATAAATTAATTAAAAAACAAAGAACAACACACAAATGAATAAAAACATGTTTGCTACTCCAGCTATTTTCGTTTCTGGTATTTGGAAGAAGCACTTAGTGTTTCAAGTGGAAAAATAATCCTAGTATTGTCCTTTTCCACACAGGCCTCATCTCCAGGAACTTGGATATAACTGCAGTGGGATTATTAGATAAAATCACCTTAACCCTCTCTGTGACTTTACCATTAGACATCTGTTTTTTTTTTTTAAGCATACAATCTACAGTAAAACTCTATTAATGTAATGTTATTAAAGTAGAAGGAAATATAAACCATTAATAAAACTGAAATATACAGACTATCTTTAAACACATGTATATCTTCATGAGTGGTTAAGAATATGCACTTTGGACTTAAACTCTGAGGATCAAATATTGTTTCCGGCACTTAATGGTTAAGCCTTGGTATGTGTTTCAGTATTTCTGGGTCCTATCTGTACAGTGTGAGAAATAACACCTACCTCATAGGAATGTATTGAGGCTGAAGACATTATATATATAAGAATGTTTATAAAATACTTGGTACATAACAAGTGTCCAAAATAGAAATTGTTATTCAGATTTCATGTCAATTTCATTACATATTCTATGGAATAATTTATGTGCTGGTATATGCTATCAGAAAGAGATAAAATCTTCCAAGATTAATAATTTATGTCAAGGATTATAATATACCACCAACCAGGTTGCTTATAATCTCTCAACTCTACCATAATTCAACCACAAGCAGCAATAGCATGGGCCAGAACAGAATCTAACCACACAAAAATCCAATCATATCCATATGGTCTGATAGAAGCCGGAGGACTATGGGAGAAAGGCCAAGGGTTGGTGGTTTTAGTGTGGGGAAGTGGAGATATTAGACTAAAGAATAGCCTAGACCTGCAAGAGACAGGTGAGATATGAGTATTGTCAAGTAAAGAGATGAATCTAAGTCTAGGAAGCAGATCATCTGAAATCTGCATGAGCACATGAACACTCAAGGAGAAGTGGCAACATTTGCTAGGTAGTGGGGCAGGTGGTGGGGCAGGTGTAGGCTGGGATTGGCTTGATGGGGCAATGGGCTTAGGGAAGCCCCAGTAGAGAGAACCCAGTTCAAGGAAAGGAATTTTAGTCATCGCAGGTATTTGGGCATGAGGGCAGGAATCCAGGCAGCAAGTCAGGGGATCTGAGCCAGCCTTGATTCAGAGCACATCTTTAACTGCTCATTTTTCCCTGCCACAGAAAAAAACACATTTCAGAATGTAGCATGAGGTTCAATGGTCTCAGCAGTAAAATTTCTCAATAAAGGATTAGAATCCCAGTCACTTAACAAGTCACACCAGATGCAGAGACAAATTTAAAAGTCTTAAAACCACTTAGAGTAGTTGCTATATAAGTAAACGAGATACAATGGCTTTCATTCAATCAGGATTTTACCCAGACAGTATACACAGCAAGGTGAGGTTGGTTAATTTTCTGACGCTTGTAACTTTTCCCTGGTAGTTTACTACTCATAGATTCAAGTTATAATTCTATAACTTATAAAACCTGATGTATAAAATGCCGAGAAGCCAGATTAGCATCAGAAAGCAAAGGTAACTCCTTGGATGGCTGGATGGCAAGAAGTCTCAATCAGTTTTCTATTTATACATGTGCAGATAAAGAAAACTCTAAACCACCTGAAAGACTATCTTCTGACCAAGGAATTTTGTGTTTATAATCTGACACTGATAAAATCTCCACATGAAGTATGTTTAGAAAGGACTGGGAACTGTGGACCTTTGGCGAAGATACATCTAGAGAGATGATGGATGTCTAGAGCATAGAAGCATCTGTTAAACTAGTCACAGTTGACACCTTGCTCCAGCACATAATGTTTGATACTCACAGGTTACTAAAATGATTATGTGCTCAAGAGTGAATCTATACCTACAAACCAATGTTTCGCTGATGATGAAAAGGGAGACTGTTATTTTAAAGAGTAATTCAAACTTAAATTTAGCTATAAAGTTAGTATAATTTACATAATGCAAACAAGAGAAATGAGACTCAACAAATTGACAGGCAACTTTTTTTGTTGTTCTTTTTATGATGGCAGCAATCAAATCAAATTAGATTTAATAAAAGCTTACAGTACAGTGTGATACAGACTGTCTACTTGAACCATGATTTGCTAATTCAAGAAAATACTGTAATCCTATTTTAGTTAAGGCAAACAGGAGTGCCAGAAAGCCCTGACATGTCAATGAAGCAAAAATAAATATAAGGATTATTGTATCTCCTTTAAGAAAAGTAATTGATTTTCTTTTTCTTAAATTTTATTTTAGAGAGAGAGGACATGAATGGAGGAGAATGACAGAGGGAGGGGGAGAAGGAGAGAATGAGAAAGCGACTGAGAGAGAGAGACAGAGAGAGACAGACAGATAGAGAGAGACGGAGAGACAGAGAGAGAAGCCTAAGCAAGCTCCATGCTTGGCACCCAACTTGGGCCCAATTCAGGGATTGATCCCAAGGCTCTGGGATCATGACCTGAGCCGAAATCAAGAGTCAGACACTCAACTGACTAATCAACTCAGAGGCCCCAGTAATTAATTCTTCTTAAATATTTTCTGCTAGGGGTGTAAACAGGATTGCAACTTTGATTATAAGGGGACATCTTTTAAGCATTACCAGAAACAACTGAAAATAGTAGATAGAACCCTGAGCCTCCACTAGGACAGAGGGAGGTCAGGCTTCCACAGGTAGAGGTGGGAGTAGCAGCAGTAGAGCCCCCTTAATTTTTCTAGACAAGGATGGATTCTGAGTTCAAGAGCCAGAAACCCAACAAGATAGTAAGGTGTCTTGACAAAGGTCCAAGCCGGGGAGGATGACAGAGAAGATTTATCTATCACTTGCATGGTTTGTGTATGGGCCACCCTGGCGAGACTGTCCTCCTGAGATCTTGTAACACATCTTAGGGAACAAACGCTTGGTTATGAAACAGAATCAAAGACTGATAACAAGTCTCATTTAAAAAGCTGTAACAGAGCCACCTGGGTGACTCAGTCGGTTAAGTATCTGACTCTTAGTTTCAGCTCAGGTCATGATCTCATGGTTTGTGAGTTTGAGCCCCACAATGGGCTCTTCGCTGATAGTGTAGAGCCTGCTTAGGATTCTCTCTCTCCTTCTCTCTGCACCTCTCCTGCTTGTGCTCTCTCTCAAAATAATTAAACTTAAAAAAATAAAATAAAAGTACAAAGCTTTAGCCAATTAAAAATGTATTATTATTCAGCTGAAGAATTGTACATTCAAACATTCCAGCATTTTCCCTACTCTTGCCATTATTTAAATTGATGTGCTTAAAGTATGAGAAAATGAAGGAGAGTTGAAGATAGACTAGCATCCTGTAAGAATTTCTAGATCGTCTGTTTCTTTAACCCACACTTTCTCAATTGACTGAAATCAACACACACATATTGTATTTCCAATAAACATTAGGGACAAAATGTGGTTTTTGCTGTAGAGGAATTTTTGGCTAGTAGAGGGAGAAATAGAAATGTGGAACAACACAACACAGTGGCACAATGTGTTGTTTTGTTGGAGGTCTATGTGCAGGACCAGGACCATTGGGTGAGCTCTGTGGCTATTCCATGACTTTGCCACCAGTGAGAAACATTAGGGCAACTGGAAAATGGCAATTTGTTCTCATGTCTCTTTACCCTTTCCAGTGGTTCTCCACTTTGAAAACCCTCATTGTTCCCAACTGTACTCTTCTTTAAAAATCTCCCATAGTTTCTGTCACACTTGGAACAAAGCCTAAACTCCTTTTTTTCTGGTTGATAAGGCCTGTGAGATCTAGCTTGGACTTTCTCTCCAGAGTTATCCCAGTGATTCATTAGATGTCAGCCACATTTATCCTCTAACTCAGTGCCTCTCAAACTTCAGTGTGCATAGGTATCACCTGGGGGTCTTGCTAAAAATGGAGACTTTTGGGAGCACCTGGGTGGCTCAGTCAGTTGAGCTTCCGACCTTGGCTCAGGTCATGGTCTCATGGTTCATGAGTTCGAGCCCCACATCAGGGTCTCTGTTGTCAGCACAGAACCTGCTTCGGATCTTCTATACCCATCTCTCTGCCCCTTCCTCACTTGTGCTCTCGTTGTCTCTTTCAAAATAAGTAAATAAACTTAAAAAAAAAAATGGAGACTTTTGGGGCAGCTAGGTGGCTCAGTTAAGCGTCCAGCTCAGGTCACGATCCCGCAGTTTGTGGGTTCGAGCTCCCCATCGGGCTCTGTGCTGACAGCTCCGAGTTTGCAGCCAGCTTCGGATTCTGTGTCTCACTCTCTCTGCCTCTTCCCCACTCGTGCTCAGTCTCTCTCTGTCTCTGCCTCTCAAAAATAAACACTTAAAAAATTTTTTAAAGATAAATAAAATAAAAATGGAGACTTCTGTAGGTCTAGGGAGGGGGACGAAATTCCTGCATTTGCAGGAGTTTCCAAGGTGATGTTGATGATCTTGGTCCTGGGAGCATACTTTGAGCAACAAAGTGCCAGGGGCCTGGGGCTCATTCCAAGTATTGGCAGGCCATAGTTAGCACCTTGAGTAGCAACCTTATTCTCCCCTTAATAACATGGTGCCTGCTCTTTCTACTAGGAACTTTTCTCACTAGATCTTTCTATGTCTAGCACCTTTTACCAAGCAGATCTCAGCTCAAATATCAGCTCCCCCGAAGTCTTTATTAATGACCCTATCTAAAATGCCATCTGATTACTGATCTGAAAGACAACCAACATTTTCCTATTATTTTACTTTCTTAATTATACTTGTCACTCTCCGAATTTTCTTCACTTATCTCTTCATTTTCTTGTAAGTCTGCTGAAGCAATAGCATGGCCTGTAGTCTGCAGCCTAGTATTTTAGCATGTAAAACCGTGCCTGATCCACAGGGCTGGCTTCATGTTGCAAATCCTGTGCAACTGCACTTGGCCTCCTGCTTGGTTTAACACTCCACTGTCATCGTCTAGAAATTCATGATTTTATCTTTGAGTTTGTGCCTTCTAACTGGAAGGCAATGGGACAATGGTGTATACATGAGTAGAGGAAACACACTCAATATGTATGTTCTCTTTTCTTTGCTGCCCCTTCTCATGTTGTGTTTGTGATGATCCATGAGCACAGAATTCTGAGGCACCTAAGTGTGTGGATGTTCAATAAGATTTAAAGTTATTATAAGGTTAGTGGTCACAGCCATGACTAAGTGGAAAGCTGAGAGCCTTAAGAAGCCATGCTTTCTGTTCAAGCCAGAACTTGCTTCAAAACCACAAAGAACAAGGGTGTTCTGTGAGGTAAGCATTACCAAGGAACCCTATAATATTCTTTCTTAGTCATCTTATTTTCCTAGCCCATCAGTTATACAGAAAATGATGCATATAAGGAAAGGGAAACAAAGGAAAATCCATAGTTCTTTTTCCATTTGGTCTTCGCTTACTCAAGACAAAGATGGAGAGTAGTGGTAGAAAGTGCACATATTAAGAAATGAAATAAAAAACACTGTTAGTTTTGTATACTATCTACTGTTTGATAAGAACAGAACGGGTATATGCATGTATGAGCTGTCAAAAAGGAATGGTGTAATTTTAGTGAATCCAGATGCTAGTTAAATGTGCTTATATTTTCATTTAAAACTGGCACTGCACAATATAAAAAATGAAAGAGGATAATTTCAAATTTGAATTTTGTTCTTACTTAGCACAATACATTGCAAAAACAAAAAGAAAAAAAACATGATGCATCAAAAAGGAGATCACTAAAGAAAGAAAATATTTTACATTTAATGGCACATTTTCCTACTGCTGGAACAAGGGTGCCCACAAGTTTATTTTCCACTGAGGCCCAAAGATGATGTAGCCTTCCCTACTGACTCAGAGAAGCCCTTGTTTAAAGAGTAAAATTGTTGTGCATCTACTATGAGCCTGACACTGTGTGAAAGCCCTTTACATGGATGATCTCATTTTCTCCTAACAGTAACTTTGTAAAATGGATGTTACTGTTATACTTTAATAGACTAAAACACCAAGTTGTAGAAAGATTAAATAATTTAGCCAATATCTTAAAGCCTAGTAGTGAAGAAACTAGGGTGCAAACTAGGCCTCAGATCTGAAGGATCCCAAAGCCCTGTCTCTTGGGGACTCTGGTGCAATTCCTCCCAGAAGCTTGGCTCATTCCAGCCCTCCCTTGGGCTGTTGAGATTCTTCCAGAGTTGGCTCAAGGTTCTATTCCCAACCAAATGAACCAAGACTGCTGAGCCATTCCTACTTCAATCTGAAGGACTCTCAGAAGGCTCTGGGGCTGTGTCCACACCTAGATTATTACAAGGATCCATGTAAATCATTCATGACTGGGTAGGTGCCAGACACCAATTAAATCCAGAATTTCCCAGAATATTTCAGTATATGTGTCTTGGAAGAATAGAGGAAACTTTCAACCTTGATTTGACATCTTATTTAGCCCATTTGATTAGGGGCTTTTAATCACTTGTGGTTATATTCTGGAGCACCAATAAACAATATCTTTTAGCAGTTTTAATCTTTGCCCAAATCTCACTGGCAAATACGAATGTATCTTTTATTCATAGTGTTGAATAAAAGCCTCTGCCTGGATATGGATGGTGTTTAAAATATTTTAAATAATGTTCACTGTGTTAACAATATATTTGAAGTTTCTGTCATTTGGACATTAAAATGTTCAATTAGAGGATGAAATATAGTACCATATCTTGAGCATTTAGTATTAATGAAAAGGGGAAAAAATCAGCATATGATCATATATCAAACATCTCCTGCTTTTATTTTAGTATTTGTTAGAGGATAGAATCTATTTATTTAACATATGTGTGGTTAAATGTATTTTACCATTAAAGTTTTTCAATCAAATATTTACTTTTAGTATGCATTTTTTGTTAAAGTATTTATTACTATAAGCCCATTTTATGATCAGGTCTGTCGTAACAGGTTTAGTATGTATAATGGGGCCTAATCATGGGCACTTACCTTCACTCTATTTCAAGGTGCAGAGCTCCAGATAATTACATGGTAACACTCATACACCACAGATTGTAAAATTTTCAAATACTTCTAATTTTGTTGGCATTAACATCCTCAAATATCTATATTCACTTTTTCCTTTTTCAGTATAAAACCTATCATAGGTATACAATTTAGTAACAGAGCCATTTGGATAGCCTTTAATTTGGACTCAGAACAGAATAAATCACTTAATTGTAAACTCTAACTTTTAAGTTTTACTTTCGTCTGTTAGAGAAGCCAGCTGCCTTTGCTCTTAATAGAAGCAAAGCAATGACAAGAGAAAAGCTGTTAATTCCCATAGGCTTGGTTTCCTTATTTGTAAGATGAAGGTACACGGGCTTGATGATTTCCAAGGGATTTTTCTTCTCTCTGATTCTAGGTTAATTTCTTCTCTAATATGAACCAGACATTATCCTACCCTTTGCTTTGCTTTGGCTATCAGTATCACTTTTGGTCATTTAATATACTGAAAAATATGCTAAATTAACAAAATAAAAGTACCCATGTTCATTATAACCCAGTATCATTATTTAGGTAAATAAACATTTTTTGTATTGTTTTGATATTGACTTCAATTCCTTACTTCCCTCTAGACATCTTTATTTGTGCATGGTACTGTTTTTTTAAAATGTCAATCTCCATCTACTTTAGTCATGAAATAGGACATTTTTTTCCCTGTCTCTTGATTAGTTACATGACGCTCTACAAATTTTTGGTCATCTCAAGAGAAAAAAATAAAATTTTTGGTAATCCCAAGAGAAGTATAAGGCACTTTCTTAGATAATATATTCTCAGGGGGAAAAAGTACAATTATGACACCAGAAGCGTGTGTGTGTGTGTGTGTGTGTGTGTTGGAGAGATAGGGAAAATGAAAACAAAACACTCAGAAAGGAGAAGAATAAGGGGAATATATGCAAAAACACAAAACAAAACAAAACTCACTCTCTCAAAACTTTCCAAACTAAGATTCAAGATGCTGCAATATATCAGTGAATGCCCTTCCTCAGTCTCATAAACTAAAACATGACATATACTTAGAAAAAATAACCATGATAATTTCCTTATTTAAATTTTTTAAAAATGTTTTATTTATTTCTGAGAGAGGGAGAGAGAGAGAGAGAGAGAGAGACAGCATGAGCAGGGGATGGTCAGAGAGAGAGGAAGATACAGAATCTGAAATAGGTTCCAGGTTCTGAGCTGGCAGTCAGCACAGAGCCCGACGTGGGGCTCGAACCCACGAACTGTGAGATCATGACCTGAGCCAAAGTCGGACGGTTAACTGACTGAGCCACCCAGGTGACCCTCCTTATTTATCTAAGTATTTAGTTGTTCTCAACCCAGGCTGCACATTAGACTCATCTGGAAAGCTTTTAAAGTTTTCCTAAGCCTCACCTCAGATCAATTAAAATCAGATACTGGGCGTGACTGGACATTCCCAACTGCTTTAAAACCTCCCTTAGGGATTTTAATGTGCAGTCAGGGTTGAGAGCATTGATTTAGAGTAAACCCTATTATACAGTGCAGTAAGAAATATGTATTTAAATTTTGAATGAGAGGGCCATTTTTTTTAAAGAGTTTGAAGTCACCTTACAAAACTGATGATATATTCTGTCCATTCTTCAATTATGACCCAAACCAGAAATCAAAAGTCCCTGAGACCATGCTGAGTTTGTGGGATTACAAGTCAGTGATCATACAGCAGCCTTGAAAAGAGTGCATGCCTTGATGTGCACTGGCCCTCTTTCCACCGTCGCCATCTCTCCAGGTAAGCTCCAGAGAACCAAACCACCCTGCCTGGCACGGGCTCTTCTTTGAGCTCTCTCTCTCTCCCCCTTTTTTTTTTTTTCCTGTTTGAAATGGCTAAATTGAGGTAAAAATGTAATATTCATGTGATACATTGAAGTCCCCTGGACTGGAAATTTTTATTTCTTTGCCAAAGGAAGCTAGAACAGTTTGCAGGCAAAAATATTAGAATAAAAACTGCCTCCATTTTTAAATCCCTCTTTTATTTGTGAATAAAATGTGAAATGTGACCTGCAGCTTGGAGGTTGCTCCCAGAATTAATAATCTCCAGGTGTATTCAAAACCATTAATTGCCTCTGAAGGGAACCAAAGGAGGCTTCCCCAGGATCCTGCTATTGCAAGGGGAGATACTGAGCTCAGTGTTTGCTGCTTCAGTGAGTTTCTATGGCCAAGGTGTTCATGTTGTGCTTAAACTATGAAGCTTGAAAGGAATAACTTGGGCCGAGAACTTTGTTGTACTAGCATGAATGCACTGAAGGCCTTGTCAAGAAGGTTGTTTGAATTACATGTATGTTAAACAGTTTCAGAAGAACTGTTTCCACTTTCCGTTTTTGCACAATAAACCTTAAATTGCACTTTGACTAGTGAGCTGAGTCTTTCAACTTGCTTTTTTCCAAAATAATAAATCCCCCTAATGATGACTGTGCAGCACTGTCACACACTGACACAGTCTATTTCTTCAACCCCTGTGTCATTAAAAGATGCAACTTACTTATTTATGATGATTAATAATAATGAAATATGTATGAAGAAATAAATTATACAAATGCCGCACTGTACATAATAGGGAGAGATACAAATTGCCAGGCCCTGATTACCTGCACCCACTACAAACAGCGGACAGCAGAACATATCTCTCCAGCTGATTTTCCTCTGGGATCATAACTTAAGGAGCAGGATATGAGAAAGTTGGAAAGGTGTTTTGACAGGTTCAAATTCTTTTTTAATTGTGGATTTGTAAAACTCGACTTCTCCCCCACCTCGCTTTTACTGTTGCCTTTCACATCACATTATGTGAGGCAGCTCAGAACACCTGAGTCAATGCCATCTGACGGGATGTGTCAAATCTTTTGTCTTAGCTGACACAGAAATATCATATACCCTCCTAGTACTTTTCCTGAATATCCATAACTTAACATTTAGGATGTGTGTGCTGAGCAGAATAAGTGAAGGGGTGTGTTTCTTGGTATAAACAGTGTGGGTGGATGTGAAATGGGGTCAGGATGGTAACCAGGTGATGGGTTCAGAGATGGGTCATCACCATGGTATGCTTACGCATGCGTCATCACTCAGGTGTACCTGCGTCCTCCGGCTAGTATGTTTATTTTCAGGGCAAAAAATTATGACAGAAACAAGCCCCAGTCTCTTAATTTCCACATTTGAAAACAAATGGGATGCAAAATTTAAAAAATACAAATCATTGCTTATACAGAATTTAAATAACTTCACATCTCTGCTAAAGCTGAAGTTCCATAGGCTGGCTGCTCAAGTTCACAGAAGGCTGTGAGCTTTCTCTTAACTATGTTTATCAGTTGTTCAGACACAAACAGTGATAGTGACCGCTTCACCCATGAGAGGATCCTGTCACCCGATTTTCAGAAGACCTGCTTTAAATTGACGGGTGAAATTCTCCATTTGGAAAATAATAGAATTTTGGAAATACCCAGAACAAAAATAAGACTCCTGCTTCAGTCTCCAACAAGATAACATGTCCAACCCGTAAGACCCTGGAGGAATAGTATGACCACCTCTAACCACATCACTGGCTGATCATGGCCTACAGGCTCATTGCTGTTTTTAGCTATTTCTAAAGCTTCTGTCAAATTAATCTTTCCATAGATGTTACACACACACACACAACAGATGTTCTTACAGATAAATTATGTGACACAGAGAGAAACATGACACTTTTAGGAGATAAATATTAAGCCAAGTCAAAACAAAATATGGAGCTGACAATCTCTGTAGTAATTTCTCTGGTAATAGAAAGCCCTGATTATTTTAGATTCACTTTTGTCAGATGGAGTTCATAAAAATTTTAGATAATTCACTATAAATGAAGTCCATTTATAACTGTGTTTGTGACTTTATTGATTATTGTCTGTCCCTGCATTAGAATGTAAACTCTTTTTGGAAACAGTTGTAGATCTGGCTTTATTCACTGAAGTTTACCAATACTTAGAACATAGTTATTTCTCAGAAAATTGAATTTAGCAAAAACATAAAAACAAAACTCTCCAAAAAGTAAAAGGGCATGTGAAACTTCTGTTTTATAGTATCAGTGGCTTATTTGGGAACTAGGTCTACCAGTAGGTACTTCTCACATTTACTCTTTTATCTTTCATCTCAAAATAAAACTCAAATATGTTATGAAAATATTCTATAAGAGAATTAATAAGTATCCTACATTTATCAGAAGGCAGTAGTATATAAATAATCTATATTTATTATGATCTAATTCATGGCATTTTAAAGCTCTGGGAAGAAAGCTGAATGGCCCACTATTTTACAATTCATCTCAATTTAAACTTCTGAATTTTTCTGTTAATCTACCTTAATCATATTATTACTTGATTAAACCTTTTTACCTCATATAAAATCTAAATCATAGAAAAAATAAATTTGAAAAATAGATGCCTTAAAATAAGAATAGCCGCCACTTGATAGTGGTTATTAAACTTACATTTGCAGAAGTTTTATTCTGGATGATTGTCCAAAATATAGATTCTTGGGTTGCACCCCAGAGTCATTAGGGCTAGACTGGGGACTAGGAATATGTATTGTTTTTTAATTATTTTTATTTTTTGAGAGAGAGAGAGCCCACACACGCAAAAGTGTCGGAGAGGGGCAGAGAGAAAGAGAGAGAGAGAGAGATAGAGAGAGAATCTTAAGCACACTCCACACTCATGTCGGAGACTGACATGGGCTTGAATTCACCACTCTGGGATCATGTCCTGAGTTAAAAATCAAGAGTCAGACATTCAACTGACTGAGTCACCCAGGCCTGTATTGGGATCTATGTTTTTAACTGGTACGGTACCTTGATCCCTAGGTATGAGAAACTGGCGCTTACATATTAATTGTGGACACAAACAAAAATCAAATAAATATATATATGTAAGGATTTTAAGTGGTAGTTAGTCTTTTGAAGAAAATCAACCTGAGTGGGGTGATCATCTGCCTGGAGGAGGGGATGTACTTTACACAGGGTGGAGACAGAAGAGTTTTACAGAGCAGGAGAGAAGAAAAATCCTTTTAGAGTCCTTAGGCCAGTTCCCTCCACAGAGCTCTCTCCTGCTGCCACTTTCATGTCTAATTCAAATATTTGGATAGTTTGGACTCTCCTTTTATTGTGTGCCTTTTCTCTTGGATTTCTTAATATGCATGGTAATTTTTTAAGTTGAATAGCACTTTCACACAAAATGGCAGAGGCTTTTGATGTTTTGTCTTTCTCAGCTAGGAAGATAAAATAGATGCTTTATCTATCTCCTTAATCCAATTTAGGAGCTGAACTGAGTTGATTCTGTGTGGAAGTTTTGGTAGCATGCCCTCTACCTTCGGTTTGCTTCAATTCTGAAGGCACAGTCTTCTAGGAATTACAAACCAAGAGCCTAGTGGTATACTAAATCCCTTTTCCTTACAGGTACTGACCCCTGACCTTTGTCTCCTGCACCTCACAGACTGCCAAAAACTCCACTCTACTTTACAGAAAACCCCTGTATGGCCACTTAGCCTGGTGCCCTACACAACTTTAGATTCTGACAAACACCTTGAGAGAAAATTGGCTATGTATCAGGCTCAGTTCTCTTTCATCCCTGCTCACTAGGATCTATGGCTCTCAAGTCTTTCTACTACTGCAACACCACCAGAAGCTTCCCCAGTTTCCTGGCCTTCTCTACCCAAAGAAGACTAGGTTCTCAGACCTTTGCTCTATGCCCAGAATCAGTTAATTCTTCTAAAGAAAGATTGGCCGAATAGTGCAAATTCATTCTCTTTAGAACCTGGCCATTTCTAGTTTTTTGCCTGAGCGGCTCTCCAGTGCCTTTTGAGAGATGCCTTCTGTATGTTAGGCTTGTTCTTGGCTGAAGCACTGATATGCTGGAGAGTACTGCTATACACCCCGAAGGGGGAGACTCCTGAGACATCACTTTTATTAGTTACTTACTGCCATGTAACAAATTACATAAAAACTTAGTGACTGAAGAAAAAAATATAAGCATTCATTATCCCACCCTTTCTGGGCATCAGAAATTCTGTGGGTTAGGAGCAGTATAGCTGGCTGGTTCTGGTTCACGGTCTCTCATGAGACTGTAGTCAAGATGCCAGCCTGGCCTGGAGGTTGGGCTTCCGAGATGACTCATCTCCATGACCGGCAAGCAGGTGCTGACTATTATCAGGGAGCCTCTGTCCATTTTCACATAGGGCTGCTTGAGTATCCTCATGACATGGCAGCTTGCTTCCACCATAATGAGTGACCCAAGAATGAACAAAATGTAAGTGGTAATATTTTCTATGACAGAGTCACATTCTTTTCTTTCTCTGATATCCTATAAGTTACACAGATCCACCCTATTAAATTGTGGGCAAGATACACACAGAATAATCCCCAGGAGACAAGAATCATGATCAGTAGGAACTATCTTGGAAACTGACTCCTACAATATTTAAAAGAAAGTTCCACATGTATTTAAGAATTTGTTTTGCTGCAGTAATAAATCATTCCAAAATAACTACAAAGTTTTGCCTGTGTGGGTTGGTTGCAATTCTGCCACTGTCTTCTCATGCACCATCTTCATTCAAGGATCCAGACTGAAAGAGCAACCCCTCCTGTGGTATGCTGCTCTATTTTTTTTAATATTTTAATTTTTAATTTTTTTAAGTAGGCTCCATATCCAGTGTGGGGCTTGAACTCACAACCCTGAGGTCAGGAGTTGCATGCTCTACTGACTGAGCCAGTCAGGAACCCTAACATACTGTTTTTTTGACAGAGGAAAAGGAGAGCAAGAACTTTAACACACAGTGACTCTTCAATAGTTGTGGCATACAGCACTACTGCTCACTTCATTGGCCAAAGCAAATCATATGGCCATCTGAAATAACAATGAGGTAGAAACTTGCAAAAAAAATCCCAACAACCCAAAAACAAATATCAATGAGGTAGGGAAGAATATTACCCTGATACAAAGGCACTATCTCATGGCAATGGTGGGGATATATAACATTTAAGAGAAATGGAGAATGAATAATTAAAAACAATAATAAATTTTACCACAAACATTTAGTACATACATAACAATTCATATAATAATAAATTCCATTGAAAATAAAAGTGCAGGGGTGTGGGTGGCTCTGTCAGTTAAGCGTCAGACTCTTGATTTCGGGCTCAGGTCATGATCTCACAATGGTGAGATAGAGCCCCATCTTGGGTTCTGTGCTGATGTGGAACCTGCTTGGGATTCTCTTAGTCATCTCTCTCTGCCTCTCCTTTACTCTTTAAGTAAGTAAGTAATTAAGTAAGTCAATAGACAAATAAACATTAAAAAAAAGAAATAGCAGTCCAGTTGTCATATGTATTGTCCTGCTTATAATACTAGCCTTAGTCCTACAGAAAAGCAAATGGTCAAATAATTTCTACTGTTTTAAGCTTTCTCGTTCTTCTCACTTTTATTATAGAATACTTTGGACAATGTAATGATTACCAATCCACAATTCCATTCTTTTTTTTTTTATTTTTTTTTATTTTTAGGAGAGAGAGAAAAACAGCGTGAGCAGGGGAGGGTCAGAGAGAGAGGGAGACACAGACTCTGAAATAGGCTCCAGGCTCTGAGCTGGCAGTTAGCACAGAGCCCGACGCGGGGCTCGAACCCATGAACCGCGAGATCATGACCCAAGCAAAAGTCGGACGCTTAACCGACTAAGCCACCCAGGTGCCCCCACAATTCCATTCTTAATTCTACCTTATAAATGTAGTATGAATCTAATCCAAATGTAATTAAGTAATCAAATGACATTCTAAAAAGACTAGGGAGAGAAACAAACTCAAAACAATCTAGAATATCTTAACCAATTTCTGAAAACATTAAATACCGATCATGGGGAAAAAACTGGAGCCAAGCTTCATAATTTTTTTTAACTCACTGTTTTCCTAATAATTCAACATTATTAGCAAATGAAATTGATCTTTTTTTTTTAAAATGTTTTATTTATTTCTAGGAAAGAGAGAGAGAGACAGAGTGAGCAGGGAAGAGTCAGAGAGAGGGAGTGACAGACTCTGAAACAGGCTCCAGGCTCTGAGCTGTCAGTCAGCACAGAGCCCGACGCGGGGCTTGAACCCACAAACCGCGAGATCATGACCTAAGCGAAAGTCGGACGCTTAACCGACTAAGCCACCCAGGCGCCCCTGAATGAATTGATCTTATAGTAATTACCTTTAGGCCCAACATGTATAATACATCCATTCTCTAAAAGAATATAACAAAATGATAATGGATAATATTCTTTCTAGAAACTTTATTTTTAGTATCCACACTAGATATTCACAGTTTTGATTATGCCTGGAAACAAGCTGACAATCATATTTTAAGAGCATGTATTCTGGCCTGGGGTTGCAAAATATGGTGACCATATGCATATGTGCCTCAAACAAGAATAGGTTCTTATTAAGCCTTACACAAAACATAAAATAATATTGGTTTCTAATATCCCATTTTCAGACATATAGTTCTACTTTCCTTGTTTAGGTGTGTCAATTAAAATCTCTTCAAGAGCTGAGGTGGTCTTGTGAGTATTGGAGGAATTCTACACTAGCCTTGGAATGAAGCTAAAGAAAAATTAGAAATTTCACAACCACATGGAATAGAATGAATTATCACTTGATAAAGCAAAATTTAACTGTGCTAGCCCACAGCTATATGGTTTAGTTCAGCTATCATTAATAATGTTAACTGTGATCATGTTGTTGGGTTCTAATGAGATCTCTTTCAGCCAGGTGAGAAATTGCTTTCACCATGCAACCTGTCAAAATGGTAATTTATTAATCGTTTCACCAAATTTTCAACATCAATTTTTTTCAGCATACAAAAAAAATAAACACATCATCTAATTACAACCCTCCCCCTCCCCATATTTGGACACTGAAATTCATGAAAATTTCTACTACTAATAGTAATTGTGCCCATAGGTGCAACCTTAGACACATCACTTTCCCACCAGGAACTGTTAGTTCTTCAGCACATCCTAATATTCTATCTCTTTTGAAAATTCGATTTTAAAGGAATGTGGAATGCATTTTCTTCATCTTATTCTGTAAACATAATACACAAATTAAGTCTTGGTAAATAACAATTTCCCATTGACTTATGTCATAGCTGTACACTTATTTGAATTTAATCAACAGGGACACCTTACACATAAGATTTAGATTTCTTTGCTCACTACACTTTGTTAAGAAGATTGGTCTACATCCAGTACTGACATGTAACAGGAGACCTATTATTTAAAGAAACCATTTGGAGGGAAAAAAAACTACTTGGAACACAAGCTGTCACCCTCTGGTTCACCACTTTTACGAGTATGAACCTCCATGTATCAAGCTTTCTTACAAAAAGAGACACCTCTAGTTAGTTTTAAAAACAAAACAAATGCTTAACTTTCTTTAATAATGCTATTATTAAGCCAAAATAATTTTCTACTATGCAAATGTTTAGTGTTAGTTAAAAAATGATGAAGGGCTGTTCTACAAGAAAAGCATTATAATTAATCTTTCCTTTAACAAAAGTTAAATTAATAACCATAATTAATACACAGCACATTTTGTCTGCTTTCTTATAAAACATGGACATCCATATCCTCTTATTGTTTTTGATGAGATGAGCTAAGGAGTTTCTCCAGAGGATTAGTTTGCCCAATGTGCTTTTATATGATAAAAAAAAAAAAATAAAGGAAAAACTTCACAGTAGAAAGCACTTTTAAAATATGTATTAGCAGTATTCTCAAAATATTCTGTAAGTCACTATGGGAGCATTTCCTTCAAGTTTCTGTGCATAAATCACTTTGCATGCTCTCCAAATATCAGAGGAAGAGATGTCAGCAAATAGCTTCCCAAATACAAGATATTTTTGTAGTTAAATATTTCATTTCTGCATGAGTGGCCATGAACATATATGGATTTACTGGGCATTTGTAGTCTATGTGACACAATAATAGGTATGTAAAATTGGAAATTATCTCATTCAGATAAAAGATATGAGAGTAATATGAGAATTATCAACAAGTATAAAATATTTTATGTTAATTTTTATTACATTCAGAAATACTATACAGTAAATGTTTCTAATATAAATTTTCCTTCTTCTTGTAAACTCAAAGAAGGCAAGACTATGTGTCATTACAAGCATCAAAAAAGGTTGATATATTGATGTTTTTTATTTAAAAAGTGTTTTACAACTATACTTCCTCAGGAATCTGGTTCATATTCAAACTTGCCCTCTCTTTTCCCATGGTTAATTATTACATTTTCAATTATTACTATTTAACAAACATTTATATTATGCTCACCTTGTTGTAAGGACTTCGTATATGCTAATTCATTTGATCTTCATAACAATTCTATAAGGTAGTTTCTCTCATTCTCAGTTTAAAATGGGTGAAACTGGGATGCAGAGTGGTTGGGTGACTTGCCCTAGGTCACACAGCTAACAGATGGCGTACCTGGACTGTAAATCTCACAGTCATGCCCAGAGCCCATGGCCTAACCATTTATAATGTCTGTCCCTCCAGTAATGACCTCAATTAAGTTGCAAACCTGGCAACTGATGGCTTCATTTCCTATTGGTTGTTGATCATTGCCAGTAACTGCATCATGATATCTACTGAGCCCTCAAAACACATGAGAGAACAGGTGGTCCATGAAGTTATCAGAAGATGAATTTTCAATTTTAAGAACAAGTATTCCCACTGCTGGGTGGTCAGAGAGCCTGTCTGGCAAGAATACAGCTTCCTGTAAAGACACTCAAAAGTATCAAGCTTGCCTGGTATGCAGGAACCACAAGCTATTGTAGCACAAACTAAAAGCAAAGTCCTATTTCCTTTTTTCCACACAAGGAATGCTAGCTTCCCCTAGAAGGGAACCACAGCTAAAAATTATATGCTACTCCTACCCAAAGGTTTTTTATCTTGATTATCCTATAAATAGGAGCAGGTAGTAGTATTTTCATTTTATGGAAGGAAAAATTGAGACAAGGTGATATCTTATTACAGAAAGGTTACTCAGTTAATTGGTAGGAGAGGTTTTCAGTGACCTATAAAGCACTTAAAATGAGAAGTAAAATTGTCCCTAGTTCCTGTAGTACTCTGGAAGTATTTAAAGCCAGAATTTCTCCTATTTATATTTGTGAATATTTATATCTACTTAGGAGACTTTTATTTCACCAGTGTTATGTTTAGGAATTAAAAGTAGAGGTTACATGGTATGGTTTCTGGATACCAAGGATATTCCCCAAGCCCCTGAAGGCTCCTCCCTCAGTTTTCTGATATGTATAATTTAAGATTCTATCACTAAATATTCAGGCTTATGGCTAGTAGGTAGGGATCAGTGTGTGAAGGGAGTCAGAATATGGTAATACTAAACATTATTCAAAACTTCCACTTGTGTGCATCCTTCTGCAATGTGATTTTTGAAGGGAGAAAACTGAGTTAGCAAGAAGTCACTAGGAACCCCAAAGGAAGTTTGCTCTGAAGAGAAACAGAAGTGAAACTCAGAAAGAGCCAGAAGGCAGTATCTAAGGACCCAAAGAGAAACCGCCTTGGTTTTGTTCTACATAAAAGACAATCGCAGTGTAAGTAAGCCAAATCTAATTGATCTTTATTAATTGAGAAAGAATGGTCCCAGTAATTTTAACTACACAAACCAACTTGTATAGTATTAGAATATTGAATGCAAAAATGCAAGATCAATCATTAAAACTAAAACTAAAGCTTAAGTAGTTGAATTCAGGTGCAAATCAAACCCCAGGCCAGTTGCTTCTAAAATAGACTGAACAAATTATGCTGAACACTGTGAACAGATAAATCAAGGCAGGTACTGCTGAAACAGAAAGGAGACTCCAAAGTGCTTCCATTGCTAAAATATAAAGTACTACCTAGAGCAAGCCTGGAGTCCTGCTACAGCTTTGCTTGGGAAGAGAGTCTGGATGTGGGATAATATCGTGTGCAAAAGAAAGTTCTTTTTCCTAATTCTTAAGGCAAAGAATGAAATGATAGAATAAGTATGGTATGGACTTAACAGAAGGAGCCTTGGATTTGAAATTCATTCTGCAAGGGTAGAGAGTGATTTTTCTGGTGCACAAGTCTCCTGGAAATGTGCTTAGCCATCCAGGAAAATCAGCAACCATGACCATTCCAAAGCTATCATGTAACAGCCCTGGCAGAGGATAAAAGGCGTACCTACCTGTTGCAAGAAATTTTAAAGGTAGGATATTTGTCTATGTGTTACACATTAATCATATTTGACTGTCAAGAAATGTGAAGAATCTGAAGGCACCTGGGTGGCTCAGTTGGTTGAGCCTCCGACTTTGGTTCAGGTCATGAGCTCATGGCTCATGAGCTTGAGCCCCACATCAAGCCCCACATGGTACTTGCTGCTTCTAGCCTGTTAACACAGAGCCTGCTTAGAGGATCCCTCACTGTCCCAAAAATACATAAATATTTTTAAAAAGAAAGAAAGAAAAAAAAAGAACTGTGAAGACTCTGAAATTTACCCTACTGGCACTTAACCAAGTGAGCCTACAAGAGGCTCACAGATCTTGGTAGAAGATGGAAGGCTCCTGGGTCAGAGACAAAGAACAATTGTTAGAAATAACCAGACTATCAACACTTGTGCCAGCTCCCCAAGCCCCAATTCCACAGAGCAATATAAAGTGGGCCAGGTGATTCCTAAACACACAGTGGGAACCCCAAGCTTATGGAACCCCAAACTTTTATAATGGACAGTAAGCCTGCCTCACTTTTGCTACTAAAGGAGACACTATCTTCTATATTTAACTGCTGTCTGCCATATAAACCTTTTTGAAAAGGTAGTCTGGAACTACGTGTCCCTGGCCATAAGACACATGCAGAAACAGATCCAATGAGAACTGTCCCTAGTAGTTGGAGATAGTTTGTTCTCTTTTCTATTTAGACTTCCTAATCTTTCAGTAATATTTATTCATATTTTTCTTTGATTCAAAAACATGAGGCAATAGAAGAGAAAAATCTATCAGTAATGAACTTTCAACACTAAAAATGCAAACGCACTAGATCTTATGGTTCTACGCCTACCTACTTCACCTTCATTATGGAACAGGATGTGTTTGGAGTGGGATGTTTTGGGTAAAAGTGATGCTACTCCCACCTCCTATGGTGGTCTAAGACTGAGATAAACCAATTAGCAAAATTCATTTCCCTTGCATTGTGATTGGTTTTGATAACCTATATTTAAGTTAATCAGTATACAAGGCATTATCACAGAAACAGAGATTCAGCTGGGGAGAGGAAGAGTAGAATGACTCACTGAATCTTTTTTATGGTTTAAGCAAGTTTAAATTTAAAATGCAACTAGAGGGGTGCCTGGGTGGCTTAGTCGGTTAAGCGTCCGACTTTCGCTTAGGTCATGATCTCGCGGTTCGTGGGTTCGGGCCCCGCGTCGGGCTCTGTGCTGACTGCTAGCTCAGAGCCTGGAGCCTGTTTCAGTCTGTGACTCCCTCTCTCTCTGACCCTCCCCTGCTCACGCTGTCTCTCTCTCTCTCCTAGAAATAAATAAAACATTTAAAAAAAATAAAAAAATAAAATAAAATGCAACTAGAAGCATCCTATCAATACAACATGATTAAAAAAACCAAGGGTGGGAAGAAAAGATGATTGTTAATTTCATTGCTTATTTTTTTAATTTGCCTTTTCTTTCTTTCAGAAATGATTAAAGCAAATAACAGTATGAGTACACATTTCAAACAAGTGGTTCTGGAAACTGATGAGTTACCTCTCACAAAAGAAAAAAAATGTTTGGTACATCAAAATAGTGAATTTATAGTTGTCCCCCTGAGAAAAATTTGAGAGATTATGCAGGAACAGAAAATAAATCTCCTACCTTACATTTAATTCTAAACTCACGTTCCCTTCCACTGGAGGCACACTACACCCATTTTGGTCATTTTGTCTAATGTATGAAGGATTTGACAAAAATGTACTCTGTCCATTTTACCATATCTCTAGGATATTTCCTCAAATCCAAGGCAAAGGATATGCCATGTTGGAATTTAATATATGGATATTCTTTGTTTTTATATTCTAAATGAATATCTTTCCATCATTTCTTCTTTTTACATGTTGGAATTTTCAAGTTGAATTCTTGGTATGGAAAATGTCATTAGACAGCTCAGAAGCAGTTTCCATGTTATTAGAAGGATTAGGCAGATCACAGGTACAAGAAAAGTTTAAATTCAAGGGACTCATGTGTCCTGATAATCGGTTATGGAAAGGAGATGCAGTCCATAACCACAGATCCAAAGATCTAGTAAAATGAGTATAATTCCAGGGTGGGTCTTGCCACATTCCTCTATAGGACATCTAGCAAATGAATTACAAGCATGTTAATTATTTACTTACAGATGCTTAACAGTTGGAATAGTTATAATAAAAATGTTTTTCCCCTTCATCTCTGAAATAAATATGTTTTTAAGAATTTAAAAGATGAATGTGAGCAACTAAAGACCAGCACCAGAATTTCTCTGTTTGGATTTCAGTGATTAAAGAAATTTGTTACTGAGAATGATAGACCCAGGGGTTTTAAAAACTGATCTTTTGTTCTTGAGCTCCAGAAATCACATTCTAATATCAGAAACCTTCAGAAAAATTTAAAGTCTCAGTATCTTAGGATAATAAGCATTTATGTAATTTGCCATTTTAAAATAAGGCAATACCAATGCAGAAAAAGCATTTGAGAAAATATAGCATCTCTTCTTAATAAAGACCCTCAACAAAGTCGGGATAGAAGGAACTTACTTAAGCATCATAAAAGCCATCTATAAGAAGCCCTCAGCTAACATCATCCTCAATGGGGAAAAACTGAGAGCTTTCCCCCTGAAATCAGGAACATGAAAGGGATGTCCACTCTCACCACTGTTGTTTCACATAGTGCTGGAAGTCATAGCATCAGCCATCAGACAACAAAAGGAAGTAAAAGGCATAAGAATTGGCAAAGAAGAAGTCAAACTCTCACTTTTCACAGATGACATGATACTCTACATAGAAAACCTGACAGACTTAGGGGCGCCTGGGTGGCTTAGTCGGTTAAGCGTCCGACTTTCGCTTGGGTCATGATCTCGCGGTTCGTGGGTTCGAGCCCCGCGTCGGGCTCTGTGCTGACTGCCAGCTCAGAGCCTGGAGCCTGTTTCAGAGTCTGTAACTCCGTCTCTCTCTGACCCTACCCTGCTCACGTTGTCTCTCTCTCTCTCTCCCCTAGAAATGAATAAAACATTAAATTAAAAAAAAAAAAAAAAAAAGAAAACCTGACAGACTCCACCAGAAGCCTACTAGAACTGATCCATGATTCAGCAAAGTTTCAGGATACAAAATCAATGTACAGAAATCATTTGGATTTTTATACACCAACAATGAAGCAACAGAAAGAGAAATCAAGAAAATGATCCCATTCACAATTGCACAAAAACCCATAAAATACCTAGGAATAAACCTAACCAAAGATATAAGAGATCTGTATGATGAAAACTATAGAAAACTTATGAAGGAAATTAAAGAAGACACAAAGAAATGGACAAACATTCCATGCTCATGGATTGGAAGAATAAATATAGTTAAAGTGTTATCACTACCTAAAGCAACCTACACATTCAATGCAATCTCAATCAAAATTGCACCAGCATTCTAATCAGAACTAGAACAAAATATCCTAAAATTTTTATGGAACAACAAAATACCCTTAATAGCCAAAGTAATATTGAAGAAGAAAACCAAAACGGGAGGTATCACCATCCCAGACTTTAGCCTCTACTACAAAGCTGTCATCAAGACAGTATAGTATTGGCACAAAAACAGACACATAGACCAATGGAATAGAGAAATCAGAATTGGACCCACAAATGTACAGCCAACTAATCCTTGACAAAGCAGGAAAGACTATCCAAAGGAAAAAAGACAGCCTCTTAACAGATGGTGCTGGGAGAACTAGACAGCAACATGCAGAAGAATGAAACTAGATCATTTTCTCATACCATACACAAAAATAAACTCAAAATGGATCAAGGACCTGAATGTGAGACAGGAAACCATCAAAACCCTATAGGAGAAAGCAGGAAACAACCTCCTTGACCTCAACTGCAGCAATTTCTTACTTGACACATTCCCAAAGGCAAGGAATCAAAAGCAAAAGCAAATAAAAAAAAGGGAATCAAAAGCAAAAATGAACTATTGGGACCTCATCAAGATTAAAAGCTTCTGCACGGCAAAGGAAACAATCAATAAAATAGGCAAGTGATGAAATGGGAAAAGATAGTTGCA
This sequence comes from Proteles cristata cristata, assembly GCA_017311185.1. Taxonomy (NCBI): domain Eukaryota; kingdom Metazoa; phylum Chordata; class Mammalia; order Carnivora; family Hyaenidae; genus Proteles; species Proteles cristata. The sequence goes on along the minus strand of JAESUZ010002205.1, from coordinate 1,926,602 downwards.
AATGACATATTGGATAAAGTACTAGTATCCAAAATCTATAAGGAACTCACCAAACTCCACACCTGAAAAACAAACAATCCAGTGAAGAAATAGGAAGAAGACATGAACAGACACTTTTCCAAAGAGGACATCCAGATGGCCAAAAGACACATGAAACGATGCTCAGCATCCCTCCTCATCAGGGAAATACAAATCAAAACCATACTGAGATATCACCTCACACCAGTCAGAGTGGCTAAAATGAACAAATCAGGAGACTCTAGATGCTGGCAAGGATGTGGAGAAACGGGCACCCTCCTAAACTATTGGTGGGAATGTAAACTGGTGCAGCCCCTCAGGAAAACAGTGTGGAGGTTCCTCAAAAAATTAACAATAGAACTTCCCTAGGATCCAGCAATAGCACTGCTACGAATTTACCCAAGGGATACAGGAGTGCTGATGCATAGGGGCACATGTACCCCAATGTTCACAGCAGCACTTTCCACAATAGCCAAAACATTGAAAGAGCCTAAGTGTCCATCAACGGAGGAATGGATCAAGAAGATGTGTTTATCTATAGGATGGAATATCCATGGCAATGAGAAAGAATGAAATCTGGCCATGTGTGGCAACATGGATGGACCTTGAGGGTGTTATGCTGAGCAAAATAAGTCAGGCAGAGAAGGACAGATACCATATGTGTGCACGTATAGGAGGATTAGGAGGAACTTAACAGAGGACCGTGGGGGAGAAGAAAGGGAACAATAGTGGGGGAGAGGGAGGGAGGGAAACCATGAGAGACTCTTGAATGTTGAGAACAAACTGAGGGCTGTTGGGGATGGGGTAGAGGGGAAGCGGGGTGATGGGCATGGAGGAGGGCACTTGTAGAGATGAGCACTGCGTGTTATATGGAAACCAACTTGACAATAAACTATTAAGAAAATAAGAATTAAAAAAATAAAAAGAAATTTAAAATAAATAAATAAATAAAATAAATCAATACCTATAAAATGTTTAAAACAGTACCAGGCACATAAAATCTAGTCAACAATATTAGTTATCATTATTATTACTCAAATAATAATACATCAGAACAGATATGTGATCTTTAAGTTAATCACATGTTCTGAATATATTTTTATTAAATTTGAACTCAAATGACACTATTTTTACTTCCCTATTTGTCTTAAACTTTTATTACTCTATATACTATTTGTAGGTTCTTTCCTTAAATGTGTATATAATTTTAAATAGCATTTTAAAATAGCAGTCAGGTTTATAGATACACTGCTAAATAAATGCTCAAAATGTTAGTTTGTGTAAAGGTTATATGGCAAGATGAAATTTTCTTTCTTCTGTCCATTTTTTTCCTTTACTTTACCACCACTGATAAATCAGTAGACAGTATTATATGTTAACCCAGACATAGGCTGTTAACCCAGAGATGGTCACTATTAGTAAGAAAGCTCTTTAAATGTTTTATAGTTACTTCCCTTGGATAATTGGAAAGACTTACACATTCCTCTGCAAGGAATAAAAGAATATATTGCGGTGGTGCTTGGGTGGCTAAGTTGGTTAAGAGTCCAACACTTGATTTCGGATCAGGTCATGATCTCTCATGGTTCATGAGTTCAGACCCCACGTTGGGAGGCTGACAGTGTAGAGACTAACTGGGATTCTCTCTCTCCCTCTCTCACTGCCCTTTCCCACACACTCACACATGCTCTCTCGCTCTCGCTCTCACTCTCAAAATAATAAACTTAAAAAAAAAATCTACTACAGCACTTCCAGCACGTGAATAATGCCCACAACCTTCAACTAGATAGTGTTAGGACTTAGGGGTGAGGGCAGAGGACTAGAGAAGACCAAATGCAATACTAGGGAGAACAAGGAGAGGGAAGGAGACCAGAAAGCAAGTAGGCTTCAGAGGCTTATCCAAGGTTCACCCTATAAGAACCATAAAGTGACTTGATAGGGCAAATGATGGAACATTTTATAATATTCATTGGACTGTGTATTCACAGCAAGATTATTTTCTTTTCACTGCACTGTACCTACACATTCTTCTAGATATTACGCACATAACTGAGGCTTAACAACCATAAAAAGTCATTGTTCAAAACTGAAAGTAATTTTTTTGTCAGTGGTTTCTCTGATCCTAGAAATGAAATAGCAGCCATTTTCTCCCTGTAAGAATTGTGTGTTTTTTTCCTAATGACAGGGATGTATTTCATAAGTACAATCTGTTAAATTATCAAATAACTGTTTGCAAAATAACAATAATTGTTTCTGCTTGCAAATGAAGCTCACAGAGAGATCAAGTTCTTCCAAAAGTGAATGAATTACTCCTGCTTTCCACTGAGTATAGTAACTAATAGATTATCCTTAGATGGCTATTTCATGTACTGTATTTATTCTACAAAAGCAAAACTGTGAAGGAAACAATTTACCAGAATCAAACACTGCTCTCTTCATCTTTACTTTCCTTGTTGGCTGTAGCATTCACAATGTAATGGTTATATTGTCAAGATTCCACTAGATTGCAATTCATTTTCCCCCTGTTACCCAAGAGCCTAAAAGCAAATTCCCAACAATACATTAAGAGGCATAAAACAATTCTTGAAAAAAGAATTAGATTAGATATGAAGCAATCCAGGAAAAGTTGGAGATTGGGAATTACACTTATCAAGTTGCACATAAAGAAATGTCATTTGTGAGATCCCTGAGGAATCTGTGGTGGCTGTTTGATACACTGTGCCTAGGATCTGTCAGGTTGCAGCGTGGCTCTTGCATTCAAAGAAATGAGTGTTCACTTATCTAGTAACGCCGGTCCCAAGATGGACCAATTTGTCCACCAGTGTTTATCCTTCTTTCAAGGTAACTTCTGTAAGTGGGTTTTTCCCAAATAAAGGCTGATGCTGAGCTGATATATTTCTCTCTCTCTCTCTCTCTCTCTGTGTGTGTGTGTGTGTGTGTGTGTGTGTGTGTGTGTTCAACTGAGTTCTTGGCTCATGAATACGCCTCACCTTTCTCCTAGGCTTTTCTACAAACCTATTGATGAATAATGAAATAAGCCTTAATTAAATCTGCATTGTCTGAATAAGAGGCATCCAGATAATTCAGATAATTGAAATCTACTCACAATCCATAACCCTCATGCTGTTTTTCCTTGATCCTGCCCCTAGAATGTGCTAAAAGGTAGTAAAGTCGTTTTTACGCCCTCATTGTTTTAAGCCTGTCTCCTTTGTAGTAAAGCCTCTAACAAGCAGTGAAATTATCTAAGAGGCAAAAAACTGAAGAGGAAGAAATGCCAGTAATGTCTAAAAAAGGAAGCTTTAAAAAATTAAAAGTTTTTTGTAATTTAAGCTCTTTGCTACCAGGCAAGGGGCTCATTTTCTGTTTGTTGGGGTGTCTATATCCTTTATAAAGTTCACATAAGACATTTATGGGAAAGAACCATGAAAGTACTGTTCCTCTATAAACACCAGGCCATTCCTTGCATGGTAACATTTTTTTCCTCCCAACATGGCACCTAAAGGAATACCAATCTCAAAAGACCTCCTCTTAAAGTTTGCCTTTTGCCTTTCCTTTTTTTTTTTTTTTTTTGGTTCTCTTTTGTCTTTATCATACTTCAGTCTTTAAAGAAAAGGAGTGGGGCAATCAGTCAGTAATCTCAAAATGGTACACTGCCATTTACTTGGATGCTAAAACATTTCCAAATACTTTCCACTCTAATAATGGAATGAGACAATTACAGTTTTAAGAGTTCTATAACTCTCATTGCTCTAGCGGTTTTCCAAATATTTTCATTATGTGATAGAAAATGGCTTTCTGCTCAGTATACCAGATAAATCTGACCATGAAGTTACTTACAGGGTAACTGAAAGGTGTTGCTCTGTGCTTTTATTGCTCTATTTATAGAATGATGGCTAACCTAACTTACCTTATAACTCATGAATAGATTATACAATCAGTCTTATATTTCTTAAAACCTGAATTCTTGACCGTCTGAGAAATTAAACTATTCTACAGTTTAATGATTTGGTTTTACAATAATCTCATTTTAAAGAAAGAAAATGCTTACATTCAGTGGCTGCCCCAACCATAGACAATTATCTCTCCTGTGTAAAATCTGATCATAACCTTATAATTTTAAAACGTCTGAGCTAGGGGTCCCCAGATCTGCACCCTTTCAAAATCAGGGTGCAACTTTCTCCATCTTTGTACAATATTATTCAGGGAGTGACCCATGGCCAGATGTATATGGTGGATACAAGATGTCTTCTCTAATAAAAAAAAAAATGTTCCTCCTTATAGATCACTAATTACAAACACATTTCAGTTGTCCTGTAAGTTAAAAAAAAAATAAATCAGCCAAGAACTATTTGAATTGAATTACACTGCTTCTAGTCAACGCCAACTTAATAAAGAATTAAAGAGAGTGAGGAACCTGGATATCTCAGTAGGTAAAGCGACCAACTCTTGATTTTGGCATAGGTCATGATCCCAAGGTCATCGAATAGAGCCCTGAGTCAGGTTCCATACAGACAACATGGAATTCTCTCTGTCCCTCTCTCTCTGCTTGGGATTCTCCCTCTCTCTCCATCTCCCTCTCTGTCTCTCTCTCTCAAAATAAATAAATAAAGTTAAAAAAAATTAAGGAAAGGGGAACCTGGCTGGCTCAGTAAGTAGAGCATGCAGCTCTTCATCTCAGGGTTATGAACTCAAGTCCCATTTTGGGTGTGGAAATTACTTAAAAATAAAATCTTCAAATAAATTTTAAAACTTAAGGAAAAAGGAGACAACCAAATGAGTTTAAAATTTTGCTCAGCCACTTATAATTTCTATGATCCAAACAAACTACTTTCTTCCTATACACCAAGCACATTCTACTTTGCAGAGTTGTTCCAATGACTAAACAAGATCATGTGTGCAAAAGCTTTAGCAAACGGTTTTTATATACCAAGTGTTTTGTTTTTTTTTTTTCCCCACTAGGGTTCACTAGTGGGGTTGGGCTGGAGTCATGGCAGGTCACTCACTTATAAATATAGTACAGCATAGTAGTCTTCACACAGTAGTAATACACACAGCCTCCAAGGAGTAGGAGACATGAGTAATTTTAAAAGATTCATGTCCAGATCCATTATTTCTCTATGCACTCTCTTCTAAGCTTCACCTGTTTAAGAAAATACCTATGTATGGTGAAGACAGTAAGATTCCTTTTCCTACAATTCTTTTTAAATTAACTCCTCTAAGTTGACAAAAGAAGAAAAAAGAAAAATTTTAAAAAGCCATTCCTTTCACATCACAAATTTGTAATGTTGCATTACTTGATAGTTAAATGCTCTGAGGTGTCAAAGGGACAAGTTGAAAAATTGTTGCACAGACTCTCCTTTAATCAAGATACCATAACAGCCCCATCAATCCTACTAAAAAGGTGTATTTCCAATACAAACGTGCTTGTTACAGTTAATAAGTTATCAAAATCTGTAATATATTTTTTGTTGATTCTATCAGTTAACTACTATTAATAACAACTTAATCAAAAGGAATCTTTAACACTCAGAGCTTTATGGTTATAAGAAATTATTCAAAATTCAATTTTAATTTATATTCATATTTTTGATGCAAAGAGTATGAGAGGGTGATCAATAAAAGACTTCCAAGCATGAAAAATGTTATATTATGATAACATTCTGAGGAAGTAATATAATAAAAGTACAATTACGAGTAAAAAAGAAAGAAGTGTTCATGAATTTTTAAAATCAATGGTTCTGGGCACCGTATCACCATGGCATTTAGAGTCCCTTGGAAACTTTTAAAAGAGTGATCCACCAGTTACATTTTTAAATGCTAATATTTACAATATGTGGGAAATCACATCCTTTTCAGTCACTTATACTTATTACTAAAAATGTATAAGATGGCACATAGCTAAAAAATAATTTCCCAGTGTATGTAAGCAACGTTAGCTGGACTGTAGACCCTTGACGCAGAGGTTAAGAGCAGGGACTTTCAAATCAGAGAGAACTGGCTTTGAAACCAGTCTTGGCCTCTTGGTTTTTAATGAACCATGTTCATCCAAACCTACTCTGGGCCTCAGTTTTCTTATCTTGGAGGTGAAAAAAAAAGGAGAGAAAGCCTGATAGTATTTAAGAATGTAATATATTCTAATATGTTTAAAGTGTTTAGTACTGTGCCTGGCGTTAGGCAGCTACTATCATTATCACCATGATAAGTGCATGTGAGGAAGACAGGGAAAGAGAGGCCTCAGGGCAAAAAGATATGAGGAAGATTCAAAAGGTAAATACAGGATTTAAGACAACATTTCTCCAAAGAAGAAATGATCTACAAATAGCCAGCCAGCACATGAAAAGACGCTTACAGTCACCAGCCTCTAGGGAAATGCAAATCAATACCACAATAAGATACCAGTTCACACCTACTAAAATGACTAGAATTAAAAACAAATTAAAAGGAAAGAAAGGTAAATGTTAGAGAAGGTATGGAGAAGTTGGAATCCCTCATTTGTTGCTGCAAATATAAAATGGAGAAGTCATTGTGGAAAACAATTTGGCAGTTCCTCAAAACTTTAAACATAGAGTAAGTGGAGCTCCTGGGTGGCTCAGTCATGTGTCCAACTCTTACTTTCAGCTCAGGTCATGATCTTACCAACTGTGAGTTTGAGCCCTGTGTCAGGCTCTGCGCTGACAGGGTGGAGCCTGCTTGGGATTCTCTCTTTCTCTCCTCTGGCCCTCCCCCACTTGTGCACCCAAACCCTCTCTCTCTCAAAATAAATAAACTTAAAAAAACCCCTATAGAATTATCATATGATCTAGCAACACCACTCTTAGATATATACATCCAAATTAATTAGAAACAGGGACTCAGACAAATTCTTACACACAAATGGTCAGATAAGCACTACACAGAAGCCAAAGGTAGAAACAACCCTAATATCCATCAATAGGTAAAGAGATAAACAAATTGTGGTTTATTCAAATAATGGGATATTATTCAGCCATAAGAAGGAATGAAGCACTGATATATGCTACAACATGGATAAAGGTGGAAAATATGATGCTAAGTGAAAGAAATCAGACACAGAAGGTCATATATGATTTCCTTAATATGAAATATCCGGAATAGACAAGTCCAGAGAGACAGAATACGGATTACTGGCTTCCAGGGTTTTGAGGGGGAATGAAGAGAATACGACTGCTTAATGAGTACAAGGTATCCTTTGAGAGTGATGAAATGTTTTGGAATAGATAGAAGAAATGGTTGCACCACATTGTGAGTATAGTAAACACCACGCAGATTTGAAACCCTGTCTTTCCTATGTTGTATGTTATATGGCAACAGCTCTTCAATTATAACAAGAAAATCACTTGTCTCCATGTTTCCATTTGGAGTCCCTCTTCTACAGCAGCAAAGCCACACCTCTCCCACTCTGAAAACACCGGTCATCAGTAGCATTCTTGAGGCATTGGTGGCCAAAGAACAGCTGCGGTCTCCAGCCTTGAAGCCACCCTGCAGAGAGGATGGAGATGACGGTACTTCCGCCATCACGGGTTTAACCTTCCCCCCCATATTATATACAGTCACGCACCCGCACAAAACCCATCTTGAGGGGCTATTTTGCCATTTAAGAGGCAGAGGGCATTCTCCCCTCCAAAACCAGCTCTTTCTGAGGGAAAGGGAGGGGGAAGATATCAAGGGGGAGGGGATTGCGGAGCACAGGACTTTTTCCAGAAGAGGAGGCCTCGGAAGTGTAAGAAAGGAACACTGGGAACAAGGATGTGAACAACTGGGTGCGTTAGTTACCAGACGCAGCCTGCTGCGAAGCTGACCCCTCGGAGGGGATCCCTGCATGTGGAGTCCTGCTTCTCCCCCTGCTTCCTAGGTAACTCGAGGCCGGTGCTTAATCTAGGCAAGGTGCCGTTTTCTCACATGCATACAATGAGGATGATGAGAAAATCTACTCCCAAAGCATTTTCTATGAGGATAAAATGAGAGAATGCAATTTTTCCTACAAGTTTGCCTAATGCCAACAATCACCTATGGTGTTTTATAAATAACACATTCCTGGGCCCACAAAACAGACACAAATCAAAGGGTCCAGTGGAGAGGCCTGCGAACTGTATTTTGAATGCCCTCCTCAGATGAACTTCCTCAGAATTTCCTACGATCTAGCTAGAACGGGAAATAGCACAGCTCCTGGGTTATGAGCATTCAAAACTGTTAGCTGTCATGAGTATTTGAGATGATTATTTTAGTGGTTAAGGCTAACTTTCATATTAGGCTTCCAGGAAGTCAAAATCATGAATCAAACATGACAAAGTTTCCATAGTATACCAAACAATCAACTTGACCATTTTTTCCCCATCAACAGACTAAATTAAGAGCAAAAATTAATAAAAATATAAGCTTCTGAAAAAGATGACTGCACTGTCGGCAATTAGAACAGCCATTTGGGGGCTGTTTCCATTTGGCAATAGGGGATGAGGTAGGAATTATAACAGATGAAAAATCTCTACAAGCTTCCTAATTAGATTTCTCATGAGTCGATGATTATTTAAGTACCTTCAAAAAATAGTAATCCATTGGTCTGAGTGTGTGCTTATGGTTGTACCTGATTGAAAACAAGCTGAATGTTCCAATTAGATACAGTTCATCTTACTATATTGGCTTTTCAACTGTTGACTATGGTACACAGTGACGAATACGTTTTATATTGACATAAGATACAGATATCTGAAATAATACTTACTCTTATACGCTCTTATAACATGTCATGGATTTGGACAATTATTCTATTTTCCTTTTTCTCCTTCTTTAATGCTTGTTGCAATTCACTAATTGCTCTGACAACTACTAGTTTATCCCAAACCACTAATGGCTAGCAACCTAACCTTTGAGAAGAATTGACCTAAAACATACACACCAGAATTTAGTATTTTCATGGTCCCCCAAATTGTCAATAAAAAAATAACTTCCTTGGATCAAAAATAAGCCAGAGATTGATAATCTTGGTTTGCAGGTCTGCAAAGGGAAAAGATGAACTGATAATTTAGACTCTAGCAGAACTTTATGTTCTCATCTGGGTCTTTCTTATTCCAGCAGGTAGATACCACCTGGAACTCTACGTAGAAAGCTAAGTTATGACTACTTGCAGCTTTAAAGTTTATTATTAATTACATATAAAAAAACTGAAAAAGTTCATCCTTTCATGGAGGTATTCTTGACTGCAAATTTATTTATTCATCTATTTACTCATTTTTTTAATGATCTCTACACCCAATGTGGGGCTTGAACTCACTACTCCAAGATCAGGAGTTGCATGCTCTATCAACTGAGCCACCCAGGTACCCCTAGACTGTGAATTTAAATATCAGAGAGAGCTTATGAAAATATGACTTGAGCAACATGTTCTTTGAGAGGAAATGGCAAAGGTGTGGAAAAGGTTTGTGACCTTATTATCACATTGATAAAAAGCTGACTCGTTTGTTTTATTATTTTATTTCTTTTACTTTTTTCCCTTTCCTTTCATAAACTGTTTGTCCTAGGATTTGGCACAAAAATTTTCCAACATGATATGAAAAGTGACAATGGTATATTTTGCTGTAGTAGAGGGTTTTATGGTTGCTAATGCATAGTACTAGCAGAGAGCATTGGGAGGAGGTTAAGTGGGTGGACTTTCAAATTAGTCACACCAAGGTTTGCATTCCACTTCTCCATTTACAGGTTACATAAACATAGGAAATTTTAAAAAAACTTCTTTAATCCTGCTTCCTTATCTACAAAATAAGGATAATGCACAAATCAGGGGGTTTACAAATTCCTTAAGATAATGTATTGTTATAGCACTAATCATGGTAACTCTCCCTAATAAATTACACGGCATATGAAAACTGTTGAATAAAACTATGTGACAATTCAGATTTTCCATATTCTGTACTTGATAATAAAAAGATTTACTTGGAAAGAAGTAAATTAGCCAATATCTACTCTCTGACCAAGTGGTTCTCGTTGACTCGAGCACTTGTATTACCTCCAATTGGGTCACCTGGATTTTATAGCCAGAGTTTTTCTATCATTAAATCTAAAAGCAGATGGCTGTGAGTTAGTTGAATTGGTGTAGTTGTTACAGGCAAAGGTACTCACTGTGCATACGTATTCTGTAAAGAGGAACACCAATGAAGAACTCACTAATCAGTGGCAAGTCATAGAGTATGAATATTGGCCAAACCAATTTGATTATTGGGTCAAGGCTTTAATGGGTATAAATACTAATTTTCATAGAGCAGAGAATAGATCTCAGTTTTTATTTAAAATACCTTTGATGCATAGTATAAATATTAAGAAAATATTAGGGAATCAGTCATTTATTCTTTCATGGTATGAAAATATTATATAATGATTCCCCCTTTCATTCATCCAAAGTAAGCCAAATTCTAGTGCTTGCTTTGGAAGCACATATATGAAGTAAGCCAATTTCTGAATTTCATATTTAAAATACAGTAGAATACTTTATACATTTAGTGTTAGGGCCAGAATTATTACCCACTCTAGAGGTAAACTGTAATGTCACATTGAAACAATTTGCCATTCCTGCTTGTTTGTATACTACATTGGGTTTAGATACAAGGCAGATACCTATTTTGGAAGTAAAAGGGGGGTAAAAAGAACCTTTGTCAATATGGGCCATCATTAAATTTGAAATAAGATAAGAAATAAACCTTTTTTTCTGGAGTGCTTGGGTTGCTCAGTTGGTTAAGGTCATAATCTCATGGTCCAGGAGTTCTAGCCCTGTGTAGGGCTCTGTGCTGACAACTCAGAGCCTGGAGGCTGCATCAGATTCTATGTCTCCATCTCCTTCTGCCCCTCCCCTGCTCTCACACTGGCTCTCTGGCTCTCTCTCTCATAAATAAATAAACATTGAAAAATTTTAAAAAAGAAACTTTTTCTTTCTTATATTATGAAATATATGGAGAATAAGATAATAAACACACTTTAACTACATCCACATAACAAAACCTAAACTTTAGCCATATTTTCTTCAGACATTTTCAAACACATCAGTTTCACTTGAATTTTTCTATGGGTCTCTTTTCTAGCCTGTATTCCTTTCTCTTTGAAGAGATGAGACAGAAAGAGAGAGAGAGAAGAAACCAGCTCAATTTTGCATTTATAAGTACATGAACATTTTAATACATTTCCTTCAAGAATATGTAAACTCTAGATGGAATAAAGACCTAATGTGAGACCTGAAACCATAAAACTCCTAAAAGAAAATATAGGCAGTAATCTCTTCGACATCAGCCTTAGCAATATACTTATAAATACATCTCCTCACACAAGGGAAACAAAAGCAAAAATAAACTATTGAGACTACACCAAAATAAGTTTTTGTCCAATGAAAGTAATCATTAACAAAACATAAAAGGCAACCTACTAAATGGGAGAAGATAGTTGCAGATGACATATCTGATATGGGGTCAATATCCAAAATATATAAAGAACTTACTACAACTCAGTACCAAAAAAAATACAATCCAATTAAAAAATGAGAAGACCTGAACAGACATTTGTTCCAAAGAAGACAGACAGATGGCCAACAGACACATGAAAAGATGCTCAGCATCACTAATAATTATCAAGAAAATGCAAATCAAAGCTACAATGAGATGGGACCTCACACCAGTCAGAAAGGTTAGTATCAAAAAGATAGGAATTAACAAGTGTTGGCGAGGACATGGAGAAAAGGGAACCCTCATGCACTGTTGCTAGAAATGTAAATTGGTGCAACCATTGTGAGGCTCTTCAAGACATTGAAAACAGAAATACCATACGATCCAGTAATTCCAGTACTGAGTATTTACTCAAAGAAAACAAAAACACTGGGGTGCCGGGATGGTTCAGTGGGTGAAGTACCCAACTTTGGCTCAGGTCATGATCTCATGGTTCGTGAGTTCAAGCCCCGTGTTGGGCTCTGTACTGACAGTTCAGAGCCTGGAGCCTACTTCAGATTCTGTGTCTCCCTCTCTCTGCCTCTCCCCCACTCGTGCTCTCTCTCTCTCTCAAAAAAAAAAAAATTAAAAAACCCAAAAACATTAATTCAAAAAGATATATGCACCACAATGTTTATTGTAGCATTATTTACAATAGCCAAGATTTGGAGGAAACCAAAGTGTTTACTGATAGATGAATGGATAGAGAAGTGGTGTATATATATATATATATATATATATATACACAATGGAATATTACCAGCCTTAAAACAGAATGAGATCTTGTCATTCATGACAACATGGATATACCTAGACAGTATTGTTGTAAATGAAATAAGTCAGATATAAAAAGACAAATACCATATGATTTCATTTATATGTGGAATCCAAAAAACAAAACACATGAATAAACACAAAGCAGAAACAGATCCATAAAAACAGAGAACAAATTGGTGGTTACCAGAAGATAAGGTGGATGAGGGAATGGATGAAACAGATGAAGGGGATTAAGAGATACAAACTCCAGTTATAAAATAAATAAATTATGGAGTTGAAAAGCACAGCATAGAAAATAGAATTAATAATAGTTTAATAACATTGTATGGTGACAGATGTTGACTACACTTATCATGGTGAGATTTGAGTAATGTCCAGAACTGTTGAATCAATACACTGCACATCTGAAACTAATATAACATTATATGTCAATTATACTTTATAATTTTTTTAATTCAAAAAAATGCACCCATAAGTAGTCCCTAGTACTGCATTTTTAAAAACTTTACTAATCGTACCCCTCAACATGCATCATTCTAGAATGTATTTTTATATTTGCTAAACATTTTATCCATGTTCATGTAGATAATTTTAATTTACTTATTTAACCTCTATATATCATTTCCTGTAAGAATTACCACAATGAACAAATACTAGTAAGGTACTTGAGTTATTTCCAAATTTTTACTTATTAAAATATTTTTATTTATTAAAATAAATGTTATGATAAACAATCAAGAACAGAGATACTGAAACACAGCATCTAAGAATCTTCACATTGACTGGATATTGCCAAACTCCCTTCCAAAGTGGTTTGGGAGTTCTTACTTATTCACATATTGCACAACATTTAGTATTGTTAGATTTTATACTGCCTACCTGAGAGTATGAATGAACTCATACTTGAGAATGAAGTTATATGTCATTGTTTAAATTTGTATTTTAATAAGACATTTAGATTCTTGGAGAATTGATAGGTTTTTTTGTTATATCTTATTTATTTTAGATGTTATAGATATATATTAGATATATATCTAATATTTTAGAAATTATATCTATATGTATATTTATACCCATATCTATATCCATCCATCCATCCATCCATTTGCCCATCCATCTAAAATCTGTAGTGGAATGGGTGAATGGCTCATTGGGTTGAGTGTATGACCCTTGATTTTGGCTAAAGTCATGATCCCAGGGTCATGGGATGGAAGCCCATATCGGGCTTCGTACTGAGCATGGAGCCTGCTTGAGATTCTCTCTCTCTTTCTCTCTCTCTCTCTCTCTCTCTCTCTCTCTCTCTCTCTCTCTCTCTCTCTCTCTCTCTCTCTCTCTCTCTCTCCCCCTCAGCTGCTCTCCTTCTGCCCTTCTCCCCAGCACTCTCTCTTTCTCTCTAAAATAAAAAAAATGAAAAATCATTTTATTGAATAAATCAATAAGATCAGTGGTTATACTGATTATGAGCAAAATTAGAGGGGAAGCATCAAGACTTCAAAATCCAAGACGTTCTAGAGCATCCAGGCTCAGAACAACCTGTTTTATATACAAGTGTATCCCTTCATGTTCACGTCCTTTGCTTACTCCACAAACTCATCCCAGAATCCCTAAAGGTAGACCTAGTGATGCCTGAGACGATATGCTTCCACACTTGTCTACAATTATTTAATTTACCTATGACTTTCTCATATAATGTGACCACATGAAGAAAGGAGTCATTTAACCACAGCAACAGTTAAACCAATAATGCTCAAGGAAACCTACCCCATGCTGTCAATCGTTAAAGGCATTTTAGTTCATCTCACTTACAGTTAAGAAAATAGTGTGATTATCTTCCTTAACTTGCCTGTTTCATCCCCATGACTAGGTAACCTGTACATGTTGTGAAATCAAAGGCTTACTGCTATTTAATTCTACTAATTAAGCTTGACACATGTTCCTCCTCTAATGTGGTCCGTTCCTCTTCTGATCAACTGAATCCTACAATTCTATTCAAATTCTTATAGAGAAAAGAAAACACCTTGCAACAAATGTTTCCTGTTATTTCTGTAAACATATATTCCTAGGAAGACTGGTTTGAATTTTTTCTCTTTTTTAAAAATTTAATTTCATACAAGACATTTTTGAAAAGCCAATAGAAAATATAAATAGGAACAGACATGAATAGTATCATCATAACAAATACACTATTGTCCCATCCAAGATGTCAATATATTAACATTATTTTCTATTATCTCTTTCATTCAGTAAAGTAAAAATCTATCTTTTTAAAAAAAATAATTTATCTTTCTGGGGCACCTGGGTGGCTCAATCGGTTAAACATCCGACTTTGGCTCAGTTCATGATCTCATGGTTCGTGGGTTAGAGCCCCACGTCAGGCTCTGCGTTGACAGCTAGCTCAGAGCCTGCTTCAGATTCTGTATCTCACTCTCTCTCTGCCCTCCCCTGCTTACACTGCCTCTCTCTCTCTTAGAAATAAACTAAACATAAAAACAATAAATATAAATAAATAATAATTTATCTTTTTATTAAAAGTTTTTTTAACATCTACTTATTTTTGAGAGATTTTTGAGAGAGACAGAGTGTGAGAAGGGGAGAGGCAGAGAGAAAGGGAGACACAGAATCCGAAGCTGGCTCCAGGCTCTGGCTGGCAGCACAGAGCCTGATGCGGGCTCCACACCACAGACCATGAGATCAAGACCTTAGCTGAAGTCAGATACTTAACCGACTGAGCCACCCAGGCGTCCCTTTTTTTTTTTTTTTTTTAAAGAAAGTTTTGTTCCCTGTTAAAATTTATAAACATCAGTTCAGGTTCCTGAGTTTTCTGAACAGGTCACTGTCCACACATATGATAACTTAGTCTCCCAACTCACTGGGTATCAGTCCTCTTCTTCATAAAATGGATATAAACATCATTGTGAAACTAAAGAAACCACATTATTTTTACAGTGTAGAAGAATTGCTAAGCTTTTGCCTCTTTTTTTTTTTTGATTAATTTCATGCCTGACTCAGTCAGAGATTAGGCCTTGACACAGGTTATAATTAAATATTGAAATCATGAAGTGCAAGAATGTTTAATTTTTAAAATATGAGTTTTAATTTACCTCATACAGAGAATAGCTCTGGTCACCTGCGGAGATGCATTACACACTACATTGCCTAATGTAGGATGCCTGAATAAGGCTGAGCATACAGTTAAAGTAAACTAATGCAATTTACTGAACAGCAGTCAAATATTTATCCAGTTGATGAAGCAGACTTTATGTGAAACTCAGACAATAATTAAAGAGAAGCCTTGCTTAAAACATGCTTACTCCGGTTTTTACAAATACGTTATATCCTCTCTGCATCTTCCATTTTTCTAAATATTTCTGTGTATCTAAAACACTTCATGATGAGCATTCTATAGCATCATATTGAATGCATTTCCTGATATTTTACTTTATTTTAAAGCTAGGAAGGTAGGTTGGTTCTTCTTCTTCCTATAGCATATCTTTGGCAATAGGACTCTGTCCTTCCTTCCATTGCAGGTGGAATCTATTTTCCCCACCATTTGAATCTGCTTGGCTTGTGACTTGATTTGACCAAAAGAACGTGGCAGCTATATTACGACAGTTCAGAACCTCTGCCCCAAATGACTACACGCTTCTGCTTGTTCTCTGAGCACGTGCCATGGGTTTGAGAAAAGGCCCAGACTGCCTCATGGATGATGAGAAACAACACAGAGGCCATGATACATTGGTCATCTCCTAGTCACCCTGCTGTCTTAGCACAGTGAATATGGTTGAGATGGGCCAAACTCACGCTGGGTTGGCAGAACCACCTAGATTACTTGCAGACTCATGAGAAAGAATGAATGGTTGCTGGCTTAAGCCCCTGTGTTTATGGTAGCTAATTAATAGCTAATTGAAGCAGGATTTAGAGATCTAATTCAAACTCTCCATCTTACAGATGAGACAACTGAGGCCCAGAGAGGTTAAATGTCTTATTTCCATTTATACATTGTCAGTGGCAGAACCAGGTTTAGAGACTACATTCCTCAGCTCCTCAGCCAGAGCTCCTATTATGCAATACTGTGATTTTTTTAAATCATTTTTTGGCAAGAGAGATCAATGAATGCTTGCCAAAAGAACTGGAGTTTTAGCATAATAGCATTTGTTAAAAATAATTTTAAGGGCCTTATATATATCTATTACAGTCATATTTTAGATATTATCTGACAGTATTCTCAGATCCCTTTTTCTAAGTTATGTGAAGAGAATTACCAATGACAGAATGAAGATTGTTTTCAAGTGGAGTAATCCTATAATTTTCAGTCATTGTGATATTACCATTAATCCTTACTTTTGGAATATTTCAATGTGAAAGTTAATAGACATCTTCTCGGCTTTGTTTAGCAGAACTCAAATTTTCTCTGAATTTCACTGCATCCAAAACTATCATCTGGAAAATCACTAACAGCACATCAGAGTCATTCTTTATTAAATATTCTACATAATGAACATTTAAGAAACCCTCAAATGCTTATGTTGTATAAATGTATGAACCTAAGTCCATCATGCCATGGGATGGCATGTTTTGAAATCTTGTTCAGTCAAATTTGTCCTATAATAACTTTTTTAAAATAAATTTTAATAAAAATTTCTC
The DNA here is from genome assembly GCA_017311185.1 of Proteles cristata cristata. Taxonomy (NCBI): domain Eukaryota; kingdom Metazoa; phylum Chordata; class Mammalia; order Carnivora; family Hyaenidae; genus Proteles; species Proteles cristata. The sequence continues at coordinate 1,909,689 of JAESUZ010002205.1, read as the reverse complement.
TACATTTATATTCATTATACCTGCAATGTCATTATGTCCTATAGTATTTGTTCCTGATGTTTAGCACATCCAAGTAACGTGGACAACTTGTTAAGTCACAAATGGTAGGCTCCATCCCCAGAGTTTCTGATTTGAGAAACCTGGACTGGGGACTGAGGCTCTGCATTTCTAACAAGTTCCTAGATGATGCTAAGGCTTCAGGCAGGAGGCCTGCACTTTGAGAACCACTGCTTCACAGTTTTTCAACAGTTGCTGAGATAATGTGTGAATAGTCCTTCTTAGAATACATCCTACTACAATATTTTAGGGAAAGGTAAAGGAAGTATGTAAACTATATTCACAATTTATATTAGTAACTGAATCACACAGTCTAAAGTCCTGTCAATCAAATCAATGAGACAGTCACTTCACTCGAGACTCTGAACAGCCCTGGGGTGCCTGGGTGGCTCAGTTAGTTAAGCATCTGACTCCTGATTTCAGTTCAGGTTAGGATGTCTGGGTCACTGAGATCGAGCCCTGCATCAGGCTCTGTGCTGACAGAAGGGACCCTGCATGGGATTCTCTCACTCCCTCTGTCCCTCCCTTCCTTGCACACTTTCTCTCTCTCTCAAAATAAATAGATATTAAAAAAAAAAAGTTTAAACAGCCTTGACTTTGGGTTGAGACATGTCCAGAGTCTCTCCACAGACCAAGAAGGGAACTTGTCAAAAAAAAAAAAAATTGCATACTGTCACAAGACCCATAATATTTGGAATGTAGGCAAATTAGCTCAAATGATCATCCTCCAAAGGGAAATAATTTGCCAGAGTTTTTATAAGGTAAAGAAATGCCTACTTCCAATTCACAGTCATTTTTTTTTTAATGAGAGTATTCACATAACACTTTCCATGACAGCTTCTGCTTTCCATCACTCAACTCTTTGTGAAAATAGTCCATTTTTGGCTTAGTAACTGTATGTTTGGGTTTAGTCCAAAAGCGAACTTCTTGAAAGGTTTATAAAAAAAAAATTCAGTTGTTTTTAATTCCTGACTGCATCAAATAAAGAAAACAAACTATGAAAAGGGCAGTGGGATTTTAATTGCATTTTTTGTATTTAAATATCAGATAACTTCCTAATGGCCCTTTGCATATCTGTGTCCTCTACAGAAATCCCATACCTGCTTCAGTTTGAAAACACAAGTGAGATTAGAAAAAGATTGGTGTCTGCAAATGTCCTCGGAGAAAACACACAAAAGCACATGTGTGTCCCAAACTCCTGAGCATGCACATTTAAGAGGCACCAGTCGACTCCATCTTTCTTCTTCTGGTAAACAGGCCTCACTGGGTATTCAGAGAGCGTGCTTTTTGAAGGGCCCATGCAGTATTGTTTATAATTTTTATCGGTGTGGTTTTCTGCCACCACCTACTTAAAAGCTCATTTTCCCAGTTTCTGTATTCCTTTGAATCTCTTTCTCTTATATGAAAAAAAAAATGCAAACTGAGCTAACCTGAGGCACTGGGCAGAGAAGACTTTCATAACCTTTCTATTTTTAACATTGAACATTGTCTTAGTATACACTTTCCTAATCCTTTAAGCTGATGCTACATAAAAGGTGAAAGTTCTCGGGTCACTAACAATATACAAAGGTTCTTCTGAAGTGACAGATCCCAGATGAGGAAAGACTTCTCAGGGAGGGTTAGCCTGATTCTAAACATTGCTTTCCTACTCCCAAATTAAATGCATTATTTAACAGCTGATTCTATTCACATCTTTTTCTGATGTTGAAGAAACTTTTTTTAAAATAACTTATAAACAGTGTATCTCTACTTGTGTCATTATTAGATATGATTAAATATCTTCTGCCGAGGAGATATTTTCACTTTCCAATAGACATAGAATTTCTAGTTGCAGATGTTTTAGATACTTTCATGAATATTTCTCAATTAACTCCAACTTACAGTGATCTTTTGAACTCATGTGGTTTCTATTTTTGGTGTTATTCTTTTCTAAATATTCTAAAATATTTATTTTATATGATCTTGTGATGTTGCCAGCTAACTTTTTAGGGACATAGGTCCTATCTACCTAATTAAATTTTATCCCCCGAGGACAGAGATTTCACAGGGATTTGACAACACTGTGCCTTGTACATGGAGGACACTCAGTGAGAATATGCCGATGAAGGACAGGCCCGAGATTGTTAAGTCAATCCTTTTATTTGAGGGTTGGGGTGGCTGGAATTTGGGAGAATGAACTCAAAACACCTCAAGAAAGGTTTCCGAACTTAGTTCAAGATTTTTTGGCCAAAAGCAACCCAGTACAGGAGGCTTGTTCTTACTGGGAAGAGCAACCAAGCCATGACCTACAATAATTATTTCTGTCTTTTGAAAGAAATGGAGAAATAACTACCATGTAACAGGTAAAGTCACCACCTAGCCAACTGGTTCAGTCCCCTTTAGTGAGTTCTACTATCCTGTTGGGTAGGAAAAATTGTGTATGCTTGAAGGAAAGCATTTCTCTGAGACCAGGAATGCATAAACACATGCTGAATCTGTGCAAGGAGGAAGCTGTAAACAGGCTAGGGGACTGCATTTAGGACAAGTCATCACCACCCTCCACCCTCAAGGGACTGGTCTGCACAAGGCACTCGTTATACTTTGTGTCAAGAACAGTACCTGTGCTTGTCTGCCCAGATGACCAAATGTCTTCTGAAATTTCTCTTTCTTGTTAGCTATATATTGAAAGAATTTTCCCCCTTTAAAATCAAACAATTATGATTATAGGCAGAAGCTGCAGGCAAATGCACTAGTTATTTCTCCATGAAAGGCCAAGCTCTCCTATGCTGAGATGTTCTTCAAGGAACAAATTAAAGCATTACTACAATGTGCATTAATAATTATACATAAGATAGTCTTTCAAAAATTTATCTTGATTTTCAAGTTTACTCCTCCCTACTTGCCCACACCCCCACCTGCCACACACACCTATCTGTATAGGACAGTGGCTTAGTGCTTACACTAGCACACACATGTGTTGCAGAATAATGTAGATATTATACCTGAACTGGATAATGCAGGTCCAAGATTCAGTTCCATCATTTACCACTCAGAAACGTGTGTGTGTTGGTGTGCATAGGTATGTTTACTCCATGTTTTGTATCTATGTGTCCTACTTATTAATTTGATTTTCTATGTGAGCTTTCAGAATTATTATATGCTCCACCGTTACATGAAATACACATGAGTTCCTACCTTTGAAAACAGTATATATTGAAATAGAAATTCTGCATGGAAGCATGCCAACTGTGTAACTATGCATACAAATGCCACAAAACAATTTAGAGCCCTAAATGAAGAATGTTATATACAAGTGAAACAACCACAGGAACAGAGGTCAACAGAAAATAATTACACTCAGGAGAATTTGGACAGGACATCAACAAGAGCACAGACCATGAAATCTCCAGTGACCCAAACAGTTACAAAATTGCAACCAAGAGCTGTAACTTTCATCCAGTGAGAAATGCTTTTGTCAAGCTTGGTAATTTTCTAATCCTCACATTCTGGCATGACTTAACCCAGGTGCTGGAATGGGCAAAGCTGACTGACCTACCTACTAGTTAGACAAAAGGAAATGGAAGTATCACCAATTCTTTCCATATGCAGGAGTACTTCAAGATTTGGGCAGCAAGTGTGGACACAGAATAGCAGACGTGAGGTCAAATATCTCAGTCAGGGCCACCATGCTGCACAACTCCAGGGAGCGCCATTTCTACCACCACGGATGTGTATCCTCTTCCTTCATCAAAGTGGCCATAAAGAGTAACAAACCTACACAAAAAGACCTGACTTGGGTTCTAAGTTTACACCTGCCACTTACCAGTTACAGGAACTGGTCAAATCACCACACCTCCCCAAATATCTGTACCAAAGTTTCTTAGTTTATTCCATGAGCTACGGATCCCTTTGACAATCTGGTGGAAGTCATAAATACTTTCTAAGAATAGGGCTTTTAATTGCATAAAATGAAACAGAGGATTCTGAAGAATTCAATTATTAATTTTTTCTGATATAATAATAAACATGCTTCTTTATTAGCATACTCTTTCTGTATCAAGAGACAGATTTTAATAAATACCAAATAGTTTTTAAGTACTGATGAATGTAAATAATATTTTGAAATATCTGCAACAACTATAATGTGATATGAAAATATCTGTCCTGTCTACTGATGACAAAATGATAGGTACCTATTGCTGTCTTTGGCTCATATTTACTAAAAAATAAATGCTGAATTTTGGTTACGGGTTAGTGAAAATGAGATGTAATTATTTTCCCCATTCAAGTTCAAGGACTCCCTGAATTTTACCCATTGATTCCAGGTTAAGAACCATTGCTTCTTACTCTTTTATGCAAAATAGGGAAACACTTGCCCTCCAGAACTCATTGAGCTTTGCCAGGATCAAATTACATAAAGTTAATTCACCAACTAATTTTAAACGGGTAACTTCTATGCCAGGCATTGTTTTGGGGTCTGGGATTCATCAGTGAACAAAATAGACACTGTCTAGTAAAAGAGAAGTTTTATTTGTGGATGACAGACTTTAAATATATGTTTAATAGACTATACTATAGTAAATACATGTAATGTCAGGGGATGGCACAGGAAAATGATAAGGGAAATAAATCAGAGTAAAAGGATACAGGAGAGACAGAGGGGAAGCCACTGTGCTAACGTGCCATGTAGCAGAGACCCAAAGGAAATGACCATCAAGGAGCTATGGGGACACCAGGAAAGGGTGTCTACAAATGAAGTTTTCAGTTTAACCTTTAATCTGCTCATAATCAATTAGCAGGTACTAATTCGAAATATAAGTCAGCATTACTAAGTAGGAAAAATAATATGTAGACTTTCTGTTAAAATTACAAATTCATATCAGGATTAGTGTATATTTTGTTTTATAGCCCTACTTCAAAAATTTATTCTTTCAGTTTTACTATATATACAATTTTTAGCACATCTTATTTCATGACAGGTACTATATTTTAGCAAATTAACTAATTTATTCTTAACAAGAGCTAAACAGGATAGGACCTATCATTACCCTACTTCAGAGATAAGAAAACAGACGCTCAGAGAGATCAAATTCGTTGCCCACATTTACTAAGTAAATATAAGTAAACTGCAGGACCGGGACTGGAAAGCAGCAAATAGCATATATAAATCTATCTGTCTACCTACCATGTCACATTGGTCCTTGAAAGTGTTAGTGTTCTTTGACAGGAGAGCAATCCATCTCAAATACCATAAAGTTGCTAGTGGCACCTGGGTGGCTCAGTCGGTTGAGCCTCTGACTCTTGATTTTGGCTCAGGTCATGATCCCAGGGTTGTGGGATCATTCCCCGTGTTGCACTCTACACTGTGTGGAGCCTGCTTAAGATTCTCTCTCTACCTCTGTCCCTCTCCCTTGCTTGTGCTCGCTCTTTCTAAAAGCAAACAAACAAATAAGTTGCTAAAGTATTTTAGAAGACTGCATTAACTGAGAAAAGTTTGCACTGCATTCACTAAGGAAAACATTCGAAGAACAGAAAGCTGAGCCAGGAAGGGGTCAGGAACAGTAAAAAGAAATTCTTGACTAAGAAAAAGAGTCATTTGAGAATCCCATTGAAAAATTAGAGTCTCCATAATCTTTCTTTTTTTTTTAACATCTATTGCGATTACCAAAACATCAAATAAAAAACAACTTGCAAAGCTAATCAGGGGTCCAAAAAAGACACTCTAAAATTTTTCTACAATTCAAGGAAAGCAATCCTGGGTGCTTTGTTGTAGGAGATGCTTTAAGTGCAGTGTACTGAACCATAGGTTAATCTCTGAAAAGGCCAGAGGCTTCATAAAGTAGATAAGAGTAAGTGAATGGAAAGAACACAGTAATATCTTTTAAATCAAAGCTGGCAAATTTTGGAGACATAGACTGACAATAAAAAAAAATTAGAATCAACTTCTATCTTAAATTATTTTTCTTTCTGAATTTGTTTCCTTGCTTCTAAATTACTCCTCTCCTCAGGAGTGCACTATAATAGCTCCAGTGAGAGATGACAGGAGCCTGAAGAAAAACAATAACAGTGGAGATGGCTGGGAAGAAAAGAAAGAATTTATATGATATCCAATAACGGGAGTGGGGCAGATGGGCCAAAGGTGGATGGCCAAGGGAAAAGTCCAGATTTGCTTTGGTTTCTGTCATGGATGCCAACTGGATGGTATGTTATAAATAAGATAATGAGTATAAGAGGGAACCAGAAGGAAGGTAGTGAGCACAAATTTGGAAGCACATATTATTAACTTGTATTTTTCAGGGTTGTAAATATTGGGAGATCCAGATAGCAATGATTATAGGCAGTTGGAAATACAGCTCTGGAACTCAAGAGAGAAATCTGGAACTTAGGAAGAAAATGGGGCTACAAATAGAGTTTCAGGAATCATCAGCATCTGGACAAAGACAGAAAATTTCAACAAATATTGAAGGTAAACCCAGAGGGTGGAAGAGACAAAGGTGACTTTGATGGAGTAAGTAGAGAGACCTAGGGAGCCAAGAGAGCACAGTATCAGACTCACAGAGGTCAAATAAGGATTGGGGTTTGGGGGCGGAGGATGGAAGGGCAGTGCACTGGAGCCTTTGACAGAGCAGCTGTGTTGATATGGTGGCAGACAGTTGAAGGACATGGAGGTAAGAAGTTAATAGGAAGCTAAAATCAGAATATAACTCATTCTATTCATGTACTTGCTGGTGAAGTGAGAGAAAGAGAGAGAGAGGAAGAGAGAGAGAGAGGAGGAGAGAGAAGCTAGATTCCCCAAGGCCAGTCAACAAATGGAGAGGCTGAAATTACCTGGAAAATAGTAATTTATGGGTAAGTACCTAAAAGAAACAAGAAGGGATAGGACCAAGAACACCTATAAGGGCGTGGGTATTAAAGAGGAAAATCAGGTGCTTTTTAGCCACCTCCAAGGCTAAATAAGCAGTGGTTCTTAATGTGAGCAGAGAACATGTTATAGACTTGTAAGGGCAATGGTTTTGCCTGGCAGAATGACTGGAGGCCCAACTGACACTAAGTGGGACCGAAAAGGACAGAAATCTTGCAATTCCTGAGACACAATGAAGAAGCATCCCACATCCCATACAACTATCAAATGTCCAAGGGACGTTCGTGTCGGTGAATAATCTGTTTGTGAGGAAAACTCTGCTGTACAGTAATCACTAAGTGCCTCTGAATGGCTTTAATACATATAGATTCTCCAGGAATACGAATACTATGTAATTCGAAGGAAAACTGATTTAGGTTTCTTCAGATCTTTACCAAGAATTTGTCATAAATTCAGAAATGCACATGATCAAAAGAAATACAGTTAGCATTATGCTAACAGAAATAAATTAAACACAAAGGGTGTCTGGGTGACTCAAGTCAGTTAAGTGTTTTACTTCGGCTCAGTTCTCTGTCTCACAGTTTGTGAGTTTGAGGCCCACACTGGGCTCTGCACTGACAGTATAGAGTCTGCTTGGGATTCTCTCTCTCTCTCCCTCGCTCTCTACCCCTCCCCCACTCATGTCATTTCTCTCTCTCTCAAAATAAAAAAGTAAACTTAAAAATTAAAATCAGACATAAAAGGTCACATATTATATGATTGTCTTTATATGAAATACCCAAAATAGGCAAACAGAGAGAAGAACTTCCAGAGTTGATATTTTAGGCCTTCTAGACCTTTGAGGTCTACAGCATTCCTAAGCAAGAGCTAAAGCTAAGCTGGGTTGACTAGCTGGATTCTGGAGACAGAGGCCATCCAACTCAGTGGAAATTTTCTAAAAATAAAATAAGAAAAAAAAAGATTAGATTGGCTTTGAAAGGGAAAAGAATATGCTGAAAAATGAGTGTTTACATAAAAAGTCAAGGCCTCATATCATCTACCAGGTCCTCCTAAGGAAAGAAAGGAGTGAGTTACTGGCTGAAGGGTCTGTAAGAAGACATAGGTTGAAGTGCCTTCCATCATTCAGTCAATAGAATTGTACTAAGCTGCTGCCCCCTGTTAGGCACAGAGCCACGCCAGCTGCACTGCTAAGGTCTGGGAACAGAAAGATGAATGAAACACTTAAAGTCCTCAGAGGAGTGCTGGGCCTTGTGAGAGAAAGCAAACAATGAGAAGCAGGAAGTGAATACCAATGCTAGATTTGAAATACTTTAAGGCCTTTACTACAACTCAGAGTGTGGTCTGAGGAACAGCAACATTGGTATTCCTGGGAGCTGTTAAAAACACAGACTCTCAGGCTGCAGACTACCGAACAGCACCTGCATTTTATTTTAACAGAAACTGCAAGTGATCATATGTATGTTAGGTTTGAGAAGTGCAACTCAGGATTGGGGGCTGGGGGATTCAGCTTTGGGCTGGTCTGTAAAGGAAAGGCCCCAATTTTGACTATTATTTCTTTTCCTCAGGGCCTCTGCTTTTCATAAAATTACCTTGGTATATTCTTAATAACTACCCACAACCCCTAGTCACCTAAAGACTATATTAAACATTGCTTTCAGCTCTAGGAGGTGGTGGCCACTTATTAGCATTACAAAGTGTTCTGGTGAATGGGCGATGACATTGATATCAGGTTGACTGATTAATTAAAGGCTCATCCAATTCCCTTGACTGGACTCGAACCCTATTTCCGATATGTACTGTACACAGGAGATACAAATATGTATTAGATGGTCTTTGCCTCCAAGAGTTAAATTTTTCCCAAGGACTTGTTTTTAGTTACCATTTGGTCTAGAATAAGAATGTCTAGTCACTTCCATGATGAATAAATACTTGCAAATTCTTTAAGAAACCCTGGACTGTATAGTTAGGGTAAATAAACGTCTTAAAGTCACAGTTTATTCTTATTGTCCTCAAGTAGTTATCCTTCTTCATTCTCAAAAACATTACATTCGAATGATAAATTTTACAGGCATCCTATCTATAGGTAAGTGATGGTCATTGAAGAACACAATGGCTACTGCTTTGAAGTCGACCAAGAGAAGGAAAAGGAGTGTGGCTCTGTGGCAGGGAGGTTATCACTGACACAATGGGGGTCAAGGAAAAGACCACAAGAAGTAGTCATGTTGATTTAAAGAGAGAGATCCACATGTTTTACACATACACATGCACACACACACACCATAAAATATGCATTAGAGATGGAAAAAGACTGGAGAACCAAATTCACTACATCTTAAGAGTATATCATAGGGCCATTAGAACATTAGAGATTGCCAAAAATCATTCAGCTCCTCACAAAGGAGTAAGTAAGTAAAAGCTTGGTTGATACCATGAGGCTACACACTGTAGTACCATTTACCTTTCCAGGTTAACAATATATTTGAACTTTCTCTTTCATCTAGTTTAGTGAGTTTTAACCCTGTCTGAAACAACACCCCCTTTTATAATACAGCTTTTGCAACACTTGCATTAATACACTGATGAAAAACATTCATAGGTGTGGAGCCTAGATGGCTCACTCTGTTCAGTGTCCTGACTTCAGCTCAGGTCATGATTTCATGCTTCGTGAGTTCAAGCCCCGTGTCCGGCTCTGTGCTGACAGCTCAGAGCCAGAAGCCTGCTTTGGATTCTGTCTCCCTCTCTTTCTGCCCCTCTTCCACCCATGCTCTGTCTCTGTCTCTCTCTCTCAAGAATAAACACTAAAAGTTTTTTTTTAATTCATAGGTAACATAACTCACATATAAGCATAATAGTAAAAATCAAAATAATGCCTTAATACTAATAAAAGAAATTACATAATATGCAATGAAACAACATGTACTACAATATGTAAATCCTCAAGTGTGTTTTAATGAGTCAAATACTTGCTGTTCTTTGAAAAACTAGTGCAAATGGGATAGCTACAAGAGCAGAAAGATGGATGTGTGCTATTAGTGAGTTACCTTCTGTGCTCTCTGCTCTCACCCTTCACCTCCAGAAACAAAATTTTGTCTCTTCTTTCCTCTATAGGTTTCTATTTTTCTATTGGCAGTGTCTCTACCTTAATTCAATCTCCATGATCTTCCTCCTGATTTAGAAATCATTCCTTAACTAATTTCTTTAAAACTAATATGCCTCCTACTCCAACCCCTTTTCTGCCCTCATCACACAACTTTCAGAGTTACCCTCCTAATTATTCTACTCCATTTCCTAAATATCGTAAATGATTATGTGGCCCTAAACTCTACATCCAACCTCCTCTATTGCTGCTATCATACTACTAGACATTCTGGAACATCTCTGTGCTTTCCCTTCTCTGTGCCTTGACCACACTGGTCTTTATCCCAGCTTCTATATCCCACCTACCCATTATTTAAAATCTTCCCCTGGGAAGGATTAAACATTCCATTCCTTTGGCCTATATATGATTTACACACACCTCTATTTTGACACCTGTTATCTTGTATTCTAGTTCCTTTCTTATCAACCCAGCTCCTTCCCACCCTCCTGGAGACAAGTCCCTTGAAGGCAGTAGTTAACTTGAATTATTTACCTGTATAACATGAGGAATAAACCAGTGGTCTGGTACAGAGTTGAAGCTGATTATTTGTTTGTTAAATGAATGAATAAACTAACAAGTAAATTAATCAGAAAAGATTTTCTCTGAAAGTACTGGATTGTTAAGAAATTAAGTTGGCCTGTGGGAGTTTTATAGTCAGCAGCTTTACCAGTCTTTGGCGTGGCTCACTTCAAAGTCCAAACATTCTAATAAACGAGGCCCAGAAAAAGTTAAGGAAGTTGCCCAAGGTAGCACAACTATGAAGAGAGAAAAAAATCAAATGTAAATCATACCTCCTTGCTCTTTTCAATGCCGGGTGTTTACCTCTGGAAAGCGGCAAGCAAGAATAAATATCTAAGAAATACACTTTACAGATGAGAGACTTTTCTATAAGATCCTCATGAACTTATTTTCTTGATGCTATCCTGGCACATATAAGATTCAGTGTGCACGGGGTAGATGCTGCAGAATGCAGGAAGTTTAGAAGACCAGAGGAATAAACTAACAAGAGGAGGTTTATTCTGTAAGCACACCACTTCATTTTTGGTCTGCAGAGTAAAAGAAAGGGTTTCAAGAGTCACCTTTCATAAGCAAGCATCATGTTAATAATCCAATCTATGGATCATTCAAGGCTGAGATCTTTGCCCAGTGGCATTAATAATATCCTTTTGGTCCTGATGGGGGCACAGTCTTTTTAGCCATCTCTTAGCTGAACTCAATGTAAATAGAGACAATAAGCCTGTGGTTAAATAGGTGGTCACCTACTAGAAACTTTGCATAATGATGCAAATAGGAGGTGAAAATGTTCAATGGAGTAGGAGTATTCTTGGGGGGGCGGGGGTCAGCAACTTCATATCTTCAAAGTTGACTAATCACTAGTTTGATAAGCCTGTTCAATATGATTCATACTTCTGCATTAACCAGGCATTCCTTTATGGAAGTCCTTACTCAACAGACCTATTTGGCCCTTTAGAAACGTTAGCATTTACATGTTTCTTCGGGGCTCCATTCCTCCTCGCAGCTTGCCGCACTCTGCATTCATTAAGCACCGATACTTCTGGGCCCTGACATGTGTATTTATTAATCACATATTATGCAACAGGCCATTTAAACTGATTAATCTTATTTAACCTTCACAACAACCTTATAAGGCAGGTGTCATAGTTACTTCCATTTTAAAGATGATGAAATGGAAACCCTATGGTGGAGTATCTTCCCAAGACCACACAGATAAAGCAGCCGGTAGGTGCTTGACCCCATATCTAACATGAAGCAGGGGGCTGGTCTGTAGATTTTCCCACCGTCCCACCCTTAAAGACACAGTTGGATGAATATATATGCCACATGGTCTCACAGTTTTCTGACCTGTCCTTGCCTACATCTGCCTCAGTGGAAATTCAGAATGCCTCTGTATTCCAAGGCTAAGATGTTCTTTGCTGAATGAAAGCAGTAATTAAAGACTGGTTTTGCTAAGGCCATTTGGAGGATACAAAGTACCTGATAAGGAATACGTTTTCCTTCCTAACTCCTTAAAGCCTTCGGGGTAGTGTGTCTTCTTGCAGGGAAAGGTGACCACAGTCGAAGGCACACTGTGGGCATTGGATTAACACAAGTCCACAAAGTACTTTCAGGACACCATGGCACCACCATTTCTCACCCAAGACAAAAAACACACTCTTGATCCACTTCTACCTTTTTAAATTTTTAAAAATGTTTTTATTTATTTTTGAGAGAGAGAGAGAGACAGCGTGAGCGGAGGAGGGTCAGAGAGAGAGGGAGACACAGAATCTGAAGCAGTCTCTAGGTTCTGAGCTAGCTGTCACACAGAGCCCGACGTGGGGCTCAAACTCATGAATTCTGAGATCATGACCAGAGCTGAAGTCGGATGCTCAACCGACTGAGCCACACAGGCGCCCCCACTTCTACCTTTTAGAAACCTCTTCACTGACATCTGTGAAATTACAGCTAATATGTGAAGCCCTCTATAAGGGCTGAGGTTAAGCTCTGTTTTCCCTTGTTATATTCCCAGATATAATTTAGTGAACCTGGAAGCCAAGCTGATTTGAATTAAAATTCCAGCTTCAAAGAAAGCAAGCTGTGTGGCCTCAGGCAAGGCACTTGACTTCTCTGAGTTTCAGCTCCTTTCAAAGTAAAATGGCCTGATGTTGCTTGCACCAGACAATTACTATAAAGATGACCATACAGTATATGGAAGAGATTCAGAAGCAATTTGCCATTGCCTGGAGTCAGGCCAACTGCCAGCTTTCTGACTTTGAACAAGCTTATTTACTTTCCTCATCTGTAACAAATGCAATAGTAATATTATTACATAAGACACAATATGCCCAAAATGTAGTCTCTTGTGCTAAGCCCACATGGCCAAACCAATACTTAATACCTAATACCTAAATTAAATACACTTTCACCCTCTCCCAGGAGTGGAATCTTAAATCAGTCAATCTGGAAATACCTAGTCACCACTGGTGAGGTAATCTGCCTGGTAGGCCCCTACTATCCCCTAAAGGAAGATGACCTTGCCTTAGACAATCCTCTCTTTGCTAGTAACTTCCTTGTTCTGCCTCCTCCTGCCTATAAAAATTTTTCATTTTGTACAGCTCTTTAGAGCAACTTTCCATTTGCTAGATGGGGATACTGCCCCATTCTTGAATCACTGAATAAAGCCAGCAAGATATTTAAAATTTACTTAGTTTAGGTTTGTTTTTAAGAAAGTCATCAAGTTTTTTTCTTCTCTCCTTACTTCTGACATCTTTACTATAATGGCTTTCCACTTATAGACAAAAGATAATTGAAGTAGTTTTGCAAACACATTCAGACATGGTATCTCCCCCAGAGAGAAAGGGGGCATCCCTTCCTTATATCTGTTTTAGAAATAAGAAACCCCATTTTGCTGACTCCCCAGGACATTGGTCTCACCTCTTACTGGCTCCTTTTACCACCCAAATTCCAATCATAGGTACGGTGAATGAGACACTCTTGACTGGTCTAGAACTATCAGAATTTCATTAGGGCCACCTTTTCCTGATTGAATTCTGGTTTTGCCAGAAAAAAGAAGGAGGGAATCAACATGGCGGGGGAGGGGGAGACCCCAGCGATTCTTACACCCAGCATTCCAGAGGACACCAGGGAACTATGGATTTACAGGCCAAGGCTCTTGGTCTTTTACCATATGACCTTCACCTAGGGGAAAAAGTTATACTTGAAACTTAAAACAAAAGCTATACTGTTATCAGGGGATATAGTTCTACAAAGCTTGGGCCAACCCATCTCCAAAGGGAATAATCGCAAGGGGGCTTTCATAACATGCCACTCTGGGATTATGGAAGGCATGTTGACCTTGGCAGTAAAGGTACCTTAGCTTGGATTACAATTCTGGCACTTACCAATGGGTTCATTGGCCAAAGCAAGTGTCTCTTAGAACCTCAGTCCCCTTATCTCTAAAAAGTGGATAATAATATCTGCCTTGGGGTTGTTGTGAGGATTCAGATAATGTATGCGAAAGTATTTTGTAAACTGTAAAGCTCAATACTGTGTAATTGAAAGGTATGATTATCTAATGAACCAGTCCGTTTTACCTCTGCATGTCCCACTTCTCCAGCCGTTTAAGTCTTGTTTTCCTGCTGGCTCGCCAAAGTAGCTTCCTGCTGTCTCATTACCACCTCATGTTTAACATGGCAAAGATCAAGATTTTAATTTTTTACCGGAACACACTCTTCTCTTTTCAACTCTGCAGTCCCTGTGGGGAATATTACTCCAATGCCAATCACACAGACCTGAGTCTGAGCCTGTTTTAGAACCTGCTCTTTCAATCTCTCCCTTTACAACCATGAGTTCATTAAATCTTGCCACTTCCTACATAGCTTCTCTAATTTCCAGCTTTTTGCCCCCCTAAAAAACAAGTATCTAGTGCGGATTCCTGTCATTTAATACATAAACCTTCTGCAACCTTTTCATTAGCTTTGCTTCTCCAACTTTATGTGAAATCTCCCCAGACAAGATTTAAAAATGAGAATTCCTACAAGATGACATCTCTTCCTACATGCTCTGCAACCCTAACCTGGTTGTTTCACAACAGTGTAGAATGCTACTAGATGTAAAAGCCTCATGTCCCCATTGGGCGCTTGGAAAGCAGGGCCATTCTGCAAATCTGAGAACTTCCTTCTCCCCTTAGTTTTGCATTAGGGAGGACCTGATAAATCTCCAGGGAAATGTAGAACTTCCAGGGAAAATCAGAACATTTTCCCTGTTCTTTGTGCCCAAGCTCCTCAATGCTAATCTACAAATTCCAGGAAACCTATAATCTACAAACTCTAGTCCCAGGGCCCAGTTGGAACAAACAAACAAACAAACAAACAAAAACAAAGAAAGAGAGAGACTAAAATAATGTTTCCTTTGAGGAAATGGCAAACATGGATTACAATGAAAAAGATACATCTGGGTTTCAACTGGGATCAGGAGAGGAGCTTGGGAGATGGTAAGGAATTGGTCCTAATTTATAACAGAATGCCTCTGGTGAGTATAATGGCAACAAAAGCTCATGAGTCGGGAAGCACAGTTTGGCCATGGCTGTGTCAAGTTATAGGTGGTTAGGATATGGGAAAATGTAAGATGCAGAATGGACCACAGAGACATGATGATGGTTCAGATGTTATATGCAGAGTGATAGGGAGTGATAAGATAAATTCAGTTCAGATTTCAGATGCTGAAGGAAAGGGATGGGGGAATGCACTGGAACAAAAGTGTTGAACACAAACTACGCATTAGGGACTCCATATTCTTTAAACATATCATCTAATTAAGTCTTTGTAGAAATTCGAGGAGTTAGGTATTAGAAAAGAAGACAAGAGGTCCAAACTGGAGTCACTTGTGCTAAATCCACATCACCAAACTGAAACTTAATACCTAACTACACCTAACTTAATTACACTTTCACCCTCTCGCAGGAGTGGAATCTTAAGCCAGTAAGTCTGGAATGGCAGGCTCCTGCCATCCCCTAAAGGAAAGTGACAACAAACACGCCCTTCTCTCCTAGTAACTTCTTTGTCCTGCTCCCTTCTGCCTATAAAAGCCTTTCATTTCCTATAGCTCTTTGGAACTCCTTTCTATTTGCTGGATGGGATACTGCCAATTCATGAATCACTGAATGAAGCCAATAAGATCTTTAAAAATGTACTCAGTTGAATCTTGTCTTTTAACAACTTGATGATTGTTTTGAAACTTCTGCCTTGAAAAATCTTGAAACCTTTTCTACTTCTTAATATTAGGTGAAATAATACATTTCCATTGTTTAAGATCATTTAAGCTAGCAAGCAGATGATAGCTTCCTAAGTGATAACAACGGCTTGAGCCTTTATTTTTGCAAATTAATTTCCAGACTTCTGACAAACTGAGAACCTAAATGCAGTGCTTTCCTCACAAACTTTTACCAGGACACATAGTGTCAGTTCCTCCTTCAATACAATCAAATGCAGATTTTTTTTTTTTTTTTTTTTGGTCAACAATGACCACACAAATGTGGATATAATCTGTTTATTATCTCTTTTATTAAGCAAAGTACAAAGCTGAAGGCAGTTGTCCATCTTGTTATTTCTCATCTTTCTGAATATACCTTCATGAATATATATGACAAGCTAAGAATATATATTCTCATGGATTTATATACATAGCCTGATCTATCCTCATGGGTTTGGATAAACTATAGAATTTTATAACCTTCTCCATGAATGACTGTGATCACTTGCCCCTCAGCCTGTGATGAAAATTTTTGTCCCAGGAGAACCTGATTTTTCTTTCTTCATTCCCAACTCTTTGAATTTTTTTTTTTACATTTATTTATTTTTGAGAGACAGAGTGAGGTAGAGTGTGAGTGAGGGAGAGGCAGAGAGAGAAGGAAACAGAATCGGAAGCAGGCCCTAGGCTCTGAGCTGCCAGCACAAGCCCGACGCAGGGCTCGAACTCATGAACTGTGAGATCATGACCTAAGCCGAAGTTGGACACTTAACCAACTGAGCCACCCAAGAGCCCCCATTCCCAACTCTGTCTCTCTGTTTTATTAACATTCTCTTAGCAAATATTAATGAATCTAGAACTATGAGCGCAAATAAATACTGTCGTGGGGAACCAATGAGCTATGGATTGCTGAGAAACATGCCTAAAATAAATGGTTGCACTTCTCCCAGAGGGCCTTAGGAAAAGAATTTCACCCCAAGAAAGTGTGTATACATTAGAAGTACCTTCTACAGAGGCCAAAGCTTCCAAACACTTCATTTAATTTAACAAACAGCAGATTGTCTCTATTCAGACTTTCTAAGATAATATTAAAGTACATGAAGGAAAGAAGACTAGAAAGAAAATCTTATTCTATGCATTGTCCAAGTGACTTTTGGTGAAGTTTAAATAATAACTGATGGCTATTTATACTAATTCCATTGTTAAATCTAATAATGTGCCAATTTTATATTGTCTAGATTCACTTGTATTCAATGTAAACAGTGACTGTGAGTGATGCGAATGCATTAACTTGGTGTAAATGATATTCATTATATATGAACTGTCAGCTCTGCTCTAGGACCCTTATGATAATGAGATGTTGCTTTTCCTGAAGCTTTCCCAGTGAGTAACCATTTTTAATAAATAAAGTAAAATATGGATCCCTAGAAGACTCCAGAGTTCTTTCAATGAGGTTTTTATCTTTTTTAACTAAAACATGTACCTCAAAAGTAGAGACCATCATATTGCTTCATCTAGAAGCTATTTCTGTCCTGTTCTTTGGAGATTTTTTTTTCATTATAGCTGCCCATCATGGTCCTTTTAATGGACAAAGTTGGAAGCTGAATAGCTAGATTACATTGTTATGATTCTCAGCTGTTGGATTTCCCTTGTTGGTTTGAAAGAAAAAAATGATTTTATTTCATTTTGAAATGTATAAATGATGCCTAATTCCTATTTGAAGTTGTCAGACTGTGATTACCAGTAGAACTATAACCTTACTTATGCAAATCACTAGAGTTCATGGTAAGTCTGACATTTACAGAATTAATGAACTAAATAATTAAGTGACCTAGTAAGTGAATTGGTAAACCAGAACTATTAATCTTTTAATGAATTCTTTACTATCACTTAAATAATAAATTTTTTGCATAATTTTAAAGGATTATAGTAAAGAAACATTAGAATAGGAAACCCATTATGTGAAGGAACGTTACTTTTATAAATCCGTCATTATGTCTCTTTTTATTGAATTCATTTCTATTCAGGTTTAGAAAAGTGGCAATTCCTATATTGGTGACTAACAGTCCCCGACTTCGAAGTTTTTTTTTCCCCCCTCACTGAGACAGAGGGTTTGGGATCATTTACTGCTTTAAAAAACCACAGTCTAAAATGAGTAATTAGCATACAACTATAATTTCTGAAATCCCCTATTTGATGGTGTGCATCACATGTGTTTCAGAATTTTTAAGCCTTTGTAGGTTAACTAGCACATAAAAGAAGGCCTTTGTACTGGCTGTCTTCAAAAAGCATTTCTCTCTTCTCCACAAATGACTATCTTTACCTTCCTTTTCAAATGCCTTTTTTAAAAATCAGATCACAGATATTAAAATAACTGAACTGCACTAAACATAACCAAAATTTAAAACACTGAAATGTCCAGAGTTATATCAGTCAATAATGAGAGGGAAGTAAAAAGGTTAGATTGGGTCTTCAGTATCCATACTAATTGTCTGTAAACGGACTGCCCTCAGTAGGATCAGGAATTATTGAATCACTACCTTCCACTGGAAGGGAAAAAATTCAAATGCTTAAACAAAAAGAAAAGCTAGCAAAAGTGATGACTACCATATTTTTTTTTCCCAATCCAGATGAAAGAAAAGGCTGATGATTGCTTAAATCAAGCAATACATGTTTATCGAACAACTATCACATACTTGGTATTGTCCTAGGCACAATGGGACATACAGAAGAAGATGTGGTCCACAAACATGAGATTAGAATCCAAGTGAAGAGATTCTACTAAGATACACAAATGATATCAAGTTACATAGGGTATTTAATAAAGCCTCAACTACTGTACACAAAAGTGTGACACAGATTCTACATCTTGTAACCTTTTAGGCTGAGGAAATACACTTGAGTTGTTTTAGCTAGAAAATCTTCTGAGCCTCTGTGAACCTATTTCTATTTCTGGCAATATGGTAGGCTACATATTCTGAAAACCTTCCTGATGAAGAACATCTAGAAATGCTGTGCAAATTATAATAATAAGATTATACATATAAATGCATAGCTGAGCCTGAAATAAATTAGAGGAAATTCCCATGGTCTCATGATGAAAAAAAATTTTTTTAAGTAGGCTTTACTCCCAGTATGGAGCCCAGCACAGGGCTTGAACTCACAGCATTAAGATTCAGACTTGAGCTGATACCAAGAGTCAGATGCTTAACCTACTGAGACACCCAGGCACCCCTCGGGATGGTAAGACACCCCAGCACTAGCCAGGATAGTAATTGAAAGTGGATTCAATGGCTGCTCTTGAGAACTTGCCAGTTTTGATCATCAAGAGTCTCAGAAGGGCAGAATAGTGTCTTGCTCTTCACAAAGAGCAAGGAGTTGGAGCTAAGACCCACACATAAAGTTGGGACCTTCAAAGGGCTAGACAGTCAATGCGATTATAGATTTAAAAATAAATCCTTCCACTGGCAAATGGAGGTGGGTATGAGGTCCAAGTCCTGGATAAAGCCTCTCCCAAGGATTTGTAATTTAGGATTGCCTTTCTTCTGATTTGGGGATCAAATTCATACTTCTTTCCAAGTTTGGGAAATCCTAAGCCAAGAAATAACATAAATCATTCCCAGATTGATAGCCCTCCAGTAAGCTCAGCAGAAGCAATGTGAATCCTCCTGTGAGAGACTTACTTACATTTAATCCAGGTCCTGAAAGATCCCCAGAAATAAGATTCTGCTGGATTTGGCTCACAACGGAAAATTACAAAATACGTAAGGAAATAAAGTTCTTGGGTTGTAGTGAAACTAGAGCTGGAGAAGATTTAGCAGGAAAGAATATGAGGCCCCAAAGTGGGAAGATCACATGGTTTGGGGCCTGAAATGGTGAGGAAAACAAGCACAGCAGAGAGTAAATGATAAGGAAGCCCACCCTTCAGTTTGGCTTGTGGCCAAGTTTGCATTTGAAAAGAAGTTGTTTTATCAAATCAGTAAAAAAAAGACTTAGACCATAGGGCATGTCTAAACATGGCTTTAGTTCACTTGACCCACTGAAGTGTTCCTATTAAGGAAATGACTGGTGATCTAGCAGGTAGATAAAAATATAAATAGATAGATAGATAGATAGATAGATAGATAGATAGATAGATAAAATTATTTTGATAAAATTGATATCATTGATTATACTGATAAAATTGATAAAATTATACTGATAAAAAATACATAGATAAAATTATTCTCCTTCAGTACTTTTAAAATGCCCCGCTTGGTTTGAATACTTTTGTTACTTTTTGAGTTTGCTACTTACTGGTCAGTAGTTATTTGAACCAAAAGGCACATAAATGGCTGATAATCCTTTCTTTTTTTTTTTTTATTTTTTTTTATTTTTTATTTTTTTTTTATTTTTTACAAATAGTTTATTGTCAAATTAGTTTCCACATAACACCCAGTGCTCATCCCCAAAAGTGTCCTCCTCCATGCCCGTCCCTCCCTCCCCCTACATCCATCAGTCCTCAGTTTTTGTCAGCATTCAAGAGTCTCTCATGGTTTGCCTCTCCCCCTTTCCCCCACCATTTCTGCCCTTCTTCTCCCCCTTGGTCCTCTGTTAAGTTCCTCCTAATCCTCCTATACGTGCACACATATGATATTTGTCTTTCTCTGCCTGACTTATTTCGCTCAGCATAACACCCTCAAGGTCCATCCATGTTGCTACACATGGCCAGATTTCATTGTTTCTCATTGCCATGTAGTATTCCATGGTATAGATAAACCACATCTTCTTGATCCATTCATCTGTTGATGGACACTTAGGCTCTTTCCAGGTTTTAGCTATTGTGGAGAGTGCTGCTATGAACATTGGGGTACATGTGCTCCTATGCATCAGCATTTCTGTATCCCTTGGGTAAATTCCTAGCAGTGCTATTGCTGGGTCATAGGGGAGTTCTATTGTTAGTTTCCTGAGGAACCTCCACACTGTTTTCCAGAGGGGCTGTACCAGTTGACATTCCCACCAACAGTGTAGGAGGGTGCCCGTTTCTCCACATCCTGGCCAGCATCTAGAGTTCTCTGATTGCTCATTTTAGCCACTCTGACTGGCGTGAGGTGGTATCTCAGTGTGGTTTTGATTTGTATTTCCCTGATGAGAAGCGACGCTGAGCATCGTTTCATGTGTCTGTTGGCCATCTGGATGTCCTCTTTGGAGAAGTGTCTGTTCATATCTTCTGCCCATTTCTTCACTGGGTTGTTTGTTTTTCGGGCGTGTAGTTTGGTGAGTTCCTTGTAGATTCTGGATATCAACCCTTTATCTGATATGTCATTTGCAACTATCTTTTCCCATTCCGTTGGTTGCCTATTAATTTTCTGGGTTGTTTCCTTGCTGTGCAGAAGCTTTTAATCTTGATGAGGTCCCAACAGTTTATTTTTGCTCTTGATTCCCTTGCTTTTGGGGATGTGTCAAGTAAGAAGTGGCTGCGGTGGAGGTCAAGGAGGTTGTTTCCTGCTTTCTCCTCTAGGGTGTTGATAGTTTCCTGTCTCACGTTCAGGTCCTTTATCCATTTTGAGTTTATTTTTGTGCATGGTGTGAGAAAATGATCTAGTTTCATTCTTCTGCATGTTGCTGTCCAGTTCTCCCAACACCATCTGTTAAAAAGGCTGTCTTTTTTCCATCGGATATTCTTTCCTGCTTTGTCAAAGATTAGTTGGCTGTATACTTTTGGGTCCACTTCTGAGTTCTCAATTCTGTTCCATTGGTCTATGTGTCTGTTTTTGTGCCAATACCATACTGTCTTGATGATGACAGCTTTGTAGTAGAGGCTAAAGTCTGGGATGGTGATCCCTCCCGTTTTGGTTTTATTTTTCAGGATTACTTTGGCTATTCGGGGTCTTTTGTGGTTCCATACAAATTTTTGGATAGTTTGTTCTAGTTTTGAGAAGTATGCTGGTGCAATTTTGATTGGAATTGCATTGAATGTGTAGAGTGCCTTAGGTAGTAATGACATCTTAACTATATTTATTCTTCCTATCCATGAGCATGGAATGTTTTTCCACTTCTTTGTGTCTTCTTCAATTTCCTTCATAAGTTTTCTATAGTTTTCATCATACAGATCTCTTGTATCCTTGGTTAGGTTTATTCCGAGGTATTTTATGGTTTTTTGTGCAATTGTGAATGGGATCAGTTTCTTGATTTCTCTTTCTGTTGCTTCATTGTTGGTGTATAAAAATGCAACCGATTTCTGTACGTTGATTTTGTACCCTGCAACTTGGCTGAATTCTTGGATCAGTTCTAGTAGGCTTCTGGTGGAGTCTGTCGGGTTTTCTATGTAGAGTATCATGTCATCTGCGAAGAGTGAAAGTTTGACTTCCTCTTTGCCAATTCTGATGCCTTTGATTTCCTTTTGGTGTCTGATGGCTGATGCTAGGACTTCCAGCACTATGTTAAACAGCAGTGGTGAGAGTGGGCATCCCTGTCGTGTTCCTGATCTCAGGGGGAAAGCTCTCAGTTTTTCCCCCTTGAGGATGATGTTAGCTGAAGGCTTCTCATAGATGGCTTTGATGATGTTTAAGTAGGTTCCTTCTATCCCAACTTTCTCGAGAGTCTTTATTAAGAAGGGATGCTGTATTTTGTCAAATGCTTTTTCTGCCTCTATTGACAGGATCATATGGTTTTTATCTTTTCTTTTATTGATATGATGTATCACATTGATTGATTTGCGAATGTTGAACCAGCCCTGTAACCCAGGAATGAATCCCACTTGATCTTGGTGGATGATTCTTTTGATATGCTGCTGGATTCGATTTGCAAGGATCTTGTTGAGAATTTTTGCATCCGTATTCATCAAGGATATTGGCCTGTAGTTCTCTTTTTTGCTGGATCTCTGTCTGGCTTGGGAATCAGTGTGATGCTGGCTTCATAAAATGAGTCCGGGAGTTTTCCTTCGCTTTCTATTTTTTGGAATAGCTTGAGAAGAATTGGGATTAATTCTGTTTTAAATGTCTGGTAGAATTCCCCAGGGAAGCCATCAGGTCCAGGGCTCTTATTTGTTGGGAGATTTTTGATCACTGATTCAATTTCTTCACTCGTTATGGGTCTGTTCAGGTTTTCTATTTCTTCCCGTGTGAATTTTGGTAGTGAGTGTGTGTTTAGGAATTTGTCCATTTCTTCTAAGTTGTCCAATTTGTTGGCATATAATTTTTCATAGTATTCCCTGATAATTGCTTGTATTTCTGAGGGGTTGGTTGTAATAAGTCCATTTTCATTCATAATTTTGTCTATTTGGGTGCTCTCTCTTTTCTTTTGGATAAGTCTGGCTAGAGGTTTGTCAATTTTGTTTACTTTTTCAAAAAACCAACTCTTGGTTTCATTGATCTGTTCAATTGTTTCTTTGGTCTCGATGTTGTTTATTTCTGCTCTAATTTTTACTATTTCTCTTCTTCTACTGGGTTTAGGGCGTTCTTGTTGCTCTGCCTCTAGTTCCTTTAGGTGAGCTGTTAGATTTTGGACTTGCGCTTTTTCTAATCTCTTGAAATAGGCCTGGAGAGCAATGTACTTTCCTCTTAGGACTGCCTTTGCCGCATCCCATAGATTTTGAATTGTTGTGTTTTCATTTTCATTTGTTTCCATATATTTTTAATTTCATCTCTAATTGCCTGATTGGCCCATTCATTCTTTAGAAGGGTGTTCTTTAACCTCCATGTTTTTGGAAGTTTTCCAGACTTCTTCCTGTAATTGATTTCAAGTTTCAAAGCATTGTGATCTGACAGTGTGCATGGTATGATCTCTATTCTTTTATATTTCTTGAGGGCTGCTTTATGTCCCAGTATGTGATCTATCTTGGAGAATGTGCCATGCGCACTTGAGAAGAAAGTAAATTCCCTGGCCTCAGGATGTAAAGTTCTAAATATATCCGTCAGGTCCATCTGGTCCAATGTATCTTTCAAGTCCATTATTTCTTTACTGATTTTCTGTCTGGTTGACCTATCCATTGCTGTAAGCGGAGGCTGATAATCCTTTCTAAAGAATATTAAGAGTCAGGTAAATGTATCTTTCTAAGGACACAGCTCTTGAGCTTAGGCATCCTAAAATTTTTGCCTTTAACTACCCAATTTCCCAGGCTATGGTGAAGGATCATTAAATATGGTCATGTCCTTCAGATTGTTTCTTACTACTCCAGTGAAAGTGTGAGAAAAAAGAAAATAACACCCCACCTTAGTGTTCTGCACAGAGAAAACACTTAATACATATTATGTTAACTAACTGTGGTCACAAACTATCTCTCAAGGCCTAAAGAAAAGTCAAGCCCTTTCATGCACAGAAGAAGATGGTACCCAAAGCAAGATCAAGCAAGGCAACTGAGAGCCTGCCAGGAGTCATGGCCCCAACTGGATCTGGTTCTGCTGTGGCTAGCATGAACTGAACAGTCCAGAAAGCTTTGTTAGATTCAAAGGGTCTTTTCTAAACTATGACAAACTATTTATCCCACAGAAAACAATATATGAGGCATCGTATGAAAAAGTAAACAAAAACTCTCTACTGTTAAACTCAAGTTTGGTGAAAGAACCTATGTACAACACAGCTTCAGGTTAGGTGGGCTCTCCAGGGGAATTTCACCTTCCCACAGGTTCATGGGAACTTAAACTTTAAAAACCATCCTGTGATATCATGCTTTTCCATAAAGCACTTTCTGCTTACAATCTTTTACTCAAATTAGGAAACTTTTCAAACAGACTCTCAGTTTCATTTAGTCATTTACTTGAAATTCCTTGAGAAGTTAGTATTTTTAAGTCACAGATGTCACTGTCTCCATAGATGTGTTCACACTACATAGCCCTCTGTCCAGCTCCAACTTTACAGGGGGGTACACTCCAGTTGTTTTTAATGACTATTGTGCCCGTCGGCATGAAAGTCACCTGCCAGAGTATATATTACCATCCAAAGACTCAGGCAAAAACTATCAGCAGGTGAGGGAAGACATCTGATAACTTCTCACAGATGAAAATAAATGTTTTTCATTTCACTGGAATCAGTATTAAGCAAGCATCACAGGAAGAGCTATACAAAAAATATTAAAATCAGAAAGTCTACAAACTTGACAAAAACCTTTAGAAAATCACCAGTCCCATATTTAAAATATATGTTCTGTCAAAAATATGTGGAACTCAGAAGTAATCAAACAGACCAAGTATGTTTGCACAAGCATGTATGCATGCTTAACAGATGTTTATACCCTCAACTTTTTAACAGAACCAGAAGAAAGAAAAAAAAATCTGTCAAGTCATTTTGAGGATTTAATCTTTAAGCCATCGTTTTGAATGGCTCTTTAAAAAGCTGAATTATCTACCCTGAAGTTCAAATCGGTCATAAAGTGTGATGTCATAAACACGATGTTGCTTATGATGTTCTGAGACTTGGACCTTAATTGCAGCTGTACCAACAAAAGGAAGAATAAAAAGGAGACATAGTCTTGTGAAAGGAATCCTTGGCATGAAACTACATGTTCTGTGGGCATTATATTTGACCACAGCCTAGGAACTGTCTTTATGATTAATTCCCAACTCTGCTGCTGAATCGATCATGCAGTGATCTGCATTGATTATTAAGGTGACTGAAGTAACCGAATCAGACATGGCTTACCAGTGCAAATTAGCTAATTCATCAACACATAAAGATTTCAGGAGAAATGTTAGTGATTGTCACATATCACCAGGAAAGGAATCAAATCTGCTAGGCCCATTTGACTGGCATATACTATATTTTTAAAATAAACACATTTTTTCCTGGAAACCACAGACCTGATGTCCTTCAATATAGTAAGGACCTGTATTTAATCTTGAATAACTTGGGTATAAATAAAAAAGCTAGCCTTTTGGCAGCTGAATTGTCTCTCAGAGTAATCACTGGGGTGCTATACTCTTTTAATATGACCTGCTAGTTAGTTCCTACAAGGTTGCAACTTTTGGTCACTCGAAAACAAACCAAACTCTAATTGCAGTGGACATCCATAATAATCAATTTCCCGAGACTAGGAGCCTAATGTAAATCAAAATTAACTTAGAAATATCCACTCGTACTTCTATCCATTTCTGATAAAACCTTCCAGGGCTTAATACCAGTCTTCAATTAGATAAATTAGAAATGATAAGTTCGAGCTTATCATTTATCTAATGATAAGTCAGAACTTAAAATAAAATTTGGTCTGATAATCAGAAAAGCCAAGTTCTGAGCCTAAAGAAAAATTACTATGAAGAAAAAAAGAGATTGTGACAATGAATATTTAATTGTTTCATCCCATTCTGTGCAACTTTATAGTATATAATGTGTCTGTAAATGTGTACACCTCTTTTCTTCTAATATGTAATATAAAAAGAAGGAAAAATGTTGGAAAACCATGATAATTTAACAAATCCAACATTACCAAGAAAGCCAGAAGGAGTTTCTAGTTGGTTGCTGGTAAATACAAAGACTTTGGGTTTTGAAGACACAAGCCGCCAGGAATGAGCATGATGTGAGCTGATGGATTCATGGAAATTCTTCCCCAAAGCATCCAGCACCTGGTCTCTGAGTTCCTCACTTTGTGAGGTATTGCTCAGTCTCCAATTAAGCCACATCACGCAAGTCTCAAGGTTACTGCATGGAAATATTTAAGGATAAATGAAAATTTTTGACATGGTGATAAATTAAAAGTCTCAAATGAGCATTGTTTGGAGAAGAGCTACTGACACATGTTTTACTTGTTTTTGAAAAGCAAATACAGTATGATTCAAAATTATTTCCGACAGCAGCCAACTGCCAACTATTTAGACTGGCTCCATTCAGCATATGCTAGGAGTCCCATGTTGCTCATATCTTCAAAAAGAAGCTCTTCAGATTGGCAGTGAGGGAATATTTCCTTTGAACATTTAAGTAACATGTAAAGATAGAAAAAAAAGATATAAATGCTAATAATTAAAAAGTAAATGAAAAATACCCAAAGCAGAATACTTGAAAAGGCACGGTAGATTTTTACATTCCCAGAAAGTGGCAGCCAAATGCGTTAAGCTCTTGTTGAAATTCTCAGCTTTTGCTAATATTAACAGTGGGGCGGACACAACTGAGAAGCGATATCAGGAACATTCTAGTAAACATAAATTTGCACAATTAACAGAAAAAAGCTGTCTGATTATCCCAGAGCACTTGCTTCATTCTCTGATTTTAGGGTACAGTTCTAGACAGAGACTTAAAGAGAAGAAACCATGAGGGGGAATGGGACAGGAGACGGAGCAGAAAGGAGGACATCAACATTATTATTATTATTATTATTATTATTATTATTATTAGGCATATTAGAATTTAGAATCAATTACTATGATTTAATATTTGAGCTTTGAATGGGGACAGCAGTAGAACATACACTATTCTAAAGATAACAGCAAAGAAACAGAGAGTCCTTTATGACTACTTCTTAAGACTGATAGATTTGAGAGTTGCCTGGGTGGCTCAGTCAGCTGAGTGCCCGACTCTCGATTTCAGGGCATGATCTCAGGGTTTGTGAGTTTGAGTCCCGTGTAGGGCTCTACACTGACAGCATGGCACTTGCTTGGGATTCCCTCTTTTTCCCTCCCTCTGCTCCTCTCCCCGCTAACGCTCTTTCTGTCTGTCACTCAAATAAAAACAAAAACATAAAACAAAAAGACTGATAAATTTGACATCCTACAGTTTCTGCTTGTTAGTTTACTGGTAACAATGATAAAAACAGATATCGCCTCTCAGCATTTTTATACATTAAATATTTTTATTTGATTCCATAGTTGTGAATATTCTGCTGGTTTAGTAATGTATCTAATCCTTAACCCAAAATCTATATGTAATTCGATTTAAAATAATAAAACCAAATTAAGAACTGAAATGTTTAACCTTCAAAACTTCACTGAGCGTGATGACTGTGTGACATAAGTTTGATTTATGTGCTTGCTGCCTCGTTATGTCAGAGATCCTTGCTTGGGAGATTCTGGGACAGTTTCTTCTCTAACTAGTCGGCTTCCAGAGTGTTTCTGAACAACAGCTATTCCTATCAATGAGGAACCTTCGCTGTGAGCTCACTTACAGCTTTAATTACCTTTAAAAGTCAGCAAGACAACATATGAATGTTCACTTCTTATTAAATGACTCTCCAGATGTAAGGCTTTTAATCTTTTTAGAAGGAGGCCATCAAGAATTCTTATTCAGGTGTAGGCATGACCTGAATAAAAATTTCCCTTTGCCCTTTTGGCTACCCAATAAATATACTAAGGATGGAGGTAAGGATAAATTAGGAAAATCAAATCTAGAATGACTAGAAGGCCTTGCTGCTGTAAATAATGAGGAAAAAAGAGATGTATGGGGAGGCCAACAAGTGAAGCTGTGAAGGTCAGCCCCAAGAAACACCTTCCATATCACAGAAACCCATCTTAAAGGGAAGGCTGATTGCTCAGTATGTGTTCTTATTAAAGCCATGAGGCATCCATTTATTTGTCCTTTTATTCGACAAAAATGTTTCCACCACTTACCAAGTACGAGATACTGTCTATATAAAATAAGTAAGACCTTGGAGGTACACATACACTTGTGAGTGTAAGGACAAATAAAAAGTCAGACAAGTGGAGGAAGGTTGATGCAAGAGAGAGGAACAGGGGCTTATGCAAGCAAAGGGGGAACATCTAACCCAGCTTGCAGATGATGGGGAAAGGGGAGCCAGGCAGACTGCTGGAATTAACCAGGTAGATGGGGCGCCTGGGTGGCTTAGTCGGTTAAGCGTCCGACTTTCGCTTAGGTCATGATCTCACGGTTCATGGGTTCCGGCCCCGCGTCGGGCTCTGTGCTGACAGCCAGCTCAGAGCCTAGAGCCTGTTTCAGTCTGTGACTCCCCCTCTCTCTGACCCTCCCCTATTCACGCTGTCTCTCTCTCTCTCCTGGAAATAAATAAAACATTAAAAAAAAAAAAAAGCAATTAACCAGGTAGAACAACAGAAGAAAACTGTTGGTGTACTGCGGGAAGGTAAAGAGGAAAATGGGTACCTAAACATTTCCATGTTGCTGGGATGTGATATCTCTGTCAGTGACCAGAGGAAATGTTTCCGGAAAGCACTGGAAAGCCAAGGATTGAGTACTTAACAAAAAATTAGGGCTTCAGGATTTGTTTTAGAAGACTACCTGGCTACTGTGGAAAGGATGAATTTGAAACAGAATCCTGGTATGAATGGAATGAAAAGTGGGCATTCCAGAGCCAATGAAGCCCTGAACTGAGTAGCTCTGGGCTGAGATACTGGAGAGGTAGAAGGGTAGGAGGGGCCTCAGGGAACTAATGACTGGTTTGGTGAGAACCCTCAGAGAGCTTTGATGATGACCCCCCTACCACTGCCCCAGTCTTTGCAAGGGAATCTGGAAGGATTATCTTTTTTGCAGAATCCAAACTCCTTGAGCACTGCACTTCACTCATTCATAGGTACTCTTTGCTGGGACCACATTCAGTTCCTCTCTAATATCTGCCCCCAAATCTTGGAACTGGAGTCCTCTCCTTTCCACCCAAGATGCCACAGCCCTTCCTGAACACACCTCTGTCTTGACAGGAAAAGGTCCCCTCTTCTCCCCAAATAATTCCTAATTTCATGCTCTGAGATAATTTCCTCAGAGGCCCCTTCTCTCACCGGGGCTTCTTCTTTATAAAAGATTTCTTGCCTTGGACAATTCTCCCTTCCAAATTCCCAGCATTGTTGTAATTTGTCAATTAAGCATGTCCATCCCATGAGAGTTAGAGTCAGAGCTACTTAGGTCAGCCTGGCTTCAAGGCTGAATTCTCCTCCCCGCACTGCTCTTTTGAGGAAAGTCCAAAACCAGATGGTAGAGCCATAGCTGAGAAGGAGCAGCCCTACAAATCACAAGACTTACTGATATCACAACACTCCTCAACTTGATTCTTGGTCCAGAATTTCTTTAAGAGTCTCAGAGCAAGCAAAAGAAACTTGTAATACCTGAGATTTAGTGACAAGTTACAAGGTACCAGGTATTATGTTAAATGCCTCAAATATTTTATGTAATCCTATTATAATTCTGTGAGGTATATACTGTCTGAGACTTAAAAATTAAAAAAGTTAAGTAACTCAGCATGTTTGGGTGGCTCAGTAGGTAGTGTCCGACTTTTGATTTCACCTCAGATCATGATCTCAGGATTTGTGAGAGGGAGTCTGACGTTGGGCTCTGTGCTGACAGCACTGAGCCTGCTTGGGATTTTCTATCTCTCTGTCTCTCTCTCTCTCTCTCTCTCTCTCTCTCTTTCTGCCTCTCCCCCCTGCATGCTCACTCCCTCACTCTCTAAATAAATAAACATTAAAAGAAAAAAGTTAAGTAACTTTTCAAAGTCATGCAGAATAACTTAACTTACAGCCCTTCTTCATCTCCTGTAATTATCCTCTTTAGTCTTTATTGAGAAAACCTCATCTATATACTCATTTCTTCTACCAATGCATACAGATTTTGAGTGGGTTTACATAGCCATCATTTGTTAAGTAAAATATAATTCAGAGGTTTAGTTCCTTTTTTACTTATTCAATAAACTTCTAGTGTGTACTTGCTACTCTGTGCTAGACGGCAGAATTCAAAGATGAACAACAACTTTGCAGTACAGGAGGTTTAAACTTTCCCATTGTGGGTGAAGATTACCCCACAAACATAACAAAGTACAATTTCCAAACCTCAGCAATTAACAGGGAGACTTCTCTACGTGGCGTTGAATGGAATCTAGATAATGAACAGATTGAGTCTCTTTCCTCTGAGATCTGAGTCTTTTTTCCTCTCAAGCATACACCTTCCCATATACCTTGTCTCTTCATGCACTCTCTGGCTTTGCCAAAATATACTGTCAGTCTGGTCATACCGGTAGCTTAATATTCAGTTAAGAGTTGATAGCCAAGGAGTTTGACTATATATTTGATTTAACTGAACAAAATTGACTCTTGGGAAAATATCTATGAGCCCAAAAGAAACTCCAGAAGAGCCCAATTGCATTGGTTACACATAGTCAGCATGTGGAATTTCTACAAAGGAATTATTATTTTCTCCTGAAATTTTGAAGCACCCTCTGTACATTTATTTTAGAGTAGAAGCCCATTATCAGGGTCCCAGCTATGTTCTTTACAAGGCTATGACATATTGAAGGTCTTCAATAAATGCTATTTTTTTTAATATTAATGGTATGAGCAATAATAAGAAATAGTCACGACTGTACATGCTGCCTAAGGAGAAGAAACTATGCTGAATATCCAAGAAAGTAATTATAAGAGTGTAGTTTACTTTAAATGAATTTATTCATGTTGTCATGTATTTGCTTTGCTTGTGTTTGCACACTGCAGCAGGCTATAGTCCCAAAGTCCAATACTAATAATAAAAAAAAAAAAAAATACAACTCAGCCTTTGACTGATCTGCAGATAAGGTGAGGGAAATGTCTGGGAGAATCAGAGATGGGCAATTAGCAGAGAGGAAATAAAAAGTGTTCCTAGGCCAGGAAACGTGCCTGAGAGACAGCCACATTTACACAGCTTCACTTTCTCCATCTGCAGAGACACTGCCTCATGGCTCAGAGAAGGCTCACATCCCAAGTGTTTCAGACTTAGCTCCCACACTGTCCTAGGCACCAGAAACCCTCTCCTTTCACACACTTCCACAGAGCACTGGCTCTCCTCCTTCAAAGGAGGCATTAGGTCGTCGGAAATTAAGAGTGGAAAAGGGGTACCTGGGTGGCTCAGTTATATGTCTGATTTTTGATTTTGGCTCAGGTCATGATCTCAGGGTTTATGAGTTAGAGCCCCACACTGGACTCTGCACTGAAAGCATAGAGCCTGCTTGGGATTTTCTTTCCCTCTCTCTCTGCCCCTGTTCTCAAAAATAAATAAGTAAACATTTAAAAAATAGGGAAGGAAAATGGGAAAATAGTTACCCAAATTATGTTTATGTTTTTCTAAACTGAAGAACTGGCAGACAATGCCAAATGCATGCACATTATCGATTTACCCCTATCCCTTCTTTATTCATGGAGCATAAGTGAGTGGCAAGAGAAAGGGCAGGAATGCACTGAATTAAACACTCTATCAGTTTCCTTTGCTCCTACAGATGGCTACAACGACACAGTTATGGCCAGTGACATGTCAGAAAATATTTGTTATGGATTTCTGGGAGAGTTTTTGCTTTACCAATACAAAATCTTCTTCCTTCTTGCTTTTTCTTCTTGTCTGGAATGCAGAGATGAGGCTGAAGATCTAGCAGCCTTCTCATAACCATGAGGCAAGAAACACAAGAGTGACAGCTGTATGCTAAAGAAAGGGGAGCAGAAAGATAGGAAATTGGGCCTTGATGACATCTGACTTATTGCTAAGGGAGAAAAATAAATCCCTGGTTGGTCAAGCCGATGTTATTGTGTTCCTATTACATTTAGCTGAATCCTAGATGATGCATACGATAAAAACAAAAAAGAAAACAGAAAGACAAAACACATCTGTGTATCTACCGTGAAACTGCCTCTAGGACCTCTATCACGTATGGTTCAAATAAAGGTTAGGAATATTTTAACTGTGCTCACTGAAGGGGTATCTGTATGCATTGTCATTGTTTTTCTGATCTCTATCTTCTACTCAGGGTACATAAGCCACATATGGCCACATAAATAGCACAATCTGCTTCAGTTGAGAAACTGAGCATACATGGAGATCTTAACCTACCAAAGCCCAGGAGTGGCAGGTCATATTCTGGGCAGATGCGGAGAGAAGCCTGAAGAAGGGAACATACTTCTTCACTAAGGCAACTGGGACTCCTTCACTCTCTCTCAGGGAGTAATTAGTCAGTCTGTAATGTGAGCAAGATTGTGTCCTTCCCTGGAGGCTGAGCAGGACTGGAGTGAGGGCAACCTCTTTCCTGAGTCCTTGGGGGTGATGGTAAGGGGGGCTGCAAGTGCTCTACTAGACGTGCTCGGCTAAAGAAGTTCTCACCAAAGCAACTTCCTGACTCCTCTCACCCAAAGTCTCCTTAATAAAAAGCTTGGATGGAACTAGGAAACCTGTAAAGAGGTGGACATAAGGCTTCAGTGATGGCAAATGAAATGGATGAGGCCTCTGTAGTGACTTGCTGCCAAGAACACACACGGAAAACCTCTACCTGTAATCCAAAGCCGTATCCTTTGATAGGTCAGCTGCAATGTACGAAAGGAGAGCATGTTAGAGAATAAGGTTCATTCGGTGCAATCTGTCACTCCAATTTAAACACAACCTCGTGCTCTTGTCTTCCCGATAGCAACAAGGGACAGAGCAATGAGCACTCTAAGGAAAGACTGTGCAGGCCATCAGATGCTGTGATGTCAAAGCAGCAACACAGAGGCACACAGACTGACAGAGGGAGCTAATGATGCTCCAGACCGCGGTCCTGGCTAATCCGGACACCACGCACTCGAGTGCCCACAGAGCAGATGCCCACCCTAAAGGCTACTAGTCATTTTCTTAAAACATGTGGTCCTTTCAACGTGTCTTTTCTAGCCCACTTTCATTAGGTTCTTAAGTACAAATATGTTGTCCCACAACATGAATAACAGCAGCACAAGTAAGAGGACAATGGTAACTAACATGTGATCCCGGTAACAGGGAGGCATAAAGGAGAGACTGCGGTGAACAGGAGGATTCTTACTCCATCTAAAGGTCACAGGCATTACATAGCCCTTGCCAACTGCTACCATGCAGGGACGGTATTGCAAATATTCTGAGTCTTTCAAGAAATGCCAGCAATTTCTAAGGAAATCGCCAAATCTGTAAACATATTTTCGGTCTGACAAAGCCTGTCTGTGGGTTGGATCCAGTGCATGGACTGACAATTGGAGATTTCATATTTAAAAATCTAGAGGCACCTGGGTGGCTCGGTCTGTTAAGTGCCCAACTCCAGCTCAGGTCATGAGTTCACATTCATGAGTTCGAGCCCCACATTTGGCTCTGCAGTGACAGTGCAGACCCTGCTTGGGACACTCCTCTTCTTGCTCTCTACCCCTTCCCCTCTCTCACTTACTCTCTCTCTCTCTCCCTCTCAAAAATGAATAAATCAACTTTAAAAAATAAAAAATGAAATAAAAAACCCAAACATGTAATCATTTTGATGAATGCCTATTACAGGCAGTTTGTCTTTACATCTCAATCCCTTCCTCCTTTCCTGGTTTCCTGACCATCTCTAAGTTCCAGTCCTTCCTTTTGTCCCCCCCTCCCCCTCAACGAGGCTTTAATTATCAGGAGGATGGAAGTGTTACCTGCCCCAGGATTATTTGTATCTAAAGAGACTGCTGCAATTATTAAAAAAAAAAAAAAAAAAAAAAAGTCCTGCGAGAACCAAGGAAGGCCTCTACAGGCAGCAATTCAGAGAGATGTGGACACGGTTGCTCAGTGCAGCATGTCTGCCATCACACAACACATCTGCAGCAGCTCCTGAAAGTGCTTTATTATGTGAGGTCACATTTTCCCTTTCTCACGTCCAAACACAGCCACACATATTTACACACACCTGCAATAACGATGATTTCCTGAACAGCAACATAAAAGATAACACGATGCCCCCAGAAGTGGCAGATAAGACTCAGTGAATATAAACTAGTTGACATATTTTATGTTTGTTTCCTGGGTTGGTTTCAGTTCAGTTTGTATCCACAGGAAATGTTATGATGGAAAATTCCACAACTGGCCCACAACTTACATTCCACCTTGGGTCCAGGAACCAATTTCAGCAAATCAACTAGGAACTATAATACAGAAAAATTTTGGCTATATCTTCATACACAAAATAATAATAAAACCTTATAGTAGCATATTTCTTCAGAGTTTGCCAGGCACTTTCACATCCATAATCTCATTTGATCTATCAGCCAAAGTGAAACACATAAAATAGTTTCCAAATATGAGCAAGTTGCTTCACACAAATCATAGCTAGAGGCATTATTTTAAAAGTTACCTTGTAAAAAGTTGTAAGAAGCAATGCACAACTAATTATAGAAATTAGCCCAATGTCCATAGGAACATTATATATATATATAACCAAAGGAATAATCTTGAAGCAAGTCTTTGAGCCTCCAAATGACTACACTCCTCACTAATAGCATAGTTTATGCAGAACCCTGAGCCAGAACCGCCCAGATAAGTGACCATCCAGGTAGGTGACTCTCATGTTCCTGACCCTCAGAACTATGTGACATAATAAACAGTTGTGTTTTGAACTGCTAAGTTTTGGGCATTTTGCTACACAGCAATAGATAATACATGGAGTAATAACAGGGAACCCCTCTGGAAGGAGATAAACTTGAATCCATACTTTTTCCTGTGGACCAGGATACATTCTAAATGGATCAAAGATTTAAAATGTACTAAATATAAAATATACTAAAATATAAATATAAATGTACAGGTGAAATGTTCTAAATTACTACCAAAAGCTGTAACCTGACTCCTTTAAACCAAGGTTTCTCCACTTCAGCACTACTGACATTTCAGGCTGGATAACTCCTTATTGGAGAATATTTTCTTGTGCATGGTAGGACATTCAGTAGCATCTCAGGCCTCTACCCATTAAATACCTGGAAGTCGTGCCTGTCTAGTTGTGACAATCAAAAAATGTCTGTAGGGACACCTGGGTGGCTCAGTCGGTTAAGTGTCCGACCCTAGGTTTCGGCTCAGGTCATGATCTCATGGTTTTGTGAGTTCAGGCCCCATGTTGGGCTCTGCACGGACAGCATGGAACCTGTTTGTGATTTCTCTCTATCTCTCTCTCTCTGCCCCTCCCCCGCTCACACTGCCTCCGTCTCCCTCAAAAAACAAATAAATAAACTTAAAAAAAAATATCTTTAGACACTAGGGTGGGGTGGTGTGGATCGGGCTTTCTGATTATGATAAAAGCAAACACACACAAGTTGAGGGAAAAATACTTGCAACTCATATCACAGGCAAAAAACTAACAATCCAATAGCAAAATAGGCAAAAAAATAAGACATTTCTTAGGGGAAAAAAATACAAACGGCCCTTAAACATATGAAATGATATTCAATCTCATTAAAAATAAGAGAAATTCAAGTCAAAACTAAACTGAGGTACCGTTCTTAAAACTTTCACTTTGGCACTCGCCTCCCCCCCCACCCCAAGTCTGACAATCCACTTCCCTGTCATGCTGGGAAGACAAGAGGCAAACTCTCACACACCGCTGATGGGAGTATTAAATGGTTCCACTCCTAAGGAATGCACTTTAGTATTATCTTCCAAAATTACAAATGTATTTATCCTTTGACCCAGCCCTTCTATTGCTAGGAATTTATTTCACAGGTATGCCTATTCTCCCTTCCTGCCATAGTGAGAGAATTGTGGGTAGTCCATGACCATCCAGTGAGACACTGAATTTCCCATTCTCCCTTGCAACTAGTGGTAGCTATGTCACTAAGTCTTTGCCAGTGGCGTGACCGAATGAGATGTTTGCCATTTCTTGGTCTGGGTCCTAGCATGTTGGGCATGCACTTATCCGTGATCTCTCCTTTCCTTCCTGTGACATGAAATATGGATGCGCCCATGATATAGTTTCAATCATGTAGACTAAGACTTTGAGAAAAACAGGAGGAGATGCAAGGCACCTAGTCCCTTGTTACAGATGGTCTGAGTTCCCTCAAAATTTGTATGCTGAAATCCACCCCCCGATATCATGGTATTGAGAAGTGGGACTTTTGGGGGTGATGAGGTCATTAGGGTAGAGCCCTCATTAGTGAGATTAGTGCTCTTATAAAAGCGACCTCAGAGAAAGATCCCTCACCCACTCTGCCATGTGAGGACAAAGCATGAAGGTATCTGTCCATGAGTCAGGAAGCAGGTTCTCACCAGACACTGAATCTACCTATGCACTGATTTGGACTCCCAATCTCCAGCACTATGAGAAATACACATCTGTGGTTAAAGCTACCCAGTACATGGCAGTTTATTATAGGAGCCCTCACAGACGAAGATATGCTTGAATTACAAGGAATAGGCTACCACCAAACTGGAGTCCCCCTAAACAACTCTCAAGACTGCTGCACAAAGGACATGAAGACATTGCATATCTGGATCTTTTTCATTGGGTATCTTAACCTTTATCCGGCTATATCCCTGCACACATATGAAATAAAATATGGATAAGGAATTTCATTTCAACATCATATGATATAAAAGACTGGACACAGCACATGTTTCTGTCAGTAAAAGCTTGGTTATATAAGCTACAGCATATCCACAAGATGAAGTACCATGCAAGTATTTAAAAAGTGAAGAAGCCCTCCCTATATTCAAATAGGTTGATCTCCTGGTCATATTGCTAGGTGAAAAACAAACGGTGCAAAGCACCGCTCTCTAAGAAGATCACGCATTCTTGATGTTGGCTTTGGCCAAGTGACATGTTACAGTCACTGAAATCATGTGATGCCTGTCTGAGCTTGCTGAGAAGCATGAATTTCCACCAGCTCTCCTGCTCCGGCCCTCCAGCATAAGAAGAGCGTGTCTCAGACAGAAGTCGCTCCTTTGGTCTTGGTCTCAGAAGACAACCTAGGAAGCCTACCTGCAGGTGGGCCAGGGGCAGGGCTGCAGCTGGGGCAGAGCAGCCTGTATACTGAGTGAGGGAGAGAGGGAAGTGTGCTCTGAAAATCCTTGAAGTTTATGGCTTGCTTATATTTACATAACAATTTAGTAAAAATATAATAAGCTATCTTTTGTGTAAAAAGGAGGATTAAGGGGCACCTGGGTGGTTCAGTCAGTTAAGCGTCCAACTTCAGCTCAGATCATGATCTCAAAGTTTGAGTCCGAGCCCAGCATTGGGCTCTGTACTGACAGCTCAGAGCCTAGAGTCTGCCTGGGATTCTGTGTATCCTTCTCTCTCTGCCCTCCCCCGCGCGCTCGCTCTCTCTTGCTCTCACTCTTGCTCTCTCTCTCTCTCTCTCTCGAAAATAAACAAACATTCAAAGAAAAAGGAAGATTAATAAGAACATATATCAGGGCTTCTGAGTGACTCAGTCAGTTAAGTGTTCTACTCTTGGTTTTGGCTCAGGTCATGATCTCAAGGTTAATGAATTCCAGCCCCACATCTGGGCCTCTGCACTGCCAGTGGTGAGTCTGCTTGGGACTCTCTCTCCCCCTCTCTCTGCCCCTCCCCTGGTCACATGTGGTCGCTCTCTCTCAAAATAAATAAACAAAAAAATACATGTCATATTTGCATTTATTTTCATAACAATCACTAGAAGGATGAAAAACTAATGACAATTTTTATATTATTGTAATGACACCAGCCAAAGCCGTTATAAACATTTTGCTCTATCGACTTCTAATCTTTTATTCTGTATTTTCAAATAAAAATGGAACTAAGGCACATACTGCTTTGTGAACTTTCTTTCCCACTTAGTAGGATATGAAGGCAACTCCCCAAATGGATAGTAACCATTTTAATATACAATACCGAGTTTATTGATTTTATTTCATTCTGACACATTGTAGAAAGTTCTAGTAGATGTCTGTGCAGAGCCACCCAGGCACACAAATTATGGGGCCAGTCTTCCAATGTCTTCGGGTCATCTGGTTTAACTGAGCCTAGCTCTGCCAGGACGTGTGTGTGATGGACCACGGGAGCTCTCTCCTACAAAGCCAGATTGGTGCCAGAGGCCCATGTGTGATTCCAGCAGTGGGAAAGACAGAGGGATTCTGGTCATGGTTTACACTTGGGCAGTATCTTTCTTCAAAGTTTTGATAAGGCCACAGGCAACTGTTTTCCTCCTAGAGACGATTTCTTTGTTACTGTGACAACAAAAACTTTTCTCACAAGCCAAATTGGAAGCCGCAGATACAGAAGTTTTACCAGAAGACTCTGAGAAAATTTATGCTTTCCCAGAGAAGACTATTTTCTGAAGGTATGTTAAGAACAGGAGGAAACTGATATTTGAAGTTTTTGTATCACCCAGCAAGGCACAAGTTCACACAGCTAAAGGACAGGACTTTTCGTACCCATGCCAGGGCGTTGGCAGGAAACCACAATTGCTCTGTCCCCAAAGTATCATACTGAACTGAATTTGTAGTTTTATTGCTATAGCACAGGTCACTTCTAATTTAGCACATATCACCTTTGCACCAACAGTGAAAAGAAGGACATTCTGATAGCATGGATGTGTATGTTTTAA
The DNA here is from genome assembly GCA_017311185.1 of Proteles cristata cristata. NCBI lineage: Eukaryota > Metazoa > Chordata > Mammalia > Carnivora > Hyaenidae > Proteles > Proteles cristata. The sequence goes on along the minus strand of JAESUZ010002205.1, from coordinate 1,870,721 downwards.
ATAATATAAACTAAAACCCACATGTAACATTCATTTGCCAGAATACAGCACCGGTGTACCCAATGGAGGGAATTACTGTCAGGGTGCGTTTCTTATTCCTCCAAAGATCCAGGGAATCGACTCAACTGGCCTGGAGGAGAGGGGTCCCTGCAGACTTTCCAGTGCTTTAGAAGCCCCAAGGCAGAATTTTCAATGCCAGAAGGTGATTTCGAGGGCTATATTAGCCCATAAGCATGCCCATGAGGACTAATGAGAACACTGTAAGATAAAAAAGAAATATTATAAAAGACAAGGTGAAGATGAAACAGATTCAGACTTCTCTGGCAGGTCTAAATAATTTAAAAGCACAAAGCACAGGCTTCTAGGACGGGTTAAGCACATCCAGCTGTGAATCAGAAGACCTATGTTTTAGGAGTTTAACATTTTGGATGGTAACAAAGAAGGAGGGGTTGAAAGTTATTCAAGAAGAGCATATAAGAGAATGCTGGATTCTTGCTCTTTACTGACAGCTGATGATTAGGAGGATGGCTGATAAAGCTAGAAATAGCTACTAAACTAAACAAAGAAGAGAAAGAAGGAAAAAAGGACCTTTCCAAAGAGCCTTTACCACTGTGCTCCACTGTAAGAGGGGGCAGCGGTTTAGCCTAACATACATGCCTTAAATTTGCTGTATTAGAACTATACATGATGTGTCACTGTGGGCACATGGTTTAAACATAAACATGACTCTAGGGAAATTGTATAACTGGATTTTGTGGGGGCCAAGATTTCCAAATTTAACTTTTATTTTTATATTTCAAGAGAATTCTAGGAGATATGAAACCCAAGTGGGAATAATATTATGGGGCTGGAATAACAGAAGTAGGAGGAGCCAGGTTGCCATCACTGCCGCCATCACTTGGTGGGGCCTGAAGCCCTGGAGAGGGATACAGGGAGTTGGGAAGAGGTAAAACAGGAAGATGGACAGCCTGAACTCAGGATGAGATCCTTGCCTTACAAAAAAAAAAAAAAAAAAAAAGATGGAGAGAAAGAGAAGTGCTAACAACAAGAACGAGGAAGATACACAATTAGGACCTTCCCAGTTCCCAGTTCCCATCCAGCAATTTCGGTCCATTTGTCCAGGAGTGCAGAAAGTCAAGATTCTTTTTTGGCACCTTTAGGATAATAGCACTGAAGGGGGGAAACTGGGAAATATTCTCCCAGTACATGCCAGTCAAATTTATGAGGTCAGTCTTTGAATACCCCATGTCCAATAACATCATGTATGAATGATTGCTCTGCACCCCTTGCCAGCACTGTCAGTTTGACATCAACATATTTTATAGCCGGCATCCTTAGGACATAGGCAAGGTGCGCTTGTAGTATGTTTTGTTCTTATCAAGTAATCCTATCCTTGACAACCCCCTAAAGCTCGTCTGGGAGATGATATTGTCTCTGCAAGTGTTTGGTATTTATGAGTCCAAGGCAGTCTCTGGTTGAGAGTAATATTGACTGCATGATAAAGCCAAAAGGGGAAAACTCATTTTTCTTGAAGAACACATGTCTCCTAAAGCTGTAATAAGTTACTGGCTGCTATAGGGCCATCAGAATGAGAACTCTAAGTAAAAGGAGGTTTTTGTTTTTTTTTTGAGCTAGCTGTCAGCACAGAGCTCGATGCAGGGCTTGAACCCACAAACTATGAGATCTTGACCTGAACCGAAGTCAGACGCTTAGCCAACTGAGCCACCCAGGCGCCCCTAGAAGGTAGTATTTAATTATCAAATCATTAGATTTCTATCTCCAAAGTATAATCGGCAATGTAGACATCCAATATAGCTCAATCAGTAAAATAAATAAATAAATAAATAAATAAATAAAATAATAATGTAATACAGATTAACACAATAAGGAGAAAAAGTAAGATTACCTGGCCAACAATATTGATTGAGACGAGTAAAATATATGGCAGCAAAATAGTAATTTTTTTTGGAGTTTAATGTTCCAATGTGACAGGAGCTGTAAATGCTAACACTTGTGTGAGAACTGAGCCAAACACCAAAGGAACTCATGAGTTCCTTGCCTCCTAGCCTGAAACCAACCAAACTGTGTTAAGAAACTAATCTTGTTGCAGAGACAGCTGTTATCACTATTATTACATAGCTTTAAAATATTCTTTGAAAAATAATATATTTTCACTGCACAAGGTAGTACATGCACCATTATTAAAACAGAATGCTGTGTATATATTCCAGGTTATCACAAAAAATGTAACAGAACTGCTAAAAGGAATGAATACTCAAAATGGTGCTTTAAAACCTTTCTCTCCTTTAAGGACTGGTTAGATGCCAGGACTGGAGAAGGATTTTGGTCAACTATCCAAGGTGTTTTCTCATAATAATATTAATCTTATTTTGCAGTCTCTTCTGGTGTCTCCCTGCATGGTGCCAAGACTGCTTCACTGCCATAACGTCAAGCCAACAGATGATCCCTTTCTAGTCAAGGAGATTCATGTGTGTTGTCTACCTTGGATTCCACTGCCTCTTCCTTTCATGACTTCTATATATAAATTCCCCAACTGAACAACACCAATCCATAGGTAGGAGCATCTCTACTTCCCTATTCATCAGGAAAAAGTTACAGAAGGTAAGACCTTCTACCTTTAGCAACCTTAAAGATATAAGGATCAAAATGGTTCAAAAGAGGGAGTATGATGAGGAGAACAAAAGCCAAAGAAAAGTAGATAAAATCTAATTTCCTTACCACTTGCAGCCCATTGGTAAATATCTGAGACAGGCAAGAGGGTGACACTCCTCAAGGAACTCATGGCTGCCTTAATGTTGATATTTTGCTAGAGAGTAAAACCAACCTCAGCTCGACAATAGCCAGATCTCCAGGATCCTGCAAGTTTTTTTTATTTTTAACCTATGGAAATCCCTTTAGAGACTTCTGTTACCTCTACTCTATCCCCCAACTGAAAAATCTAATCAATCGCTCCTCATAATCACATAATCTTTCTTACTCATGGTTCTGTCCCTGTGCTAAAATAAAAGGATCATTTTGCACCAAAAAATAAAAATAAGGGTCATACACCGCAGTGTTACGGGTACTCTCTACTGTCAAAGTGTCCATTTTTCACAGGTCATATTCAGTCAAATTCAAATTATTTCTTTAAATATTTCTGAAGGGAGGGGGTTCCTTTAGTCACTTCAGCTTGGACTCTTTTGGGGGCTACAAACAGGGGTCACTTGCTCTCTGTTAGTTCCTCTGTGTTCACTTGTAAGCATTTACTGCATCGTTTCCTCCTGTGACATTTCTTTCCACTTTGCAATTCCTGTTCTTTTCATGTGAGCAGCTGCCAAGTTTTTGACTACTTAGCACCTGCCATCCATGGATCTCAACCACTTTTTAAACATTTTAGTTTCACAAAATTTATATATGTGTATATATATTATCTATAAAATATATATTATATATAATTTATGTACACATTTATAATTATATATAGAATACATAAATTACATACATATATATATATATATATATATATATATATAAAGTTTTTGTTGTAAAGTAACATATCACTTACCATTTTAACATTTTTTAAGTATTCAGTTCAACCACATTAAATACATTCACAATCCTGTGCAACTCTTACTATTTCCAGAACTTTTTCATTATCCCAAACAGAAACTCCATATCCATTAAACAATAACAGCCCATTCCCACCTCTCTGTAGCCTTTAAGTCCCTGGAAACTCCTATTTTATTTTCTATTCAAACCACTTTTTGTGTATTTACTGGACAGAAAGAAAGGGGGAATCTCCTCTCATTCATGGAAGAATTAGCAGCCAGGACCAGGCACCAGGGCTGGGAACCCAGGATTACTTGTCCTCAGACCCTCACTTCCTCTTCTTGCCCCTCTCTCCATATCACTCTACTCAGAAAGTTGGGTCCCTGGTGCTGCCCTCTCTGTCTGCTCCGGACCAAGGCTGGAGTGTTCCATTCATACCCATGGTTCCAATGTCAGCTCCCTCTCCTCTGGGCCGCTCTCGATTGCCACTCAAGCTTCTATTCCTACTGACAGAAGAATAGGAGGAAATAACTCATCCCACAGTGTGGACAGCTTACTACATGAGTAGATAAGAGCCTACCTGAAGCACATGAATCTTCCAGGGGGTCTGTGTTTTGAGGAAGAATGTTTACGAGCACCAAGCAAAGGGCTCTACCCTCAGGACACACACTAGAAGCTGAGAAAGTACTGAGAGCCCTTCAAATCAAGTAAAAATAAATCATTTCTGGGTCAGTATCTTCGGAGTTCTATTTCTACTAGCAATACTGGTAGATGGGGGAAGCTGAAAGTATAAAGATAAGCATAAAATCTGAATCCCTGATGTGGGTGGAGTGAGGGAGGAGTTCACAGGTGTAGTTTGAAACTTCTTCCTTGACAGCTGTGGATTTCACTTATATCTTCCTGCCAGGGAGTCATGTTTCCATCTTCTAGTCACACTACATTTTAAAGAGAAAAATTCAAATTACAAAAATCTCATTAAGTAAAATTAGAATACCTATGTAATAAGGACAGTATTTTTCTTGCAATATTTTAGGATATATACATGAGATATAAATAAGAATATTGATATATTCTATCGACATGGTAAGAATATATTGATATATATGAGAGCAGTATCATACTGATATATGTGTGTATACATATATACACATATGTGTATATATATATGTATATGTGTGTATATATACACACATATACATATATATATAGGAGAGGGGGCGTTCTCACACATAAAAGCCAAGGATGGGATTTTGGTGCTTCAGAGGTATGGCAAGATACCAGCTAGAAGATCCAAGCTACTGCAAAGCTCTAACTGTCAATCAAAACTCTAAAGCTAGGTTTTGTGGGAAGGAAAAGGAAAAATAATTTTCTACATTCTTTTGGCATATGCCTAAAAACTTAAATCATAGTTTTTTCTATTATTTTTAAAATTATTTTTAGTGTTTTATTTATTTTTGAGAGAGACAAAGAGTACAAGAAGGGGAGGGGCAGAGGGAGAGGGAGACACAGATTCCAAACCAGGCTCCAGGCTCTGAACTGTCAGCACAGAGCCTGACATGGATCTCAAACTAGCGAACTCCGAGATCATGACCTGAGCCAAAGTTGAACTCTTAACTGACTGAGCCACCCAGGCTCCCCCTTTTCTACTAATTTAGAGAATATAATTCTTTTGCCCTGAAAGCCTCTGGCCACACTACCCCAGGGGAGGAAAAGGCTCTCAAAAGGAAGAAGAGCCCAAAGTTGGCCCTATCCTGTCCCAAGATGTCATGTGAGCAAGAAGAGTGGGGAAGAGCTTGAAAGTCAGGGCCAGGGTGTTGCTTCCTCCTCTGCCAGTGGTGAGTGTGGGGAACTTTAGAGAGCATCCGCCAATAGAAAAGGCATGCAAAACACAAATGCCAGCTATGCCCTGCATTCTCAAATTTTCTAGTTGCCACGGGAAAAGGTGAAAAGAAGTATGTGGAATTAATGTTATTAATATATTTTATTCAACCAATATAACCCAAATATTATTTCAATGTATAATCAGCATAAAATTACTATAAGACATTTTACATTTTATTATTGTCTTTGAAATCTAGTATTCTTTTTTTAAGCTTATTTATTTTGAGAGAGAGAGGGAGAGAGAGGAAGTGAGTGCATAAGCAGGGGAGGGGCACAGAGAAAGGGAGAAAGAGACTTCCAAGCAGGCTCTGTGCTATCAGTGCAGAGCCTGATGTAAAGCTCAGTCTCATGAACCATGATATCATGACCTGAGCCAAAACCAAGAATCGGATGCTTAACCAACTGAAAAATCCAGTGCTCCCGATTTTTTTATAGTACAGCACTGTATATTTTTCTTATTTATGATATTTTCAACAGCGCTTCTTTTCTCTAGTTTACTTTTTTATAAGAATACAGCACATATGATACATTAATAAGGAAAATATGAGTTGATCAACCACTAATGCTATCAGTAAGGCTGCTGGTCAACAGTACATTGTCAGTAGTTAAGTTTTAGGGTGTTAAAAGTTATACCCAGATTTTCAGCTGCCTGGTGCATCAGTAGCCTTAGCTTCCTCTTGTTCAAGGGTCAACTGTACTCAATAGGTTCATGTGGCCTGTGGCCATAGTACTGGATAACAAGCCATAGAATATTCTTAAGATACATATGAAAACACTAGGAAGCACAGCCATCAGTCTGATTCCATGACTGAAATGACACAGCACTAGGAGTGTGAAGGTGCCTGAGGGAGGAGGAGAATAAAATGAGATTTAGGCATGCTAAGCCCTCACTAGGGCTTGCTGGTGGTTTCTACAAGATCCAGAATCTTCCCTGCTCCAGTGACCGAATACAGACATACTGAGTTCTGAAGAAGAGTCAAAGAGCGTAGGTCAGGAAGAAAAAGGCATTTAGGGTTGTGGTTTTAAGGTCAAGACAAAGAGTCATAGGGTGAAAAGAGCAGTCCTACTTCAGCAGGAAATACCACACACGGCCAACAGGACAGAAAGTTGGAGACTCTTTCCTCTTGTGTAACCCAAATCCCTCCTTAGCACTTCACTTGCTCATTTATTTAAAAAAAAAAAATGGATTTAGGGCTTGCTCTGTTAACACCACCACTGATCTTGGGAGCAGGGACCTAGGGGTGAAAAAAGTTATAAAAGTTCCATCCCTTATGGAAATTACATTCTAGCTGAGGAAGAAAAAAATTGAAAAAGAAAACCAATAGGCAAAACATATAGGGGGTTAGGTAATGGTAAGAACTATGGGAAAATGTAAAAAATAAAACTGGATCGGAGGAGGGAAGTTGGGAGATATATAATCTAAGTTGATCAGGGAAGAAGTTAGCCAAAGAAATGAAAAATCTTAGAGACAGATGTTTATTTTTTTTTGCTACCAAAGGTGAGACCAAGGTCAGAGGAGGGCTCAAAACGGGGACCAGAACACTTGGGAGAAATAAATTGCCTTATATTTGGTACATTTGTGTACAATGTGATTAAATTGTTTCATAAAGTCATATATTTATATAGGAGAGAATAACACTATGTATTAGAAACTATTAACTGTGTTTATCTCTGGGGATTACGATGATTTACCGTGATTGTACTTTTCTCCATTTTCCAGATTTTCTACAATCAACATAATCTAATCAATGTGGTGGTGGTGGGGGGGGGGGGAGGCCTCAATAATGTTGCTTGTGAAAAAAAGAAATAAAAATAAAGACAGCTTCCTCGGTCCTCTGCTTATATCTGTATAATTGAAATTTCTCACCATAATGAGAAATTCTGAGTTCAGTATATCTTTCTGTATTCTCTCAGGAACTACCACTCAAGTAATCCATTTTTTAGGTTTTTATCTAGTTTTCTTTTCTTTTTAAATACATATTTGTTGAACTTGAATCTTCCCATTGCATTTTTCTGATATTCAGCATCTAGCATCTTACTATGCTGACAGTGACTTTTCAGAAATGCTGACAGATTTCCATTGTGATGCGCATTCACTGCCCCATATATAGCATCCCAGTCTGCCCCACCACCTCTTGGTGTGCTTTCTTCTGGAAACTTCTTGTGCAGATAAACTCCCCAAAGACATTCCAAAGAACTGCCATCTGGTACATTTAACATTGTCAGCACATTGCTTCATATAGATTTATTTGCAAGTACCATCAATGGCACCAAAGAAACAGAGCCCACTGAGAGAGGTCTCCAGAAAAATCTTTTTTTTTAACTTTTTAAAGAGAAGTCATATGCAAACGGAAATAACCAGGAACGCCACTCCTTTGAAGAGATATCATTTAATGCTAACAGAACATTTTGGTCTTCAATAAACCTTTGAGAATAATACAAATATTCTGATGAATGTATAAGCTTGGACTGACATCCTATTAACCCATTAATCTTTACATTAACTTCTGTTATTATACAGGGTTTTAAAAAATTCATTTTGTTAACCAGGTTGAAAATATATGGAAGATATACATAGCTACAAAAATGTAACTAATATTTTAATAAGAACTTTAATATAGAAGATATTGATAACCTACACTTTAAAAATAATTATGAATACTTGGCTAAGAGCTCATCTTTTTTCTTTGTCCTCTTTTTAATTGAGATATAATTTATATATAACATATTAGTTTCAATATGATTTGATATTTGTATAATCGTGCAATGTTCCCCATAATAAGTCTAGTTAATCTCCATCTCAAAATTTTTTTCTTATTTTGAGAAATTTTAGGATCTATTCTTTTAGGAATTTCAAATATACAATACAGTATTATAAACTATAGTCCACCCTGCTGTATACACATCCCCAGGACTTACTCATTTTACAACTGCAAATTTGTATCTTTTGACCCCCTTCACCCATTTCACCCAACTCATCCCACCTTAGCAAATGTGTCTTTTTTAAAGGTTTATTTTCAAATGAGAAGAGCATTTTCAACTAGGAAAATACAGAAGAGTGACATATTTTGGACAACTGAGAAATGTTTCTTGTAAATATAATGTAAGGCCTCAAGGGGGTTAGAATCCTGAATCTTTCCACTAATTCCTTTTCCCTTTCAGGACTTCATACCAAGGGAGGTTATGTATAGTAAACATTAACCAAATGGGAAACAAATTAGTACTTTAACAAATAATGACCTAATGCAAGGGAGACTGACTGAAATCATTCAGAGTATCTCTTATCTCCATAGTGGAACTACTCTAGAAACATCAAACAAAATAGAACTAGAAAAATCCCCAATTATGGATAATTAAGCTTGTAACAAAATTAAATACCCATTCATGATTAAAAACTACACTAAAATTTAAAAATTCTAAAAGCTGGAAATAGAAAGAAACTTCCTTCAACTGATAAAGGATATCTATAAAAACACCTATTGCAAGCATCATATGTTATTATTGAAAGCTTTCCTTCTGACATTGGGAAGGAGACAAAAATGTCTACTGTCAATACAGTCCTGGCATTCCTAGTCAGTTCTAGGAGTGAATTTTTTCTTTAAAAAAAAATCCCAAGGAAGAATTAAAACTATCAATACATAAAAATAAATTCTGTCACTATATGCCAGCAAAAAACAAATTATAGAGCATAAAATAATGCCATTTGAAACACTGGTGACAAAAAGTACTGCATTTCTAGGAATAAATCTTACAAAAGCATTAAGATATCTACAAAGAAAACCGCAGAACACTACTGAGTAAAGGAAATCTAAATTAATGGAACCGTATGAACTTACATGTTAGAAGACTTTTTCAATTTTGCTCAAATTACTATATAAATTCAATCTAGCCCCATAAAAATCTGAGCAGTTTTTTGTGCTAATGAGGTGATTTTGAATCTATATGGAAATGAAGAGAACCTGGGATAATCAACAGAATGAAAAACAACAACAAGCAATAATGAAGTCAGAGGGCTCAGAATACCAAAAATCAAGACTTGTTAAGCTTCAGTAATAAGAGCAGTATGACACATGTATAAGTTGGGACAGATTGATCATGGAACAATTTATAAACTCCAACAGTAGATATGTCTGAAAACAGTCACTAATCCTGATGCTGCATTGCAGTGAAAAAAAGAATGATCTTTCTCATAAATGATAGTGGGTCATTCAGCTATCTGTATAGAGAAAAAAATGAATCTTGATTCCTCGCAAGAGTAAGTTACAGGTGAATTTTTAGGCTCTAAATATAATAAACTTCGATGAAATTTCTGGAAGATAACAAAAGAGCTTATCTTTCTGAACTTGGAGAAACCATACACACACACACACACACACACACACACACACACACACACCACAACACCACAAGCTATAAATCAGAAAATGGATATACTAGACAATATTAAAATTAACAATTTCTATTTATCAAAAGAAACTACTGCAAGAAAAAAATGCAAGACATGGAGTGGAGAAAGTGGCATGTGATATCACTACTCAAAAAAGGAATGGCAGAACAAATGGAATGTTCATACATTGCTGGTGGGAGAGTAAACTGATACAACCACTTTGGAAATCTCTTTGACTGGTTCTACTTTAATGTTCAAATTAACTCCAAATACCCAGCAGAAATGTGTATTGGTGTGCAGAGATAATATAAACTCATGCTTGGAATAATGTGGTTCATACGAGTTCAATTAGTTAAAATCAACGTGGTTTCCAAAAATTGGAAACAACCTAACTGCACATTAGTAACAGAATGGATAAATAGTGGTGTACTTATATAATAGAATAATGTACAGTAACGGAAATGAATAACTGTAGCTAATTTAAAAATAAGAATGCTGCCTTAAACAATCATGGGTCTTCTAGATTTTATCAAATATGAGGTATAGGTTAGGAACAAAATGATCTGGGTAGTGTTTTGTGTGTTTAAAAATAATTTAGCATTCATATATTTTCAGTGGTATTTAATGCACTTCAAGAGTTTGCTCCCTCTTACAAAGAACTGTATCTTATAGGCACCATGGGAGTAAGAGAGTTGCTCTAGAATAAATACAGTTAGCTTTGTTCCATCCTGGTGTGATTTGATTTTGATTTTAAATAATTATATTTTTTCTGAGTGGTCCAGTTTATCTACAGGTTCATTTCATACATTGAGATTTAAAAATAAAAGAATTGAAAATATATAAATAACATTTTTCACATATGCAGTTTCTCTTCTACACAGTGACCAGATCAACATGTATCCCACCAAGAGGTAAAAAACAGAAAACCCATAATCTCACAAAAACCATTCAAAAAAGACCGCGTTGAGATAAAATTAAGCAGGATGATTCTCTTGTACAACTGCCTTAAGTTTACAAGAGTACAGAAGTCACAAGACTCCTTTAAGTTCCCTTGAACTTTCGTATTCTCTGTTTGAAGAAAGAAGCCTAACTCAGAGCAAGTAGGACGCCCACGTATCCTGCGTAGCGCCACCACCCTGCATGGAGTGGGTGAGGAGCCATCGAATTTTCCCCCTATGACTTCCTCGGGTTCTAGCTTCATTGGCCTCATTGTTGGTCAATGAACAAGCCAGCTCCAGTTTACTTCCCCCGCCCCCCACTTTATCTACGCTCTTACCATGCCTTGAAATGCTCTTGCTTTATCACTGCTTTGTTGTTTGTGTGAATCTATCCTTCTTAGGTCCAGTTTAAGTCATATCTCTGCTCTGCCATCTTTAGAGTCTTGGCTGCCTGGATGTACGATGTCCAAAGCCGAGATTATATCCCACGTTGAAAAATGTCCTGAAGTAGTAAAGGCAGTAAAAGGACTTTCTCTTTTCTGTGTTTCTTCAAGATTAAGGAAAACCTTTCCCAGGAACACTAATCCCACCCCATTCTACCCCTTCTTTAAATCAACTTGGCCTTGTACCTCACTGACCCTAACTGCTTTGTATTTCCATGCTTCAATGAATCAAAGGAACAGGGAAGGCTTCAGGGGCTAGGGATCCTTCATGCCTCCACTGAGAGGCATGTCTACAAGGAAGGGTGTGGATCCTAGACAAATGAAAGTACTCTCAGGAAGGAGGAGGAGCCATGACTGTGCACAACCTGGTCTACCTGATTTTCCAACCAAGCTGTGCACATGTCAGTGTGATGCAGCACTTCTCTCTCTGTGTCACTTTGGTACTGCTACCCTCCCACCCCCTGTCCCTGCCTGTCACCACACTCAGCATCTAGGGCCTTGCTACATCCACTGTACACCACTGGAATCAGCCTTTATACCTAGTTGCTAAACTGAATGGCAAGTGACTGTTTATCATTATACAACTCAGGAGAGGGGAAAGAATCTTTCCAGAGTTATTAACCTATACAAACCCATAAATGGCCAGCAAAAGACTTATTAGCAAGAATGCACAACTCTAGATTCCTTTTCTTCTGATCTATGCTTTGATAATTAACCTGGGATCCTGAAAAAGGCACATATGGCTCCTCTGAGCACACCAGTTCTGTGACAGCAAACTGGCTTTTAGGTTCATTTTGGTTGCCAAAGCACAGAAAAAAATTCATTTTTCATAACATTCAGTTCAACTCAATTGTTCTGGTTACAGTATTCCTAATTTTTACCTAGCTGATTAACTACAGAAAAATCCAAATACACTTCAAATATAAGTCTTTTATGATTTGGGAGATTTTATACAAATGTACATTTGACAGTGCTAATTTAAAGCAAATATCAAAGATGATTAAACATTCTCAAGATAAGAGGCATAAATAACTGGATTATTTTATAGATTTAATCACTGAACATTTAAACTACTATAAACAGAAATATTTTGATGTTCATCTTTTCTTAAAATCATTCTTTGGGAAATGTCCAAGAAGGACTGTAGAAGTGGGTCAAGAATGTGTGCACAAAACATTTGTATTCTTTACTGTGTAAACACTAATTTATTTATTGAAATAATATACTATGAAATATTTATTAAATAAATTAGCATTTTGCTGAGCTTCTCTCCCAAATCATTAATATGGTTCGTGGCTACTGATATGGCCAGGACTATGACTCTTTCCCATGTCTGTCTTCCAATTGTTTGCTAAGTATTTATTCACGAAGCACCATCCCTAGAGTTTAAACTCTCTGTGCAGCTATTCTTTGGAAAGCTCGTGAAGTAAAAGGTTTCTAGAAATCATTGAACTTTCACTGAACCACAGGGCTCATGTTGTCCAATCCTCTTGTTTTACACATGAGTCTGAAAACAGGTTTAGTGACTTGCCCAAGACCTTGGAACTAACACTATCTTTTATGTTAAGTAGGAAAAAAAAAGAGTTGGTTTTTAATGTGGAGAGCAGAGTTGCTCACTAGAATTTAGCCGATGTGGAAAGAATCCCAGGGTCTAAGGGCAAGTTTCATAAATCTAAAAAAGAAAAACTATATATACACTTTAAATTTTGTTTAAATATATGCATGGTCCTTTAGAAAATTTCATCAAGTTGAGGAAAAGTGATAAAGAGGAAGGAATCTCCACATAGACCCAGTGTAAAAACTGAAGAGAAAGAGATTTATTTGTAAAGATTACTGTCTGCGCGGGTATTGTCCATTCACCCTCCAATGCTCAGAACCAACTGCAGGGCAAGCTAAATGCAAACAATAAATAAGCAAGAAGACAGGTAAACAAACAGCGCAAGTGGAAAAGTACACACTGCTGAGAGAGAATTCAAGCCGTCCTCCCCACTGGAAAATGAGCAGAACACATTCAACGACTGAGAATATGCAGCTGCACGATGCTCTCCCAGGTAATGTGCAAATGAGAGGCAGCATCCAGGGATGACATCCTCTGAAAATCTCAATTGGTCTCTCTATGTCTCAGATTTAAAGCAGAAAGCATACATTTTCTCTCTTATTTCTCTACTTTGGTTAACACCGGATAACATAATTCTTTCTCTAGTCGTCTCATACATACATAGATGAAAGCGTTTTCCTTGTGTAATTTAATAATATTTTCATATTTGTCATATTAATGCTGAAAAGAATCGTGTATTTCTGTGGTCCCAATGGCCGATATATCCCCAATGTTTGGTGTTTTGTTATAGGAACTCTGAGGGAGACACATCTTTATTCTGTAGAACTCAATAAAAAATGTGAGTGGAGCTATTCCAGGCAGTTATGTTTCCACCAAGTTTCCAAAGAATTAGAGGTGCTGATTTCTAAAAAAGTAACTAAACAGAGTGAAAGCATAAATAATACCTAAAATTACTGACTTGACATTACCTGTTATATATGGAAGCCCTAATCAATTTGAAAAGGGTCATACACACATTTCTTTCTCAAAATTTGTTAGTATATTTTTTTCCAAAGTAAATATAACAATCAGGAGCAATTTGATCCATTTTTTATCTTCCACAGTAAGTGCTGAATTGTTAACTAAGAGTGTTCTTATTTTGTTATGATTGGATTTCATGATAGTAGGTAGGCATTTCATGGTAATAGATGTCTTATATTTATGCCAACAACAGACAGAATTATTTTCCTTTTTTAAAAACACAATACAACAGGGGGCCTGGGTGGCTCAGTCGGTTGAGAGGCCAACTTCGGCTCAAGTCATGATCTCACAGTTCATGGGTTTGAGCCCTACATTAGGCTCTGTGCTGACTGCCAGCACAGAGCCTGGAGTCTGTTGCAGATTCTGTGTCTCCCTCTCTCTCTGACCCTCCCCTTCCCACGCTGTCTCTCTCTCTCTCTCTCTTTCAGAAATAAATAAAAAACATTAAAAAAAATAAATAAAAATACAAACACAACAAAAATAGATTTTAGGGATGCCTGGGTGGCTCAGTCAGTTGAGTGTCCACCTCTTGATTTCAGCTGAGGTCATAGTCCCAGAGTTATGGAATCAAGCTCTGCATCAGGCTCTACACTAAACATGGAGCATGCTTAAGATTCTCTCTTTCTCTCTCTCCCTCTCTCTTTCTCTCTCTCTCTCTCTCCCTCCCTCCCTCCATCCCTACCCCTCAGTCCCTCTTCCCCACTCATGCTTGTGTGCATGCACTCTCTCTAAAATTAAATTAAATTAAATTAAATTAAATTAAATTAATAGATTTTAACTATGAGAGAAAAATATATTCCCCCAATTTTTCTCTTCTTTCATTTTGGGTGTCTGCATATATGATTTTTATACAATTTAAACTGTACAGAACTTCATAACACATATACTTCTTTATGTTGCCTGCTTCTCTTCACTTAGCATAATTTCATGAATTTTTCTCCATATATACATAATTATCAAATAAATCCACTCTTGCAAAAGCTGAGTGTCAGATGCTTCAGCCATATTGTCTTTACATCTTCATAATTATTGTCTTAATGGCTGCATAATATTGTAACACATTTTTATACCATAATTTAATTAGCCATTTTGTGATCAATAAACATTTGCACTGATTTCCATTTTCTACCATGAGTAACCCTGTAATAAACATATACATATGTAATAGTACTCATCTCCAGATTATTTCCCTAGGACAGATTTCTAGAAATAGGATATCATTGGACCAAGGAACATTTTGTCTCTGAAAATATACTGTCAAACTGTTTTCCATTTTAAATTATCAGCAGCAATTTGTGAGTTGTCTAGTTTTCCCACATCTTCATCAACACTGGGTACTGTCATTTTCAATTTTTGCTAACAAATCTGAAATCTTATTGTTCTTTTACGTTTTGTATTCCATTATTTATTTAATAATTAATGACAGTAATTTTTTTTCATATCTTGTATAATTATAGCCTAGGGTATTTTTGTATGGGCTTGTTGAATATTTACTATAAACCAAATGCTGTGCTGGGGGCTGAGAGGTACATTGATAAAGATAGCATGATCTTTGACCATGAGGAAGTCACTAGAGTATGTTTCAATGTCCTTTAATAATTTATAATGGAAAGTTATTTCTTTCCCTTCTTGCAAAACAATTGACATTTGCACAATACCTATTTTTTGGAGAAGAATATCTTTTTACATTTTTTAATGTTTATTTATTTTTGAGGGACAGAGAGAGAGAGAGAGAAAAGAGCACATGGGGGAGTGGGGGATTTAAAGAGAGAGAAGGGGACACAGTATCTGAAGCAGGCTCTGTGCAAACATCTATCTTTTTTATTTTTTAATTTTTTAAAAAAGGTTTACTTTTTTATTTTGAGAGAGAGCATGAACAGGTGAGGGGCAGAGAGAGAGGGAGAAAGAGAAAATCCCAAGCAGGCTCCCCGCTGTGAGCACGGAGCCAGATGTGGGGCTCAAACTCAGGAACCTTGAGGTCATGACCTAAGCTGAAACCAAGACTTGGATGCTTAACCGACTGAGCCACCCAGGCACCCCAGATGAGTATCTTTTTAAAACATTAGTCTATATGTACATGTTTTAGAAATGTTTAAAATACAGAAACATTCAAAAACATATACAATCAGGGACTATGTACTCATTATCAAGAAATGTCAAATATTAACATTATTTATATAATTGTGTCAAACCTTTTTAATTTAATGACAATAAATGAATCTGAAGTCCTCTTTTTTGTCTCTTTCTTTCCCATTTCCAATTCTCCTTTTTCCTAAACAACTATCATCATGCATTTAGTTTATATTGTTCCAGCTCATTGAATAACTATAGTTTTGTGGGGCTTTTTATTTACATAAATAATATTGTATAATACCTAACATTTTACAACTTGTCATTTCACTCTTTTTGAGACAGACCCATGGTGCAATATAAATAGCTAGTTCATTTTTCTTAGTGTAATACATTAGTCCATAATGTAGACTTATCATATTTATTTATCTATTCCTCTATTCATGGACATATATAGTTTCCTTTTTTTCTTTAAAAAAAAAAAGAAGCACATGCTAGGGGGCCTGGGTGACTCAATCAGTTAAGCGTCCGACTTTGTGGGTTTGATCTCCACATCAGGCTCAGTGCTGACAGCTCAGTGCCTGGAGCCTGCTTTGGATTCTGTGTCTCCCTCTCTCTCTGCCCCTCCCTTGTTTGTTCTGTCTGTCTCTCTCTGTCTCCCTCTCTTTCAAAAATGAATAAATGTTAAAAAAAAATTTAAAGCACATGCCATAATTAATATCCTTAAATATAACTTCCTGTGCTTATGTGTGAGTTTTTTGTAGTACATATATACCATGAAGTAGAAATAATGGATTACAAATTATGAGCATTTACAGGTTTTTCAGATACTACAGGTGACTGCCCGACTTTGCACTGCTACAGTAGTAGATGAGAATTTCTGTTTTCTGAAATCTTCTGATATTGTCAGACCTAAATTATCACCAGTTGCATGTATGATAAATGGTATTATTATTTTATATCTTTATGTCCCTGATTATTAGAAGTGGGGATTAATGTGCTTTCAAATGTTTACTCTTGAGTTCTCCAGTCTGTAAATTGTCTAGTTATATAACTGGAGCAGTTTTACTATCATGCTCTTCACATAATGATGATGATGTTTATCGACTTTTACTATATAGAGCAACTGTTCTTAGTGCATTATATGTAGTAACCTCAATAAATCTGCAGAAAAGCCCTATCAGGCCAGTCTTAAAATTATCTTACTTTTGGGGCACCTGAGTGACTCAGTCGGTTAAGCATCTGACTCTTTGATTTCAGCTCAGGTCATGATCTCATGGTTTGTGAGTTCAAGCCTCATCTTGGGCTCCATGCTGACAGCACTTTTGAATCTGCTTCAGACCCTCTGTCCCCCTCTCTCTGTCCCTTCCCACTCTCATGCATGCTCTTTCAAAAATTCTCTTTTTCAAAAACAAAAACATTTCAAAAATATTAAAATTACCGTACTTTTACAGATAGGAAAATTAAGGTCCAAAGAAATTAGATAACTAATCCCAAGTGAGAGAGCCAGTAAGCAGTGGAACCAGAGTTTAATATTCAACAATGTGGTTCCAGAACAAGTCTGACAACTTGAAATAGTCTCATAGAACAGGGGAACAGAACTACCTCCTAGAACCAGCTTATAAAATTTACAGACAGTGGTTACACATCAGTGTATTTTCTTGTTTTATAAAAGAAAAACATGAACAGTCTGGATGTAAAGATAATTACAACTATAAAATATATTTTTATGCTTACAAAGGCAATGTCTTCTTTGGTAGAAATAAAAATGTACACAAAAGTATTTAAAAAGTAGAAAATTTACTCTGTACCTCACCCAGATTGTTACATTTTAGTTTGTCTTTTAAAATAACATAATAATTACTTTCTTTTTAGTGGTGTTTTCCTTCCTTTTTAATTATATCAGGGTTAAAATATTTGGAGTAAAATTTATTTTAGCTATAAATTAGGGAGTCAATAATCAATAAATAGGGATTTAAAAATACCTATCAATATGGAATCAGCATATCTAGTTAAACCAAACTAGGGGGAAAAAACCCACTCAATTCTACTGGTACTAATAGAACAAACCACTGCAATACTTGAGGAGAAGACAAGTCAGTAAAAATACAAAAGAGTAATATGTTTTTGCTGAAATGGACATGACTCCAAATTTCCAGCTGCAGGCAGAATGAAGAGTAATTTTTCATGGTTGGCAAATATAAACAAAATTATCTGCAGATGAATTCTGTCAGCCAAACAACCCTGACTGAAAGCTTAGGAAAGAAAGATTTCTATACAGACATGTTGTAGAGAAAGCAATTCTTCCCTGCTGGGAATGCCCCTTAAGGTCTAGATCTTGCATATATTCTGTTGTTAACGGAAGTGAAGTGAGGTAGATAAAAAAGGTAGGGGATGCATATTGCCCCTTAGGATGACCTAACAGCCTTGTTATTCTTAGTGAATCAAGTTCATGCTTACTCACTATTTCCCACACTGGGCACACTCAATAGGCTTTAGAAAGAACCTAAGCCAGGCTTCCAGGGTCCCTACTCTTTGGCAGTTTAACCTGAGACTGAAGTTTCTTCCCTCACCTCGCCACAGCACACATTTCTCTTCTGCCAGCACAGTGCCTGAGCTTACATTAGTCATTTTCAGCACGGTCCTGGTAACTCCTGTCAGAGAGCAAATCTTCTATCTGGAAGTGAATACAACACATGATGCCCTTACCATCCATTAATATCATTTGTTGGTGGGATTTCCAGGCATTCACTTAACAAAATGTGAAGGAAAGTCACTGTTGAATGTTAAGCTTTCAAAAGATAACCAAGAAAACAACGTCTAGAATGTAGTTTCCCCAAATTCATTTTCTCCAGAAATTTCTAAATGCTGTTAGTAGGATTCCATTAGGAATTACAGTGTACCATAGCTTGCTCTTTTTTTTAAGTTTATTTTTATTTACTTATTTTGAGAGAGAGAGCGCACACCCATTCAAGCAGGGGAGGAGAAGAAAGGGAGAGAGAGAATCCCAAACAGATTCCACACTGCAGCATAGAGCCCAAAGCAGGGCTCAATGCAGGGATCCAACGCACAAACTGTGAGGTTATGACCTGAGCCAAAATCAAGAGCTGGAGGCCTGACTGAGCCCTGCAGGCACCCCCAGTAAGCTTGCTGTTTATAAAGTCACCAGACAATACTGCCATTTTAAAATTGGAAAAAGTTTCAAATTGGAAAAAAGTTCCAAGTTGGAAAAAAAAAACCCTACAAGTATCCATTAATAGTAAAATAATGAGCTATACCATGGTATATTTATATACTGGAACACAATAAAACAATAAAAAGCTTTTAGTGTTCCACTAAAAATTAATTTTTTTGCCGAATTTACCACGAATGAAAATTATAATAATAGAATGTCTACCAACAAACAAGAAGCAGCTTCATTTTTGGTGGAATGAACTATGTGTGAAAAGGGTAAACGCTCTTCAACAGGGTGATTGGCAAGGCATGAGACAGGAAGGGTTGAGACCCACTGACACGGGTAGATCAGAATGCATCTGCAACTAATTATTTCTAATTAGAAAAACTCTCCAAAGCAGAAGACACAGCTTTAAAAATGTTAAAAATTAAACACACTTTGTCATAAGTAATCATGTTGAGTGTTGCTTTTCCTGATGAGGTGTAATCAGGATGTGATGGGGGAAACACTAAAGTTAGCATCAGAAGTCCTGCATTTGAGTTCCTGCTTCACTACTTAGTAGCTATGTGATGGATGTGAAATTTGTAATTTCCTAGTTCTCTATAAATGTAGGACATTATTAGAATCTAGGACACTCACAGAATAGCAGAATCCTTATATGTCCTTCCAAATTAATGAAATGCGGACAGTATCTTAAACATTGTTGTTATTTTTTTCCCCCGGTTTGGGGGTATAATGAATAAAGCTGGTATGAACACTTTTGTGCACTTTTTTGGGGAGACATATTTTTTGTCAGGTACATTAGCAAATTTAATGAGTTTTCCATTTCATTAGATTTTCATGTTTTTCTATCTCTGACAGGGTGCTTACTTCTGGACCACTCTTCAGTTAGGATTCTCATCTATTTCTTTAGTAACAGCCAATGGCATTCTGATTTCTTATTGAGTTTTTAAAAACTGAAAAGATATTTCTGAACATCCTAAGAACATGTTGACTGAATCTTTTTTCTTAATGAAGGGGGAGAAAACAAGCGCTCTTTTAACAATTATATGTCCACAGCAAGATCCGTATAAAAATGTTCATTGAATACTTTTCATTATAGTTCCAAATTGGGAAAAAACCCCACAAGTATTCATTAATAGTAAAATAAGGAGCTATACCATGGTATATTTATATACTGAACACAATAAAACAATAAAAAGCTACATATAACATGGATAAATCTCACAGAGTGTTGAATGGGGAAAACCAGGCACAGAAGAGTACATATTGAATAATTTGTATTTACACGAAATTTAAGAACAGGCAAAAACTAAGTGACTGTGATAGAAGTCAGAATAGTCGTCATCTCTGGGAGTGGAGATGACTAAGAAAGATCATGAGGGCAAGATATGGGGTGCTAAAAGTATACAATACCTCATGTGAACGGAGGCTAACAAAATGTATGCAAATGGAAATATTTATCTAGTTGTACACTCAAAATCAGTACATTTCACTGTATGTCATCTTTCAATTTCATAAGCTTTTCTTTAATAATAATAAAACTTTCATCATTCCTACCTGCCTTTTACCAATATTATGTCTAAATTCAAATTTATTTACTCATGTCCTAGTTAGTCCATCAAAAATAAATGATTACTTCCATTGCAGCCCACAGCACTCCAGGAGCTAAAGACTTAGCACCTAATGGGGCATCCATGGCTGCTACCCTCGAACAGTTCTCAGCCCGGTAGGAAAGGCAGCTGTGGAGAAAATAATTATAAAATGACATGTATGCCAAAGAAGTATGAAACCCAGGGAACCAGCCTAATCTGGGAGGTCAGGGACGGAAGTATCATTTAACTGGCACATGAAGAATGAGCTGACTCTAACTAGATGAGGAATATGTGCTAGAAGAAAAGCATGTGCAAAAGCCCTGAGGCGAGAAAAGTGTTCCCAGTATTGAAACAGATGTGTCTGGAGCAGGGAGAGTCATGGGAAAGGTAAGCCGGGGCCAGAAAGATATTAAGTCAGTCAATGAGAATAATGCAGCTGTTCTGATACTCATGACAATTTCAAATTAGAGATTATTTCAAATTTGCTTAGAGCTCCTGCAGTCTTATATCACTGTCAACACCCAATTGATTATTTTATTGTGGTTGTCCGGTATCGAAAAAAGTCCAGATTAACATGGACAAATGGTTACAAACGATTTTTAACAGCCTAGCTAGCAATCCCAGGGGAACTCATGATGAACTAGAGATGGCAGGAGATGCTTTACTCCAAGTCTGAAATACAATAGTGACAAAAAAAAGAGCTAACTGACAGCACAGGCTAACCTAGTTTGTATGGTAGAGATCATATGATGTCACTTCCTGATACAGGAGAAAATTACATGTGTATTGTATCTTTAATTACATTTTTAAAAAACATACCTACAAGAATTTTAAAATGATATTCTAATAAAATTTTTGTACAAACCCTGAGGCACTCAGTTTGAAAACCTCTGCTGTAGCCAAAAGATTCTGACTGGAATTCTCATCTTGATCCTGTACAAATTTGGGCAAATCAGACTTCCTTTCGGTCCTTGACGATATGGTGTCTGCTCTGCAGCCCAGCTATGCTAGTCTCTGGAGCTTACGTAGGGCAGGCTCTGTTGGTTACCCACCTCGTCAAAGAATATCAAGTGTAGGTAGGTACCGTGGCCAGCCCTGGGACCTGAATGTTGATTGGTCAAAGCCTATCAAGCTAATCCCATTCCCTTTAGCCATGTGTTCTTTCCCCCAGCCTCCTTTGCGCTCAAGATGTCCATGTGACAGTGTTCTAGACAAGGGATTACAAAGGAGAAATATGGGAGGGTGCTTCTGGGGAATCTTTTTCTCTCATAGAAAGAGAACACTTCAGAGGAGTAACCCCTTTTCTTCCTGCCTCTTTTCATGCTGTCATGTGAGGATTTTTTTTTTATGCCAATGCAGCCATGTGAGCATGAGGAGAAAGGTAAGAGAATTACCCGCCTCGCACTCTGGCATCTTGTAGCTGTTGAGCTGCCGTTGCTACCACCCACATCCAGCATTCCTGTTACAGGACAAAAATAATGAAACCCTCCTACTGCCTATGTGACTGTTAGGCATTCAATGAATTGCAGCCTGAGCCATGTCAAATGGCATACTGAGATATGGAGCTTTTCCAAATTGAGTGACTGAGTGAAGCCAGTCCCAAAGGATCTCACTTTATTCTCCTCCTCTGGATCCATAACATCTTCTTCTAGATGACATTGCCTGATAATAAGAAATTTAAGTCACTAAACTTCTTTGGGAATAAATGTGATATAATAGAAAGCACACGGACCTTGGAGCCTGACAAACTTGGACTTGAATCCAAACTCTACAACTTAGTAATTGTGTGGTTTCAGACAAGTACCTTAGTCTTTAAAAGCCTCAGCTTCCTTATCTGAAAAATGGGGATAATAATAAATCCTACCTCAGAGGATTATTAGTGGTATGAAATCATCTTAAACCTATTAAGTGATGGGAACACTGGCCCAGGCAGTGAAAATGTGAAATGTCTACTATGCTGTGTCTCCTACTCATTATCATCATTTCCTTCTCTTCCACTTGAAATTCCAGAGAATTTCAAGACAGACTTTACTATGTCAAATGCCATTCTATATCAGTCTTTCTGAGTCACTAGAAATAGGAGATGGAAATATGCACTGTCTAATAAGTATAACTATTATTTGATTAGATAGTGCTTTTAAAGGGTTTCAAAGTCATCAGGATGAATGTATATAAAAATACACGTTCTAACACATTAACTCATATTTCCTATGAGAGCTTATTTTTTGAAAGTATGAGCAGAATCTTCAGAAATATTTTAATTTTTATTTATTTTTTAGGTATTTTCATTTAAAAAATGATTGTTTTAAAAAATACAAGTAAATTCTTATCATTATACTTGTGTATGCATGATTGAGAAGCAAGAGTGAGTGAACTTATTTCCAGATTTATCTTTTTTCTTTATTTTTCTTTACGTTTGTTTATTTTTGAGAGAGAGACAGAGAGACAGAGATGGAGACAGAGAGAGAGCACGAGCAGGGGAGGAGAGGAGAGAGAAGGAGACACAGAATCTGAAGCAGGCTCCAGGCTCTAAGCTGTCAGCAAAGAGCCCGACGCGGGCTTCAACCCATAAACTGTGAGATCATGACCTGAACCAAAGTAGGGCACTTAACTGACTGAGCCACCCAGGCACCCCTCCAGATTTATCTTAAATTGTGTTGGGGTATCAAACACAAGAATTATTGTAACTCCTTGCTATAACATAAAATATACAGTTTTATAAATAAATTCCCATGTGTCTACTTTAATTGCAGCCCCGTCACCAGAAAGTTGTTAACAATCATAACTTTGGTAATTAAATGGCCACAACAGAGAGTTCCTTTATAGCCCCAAAATGCAAATTTTAAAACTAATCAATTAATTCTTAGCGCTCAAGTAACTAAAAATGGCTTCGCCCAAGCACACAAGATTGATTGGCACGATACAGTAACAGTTGCTGGGCTGAATGATTCAGTCCAAGGCTTGGACTATGATAGTATTCAAAGGAAAAACTTTTGCTGTCTGAAATTAGCTGATAATAATATCCAGACACATTTTCCTCTTATTACTCTGGAAGGCCAACACAGGCACAACTCCTTCATTCATTCACTTATTCGGTAAGGGTTTGTTTTGTTTTGTTTTGTTTGAGAATGTACCATGAGACAGGCACTGTATCAAGTTCAAGGGACAGAGAGGTGAATTAAAGGGACAGGGTAATTGTTTCTCACAGAGCTTACCTCAGCCCTGTGGGGAGATGGAAAGAAAACAGACAGTTTCCATATGTTCGAGTGTGATATGGCCCAGTGGGCAGTACAATGCACTATGGAGAGTTTGCTAGTGACACTTCAGTGCATGTAGGGAGGGCGTGCATGGAAGCTGAGGGCTGCAGAGTGTCCAGCAATGAATCCAATTGGAGAAAGAGGGGGAGGGAGAGAGAGGGGATGCAGTATTCTAGGTAAATGAAGCATATGGTTTTGGGAGTGCAGTAAGAGCTGTGTACAAACCTTACAGTAGGGAGGTGACAGCCTAGAGTTTCTTACTGATTTTATAAGAACTAGAAAGTACCTTCTTAGACACCAAACCAAGGATGCTGCATAAAAGAATCTCTCCCTTTTAATTTCCCCAAGACAAGTGAAATATATAATCACTACAGAGAAGAAGAGAGATTTATTTGGTACTGCTGACCAAACACGGTACCCCATCTGTGTGCTAAACATAATTAACCATACCTAAGCTTTTATGTTCTAATAAGGGAAATGATAGCAAATCTATGAAAAGCTACACATTCTACCTATGCTAAGGATAAGTAAGCGGCATATGGATACAGTGACCATACCTCCCAGTTTTCCCATGACAGTCCCAATGTATGCCCACGTCCCTGCATTCGTGTTAACAATGCCTCCATTCATTCTCAGGAGTAACGTGGATTGGATGATAAATTAGATCCAATGGTTCCAAAAGGGGATGGTCTCTACAGACTGGGCTGTTGGGAAAGGTTTCATAGAACCAGTGGGATTTGCAGTGTGACTTGATGGCAGGGTGGGCATCAGTAAGAAGAGCCAGTTACAGCTGAAGATCAAATGCAAGCCAAGAGATACCTGCTGAGTGCTCACCATTTCTGTGAATGAGAAATCTATTCATTCATTCCCTTCCTCATTCAACAAATATCACTAGAGCACACACTGCATACCAGGCGCTGTCCTCATAGTGTGAGGTTGGGGGGAGAAGCAGAATTAAAAAAAAAAATTAACAAATAAATAAGTTGGATGTTTTCAGATAGCGATAAGTACTCTGAAGAAAATCCAAAAGGGTGATGCGTCTGTGAGCGGCTAGAAGGTGACTGCTCTAGACAAGGCTCTCTGAGGAGCTGGCCTGTGAGCTCTGACCTGAATGAAAAGAAGCAGTCACCCATGAAATGATCTGAGGAAGCATTTAGGGCATGAAGAAGATGAAGGCAAAGGCCCAGCTGTGGGGCTAAGCTTGGTCTGTGGCTGGCAGGAGTGACTTACTCTCAGGATTAGGCAAAGCAAGTGAGGCCGGGCACTGCACCTCAGAGAAAGTATGCACTGGATTGCAAGTGCAAGGGGAAGTCATCCTTCAATAAACAGGCAAGAACTTAACCTGAATCATGTTTTAAAAAGTTCACTCTGGCTGTCTTGTGGCAAACAGAATGTCAGGGAGCAAAGAAGGAGCAGGGAGACCATTAGGGACAAAGAGACGGTGGTGGTAGCTGCTTAGAGTAGGCAGTTGTAGGGGAAACAGGTAACTGGATTCCAAATATCTTTTGGAAGAAAGCTGCCAGGGTTTACTGCGGGTTTTCTGAGGGTGAGAAGGTAGGGAGTGAGGGGTACAGAGAAATGGGGAATAATTCCTGGATTTCACTTAAAATTCGGTGTACAGTTCTATTATTACAATTAATGAAATGGAAGCACCATCCTGCTTTCAAGTGCCCATTCATATTTTGATCAAAGAGCAACTAACCTTGGGGCGCCTGGGTGGCTTAGTCGGTTGAGCATCCGACTTTCACTTAGGTCATGATCTCGCAATTCGTGGGTTCAAGCCCCGTGTCGGGCTCTGTGCTGACTGCCAGCTCAGAGCCTGGAGCCTGTTTCAGAGTCTGTGTGTGTGTCTCTCTCTCTCTCTGACCCTCCCCTGGTCATGCTGTCTCTCTCTCTCTCTCTCTCTCTCTCTCCTAGAAATAAATAAAAATATTTAAAAAGAAAAAAAAAGAGCAACTAACCTTGACAATGGCAAATGCCAATTCAAACTATGAACATCTAGAGGAATATAGGGTAACTCTGATCACTAAGCAACTAGTTCATTTGTTCTCTCATTTGCTGTTCATTTACACCTTTAACACATATTTATTTAGTGGTTACTTCGTGCCAGGCATTGTGCTAAGCACTGAGTTACAGGGTGCCGGTATCAGGGCGGAAAAGTTTTGATGACAGTGAATAACACAGGACGCTGATCTGGACTGAAAGTCAAGGAGGGCTTCCCTGAGGAAGAAATTCTGCAGCAAAATGCTGAAGGCAGAGGTTAAGTTCATGTAGAGAGGACCCAAACGAAAGAAGCCCTTTTGGCTGGAGCAGACGGGTCCTGGTAGCCAGTGGTGAGATGTAACTTACGGGAGCCAGAAGTAGCCTCTGCAGGGCCTGGTAGGCAGCGGCGACTGAAGAGTTCAGAGCAGGTGCGATGTGACCAGACTGCATTTTGAAGAGACCAACCTGACTGCTGGTGGAAAACAAGGAGACTGAAGGCGGCCAGCCACAAGGTGACACCTGGTCACATCCTTTTTGCAGCCAATTAATATTCTTTGACCAATCCAGAAATGTAACAGAGTCTGAATAATTGTCTTTAGAGAGCTTTGGATGAAAAAGAAGGAGGAGGAGGAGGAGGTGGAGGAGGGGGGAGAGGGCGAGGAAGAGGTGGGGGAGGAGGGGAAAAAGCAATATAGCAAGAAGCTCAAATATTTGGCATGTAATTTCAAATATCTAGGTAATATATTCGAGGCTTCTCCAGATATCCAACCCCCGGATAAACTTTTTGCAATCTATCAAAGAAACAGCTAAGAAAATGCCATTACTTTTTTAACTTTAATTTTAAACAAATGGCCTTTCCCCCCTTTTTAAGTGTAATGCATGTTCATTATAAAATTTTTAGGAAATGAGGGAAGAAAGTAGGGGAAAAAAACACCTTTAGTATCTCTCCAAAATAGCCGCTATTAATATTTTATTATGTTTCTTGGCATACTTTTTACTAAGCTTTCTCTTTCTCCTCCCCCTCCCCCTCCCTCACAGGTTTGTTATCACACTATCTACACAATTTTGTTTACCAGTCTTTCACTTAATATCATAACACAAGCATGAGAAATAAAAACTGTCTCTTCCGACTATCCAAGAATTCAGGTAACCCTATTTCTCTTCTTTAACCAAGTGTGTGGCCTACAGGTGACACAGGATGAAGTGCTGGCCTCCTGTGAGTCTCAGCCTTGGCAAATCTTCAGAATATTTATTTATTTCCATCACTGACAGAACTAGCTGATTTCCCATGGGTTTCACAAAGGATTGCTATCCCGAGGAAGGAATATCAACAGCTTCTGAAAATCTCAGAGGCCAACTTCTTTTACATCACTGAGCTAGCCATATACGTCATCAAACAGCTGCACTATGATATTCCACAGACAGAATCAAAGTGTGTCATCATTTCCAAATGTTAGAATGTTAATGAATCCATAAAGATCTATATACTTCACTGGATTTACTAAAATGGTTTCCGTTTTAAGAAAGTGTTATCAACCAAATGAAAGGCATCCTAGAAGCCCTTTCCCCTGTTGGACTCGGTGGACTGAATAACAACATCACTTCCTTTGCCTGAGAAATAAATGAAATCACAGTATGCTAAGTTGCACATATTTTTCATTAGCACTTAGCTACCGTGTCTATACTAGGATCCATTTATCTCATACATTTTTTTTTCCTTTTCAGATAAAACTTCCAAATGCTTACATTTCACTGCATATTGGTTGATTGGATAATTTGAACATCAAAGGAAACTTTCATTTAATATAAGCCGTAAAGTTGTCCTTTGCTTTATTAACTCTCGATCAATAAACAAGCAATTTGGAAATGTAATCAGGAAATGCTTCCGATTGGCTGACAATGTATCAAAGCCAGGCTTCAAGGCAACAGCAGGCTGTAACAAGCAGTTTATTACCAGTAGCTGTTACTGACATTAGTCAAAACCAAGAAAGATAAAATGGAATAAGAAATGTAATGCTGGAGGAGCCTTGGGCGCTGTGTTCTCTTCTTCCTTTTGAAAACTGCAAGCCTGTCTTTGATATGATAACAAATATAAACTGTTTAAAAACACCAAATGCAGAAAAACTGAGCCTAGCCTGTCATGGAGTTAATCCATTCCAGAGTGACACACAAATAGTGTAACATCCAGCAGATATATGTTATGGAAATATTTTGAATTGGATTTACATGTAGTGAGCAAATTGGAACTTTTGATTTTTGCCAGATATTGTAATATGCATGTTCTCATATTAACAGAATGTAATCCTATTTGAAGATAATGAGTTTTCAACAGGCTCTGCAATTGGAAGCTATGTGAAAAAAAATTGTTTGGTTTTTAACTAGACATGGGAGAAGAAAATTCGACCCTAAATTCGCTAGGTAGCCTCACTTTATATCAGTCAGCAGCATGTTATTTTGCCCTCGGTTACTGCTTACCAAGAGATTTCTGGGATTGATGCATTTTAGGCTTTTTTTCCCCCCTTTATCTCTGGACTGTCCATCGCCATAGGCAAATAGCAAGGAGTGGAGCACTTGACAGGGATTTTTCTTCGCACACATCACTTCTTACAGTCATTCTAAACAGTCTATGCATATCTTTCAGACAATTAAAACAGGAGAGAAGGAGAAATATCCTTTACCTCTGTTGGTTTGAAAACTCCTTTAGATATTGAACACAGATTCACAGAATTATTTTTCATTGCACTCAGAACATGATAAGCCACACTGATAGCAAAATCAAATAGACTTAACACAAAAGGGAGATAAAAAGAACCAAAAAGGGATTCTATTTTTTATTGCTTTTGGAGGCATCTCTGCCTTGGCATGTTGGGCATGTTGAGCCCAGGTGCCTTTTCATCACTATGCAAGGAGTTTCCCCTCAAAGGGCAGTCAGAGATCTCCATATTTCAAAATAAATAAAATATATTGTTTGATGAAGCTTTCCTTTATGGTCCTATAGATCGAAATGAGTCTGTGAGACCTGGCTGGTGGATTGTCCCAGGGTTACTGACCATAATTTCCATCTCCTTTTTTTTTTTTTTTTTTACCAGTGTTGAGGCACATTAGATAGTAATTTTCTCTGAATAACTAGCTGGCCACCTGCCCAATTTGCCCTCAACATCTAAACACACTGAAGCATTATAAAAACTCTTCAGAGGTAAATGGTACTTAATTTGGTGTATGGGTACTTAAGACTTAGTCTGATTACCTCACTTTTGAGCTACATGCTATGCATCTCGAAACATTCCTTCAGTTTGTTTTGTTTTTTTTGTTTGTTTGTTTTGTTTTTTGCTTATAGGTTCAGGTGTATTTTATAATTTAAAAAAATCTATGCATATGTAGGGTTACAATTTTTTCTATCGTGAAGACTCCTCTAATGATGAAAGCAAAACCTCTGAGCTGATTTGGTCACTTGGTTTCAAATGACAGCTGTGTTTGAATTGATTTAAATCAGCTGAAATTTTCAATCATTTGGCATATTACAAATATTCGGAAAAAATACTTTAATGAATGGCTGCAATTCAAGATTCTCATTAGGCTCGACTAAGCAATTCCAAAGTATCTTTACTTATGGCAACATTATTCCCCCCCCGCCCAAGGTATTTCTGTAGGCTTTTGAAAATTACATTTTAAAAAAAGCAAGATATTTTATTGGATATTGATGTCATAAAATGTCATAACACATCTGTTAAACATCATTATAGGATATTATTTGTATTCTCTAATTATAATGATAGTTGGATTTTTTAAAAAATAGCTTCTGATTCACAGAGAAGGGGAAAGTTTCATCAGTATTTTTATGACCTTACAAAAACTTAAAATGTTTGTTCTTTCAGAAGTAGTAATGATAGCCTACCCAGCTTTGTAGTGCAAGACTGAACAAGCAGTCCAGACTTAGCCAAAGACATTGTGAGAAAAAAGTATGTACCACCAGTGATTAACACAGCCAGAAACAGAGATAATGCCAACATATATTTAGCCCTCCCTTGTTTCCGATGCTCACTGTGCAGATCACTTAACATATATTAATATCAGTGAGAATATGTGGAAGTCAGAAATTATTTTAAGTAGATTTATCATTCATCTAGTAATACCTGAAGACTAAATAAAAGAAGTCAGCAGTTTAACAGTGCTAGAAGATTTCTTTTGAGATTGACCCAAAAAATCTATGTGAGGTTATTTATATCACCTGCAGCTTTGTGCCTCTATACAAAGTGTGGGAATATCAATGTTGAAACAAAACTCGAGAGAGGAAACATTAGATAGTGTGAAAAGAATAAAGAATGTCAATTGTTTCAAGACCAAGGGCAGTGCCGTGCTGGAGAGAGAAGAAGCACAAATGGTGTCATTTATTAGTTCTAGAAGATTACATGACGTTTCACTGCTTTCACTATGCTTAATAGAGAGTGAAGCAATTTGTTATGAAAGTGGTTTGTCTGGGATAAGGAGGAGTGTTGAGGCAGTGGCTATGAAGATTACTTTGTAATATTACTTTGTAATATTCTCACTTGTGTATGTAGGAAATAAAGAACATCAATGGTAACACTGGAAAAAGTACTGAAAA
The DNA here is from genome assembly GCA_017311185.1 of Proteles cristata cristata. Lineage (NCBI taxonomy): Eukaryota > Metazoa > Chordata > Mammalia > Carnivora > Hyaenidae > Proteles > Proteles cristata. The sequence continues at coordinate 1,840,262 of JAESUZ010002205.1, read as the reverse complement.
AGTATCAAAGTATTGTTTTGTTTCTTATTTATGAAAAAATGGATACATAATAAATGGCAAGATCACTTCACTTGAAGGAGCAGAGGTCTGGGAAGTGGCCCTGTTGTAAAACAAGCCTTGTGACTACATCACTGGTTTCATTAATTATGATGCAAAGGTGCCAACGGTCAACAGGGCTGCATATTTTAACTCACATATAAAGTCCAAGGCTTTATATAAACATACAAAGAAACATGCGGAGAGGATTTACACTACAGACACATGTAGCACAAAACCTGACACTCTTTTATTTTTTATTTTTTTAATGTTTATTTTTGAGGGAGAGAGAGAAAGAGAGAGAGCAAGCAAATGGAGGAGAGGCAGAGAGAGAGAGAGACACAGAATCCGAACTAGGCTCCAGGCTCTGAGCTAGCTGTCAGCACAGAGCCTGATGTGGGGCTCGAACCCACAAACCATGAGATCATGACCTGAGTCGAAGTCAGGCTCTTAACCGACTGAGCCACCCAGGTGCTCCACAAAACCTGACATTCTAAACCTAGATAATAATTGAATATGCAAAATTTTAAAATATTGAAGGTCTGGGTTCGAGGGTCTGAGGTTGCCATTCACTGTAATGAAGAGGATGAGGGAAGCGCATAGGTTTGGGGGAGAAATACAAATTACATCTTGGACATGATATTTTAAGAGACCTAAAAGTCACTGAAGTCCTACTGGTAATGTCATGAAGGCTGTTGAAAACATAAGAAATGAGAAAGGTGGTCAGAGGGAAAAGCTGGGATAGATATATAAATATGGGATGATCAGCAGAGAATTGAAGGAGGTCATTGAAGGGGAGGGGGCAGAGAGAGAAAAGAACTCAGAATCAGGCCTGGAAGAACTCCATATTTAGAGGTTGATAGGGAAGAAAAGCCAGTAAATGAGAATGAGGAATGAAGCCACAAGAGAACGAGTCTGCTAGATTCAAAAGAAGAAACAGGGAAAAGAAGATATTGTTGAGTAGTCCAAAAAGCTCAGGAAGAATGAGGACAGAAAGGTGTTCACTGGCATTGATAGCACGGAAGTCTTTGGTGTCCCTGACTAGAGTGGTTTCCATAGCGAGCCAAGGCAGGTACTATATTAGAACAAACTGACTTGAGTCTCAAGGGTGAGGAAGTTGAATTGCAGAGCAATTGGTGAGAAGGTAGAGTTCTCTTCCTTTAATATAGGAAATAGAAGGTAATGTTTATATGTTGGTAGAAATTATCCTGTGGACACAGATTGATGCTACAAGAGTAAGACAGTTACAGAAAAAGAGAAACAACTGAGAATGTGAGGAAAAATGGGATTTGCCTTGCTGTTGATAGGAATACTACTTGCTTCAGACTTGCTATGGATAGGGGACCATTTGCTTCATTGTCACAAGAGGGAAGAAGACCATTATTGATGCAGGAACACTGAAGATCTTTATTTTCAAAAATTTTTTTAATGTTTTATTTATTTCTGATAGAGAGAGAGAGAGAGAGAGAGTGAGAGAGCAGGGGAGGGTCAGAGAGAGAGAGGAAGACACAGAATCAGAAACAGGCTCCAGGCTCTGAGCTGGCTGTCAGCACAAAGCCCAATGCAGGGCTCAAACCCATGAACTGTGAAATCACGACCTGAGCCGAAGTCAGACATTTAACCGGCTGAGACACCCAGGAGCCCCTGAAGACCTTTATTTTCAAACCACCACCAGCATCTTACTAAAATAGGGCTTTTTATTATTGTCTAATCATTAGCACCTGTTATTATCACAAACCAGTCATTCTCAAAGTGTAGCCACAGATCCGTTTTTGAGCTCTAATTGGCATTTCCAAAGGTGGGTTAAACTATTGTTATAATGATATTAATTTCTTTTTGTCTTTTTCACAATGCTGACATTTTTCACTGATTATGAGTGAAACTGCTGGCATCTTAGCACAAATCAAGGTAGCGGCACCAAAGCATACTCACAGTCATTGTGTCTTTTACCACCATACTTTCCCAGTATCCCACACAAACAAAAAAGCCAGGATCACGTAAGAATGCTCTTGATGAAGTAATAACAATTATTAACTTAATCAAATCTTTATTAAGTTAAATTATGAATTTTTAAAATTAATAACTTGAGTACATGGCTTTTTAATATTCCGTGTGATGAACTGAGAAATATACATACAGCACTTTTGCTGCATACTAAAGTATGATGGTGATCTCAAAGAAAAGCACTTGTGTGATTACTGTGAGCTTAACTCAATGCCTTTTCATGGAACATTTTTGCTTGAAAGTACAATTGTCAGACTAAATATGGTTATTCAGATGTATAAATTTGGTAGCCATTTTCTCAAGAATGCCCAAAAGAGCCTGTCACTAGAGGGAAAACATTTGACAGTATATTTGTTGCCAATGATAAAACTCAAGCTTTCAAGTAAAAATAGAATTTTGGAAATTTTTCATTCATTACTGTAAGCTTGACAGTTTGTCGATATTCTGTCTTTTCTGAAAAGCCTGGCAATGATATTAACATCAATTAAAAATATTGATGAGGATATATACATATATTTTTATATATTATTTATATACTTATATGCATATATATTTAATGAAAACTGTTAGCAATTAGAAGATCTAAATAACTCAGTGATTACAAATTTTCCAAATGACCAATGCATGATGATGTTACAAAATAATGTATGAATAAAAGGTCCATTTACAATATGAGACTCCCAATTTCCATGTAACAGAGTACAACAATTTCACTGACATATTTCCAGGTTACATATTGCAATTCATGCCTAATTTCTTCAAGACACTACCACTTGTCAAATTTAGTGCAATATCAAAAATATTCACAATTATTTGAAAAGGCTAATAAAATATTTCACTCTTCTTCAACTACTTACCTGTGCAAAGCTGAATTTTCTTCATTTAATTCAACTAGTACAACTTATTGCAAGAGGCTGAATACAGAAGCAGATATGAGAAGGTTTTCTATTCAGCTAGACTTGAAACATATTTGCAAATCTCTTTGCAAATGATGAAATGCTGCTGTTCTCACTAGTTTTGTTTTGTAAGATAGTTGTTTTTCATAGGGAATATTAATCATATATACATGAAATAGAATTATTACTGTTTTTTGAAAGATTTATTTTGAGACAGACAGAGAGAGAGAGAGAGAAAGAGAGAGACCATAAGCAGGACAGGGACAGAGAGAGGGAGAAAGAGGGAGAGAGAGAATCCCAAGTAGGTTCCTCACTGTCAGTGTAGAGCCAGATGTGGGGCTCGAACTCATGACCTGTGAGATCACAACCTGAGCCAAAATAAAGAGCTGGACGCTAAACTGGCTGAGCCATCCAGGTGCCCCATACTTTTAAATGAATCAATAACGGGCATCTAAAAGATCTCTGCTTTTAACTTCTTTCATGGTATTGATAGATACTACCCAAATTAAAAAAAAAAAAAGTTCTTTGGGGTCCTCAAAACTTTTATGAGTCTAAAGGACTGGTAAAACCAAGAGTTCGAGATCCATGGCTATAAACAAAATATTTAAGCAGTGTATCTGAGTGGTGCATGAAAGATTTTTTTTCTTCAGTTTTTAAAAATTTTAAAGTTTATTTATTTGAGAGAGAGAGAGAGAGAGAGACAGAGTGTAAGCAGAGGAGGAGCAGAGACAGAGAGACACACACACAGAGACAGAGATAGAGAGAGAGAGAATCCAAAGCAGGCTCCAAGCTGTCTGCATAGAGTCCGACTCGGGGCTCGAACCCATGAACCGCAAGATCATGACCTGAGCTGAAGTCAGATGCTGAATCAACTGAGCCACCCAGATGCCCCTTTCCTTCAGGTTTTTAATGTTTGGTCTCCTATGTCTTCTATGTTTAAAATTGTGGTCCCTCATTAACGGATCCTAATATGTCCAATTTTCAATTTGATTATGATCAAATTCAATTTGATTATTGAATCCAGATTAATGCCTATTGTAATTAAGTTGATTAGGAAGATGGGTGAACACTTCAATTTTTACTTTCATATGTTAACCACATATATCTATGGACGTCAAATTGAAAATTACAGTCCTTCAGAAGATCTAGGATCTCTAAATCTCAGTGCTTTGGATGATGCTCTGCTGGATTATTAGGACAATGATAATGGTGGGGAGGCCAGGTACAAGGGTTTGTACCAGAAAGAGTTCTGCTCTTAACTTTGATCAAATCTCTTAATTCTCATATTTATAATATGGAAATGAGATTTCATTTTTTTTCTGACTTCCTTTCAGCAATCCATGTAACTCTGATAAAGATGCCAACATAAATAGTTCAATCTAAAATAGTTTTCCTAATAAAACCATTAGCGATCAAAAGCAATTTAAAGATGGGGCGCCTGGGTGGCTTAGTCGGTTAAGTGTCCGACTTTCGCTTAGGTCATGATCTCACGGTTCGTGGGTTCGAGCCCCGCGTCGGGCTCTGTGCTGACTGCCAGCTCAGAGCCTGGAGCCTGTTTCAGAGTCTGTGACTCCCTCTCTCTCTGACCCTCCCCTGCTCTCTCTCTCTCTCCTAGAAATAAATAAAAAACCTTAAAAAAAAAAGCAATTTAAAGATAACTCAAGCTCTTAACCTTCATTTCTTGACTATCACAAAGACCACAGTAATAATTCTCACCACAATCACCTTGTCCCCCTCATCTGCTTCTATCTGCAGGCTCCCACTTTCTTGTGTATGCCCCATTTTCCTTCCAATTCTGTATTGGAGAAGCTAAAGAACAGGTCTAGCAAAGCAGGAGCCTCCTAGAACCCCACCTCACAGAAACATTATTTATAGTTTTGTGTATCCTTCATATTAGTCCACTTTATAGGTGTTCTATAATATTTTAATTATTTTGCCATCAAAGGATATATAGAACGTCTTCAGATTTTTTATTTGTATAAAAGGGTGTTTAAATAACACTTTTATACATGTAACTGTAAATATTTTTGCAATTAGTTTTGTAATCAATTCTTAAAATAGAACTACTATTGTTGTTTTTGTTGTTGTTTCTTAATTGTCCCACCAGAAGTCTAGACAGATTTTTAACCCCACCAACATGCAGATCAATGCCTCCTTTCCCAAACCCTCATCAATACCAGATTGGATCAAACTTTAAAATGTTTTGCCAGACTCACAGATTTTAAAAATGATATTTCATTATCATGCTAATTTTATTTTTGGTAGCTGTTACTGTTTATTAATTAAAAACATACTTTCTATATATGTTCATTGCCTATTCAGATATATTTCCTGTAAATTACCTATTCGTGATCACCTTCTCAGGAGTTGCTAGTCCTTTACTAAATGGTAGAAATTATTTTCTTTACCCTATGACTTTAAAATACCTTCCCTAGCATTTTTGTTTCTCTTTTTACTTTACTTGAAGTGTTTTGCCTAGGAAGACTTATTTTATTTTTTTATTTAACCTTTGCCTTCTAGTTTTATCATGCCTAAGAGCCCTAAACTTATTTTTTTTAATCAGGAGCTTATTTTAAACCTTTAATGATTTCATTTTTCTGCTCAAATTTTTAAACCAACTAAAATGCATTTTGATTAAGGTGCGAGATAAAGCTCCAGTTTCATTTTTTCCCAAATGGCTAGTCAGTTGTGCCAGTACTCTCTATTGAATGATCCATCTTTTCCACAATGTTTTGAAAAACCACCTTTATCATATCCTAAATTTATACATTTTTTCTCGCTCTCTCACCTCTCAGAATAGGGAGTTATAGGTGAAGGCTAAGAAACTGAGGAGGAGGGGTGCCTGGGTGGCTTAGTCGGTTAAGCGTCCGACTTTCGCTTAGGTCATGATCTCACGGTTCGTGGGTTTGAGCCCCGCGTCGGGCCCTGTGCTGACTGCCAGCTCGGAGCCTGGAGCCTGTTTCAGTCTGTGACTCCTCTCTCTGACCCTCCTGTTCACGCTGTCTCTCTCTCTCTCTCCTAGAAATAAATTTAAAAAAAAACATTAAAAAAAAAAAAAGAAACTGAGGAGGAAAAAGGATGGAACAGAAAACATCATAGTTAAAAGAAATCAGTAGAAAAAAGAAAAAAAATTTAGAAGGATACTAAGAGCATCATATTATTCTATTTTCCATGGTCCCAAGAGAATATTCTGTAGTTGTCAACTAAGCCATAGACTATTACAAGTATCACTATCCTCCTCATGAGACTTGGATTCTTATTGAAAATAGTGTACAGTAAAGAGATAAGCACTATCTTTCATCATTTTTCTTAATCTAGGATCACTGGTAATTTGGTGGCACTGGAAGAATAAAGTGTCATTAAAAGATCTTGTCCATTTCAGGTAAACAATACATGAAACAGCACCCCATCACCAGTGTATATAATACTACACACACACACACACACACACACACACACACACACACTCACACATGACCATCTCTCTCATTATGAGCATCTCAGTCTCTATTTTTATGGGAAGGGACTATTTTTAATGGAAAGAGGAAAGAAGAAAAGATTTTATGGTGGGTATGATGGGAAGTAAAAGTAGAGGGAGACACAAAGGTATTATCCATTTCCAAGCACCAATGGGCTACTTTTGACCTTTGGAGATTAGCTTTAAGATCCAGAAGTGTATGAAAGTCTGGGAGTAAGGACAGCTGCCCCTGGGGAGCCTGAGACCATGTGGGTTCAGGGTTGAGAGGACCACACTCTCAGCACAGTAGGGAATCCCACACCCCACGGTAGCTACAATGACCAGAAACCCTGAAGAGCAAGAGCTGGCAGAAGCATTCATCTCACAGAGCTAGCCTGTCTTGTCCAGGGTCCACTGTTGGCAGCATTTGTAGCAGAGGGAGAAATGGAGTGGCAGAAACAGCAGGTCATGGGGCGCCCGGGTGGCTTAGTCGGTTAAGCGGCCGACTTTCGCTCAGGTCCTGATCTCGCGGTTCGTGGGTTCGAGCCCCGCGTCGGGCTCTGTGCTGACTGCCAGCTCAGAGCCTGGAGCCTGTTTCAGTCTGTGACTCCCTCTCTCTCTGACCCTCCCCTGCTCACGCTGTCTCTCTCTCTCTCTCTCCTAGAAACAAATAAAAATATTAAAAAAAAAAAAAAAAAAGAAACAACAGGGCAAACGAAGTTCAATGATTGTAACTGAATTTTGTTTTTTTGGCCAAGTGTGAGGCAGCTCTTTGTAGGACCTAGGGAAAAAGCCTGGGCCAGGGCCAAGGGCCTGTTACCTCTTGTGCAGAGGTTCTCGAGGGAAGAGATATTAGCAGTCATAAATATTTGGAGAATGAAGGAATGAACCAATCAATGAATAGCCTTTACTATAAAAACAATATTTTTTAAACACTCTCGAGTGGTTGACCTTGCTTGGACTGAACATTAAAAATCTGCCAATTTAGCACAAAGTACAAGAAATACAGTCTTTGAAATTTAGAATTTAGAAACTGTTAGAGAATAATTGGCTATTTTAAAGTCCTTCTGGTGGCATACAATTATTTTTGATCATGCTTTTAACCTCCACTTTTGGGGTTTGATCACTTCCTATCATTATCATCTCTGAACGCAAATTTTCTAGTAATTATAAAACAGGAGGCTCAGAAGTATAAATCTTCAGCTCAGACATCCTGCGTGAAGTTCAGGGCAAACAGGACCTGCATGTGTTAGGAACTCAGAGTCGATATTGTTTGATATAGGCAGGAAGGAACTTAGGGGGAAAACATCTATTCCTTCATTTTGTCTTGGATTCCTTGGTGACTTGACATCTAAGTTAATTCTCATAAGGGAGAGAAGTAAATGGATGAGGCAATCACCTCCAGGTTGGTGAGCTGAGGAAGCTCCCCTGATAAAGACCTACACATAGTTACCTTGCTGATTCTGACAAACACTGTGTGGAGAAATAAAATCCAGGGTTCCTTTCCTACAAAAAGCACTCTTAAATACTTCTTGATACAATGTTAAATAAACATTATTATCCTGAAAAAAAAAAGAGTATTTATGCAATTTAAAGAGTTATTTAGGACTACAACCCTAGAGAAAATAGTCTTAACATAATTTTATGAAAATACTGATAAAAAATAATGAGGTCTTTAACATATTTCTGAAGTTCTACTTTACAAAATACTCTGAGTTAAATAACTAATATGCTAATTGACATATAGGACAAAATTTAATCCTAAAGTTTTGAACAAAACGTCCAAAGAAGAGTGAGCATTTGATGAAACCAGGTCTGGTGGTCTAGGCATAACTGGCTGCAAAATACATTTGTTTTTCATGTGAATTATGTGAATTAACATGAATTTACTCCTGCACAAATGGTGAATAGAGGAACAGAGACAAGAGAACTCAGAAAGTGTTGGTATGTTTTGTCCAACACGAAGTTTTGAAGTAAGCATGGGAGAACGCTGATACAGCCAAAAAGAAAGTCTTAGCAATTTATAAAAGATTTTAAGGGGAAAAAGGCCAAAAAATTATGAGATTTCCTTTAATGGGGATAAGTGTTGGTTTAATGGCTTCAAGAATTTGAGGCTTTCCATCATTTTAAGCTACTGGCAAAGCCACAAGGTAGGTGATGAAATTTTAAGGCTTCTTCCCTATACTACAACAATGGATTTACAAAAAGCCTACAGTGAATCAGATTTTAATGAAAATAGTCTCTCTTAAAAGGAAGTGTCCTCCAAGACATGCTACCTGGAGGAGAAATACAAGTTCAACATCTGAAGAGCGCAAAGAACAAACGGACTATGATGCTTGGTATAAGTGCTCGGACACATATAATTATGCCAGAATTTTTATTAGGATTATTTCATTTTGTTTTTGGTATGACATTCATGCTTCAAGGGTCTGCCCTAATCCCGGGCCTCCCACAATCTTCTTAATGCTTAGGGTAAGATTCCACAGACCCCAAGGTTTTCAGAACACATATGGCTTTTTAGCATCCATGACTATACTTCCTTTTGAAATAGCTTTTACAGTCTCCTCAAATGAGTTAATCCCAGGGCTGCCCACACTTCAACTATGGAATTTCCTTGCCAGGAGAAAGAGATTTATTTTTCTTCACAATGCGGAGGCCATCTGGTTGCCAGTGGTATGTCCTCAGAACTGAGCTTATGGGGTGTGGAAGGCACATTTTGCTAACCTGCCCAAAGTTGCAGTGTAAAGTATGGAGCTACCTTGGTTGTGATAGTCATTCAGATGTTTTGGGTATGTCACAAATTAATTCTTCCCACTTCTTTCTGATTGTTTCAGGAATGCAGTAAATAGGGATGGAGGGGATAAATCTGCACACTAAGAGGGTTCTACCTGGGCAATAAAGGCTTCTCTTGTAAACACGGAATCTTAGCAGGCACTGTGTGCTCTGGCACCATTCAGTAACCCTCAGGGAAATGCTGCCTTCCCTCAGTCAGGATGGTCCACTCACCTTTCCTTTGCATTTCTGCTCCAAGAAGGATGGCCAGTTTTACATGTGTGATATACTGATAAAAACGCTCTACATAAATATAGCAACCAAAGATTTGTGAAATAAGATAACAAAAAACACCTCTCTTTTTAACTTCCATTAGGGATGTTAAACTCAGCCACAAGGAGCATGGGAATGAATAAATGTATACTAATATATGTATTTCATGGGTGAGGTGGTTGTCCATTTCTATGATAAGGCTGGAGTCTCCTTCCAAATATAAATGTAAGATGAGCAGAGATGGTCCCTGCTCTCTTCTTTGATGCTCATTCCTCCCTAGTTAAGTTCTTCCATCCTTTACAGGCTTGCTAGGATCACCATGAATACACCCTGTTAAATCTTAAATCATTTCTAGAGAATTAGCATAAAATAACTCATTCTTTATAAATAATATCAAAGTTGTTTGTTTTCTTTTCCTATTGCTTTTCTGAGCCATGTCTGAATCTCTGATGGAAATAAAATATACTGAAGATGTCTGTAAGTTAAAAGGATAATATAGAAATGGTTATTGAATCAGCACATTAGCTGTTAGCCTTTCTATTTGCTTATCATACAATGGGAGCTGCTGTTTACTTTTTATTCTACAAAGGACAGGCCACTTTCTGTCTCCAAACAGTTAAAGGAATTAAATGAGAAATTATTCTAAATGAACTGTACATAGTTTGATTAGCCTAGCTGAGGAATATAGTTTCTGAAAAAAGAGTCATCAACATACCGAGGTCAGATGCATTCTTACTGAATAATAAATTGAACTCCAAATGCTGCATGCAGTACGTGTGTGTGTAGGTGTGTGTATATTCTTTCTTGTAATTCTTGTTAGGAAT